>CM077085.1:120643002-121361400 GCA_039513925.1 Platanthera zijinensis
TGCGTGGATCCACCAGTTTGATCGCTCCTCCGTTGAACGTCCACGGGAAATGCTCTACGGATGATGACGTGCTATCTCCTTCACTTCACACCGTGGAGGAAAGCACTATCTTCTTCCTTGCAAGCAACCTCTCATGCATGGGCCAAAGTCCTTGGAAGAGAGGATCTCGGGTGGCCGTGAGCAAGAGGGGGATGAAAGTAGCTAAGCACAAGAGAGAGAAAGGGCGGCCGAGAGCAAGAGGGGAAGAGGAGGTGGCCGAACTCGAGAAGGAAAGAGCCTTGAGGCCGGAGGCTTGGAGGAAGATGGAAGAGGGGGGCGGCGGCTAGGAGAAGAAGAGAGGGAAATTAGGGTTGGTAATTCAAATTTGATTTCAATTAAAGTCTACCACCAAATGAAAAGTTCAAGGCCTTATATAGGCTAACATCTCAAAGCAAAAAAAGTGGCTAAAGGACACCACATAAAGAAAATGCAGAAATTAAATAATGTTTTTTTTAAAGAGCCATCATGAAACGGCTAATAGCACACCAAAACTAAAATATCAAATATGAGTCTTGTTGCGAGGGCGAAGCTTGTAGCCATGACCGCTACGACGTCGCAGTCCTTGGGGCACATCTTAAACATATTCATTCCCAAGTTGGCCGTCTTGGTGGCCGTCGTCATCACCGTCGCCATCACCGTCGCCATCAATCTCGCCGCTCAAAAGGACTCATCTCCGATGAGCGGCTGAAATATAACGGCGTACGAGGTCCGCGTCAAGAAGATCCACCTGTGCAGTAGAGATCCAAGAGTCGTCCGAAGCCGGACAACCACGCCAACGAACCAAAAACCTGTGAATGTCGCCATCGGGAGTGGAAAGCACATCATCCTGCAAAAATCTGTCAGGCAAGAAATCCGTCCGGGGAAACCTCGGAAAAAGTTAGGTGAAGCAGAATAACAAGTTTCATCAACAATAGACGGCATAACCCGTAGGATAAGGAGAAAGCGATCCAGAATTGAGCTCACCCCCCACCCCATTTGATTGTATAGTGGAATTATTAATCGGAGAGACAAAACATTTCAGGTGGTGGAGCAACAAAAAGCGTTAAATCCGAAATGTTAAACACAGGGGAGATTCCCCAATCAACGGGTAATTCTAACAAATAATCATTTTCGCCTAATTTCTTCAAAATTCGAAAGGACTGGCTTTCTTGTTCGCTAATTTTTTTATGGTGCCCGAAGGCATCCGTTCAGGATAAGACGGACCATAACCAAATCGCCAATGTTCATGAGACTGCTTGCTTATGTACGTTTAGCATTCGATTGATAGATAGATATTGCTTAGCTAACGTCTTGCCAATATGCTCATGGAGAGTGTGAACGTGAGAAGCGAAATCCTGTGCAAATTGACTTGACTTAAAAGAAGGCGGTAACGGACAAAGTCAAGAGGCACTGGCGCCTTATACCCATGCACTATCTCATTCGGAGACAACCCAGTGGACTTGTTTTAGATTATTGTACGCTAGTTGAGCATGCGGAAGGATAAGATCCCACGTACCTTTATGTTCGCCACTAAACAACGAAGTAATCCTCCCAGGCTACGGTTGACAACTTCCATTTGCCCATCTGTTTGGGGATGATAGGCCGACGATAAACATAAGATTTAGTGCCATGATTTCAGAGTGTTTCAAAAATAACTTGTAAATTTTACATCCCTATCACTCACTATCGTCTTGGGAACACCCCGATGTGCACGACCTCCTTGAAATACACTTTTGCTACATTTGAAGCATCGTAGTGTTATTACTAGCGATAAAATAGGCCATTTTGGAGAAACGGTCTACTACGACTAGAATAAAATCGTGACGCCTCAATGTCATGGGTAAACCCAAAATAAAATCCATGCTGACATCTTCCCATGGTACCGACGGCATCGGAAGTTGAGTGTAAAGACCCGCATTGGTCTTGCTTCCCTTTGCTAGTTGACAAATACGACAACTTCCTACGATTTTGTTGACCATGGGTCTGAGGCCCGGCCAAAATAATTTATCCTCTATGAGTGTAATCGTTTTGTCTCTACCAAAATGTCCTCCAAACCCTCCGCTATGTAATTCCCATATGATAAAATGTCGTAATGACGAGCGGGGAATAAAAAGTTGCAAATGTTTAAATAAGTATCCGTTATGGATATATTACGCCAAAATGGTGGTAGGGGAATTGTCCTGAGCGGCGAAATAAATTTCCTTAAAGTCTGGGCATTGGACGTGTTCATCTTTAATCCTCTCAAATCCTATGACTAACACTTCCATGGTAGTTAGTAATAAGGTGACCCTACTTAATGCGTCCGCCATACGATTTAATGTACCCTTCAGATGCTTGATAATGAAAGTGTACTCCTGTAGGTACGGATCCATTTAGCGTGTCCGTGGCTAATCTTATTTTGAGAATTAACAAATTTGAGGGCCTCATGGTCCGATAATATCACGAATTCTTTTGATATAAGGTAATGTCGCCAATGTTGGAGACAATGAATCACGACATAGAATTCTCGATCATAATTCGAATAGTTTAACTTTGGGCCGACTAGTTTCTCGCTAAAATATCGTAGCGGATGTCCCTCTTGACTTAGTTACTCCTCCGATTCCTATCCCGATGCGTCGCATGATAGTACAAAAACTTTACTAAAAATCGGTAACCGTAGTAAGGGGGCTTCAGACATCCGTTCCTTAATCGTTTGGAAAGCACTAGTGGCCGCTTTAGTCCAACTAAATTCTCCTTTCTTCATACACTCAGTGATGGGTGCCATAATACTACTAAAATTCCGAATAAATCTTCGGTAAAACGTGGCCAACCCGTGGAAACTTCGAACTTCCCTTATATTCTTGGGTTCCGGCCACTCCTTTAATTGCTTGAACCTTCTTTGGATCCACATGAATGCCATCTGAACTCACGATGTATCCTAAGAACTTACGGAAGACACACCGAATGCGCATTTTTTTAGATTAATAAATAAATTCTTTTGCGCAATGTGGTAAGGATTGTTTTTAGGTGAGTTTTCATGATCCCCGGAGAGATGCTAACCCCAAAATGTCGTCGAAATAGACCACTACGAATTTTCCAATGTAGGGTTTAAAGACTTGGGTCATCAATCGCAAAAACGTACTCAGTCCATTGGTAAGTCCCTCTCCAAGCACTAGCCATTCATATAGCCCGTCCTTAGACTTAAATGTCGTCTTCCATTCGTCTCCTCCCGTATTCGTATTTGATGATAACCGCTCTTAAGATCCAATTTAGAGAACACGGCGGCTCCTGATAACATTTCTAGAATCATCCAAACGGGGAATGAGGAAACCGATACTTGACAGTTATTTTATTTATAGCCCGATAATCGACACACAATCGCCACGTTTTTCTTTCTTCGGGACTAACAAGGCAGGGACGACACAAGGGCTTTTACTATGACGTATAAAATCCTTTCGCTAACAAATCTGAAATTAATTTTTGAACTCCTCTTGTGAGGAGGGATTGAGACGGTAATGGGGCTGATTCGGTAACGACGACCCGGGACAAAATCTATCTCATGCTGGATATCACGCTATGGTGGCAACTGAGGTGGTAAATCCACGGGGTAGACATCCTTATACTCTTCTAAGAGAGTTCGAAGGGATAACGGGAGGCTCGCTAATGAGGGTGCATCCTCCTTAGCTTGTAGACAAATTAGATCGTAGATAATGCCATCCATGAAAGTCTCACGCTCTAACTCTTTCCTACTTATCAGACTTATCGTTTTCTTTTCTACCGACACAATGGTATCTTTTGACGTAGGTGATGGATCCTTGGGCGACGATTGTTTCAATACGATGGTCTTACCATTGAATTTGAACTCATAAGTGTTGGCTCATCCAAAATGGGTCACGTCATAATCATAAAGCCAGGGTCGTCCTAATAGAACATGACACACGTCCATGGGGATGACGTCGCACCACACTTAATCAACGTAGTTTTTCAAAGTTAGTGGCACCAAGCATCGCCTAAAGACCGCTATTGATGTCTTCTTTACCCACGCGATTTTATAAGGATGTGGGTGCGGTTCGGTAACAAAATGCATGCGTGTGATGGCGTTCTCCGAAACGACGTTCATGCAACTACCGTTATCAATAATTAGTTTGCACCATTTTTCACCGCACTTAAAATTTAAGGTAAATATATTTGTCCAATTATACCCGTCCAACACTCGCGGTGTGGCCAAAATACATCTCATCACCATCATGTAAGAATCGTCCTCCATGTCACTCGGTTTGCGATCAGATTCTGCCCCATAGTCGATATCGGAGGCTCAGTGTGGAGTCTAACAGGGCTAACGTTTTGCTCTTCGTGGGACACTCACTAGCATAGTGCCCTTGGACTCCGCAAGAATAACACGTAGCGTTAGTCTTGCTAATCCGTCCTATCGGAACTCGCTCGCTGGTGGGATTTCTATTATTCCTAGCGGTAATGATAATGGACTCCGAATCCGTGGATCGATACATTCCCTTATCACGCGTGGAGGAAGAAGGATGCGGTCCTAAGATGGACTTTCCCTTCTGAAAGTTTTGTCCTTTGGCCTTGTAGGCGTTGTGTTTTTCGATATCCAAGGCAGAATTGAACGTGGTGTCAAGGTCCGTGTGACCATAACGCAAGAGCTTGCATTGAATGTCTGGATTGAGTCCCTTATGAAAGCGGGAGAGTGTGACTTCGGACATCTCAAGAACATCACAACGCACCAACATATCCTTAAGTTGTCGCATATATTCTGCTACCGACGCGTTACCTTGACAAAGGGAGGCTAAGTCATCGAACATTTGGGTCCGGTGATAAGTGGGAACATATTGGTCGTGGAGAAGTGCTTTCATGGCAGCCCACCCAATTGGGGGTGCTCCATTAACCGTACCTAATCGTCTCTCTTTGTTCAACCAGTATGTCTTGGCCCTTCCTAGTAGTTTCATCCGTGTAACCTTCACTTTCTCAACGTCCGTCAGGTCGTGCCATTCAAAATAGCACTCGATTCCCATGATCCAGTCTAGGAAGAGTTGGGGCTCTCCCATACCATCATATGAGGGTGAGTCTATTTTTACGGCCCTAGTTACGTCGAACTCGTAATGACCTCGAGGTGGTTACTCATCGTCCTGGTCACGTGGGTGATTTTGTCTTTCCTCTCGCTGGTTGGCGGCCGGGGGTTGGGGACCCAGTTGGTTTCTGCCAACGCCGTTGTTTCGGGGCGCCGCTTGGTTTATAGCGAGCCCTTCAATTAACTGTGTCAGTGCGTCAAACCTAGCGTTAAACTCTTCGCGTAGCTCGGCGATCATGGCTGGAGCATGCTCATCACCTTGGTTATTTGCCATGTGTGAGGTGGAGGGAAGATATTCCGTACACAGCCTAGTGCGCATGAACGAACGGGACAAACAACAATTTTGACCTGATTTAAATTACGCGTTTGATTTTTTTTGACACTAAACAATTGAGCAACAGGAAAAACTTTTTTAGACCTTTTTTCTTAAAAAAATGAGGAGAAAATTCAGAATTTTTTTTGTAATTTTCTGCAAAAAAAATTTTGTGTTTTACTAAGTACAGCCCAACTATGTAAAATTCAGATTTTAAGTGAGTCGTAACGGAAGTGCGCACCCTAGTGAACGAAGATATCCCTAGGTAAAATGAAAGGATGGTGTAGATTGGGAAATCAACACAACCTCCCTCTGATACCAAATTGATGTAGGGAATATCCGAAAGATTCGTCACGGAGGCCACAATGACGCTTATGACACGATCTACGCTCTCTAATCCACACGCTAACGAAAACGCAGCCACAAAAATTATTTTATTTATCGTTCGCGCTAACAATACGGATCGCCGTTCTGCAAATAGATCGAATATTGGCTTTAGGCCAAATTCTTTCCGGCTAAATGGGATAATCTTGATCCCGAACGAGCTTTTGGGTCTTACCAAAATAGATCCACCAAGAACAAAATGATTCGAAAGATGGTAGGATCTTTCCCAACAAAAAGAAAGCGAGAATTGCCAATCCTCTTACGAATCTTTCGGAAATCCAAACGAAAAAATACCGATCTATTATTTGATTACCCGCGAAGAAAAACAAATTGGAAAATAACGCAAAAATCCGTCCACCACAAGAACTATCTAGAGCAAGAAAACTCTTGGTAGAAATTTTCGTTACCCCTCTCGGATTTGTAGATCCGTGATGCGTGGATCCACCAAGTTTGATCGCTCCTCCGTTGAACGTCCACGGGAAATGCGCTACGGATGATGAACGTGCTAATCTCCTTCACTTCACGTCGTGGAGGAAAGCCCTATCTTCTTCCTTGCAAGCAACCTCTCATGCATGGGCCAAAGTATCCTTGGAAGAGAGGATCTCGGGTGGCCGTGAGCAAGAGGGGGATGAAAGTAGCCGAGCACAAGAGAGAAGGGGCGGTCGAGAGCAAGAGGGGGAAGAGGTGGTGGTCGAACTTGAGAAGGAAAGAGCCTTGAGGCCGACGGCTTGGAGGAAGAAGGAAGAGGGGGGGCGGCAGCTAGGAGAAGAAGAGAGGGAAATTATGGTTGGCAATTCAAAATTTGATTTCAATTAAAGTCTACCATCAAATGAAAAGTTCAAGGCCTTATATAGGCTTACATCTCAAAGCAAAAACAAGTGGCTAAAGGCACACCACATAAAGAAAATGCAGAAAATAAATAATGTTTTTTTTAAAGAGCCATCATGAAACGGCTAATAGCACACCAAAACTAAAATATCAAATATGAGTCTTGTTGCGAGGGCGAAGCTTGTAGCCATGACCGCTACGACGTCGCACGTCCTTTGCCGGCACATCTTCAACATAGTCATTCCCAAGTTGGCCGTCCGGGTGGCCGTCGTAATCACCGTCGCCATCACCGTCGCCATCACCTTCTCCTCTGATTTCATCGAGCCCCCTCTCATTATACATCAAATTTCCACGCTTCCAGAGATAAGTCCCATTTTTCAACAAAAGCCTGCTGCTGCCATAAATGCATGTCACGCGTACCGAGGCAATCATCATTATTATCCAGATTTCAAACAGAGGTCAACCCCCATGCATGATAGGAGGTGTGGGCATGTTCTGCTCTTTAAAGAATCTATAAATACCCCACCCCTTGTGTTCGAAAAAAGAGAACTTTAGAGAGGGGAAGTGCTGCCATTTTCAGTTCTTTCTTAGTGTTCTTCCACTCTCCTTTTCTTATTTTCAGTTTTTCTTAGTTTTAGTTTCAGTATTACTGCTTCTGTAATCGTTCTTGAAATTTCTTTAGTAGTTTACTTTTCGTGCTAGCTTAGTTTTTCATTTCTTGCAAGTGTAATAGTTTTTATATTTCAAGTTGTAAGCTCTCTATTTGAATAATATAAAGTGTGTTTACGTTTAATTGTCTCTATTTTGTTTCCAAGCACTCCTACTCATCTCTCTTCCTCCACTTTACCAAGAGTAACTAATCCTCCTTATACTTGATCTTGGTGATCTGAGCTTTGAGGTGATTAAGGTATGATGCTCTAGTTTACTTTTCCTTTGTAAGGTTTAGACCTTGATTTACTCTTGTTTAATTATGATTGGAGATATATAATCATTATATATTTTCCATCTTTGTTTCCACTCTTAGCTCGCTGAGAGTCTCGTAGTTTGGAGTGAACAATTAAGGTTAAATAGAGTTGCACGCACCCCTTGAGAGAGACAGACATTAAATCTTTCGGATTGGAGTGCAATCCAATCGTGGGGTTCACAACGTAAAGCGAGCTTAAGGCCTCCAATATGGACGAGAGTTCGGTCGAACCTTCCTAAACTCAGGTGGGCACGTCTTCGAGAGAAACGTGTTCATGCTTTAAGAACCTCCACAGTCAAGGTCCTTTGCCTTATTAGGTTAGAGTTTATTATCGCAATTTTGATCAACTTAGTCCAAGGTGATTTTTGATCGAGTGCTTTTCTTTATCATTGTTTAACCCCTTGTTTTAATCTCTAGTTATGCTCTCTCTGATTAAGTGCAAGTGCTCTTATTTTTTTCAAATAGTCTCTTCTTTTAATTTAGTTAACAACTCTAAAAGTTTTTTCGATAAGATAATAGTCTTCGTGTGAGTAAGATTACTCAACGATTCCGTTATTTAAATACGACACTTGTGTCCTCTAGCTACAGTTCGATATGTATACTTGCATTATCTGGATTGATAGTTCGGCTTTTTTTTTCTTCACGATTAGTAGCCACCAAGTTTTTGGCACCATTGCCAGGGAGAGATTTTTGTTGATAATTCGAAAACACGAACCTATTACTTTTATCACTCCTCTTTCTTAAAAATAAAATAAAATAAAACATATTAACGCTCTTAATAGAATCCCACATCATAATTTTTTACATCGCCTGACTCTCTCGAAAAGAGCAATGTTGCTTAAATACCACTATCCTTTCTAGTACCTTGCGAACCCTTTATCGGGTGGCCCTTGGGAAGTTCGGGAGTTAAAGCAAAAAGAAAAATCTATTTCAATAATTAAGCGTGACCCACAGAAATTTGTCAGATATTTTGGACTTGGACCACTAAATTGAGCATACTCTTTGGAGAATATCGTGATTTCAAGGTCCTACTCTCCAACGATCGATTGAGGATTCCGAGTATATTTCTACTACAAGAATAGAAGAGCCCATCGTAGAGGAAGCCTTGCATAGGCCTGTGTAGTTTTATGCACGGCCAAATCTAGAGGGTACATAATCAAGAAAAGTCTGCCCTACTATAACTAATAATAATTTTTAAATTAAGCCTAGCATAATTCAAATGGTGGAAAAGTATGCGCAATACGACGAACTTCAAGATGAAGATCTGAACGCGCATATAGCTAGCTTTCTTTAGATTTGCGACACCTTCAAGATCAATGGTGTTACAAATGATTCTATTAGGGTTAAACTCTTCCCTTTCTCCCTAAGAACTAAGGCTAAGCAATGGTTGAACAATCTACTAAAAAACAGCATCACCACCTGGGATCAACTAACTGAAAAATTTATGGCGAAGAATTTTCCGCCAGTTAAAACCACAAAACTTAGGAACGATATTTCTGCCTTTAGACAAATAGATTCAGAAACTTTGTATGAAACCTGGGAAAGATTTAAAGAACTCCTAAGATGATGCCCCCATCATGCGCTGCCTGAATGGTTACAAGTGCAGACGTTTTATAACGGGCTAAATCAAAGCACTAAGCAAATGATAGACGTAGCTTCCTGTGGTACCTTAAACCACAAAACTCCGGAAGCAGCTCTTGAACTTTTTGAGGACATGTCCATGAACACAAATTAGTTGAATGTTCCTAAGTCCTGCCCGAACAAACCTGCAGGTATCTTTGAAGTACATAACGTCTCCAAGCTAGCTCTGCAAGTGAAAGTGTTAAGTAAAAAGATAATGGAGATGACTACTGCCTTCGCCCCTCAAGTATGGGAATCTGCAACTCCTTCTCCCGAACAACTAGATTATGTTAATAATGTGCCTAGAAATGCTTTTTAGAATTTTTTGCTGCTAATTTTCCTGCTCCGGGTTTTGTTTTTCCGAATAGTTATAATCCCGCTTTACGGAACCACCTGAAAATTTCATGGAGTAATCCCTCAAACGCAATGCGCCCGCCACCACAAAATGATTTTTATGCACCACCACCATCTCCTCAAAATTTTCCAAAGACTCCAAGTTTGGAGGAAATGTTTTCAAAATATATGAATATTAATAATTCTACTATAAGAACCCTAGCAGGGACCGTTAAAAGTTTAGAGAATCAAGTAGCATAACTCGCAAAAATTATTTCTGAGTGACCCGCCGGGTCTCTTCCTGCCAACAACGATCCCAACCCGAGAGAGAAAGAGAAAGCTATAACTCTTCGGAGTGGGAAGCAAGTTTCTGGTATGGTTAGTGAAGAGCCTGAGGCAAGCTCCGCCCCAATTTTAAAAAATAGACCTTCCGCCGAGGAAACTTTTATCATTTCACCCTCTACTGAAGAAGAAGTTATCAACCCTCTCTCTGTTATAGAAAAATATCTCACTCCACAACCCATCTTTAAAAATGATCCAACTCCACCATACCCTTCCGAACTTAACAAGCAACGTTAGGACGATCAATACTCCCGCTTCCTAGAAATATTTAAGCAAATCCACGTAAATCTACCCTTTCATGAAGCAACCTCCCAAATGCCAAAGTACGCTAAGTACCTTAAGGACCTCCAGACTAATAAAAAGAAGTTAGAAAACTTAGCATGTCACACTAAATGTCGAGTGCTCTGCGGTCTTGACAAATAGTTTACCAAATAAGATCAGTGATCCACGTATTTTTTCTATACTGAGTGTCTTCGGTGATCTTTTTGTCAAGAACGCATTGGCCGACTTAGGTGCGAGTATCAACCTGATGCCCCTCTCGTTATTCATGAAGTTAGGAATTGGTTTCCTTAACCCCACATGCATGAGTATCAGGATCGTCGGTAGATCAGTTAAATACCCGTTAGGAATCGTGGAGGATGTCTTAGTTAAAGTCGAAAAATTCATCTCCCTAGTGGATTTCGTTAGATTGGACATTGAAGAAGACTTTGAGGTTCCCTTGATCCTTGGCTGACCCTTCCTTGCCACCTCACGATCTATCATTGATGAAAGCAATGCAAAGCTCTTCCTTCGAGTAGGCGACGATGAAGTAACTTTCTCTATAACACCCTGAATGAAGAATACCCTAGAGAATGATGACTACTATTTTTTCTTAGATTCCTTATGTGAAGTATCTTCCTACTGCCTTTCTAAAAGTGAAAATAAATTTTCTGATTTTTGTTCTTCCTCTACTCTTCCAATTGAATCTTTACAAGAAGCCGTCATGGCCACTAGCTCCACCCCTTTCAATTCTCCATATAAAGAAAAAGTCTATGAAGACATTGTTTTTGAAAAAGAAAGAATTTCCAAAACATCATATGAAGAACCCCCGACCCTGGAATTAAAGGAATTACACGAACATCTTAGGTATGCCTACTTAGAAAAGGACTCCAAGCTACCAGTAACAGTTTCGGCCTACCTGACTGAAGTGCAAAATGATAAGCTCCTACTAGTGTTACGTAAACATTGCCAATATATTGCTTGGAAGATATCTGATATCAAGGGCATAAGCCCATCTTTCAGCACCCATAAAATCCTAATGGAAGATAATTCGCCTAACTCAATCAAACCTCAGCGTCGTATAAATCCAAATATGAAAGAAGTCGTAAAGGGTGAGGTTATGAAAATGTTAGACGTAGGAATTATCTCTCCTATTTATGATAGTAAGTGGGTCAGCCCAGTTCAGGTAGTGCCGAGAAAAGGTTGGGATAACTGTAGTTAGTAATGAGAATAATGACTTAATCCCGACAGGGATGGTGACGGGGTGGAGAATGTGTATTTACTATCATAAGTTAAACGACGCCACCCGTATGGACAATTTTCCCTTGTCGTTCATCGATCAAATCTTAGAGCGACGATCCAGTCATAGCTTATATAGTTTTCTCGATGGCCTCTCATGGTATTTTAAAATCCCCACCTATCCCGAAGACCAGGAGAAAACTACATTTACTTATCCCTTCGACACATTCACTTACCGAAGAATGTTGTTTGAATTATGCAATGCGCCAGCAAAATTCCAGCGATGTATGCTCGCTATCTTCGACAAGTACGTAGAAAACATTATAGAGGTGTTTATGGATAATTTTTCCGTGTTTGTCGATGCCTTTGATAGTTCTTAGAAAACCTAGAAAAAGTCTTAGAAAGATGCGAAGAAACTAACCTTGCCTTAAATCGGGAAAAATGTCATTTTATGGTGAGGGAAGGGTTAGTTTTGGGTCATAAGGTTTTTGCGAGAGGAATTTAAGTAGACATAGCTAAGATAAAAGTTATCGAGAAGCTACCGCCGCCTACGAACTTCAAATCTATAAGAAGTTTCCAAGGAAACACTGGCTTCTACCACCGCTTCATAAAGGACTTCTCCAAAATCACTAAACCTCTTACTCATCTTCTAGAAAAAGATGCCTCATTTATTTTTGATGACCTTTGTCTATCTACATTTAAATTAATAAAAGAAAAGTTAATTAATGCCCCTATAATGATAGCTCCGGTGTGGTACCTACCCTTTAAAATTATGTGTGATGCGGGTAGTTTCGCGGTGGGAGCCGTGTTAGGACAATGAATATCTAAAAACTTCCACCCCATCTATTATGCAAGTAAAACACTTACATTGGCACAAGAGAATTATACCACAATCGAGAAGGAGCTCCTAGCTGTTGTTTTCGCTTTTGATAAATTCCGTCCATATATTACACTTTCCAAAATTATCATTTTAATGGACCACTCGACACTCAAGTATCTTCTTGATAAGACGGATGTCAAGCCGCGCCTGATTCGCTAGGTCTTACTCCTCCAGGAGTTTGACTTAGAAATCCGTGATAAGCGAGGAGACGAGAATTTTGTCGCTGACCATCTCTCACGATTAGATAATCCATATATAGAAAAATTAGATGAAAAATCTTTTAATGATTTCTTCCCCGATGAGAAGCTACTTTTAATTAACACATCCCCTTTTCTGTGGTTTGCACACATAGCCAACTATTTAGTGGCTAGTGTGCTCCCAAAAGAGTTCTCCTCTAAAAAAAAGAAATTTTTTTCTGAGTTGAAGAACTATTTTTTGGAGGACCCGCAACTTTTCCGAGTATGTGCGGACCAAGTGATATGGAGATGTGTCTCTTTCGAAGAAGGATTAGATATTTTAAAACATTTTCATGAAGGACCGACAGGTGGTCACTATCAAGCTGCTTGCACCACACACAAAGTGCTTTGCGTGGGTTCTTACTTGCCTAGCATGTTTAAAGACGTGCAAGCCATTGTGAGTCGGTGTGATAGTTGCCAATGGTCGGGAAATATTTCCAATAAAAATGATATGTCGCAAAATTATTTCCTTGAGTGCGAAGTTTTCGACTTTTGGGGAATTGATTTTGTTGGCCATCTTCCTTCTACATTCAGGAACAAGTTTATTTTAGTTGCAGTAGATTATGTTTCACGATGGGATGAAGCCCAAGCTCCTCCTACTAACGACGCCGGAGTCATAATTACATTTTTGAAAAATTAATTTTTCCAATTCGGTACGCCACGAGCCATCTTTAGTGATAGGGATTCAAAAATTCTTATTAAATACGGTGTTACGCATAAGCTTTAAACTGCCTACCACCCCCAAACTAATGGACAAGTTGAAGTAGTGAACAGAGAGCTTAAAAGAATTTTGAAAAAGACTGTTTCCACCTCTAGAAAGGTCTGGTCAACCAAATTTGACAATACTCTATGGGCATACAGTGCAGCGTACAAAACCGCCATCGGTTGTATTCTATATCGGTTGGTCTATGGAAAATCATGTCATTTGCCCGTAGAATTAGAACCCGCGCATTTTGGGACTTGTGGTTTTTAAATTTCGATCCAAACTCTGTCAGTGACCTTAGAAAATTTTAACTTAACGAACTCGACGACTGGCGCTCTTACGCATACGAAAATAACAAATTTTATAAAGAGAGGACGAAGCGTTTTCACGACAAGCACCTAAGGCACCCAAAAACCTTCAAGCCGGGCGACCAAGTTCTTTTATATGATTAACGATTACATTTATTTTCGGGCAAGTTAAAGTCACAATGGTCTGGGCCGTTTACTGTTAAGGAAGTTTTTTTCCCGTATGTAATTATTTTAATTTCACACTCTGATAAGGGTTAGTTTAAAGTAAATGGTCAGCGTCTTAAACTTTATTTCTGTGGTGATATCAGTCCAAACTTTTTTAATTTTCTTCTGCACGAACTTTAACTAGCCCAGACCATCTCAATGAGCGCGGCTACGGAAAAGCTTGAGCCCCCTGCCGGAGTTCATGTCCGATCCCAAGAAGAAACAGATCTCTTGCAACGCAACACCAAGAAAAGCAAATCCTCCGCACAAACCCGGAACCCCGACGGTGTCAAGTCCTTCAAAGACTCACTTCTAGGTTCAAACAAGAATGATGGCAGCCAACGAAATCCCTAACTTCCTCTTCGGCATTACCATCCTTATCGGATCACCTTGTCTCAGACCACGCCGAGTTGGGAAAGAGGCGCGTAGCGCCATCAATGCCTCTTCATTTCGTCGATGAGAAATCACCAGAAGGATTGACAAGTGAAAAGCACTTGACCCAATTATTGCTGGACAAGTCCAAATAACCGATGACTGATTTGCTGAGACACAAAACAGAATCAAATCTACTAAAAAAACATCAACTGTAGTGCAACTGGAAAATTGAAGTAACAGAAAACCTTTCTTAGAAAAAGCCAACTTACACTATCATAGGCTTGAGGCCTCTCCTTCGGATCCTAGTTCGGCCGAGAACAACGACCACTTTCTTTCATTCCTCGTTTCCCGCTTCGGTGAAAAGAAAGAGTGATAGTTGGTTAATAAGCACGGGTGAATCCACTCGCGGTGATAGGTGCCTCACTCTGACCTGTGTCAGTCTATTTTCTTGGTACATAAGACCCGGCCTATTGCCGGTGAATTCCAGAGAGTAGCTACTCCATCTTGAATATGACTCCTCCTTGCCTCCCCTTCATGCGCATCTTGATTGGTTCACAGAGTGAGATGATTTTTGATATTATTATTATGATTATTGGACACTTTATGTTGGGCAATATTATTTTGTTGAGTCGAGCTCAAACGACGTTTTAAACAAAGGGCGCTCTTGGGAGGCAACCCAAGTTATTTTTCTGTTTTTTTTTTATTTTACACTTTTTGCCCCGGACGGCTCCGACAAGTTGAAGCCTCTGTGATCGCCTGCTCCAACGCTGCTGAATCAATCACAAAGTACAAAGAAGATATTTTATGAAGATCCAACGTGCAAGCATGGGGGAGAGACATCACGCAACCTTTTGCGGCTCAAAAATTTGGGGAAGTACCTGTTTTAAATTTTGTACTTTTATTTCCATTTAAATTTTTCTCTCTCTTATTTCATTTTTAATTTTTCTCTCTCTTATTTCTATTTTAATTTCTCTCTCTCTCTCTCCTCTTTTCTCCATTGAGGACAATGTCGATTTTAAGCTTGGGGGAGGATTTCTTTCTTCTCTTTCTTTATTTTGTTTCCCTAAAAAAAGAAGCAATCAAAATAAAAAAAAATTTAGTGCTTTCTCCTTTTTCTTTTTAAAGAAAAATCTCTAAAAAAAGATAAAATCTTAAAAATCCAAAAAAAGTATAAAGTATCAAAAAAACAAAAAGAGAATACTTCAAAATAAAAAATTTATGATATTTGTTTAGTTTTAACTAATTTTTGTAATTCAATAGTACCCCTTACTTTTGTTTTGTTTTTCTCAAAATTCCATATAACGACTGAGCTAATTAGAATTTTTCTAATCGATCTTTCATATAATATTTCACAAGTAAAATGTTGGCCATGTTGTGTTTCTAATTCACTGTAGCATGTTAACGTGAAATGTTTTTCTAAAACTCGCATTTCTATTATGGTATCTCGTTCTTTATTTTTTTACTTCCTAAAAATCTTTCATCCACCATTTTACTTTTTGCTTTTGGATAATTTTTGTAATGTTAACTTAAGTAGTGTTGTAGATGTGAATGATTCTAGACTCATATTATTCCTATTTTTAAAATAAGTTCATTCGTCTGTATTTAATATCTAGGACCTACTTTTTGAAATATTTCAAAACTAATGATTTAGGAAAATTTTAGGAGCATGAAAATTATGTAGGCCATCTTTGTTTTTGTTTGAGCCTTCTCGCCAACTCAAAAATTATTCCCCTAGTTAGCTGCATTTGAGCCTTTTCCTATTCCATTTGATAACTCCACTTATCATTTCATTTTTCACCAAAGGCAAATTTTAGAACATATCATATCACACTAACTTTTTGAGTTTCATAAAATTTCATGTTTTTATAGGTTTGTTTTGTGATTTTTGGAGAAATTTAAGGAAAAGTATGCATAAAAAAATGTTTAATTTTTTGGCCAATTTCAAAATGAAAAGGAAAAATATTTATGGCCTCTGTTTTGTTAAGAAGAAAGAAAATGGAAAAGGAAAAGAAAAAGAAAAAAAAATATTATCTATGAAAATTTTGAAAGTCTTTATTTTGGTTTAGTGTGATTATAAGCCTTCGTGTTTATTTTTGAATTCCATTCCTAATTATATGCCTAAGCCAAACATTTCGGTCGTAATAAGTCCTGTTGATTCATGCTCCTAGGTTTTCTTTTAGCTAAGTAAAGAAGAAAAGTAGATTAGTTAAGTCTTGGATTTGAATTTAGATTTTTGTTCTTTGATTGATTTTGGTATAAAATGCCTCTTAAAATCTAGTAACAACTCAATGCTCTTTTTCATTTGTTGCCTTGCTTTAACTTATTTAAAGAATTATGTTAAAATATTTGATGAATTGTCTTTATTAGTAAAGTTAATAAAGTTGAAACCATGTTTAAACAAATGTTTTAGGTTTACGTTTCACATTCTCCCTACTTAGAATTTCACATACTACTTGTGTTAGCATAATTAGAATTTTCCTAATTTGTCACTTTTATGATTAGCTAGTTTTTATATTTTTTGTTGAGTACAAAAAAAGCTTAAGCTTGTGGGAGTTTGATAATACGTTTTGTAGTTTAAACTACTAGGGTAATTACAAGTTTTTATTATATAAATCATTTCTTTTAAAGCTTTATTTTGACCTCAAATTGTATATATTAATAACATTAATGATTGTGTTCTTTCTTTTACGGGTTTGTAGTTTTTCAGCATAGAATTCGTCGATCGGCCAAATTTCATCAAACTCCCGCCACCTTCTACGCTCGACATTTTCCTACATTCATCGACCTCTCCTTCAGTTCAAAGTTCGTCGATCCCACCTTCCACTTTCTGCGTTCGATGTTTTCCTCCATTCGTCGATCTCGCCTTCAGTTCAAAGTTTGTTGATCCCACCTTACACTTTCTACGTTCAACGTTTTCCTCCGTTCAACGACCTCTTGTCCACCTTCTCTTTTGTCCGTTCATCGAGCTCTCCCTCCTTCTCCTCTGATTTAATCAAGACCCCTCTCCTTCTTTCGTCGAGCTTTCCCCGCTGCTAGAGACAAGTCCTATTTTTACATAAATGCTGCTGCCGCCATAAATGCACGTCACCCGTACTGAGGCAATCATCAATATCCTCAAGATTTCATACATAGGTCAACACCCATGCATGATAGGAGGCGTGGGCATGTACTTCCCTTTAAAGAATCTATAAATAGAGCCCCACCCCTTTATTCGAAAAAAGAGAACTTTGGAGAGGGGAAGTGCTGCCATTTTCAGTTCTTCCTTAGTGTTCTTTCTCTCTCCTTTTCTCATTTTTAGTTTTTCTTAGTTTTAGTTTCAGTATTACTGCTTCTGTAATATTTCTTGAAATTTCTTTAGTAGTTTACTTTTTATGCTAGCTTAGTTTTTCATTTCCTGCAAGTGTAATAGTTTTTATATTTCAAGTTGTAACCTCTCTGTTTGAATTAATATAAAGTCTGTTTACTTTTACTTGTCTCTATTTTGTTTCCATGCACTCCTACTCATCTCTCTTCCTCCACTTCACTAAGAGTAACTAATCCTCCTTGAACTCAATCTTGATGATCCGAGGTTCGAGTTGATTAAGTTATAATGCTCGAGTTTAATTTTCCTTCGTAAGGTTTAGACCTTGATTTACTCTTGATTAATTATGATTGGACATATATCATCGATATATATTTTCCATCTTTGTTTACACTCTTAGCTAGCCGAGAGGCTCATTGTAATGCCCCAAAACTCAAAAGAGGGACGAGTGGCCTTTTGAGCCAAGTCTGGGACTTGGTAGAAGTCACACGGCCTAGGACACGGGCGTGTCCCAGGGGCATGTCATGCTTGGGTTCGACAATGGCCGTGTGGTCGACGAAATTGCGGTCGATGATCGGCGAACAGCAAACACGGCCTGAAATACGGGCGTGCCCCAGGCCTTATCCTTCTCAGGTTTTTAGCCGAGTTGTGTCGAGGAAGAGGTAAGGCCTGAGCCAAGGTGTGTTCGGTTCTGACGCGACCGTGTCAAATTTGACATGGGCGTGTCAAATACCCATGTTCTCCTCGGGTTGGTGCTGGACCTGTGTCGATGGAGGAATACGCCCAGCTACACGGGAATGTACTGGATGACACGGGCATGTCAAGCTTGACACAGCCTTGTCAAGAGGTCATGTTCTTTTCGGTACACGATGGTTTCGGTGTCGAATGAGGCGCAAGGCCTTGGACACGGGCGTTCCGCATGCCGTATTCGACCCAGATTTTGGATTTTAAGTGCGAATCATGGCCGCCCGTTTCCTTATTTTGGGATACAATGGCTCAGGGTTGTTCGTGCTGGGTTATACATGAGAATAGGTCATAGAAACCCTCATTATATTCTGCTTTTCTATTTCTAAGTTCTAGAGAGAGGGGAGAGTAAGGAAGAAGAAGGAAGTGAGATCTGGTTGCCGGAGGAGATTCGGAGCGCCAAATCACAAGCTGAGTCCTGATCTACGGGGGTGTGGTCATTGCGAAGCTTTTCATCTGTATAGATTTCCATGGCACCGAAGAGAAATGCTAGGGTAACGATTCTCTTCTTGAGCATGTGAAGCTATCCTTATTTTGCTTAAGGAAACCCGCTCCTGCGAGTGTGCGGTGAGTGTGCGGCGTTCCTTTGGGTAGATGTGAATATTCCCCGTGTTTGCATGTAGAGTCAGAAATCGAGATACGAACATAGGCATGGTGTGTGAAGCTTACCCAGACAAGTTGGTCTGGATCAATGATGTTTCATTGTGCATGATTAGCCGGAGAAGACTCTGTGCCTTTGTTTTTTCGGGTTTTCTACGCGGTAGATTTAAACAGTGAGTCTATAGGATTAACTCCAAGATGCACCCGGAAAACTTGGCGGAAACACATTTTTGCCAACTTAGCTGCCTGGGAGCCATCCTTGAACATAACTGGGTTATGTGCATATTTGATCGTTTTGGGACTCGGGGAAGCCTTACCCGCGCATATGGCTTAAATTGACGTTACGGTGTGAGCAATGGGTTAGGCGGAACTGTAACCGTACTGTGTCGTTCAGTTAAAGAGACCTATAGTAAATGGTACTTACCGTTGGCATAGATGGAGGGTCTTTGGCTTAGGGCAGAAAGACTAAAATGCTCACGAGTATTGCCGTCTAAGGGGCGGTGGTGAGACTGCGGTTTTGACCAGATTCACCGTGTAAGTCCCCTGAGAGCACGGGGTGTGCGGCCGAGCATGCCTGCACCTGTGATGTTTTGATCTTATTATGCTAATAAGTGCAGGGAAGGAGCATCGCCGCCCCGAGTTTGGGGGCGGGATCTTTATAATTTGGTCAGCTTTAACTAACTGTTACTTTTGTTTGTAACCGTTGCGGTGAATTGTGCTTGCAGGTGCGGCGGAGCAGAGTGGCAAATAGCTGGCCAAAGCCCATGTTGCTGAGCCGGCCCTTGAAGGCCTTGTTTTGTTTACCTTTTTAATTCATGTGTGACCGGCCTACGAGCCGAAGTATGGAAGACACTGTTTTAAATTTATTGAACTCTTGTAAGGCCATAAGGCCGGTACATTGTGTACTTTGTAATTCATTCCTGTTTGGGTTAGATAGTGAACATTCATGCTTGTGGCTGGGTTCTTATTTTTGCAACTTAATAAAATGCTTCCGCTAGATGCTCTGTGTAGTATAATACGATTGGAAGAGTGGTTTTTAACCCTTCGGTCTGTCCGTTGTATATTGCATCAGGCCCCGACCGGACCTACTGCTATATGGTATGTGATGAATATGGGTATTACAATTTAGTATCAGAGTACCATTTCGGTCAGCCTTAATTGAATTCGTGGACAAATTCACTTTAAGGGGTGGTGAGCACATGTGTGTGAGTCATCATTATAACCTGAAAAGAACCCATGAATGTCCTCTTAGGAATGAAAATAAAAATGTTTGAGGAACCTGTGTGTTCCTATAATTGCTTTTTGCAATATTATTTGGTTGCTTAATGGTGTTTTGTATGACTAAGGGTGACAAGGAGTGGTGCGGGGCCGTCAGAACGTCCAGATTTTGAGGCAAGTAGTGCACCGATCGATGCGCTGGCAACACTTCCTTCGGCTGAAACTTTAACACCCCTATCAGTCACACAACTTATAATAGTAGGTTCGGCCGGGGCCTGACGCCATATACCACGGACAGACCGGTGGGTTACTCAACGAAACCATTCAACCAATACACACGTCCTACACAGAGCATCTAGCAGAAGCAATTTATTAAGTTGCAACAATAGGAACCAAGCCAACAAGCATGAATGTCCACTAGCAAACCAAATAAGAATGAAATACAAAGTACCAAAGAGTGTTGGCCTTATGGCCTTACAACAGTTCACTTAAATAAATATTGTTTTACAAAGTTCGGCTCGAAGGCCGGCCACACATAATTTAAAGTAAGTAAACAAACAAGGCCTTCGAGGGCTGGCTCAGTAACTTGGGCTTTGACCCGCTATTTGCCGCTCAGCTCCGCAGCACCTGCAACCACAAATCACCGCAATAGTGGCAAACAAGAATAACGGTCAGCTAATGCTGACCAAATTATAACGATTCCGCCCCCAAACTCGGGGCGGCAAAGCTTATTCCCTGCACTTGTTAGCATAGCAAGTAAAATAGTGAATAAGCACAACATCACAGGTGCCGGTTCACGCGGACACACACCCCGTGTTCTAAGGGCACTAACTCGGTGAACCCGGTCATAACCGTGGTCTCACCACTATCCCTTAGACGGCAAATCTCATGAGCATTTTTAGTCTTTTCGGTCTAAGACTAAGACTTGCACGACCATGTTAATGGCCAGTCCCTTTTTAAGGTATCTGACACCAAACCATATAGCCCGGGTCCATTTCAACTTGCGTGTTGCTCACACCGCCTAGTCACTTTAAGACGTACGCGCAGACAAAGCTTCACCCGGATCCCAAATTCGATCACACAAGCACATAACCCAGTTATGTTCATGGTTGTCTCCCAGGTCACCAAGATGGCAGAAATGCATTTCCGCCCAGTTTTATGGGTGCGCCTTGGGGTTAATCCCCGAGGATCAATGCTGCAATCTACCCCGTAGAAACCCTAAAATAATCAATGACACAGAGTCTTCTCCGGCTACTATGCAATGTAACATCACCGATCCAGACAAACTTGTTCGGGTAGGCTTCACACACCATGTCTATGTCCGTAGTATGATTTCGGACTCTAACAAGGGGGACTCTACATATCTACCCCAAGGAATACCGCAAACTCACGACACACTTCGGGAGCGGGTTTTCCCATGCAAAAGGAAGAAGAGCTTAACATTCTCAAGATGAAAATCATTACCCTAGCATTTTTCCTCAGCGCCATGGAATACTACGCGGATGAAAAGAACCACAATGATCTTGCCTCTGAAGATCTTGGCTCGGTTTGCGATTTGGCGCTCCGAATCTCCTCCGGCGACCGGATCTTCCTCTTCCTCCAAGCTCCTTGCTCTCCCTTCTCTCTAGGATTTAGAGAGTGAAGATGAAAATGGAATGAGGGTTTAAACCCTATTCCCGGAATGAAACCTACCAAGGATAGCCCTGAGCCATTAGATCCTAAAGAAAGGAAACGAACGGCTGTGATTAAACCCGAAATCAAACTTCTTGGGACGAACACGGCTTGCGACACGCTTGTGTCCAAGGCCGTGTCACTCATTCGCCGTCAAAACTGTCGCATCCCAAAAAGAACACGGGCACTCGACACGCCCGTTTCAGGCTTGATACGCCCGTGTCCCCCAGTACACGCGCGTGTAGCTGGACGTGTTCCTACAATGAAATAGGTACAGAGAAAGGCACGGCCATGTGACACGCCCGTGTCACATGCCGTGTGCTAGACATGCCCTGGGACACTCCCGTTTCCCAGGCCGTGTAGCTTCCTTAGCACAACTCGTTAAATGACCCGAGGAGGACTCGGGTATTCGACACGCCCATATCGAATTCACACGCCCGTGTCAGACACGAACACGCCTGGGTTCAGGCCGTGCGCACTGTAACATCCCATATCCGGCTAGACCCCTAGGAGTCGGTCTGTCGTGAGAGAACCCTAGAAGCCCAAGAATTGAAGTACATCGACTGAGATTTTGGGTCACGGGTTGGTCATGCCCGTGACCTATGTGTCACGCCCGTGATATAGGGCGTGACTCCTTCGACGATCGTCGTTCTCCGTGAGACGATCGTCGAATTTGAAACCCGGGCCTGTCACGCACGTGACCTATGTGTCACGCCCGTTACCTAGGGCGTGACTCCTTCGACGATCGTCGATCTCCGCGAGACGATCGTCGAACTTGCTGCCCGGGCGTGTCACGCCCGTGACCCAGGTGTCACTGATGAGTCCCTATTTTATACCTTATTTTGGACTCATCTTGGCCTTTTTCCTCAACTTTGCACTACCTTTTAGCGCCATTAGTACTTCTTTTGGTTAGCTACGGCATTCCACGCCCTGTGCACCTTTTTAGCCCATTTTTGTGCTTGTGTGCATTTACATTCTTGTTATGATTATTATTGTTTGCTGTGGCTGCCACGATCGATGTCCCGTGCAGTTTTCCTGCAAGTTTGGGGATCGTGAGGGCATTCGGGATAGGCGTTTCACTATTTTTAGCAAAGGAGTCAGTGGTCGTGTGTTTTTACCCACGCACGACCATCGACGTCCTGGCGCACGATCACTGATCGTGCGCAGCTCGGACTCATTTGTGAAATCCCTGTCTTGAACCTTCCGCACGATCACTTGCCAAACCGCGCACGACCACTATTCGTGCGCCGTCGATCGTGCGCAGTCATACCCTATTTTACAAAAGTTCTGTCTGGCTATTTCCGCACGATCATCAGCATTGCCTCGCACGATCACTGATCGTGCGTTGCTGATCGTGCGCGACCATTGATTTTTTGATGCAAGTCTATAGGTTGCTCGCGCACGGGCGCTGACCTTGGTCGTGCAAGACCACTTGTCGTGCGCCAGTGGTCGTGCGCCCTATTTATTCTACAAGCTATAAAATGCAATGTTCCGCGAATTAGGGCAACGGGACACGTTACGAAACCTCCGCCAGTCCGCCATTTTGCCCTACAGCAGTTCCATTCGCCTCCACCATCATCCCCATCATCGGGAGGACCTTGTCCGGCGATTCCAAAGCATTTCGCATCCTCCGGTGACCCTCCCGGCCATTGAAGCATTCTTCTTCGAGCTTTCCACCAAGGAAGAAGACGAAGCATACCTAGAGAACGGAATTACAGGCCCTCGAGGAGACAGCTCGGTGGTACCAGAAGCCCTCCTCGGACTGCGCTTGGAAGCGGATTGACAACCCGCACCTCCGGCCAACAACTGCGGTGGATCTTCAATCTCGTGGTTTTGCATTTTCTCTCTTATCTTGTTGCATGGATTGTTTATGCATGTAATGAACATTAATTTCCAACTTTGTTAAATTGGATCATTTGTGTTTCATCGTGCTTGTGAGAATTATCCTTTGATGCACCTCGCTCCATCTCGCTCCACTCCACACGTTCGTTTCACTCAATTTCACTTCGCACTAATCACCTCACTCGCTAGACTTCCGTCCATTCACCAACCGAAGTACGGCATCGCGGCCGCTACATCCATCTCGCCTTAAGAAGCGGTGATTGCGACCAGCATAGTTTACATTAGTGCAATCGGTCGTAAGACCACCAACCAAAGCCCCCTTCTCTTTTAGTTTATTTCAATTAACTCTCATAACAATAGTTTTAGAGTCTAAATCGTTCGACGCTAATTGCATTCCTCAAGAGACCGACATCCGGGGATTTATTCCCAACTTTATTACTTGTGCGACCGGTACGCTTACCGTATTTTAAGCGCATCAAGTTTTTGGCGCTGTTGCCGGGGAATGCAACTGTTGGACGACTGAGGATTTCTGAAAATATTGGTATACGAGTTAATTTGTTTTGCTCTATTTCATTTCTTTTCTCATCTGCTGTAGTTCATTGTCGGAATTGTAAGTTTTGCGCGATGAATCTTTGCAAGTAGTTGCTTCTGTTTGGCTTTTATATTTCCGCTATGTGGGCCAATTTCAATATTCGTTGCCCTCATTGTGGAGATATCTCGCATTCAAGTGATAGATGTCCCCAGAAGTATAGTCCCCAGGAAATTCACGACTCTACATTTCGTAGACATATGCCGGTCATCCACCGACCAGCGGAGCCATTACCGCACTACTTTTTCTCGGCTTCAGCAAACGCTTCACCGCGGAAGCCGGCTAAGCAGTGCATCTTTTGTCGAAGCTGGGATCATGCATTGAAGGACTGCACTGCTTATTTAGCTGAATTGGAAGTGGATAATGAGCCGGACTTCCGGATTATTCCCACTTCCACCGTGAGCAGCACCCCTTCAGCCTCGGGATATGCATCGACGCCATCTCCATGTTTTGGAGAAAGCATTTCCGGTACATGCCCCGATGCTTGTGTTGATCCCCATCCCGGCATGGATACGTATACTTCTGATGAACATGCATCACCTAGCATCGAGTCCGGTTGCGAAGAGCTAGTTCTTGACTTCCCGTTGAGTTCTGCACCTCCGCCTTCCGCTTTGCATAGTATTCCTTCTTTTTCTGATGTTTCTGTTGAGACTGATTCGCAGGTGGCAACTAGCACTCTCAGCTTTCTGTTAGATCCTGTCGAGGAGGACATTTCCGTGGTTGAGGTTGCTACCTTTACCCCATGTAAGGATTTCCAATGCGCGGACGAAATGGATGCTGCACTAGGAACTTCTTGCACCATCCTGGACAGTGGTGTTCAGACTTCTGCAATTCCACCAACGGGAGATGATTCCGGGATCATTTCCAAGATTAAGGATTGTTTATGTTATTCTTTTAATTTATTTCTTGACCCCGTTCTTGTTTCCACTTCCCTGCAGGATTCCATCTTGGAACCGGTTCAACCAGTGCAAGGGCCTGTAATGCGGCCTATGTCTGCTAGCAACCAGATGCGGGTGGAGTCGGAAATGACGAACTTCACGAGCTATTTCCTGCCCATGCCTGACACCCATGACAGGTATATTTATACAGCTAGTGGGGAATATGTTCTATCTCCGTACTGGTACCCGGAACCACGTTGCGAATTGGAGCAAATGGCTGAGCATTTCTATTTTCATACGCCAATCAGTTGAGAAATGCTGAGCATTGGGAATAAGTCTTGTTGGGAGACAGAAAACCCAATAGTTATCTAGTTAATGTTTTCTTTTCTACTTTTATTTTTTTTTACTTTTATTTTTTTTAGTTGCATTACACTTTTTTTTTGCTCTTTAAGTTTTTGTTGATCTGGTAGCTCTCCAGCGTCCGATGGTTTCCCCTTGCGCACCCTCAGTATCTCCCGAGCGATCTTGGTATAAATCTGGGTCGACGTTGATTTTATTATAACGCGCACGATCACTGATCGTGCGCGCTATTTAATTCGCACGATCAGTGATCGTGCGGTCGGCCCAGTTTTTATAAAAGGACCGACCGGGCCACACTGTTCGTGCGCCCTAGCTCTTCGATCCGCGGCCCTATTCGTGCGTCGTATCCTCACCGATCTCCCTCTTCCTCCTCCTACTCTGGCAACTCCCCGGGAGATCTCTTCTCCTCTCGCGACTCCGGATCTCCGTGTACGATGGCTTCTCCCTCCAACCGCAAGATTGTCAATGCCTACCAGCGCTCCACTGCGGCTCAAGTTCTAGCGAAGATGGGGGCGTTTCATAAGGATGCCCACACGCGCAGGTATAACTCTTTGAAATGCAAGCGCTTCCTCTCCCAGCGTCTTGTGGATTGGGAGGAATTGCGATCCATTGGTGACGGTGGCGCCCTAGCCGATTCGATCCTCCATCTTTACTCTTTCGACCAATGGAGCCGCGTTTTCGAGTGCCGCGAACCTGGATTTAGAGAACTCACTTTGGAGTTCCTCTCCACGTTTGAGTGGGAATGCGATACTTCCGGCTATCCACCTGTTGTATGTTCCTTCTGGATGAGGGGACAGGTCATCTCTTTGACCATCCATGAGCTCGGTGTCCGAGCCGGATTTTACTCAAGTGAGTCGGCACCGCATGATTTGGGCTCCGGCTTCCCTGAAGGTGTCACCCATGCGACTGCTTGGCGTGAAATCACCGGCACCGACGAGGATTATGTGGCTCGAAAGGCCAAGTCTACAAAAATTGTATCCCCTGCCTTACGGTACCTTCAGCATCTCCTTAGCCATTCGCTTACTGCTCGCGCACTTAGCCAAAATGTGGTCGGGTGGCAAGATTTAGTTTGTCTTTATAGCATGCTCAAGCGGGAACCCATTCACCTGGGGTATATGTTGGCAACATTCTTCCATCACGAGGCCACGTATAGCCTCGCCGGTTCGATTGGTGGTGCTTACTACATCACCAGCCTTGCAAAGGGTTTGGGAGTCTGGGATAGCTTACCCCCGATGGAGCAGGTTACCTCGCCCTCTTTGATCACCCGTGCCAGCATGGTCAGTTTCCATTTGTTGCGTGTTGTTGGGCGCAGAGCAAATCGCCGTTTTGAGATTGTGATGCCGGGAGACGCCCGGAGGGCCAGACCAGATGATGAGGAGGAAGTTGCACCTGAATCATCCTCCATGGGAGGGCGGAGAGCTGCGGGAAGTTCACAGCCGCGACATTCTCAGTCACCACAGCCGCCGCCAGCCATACCTCATAGCAGCCAGGCCCTCACTTCAGTGCTGCTCAGGGCCCGGGCGTTCTATATCTGCATGAGTGCCTCGCGGACATTGAGGCCTCTCAGTATTGGATGCAAGACCTGGTCTATCAGCAGGCGTTGCGAGGTGGCCTGAGCATTCCTCCACCGCCAGCACGTGTCGCCCCCGCCGCTTCTAAGCCCCGTTCACCACCTATGGAGATCGACAGTGATGACAACGAATGAGGATGTTACATTTTCTCCACAGCTTCCATTTCATTTCCCTTCGCTCTTTGTTCTTTTTTGTTGGAACATTTTGAGTTTTATTTTATTTTGCTGCAAAAACATTATATACAACTGCTAATATAGGTATTTGGTCCACCTTAAGGACGGTAAACAAAAGGGCTATTCGGGAGACAACCCAAGCTTGGACCTTTTGGTCCCCTCGTTTATGCTTTTTATTTTATGTTTTCTATTTTTTTGTATTTTCTGTTGTTCGGCCTAATTCGCAGGTTCAGCTTATCTTTTGTGCGATGCAGCAACTCCCGCGAATCATCACGCAATCTTCTGGTATGCTCCCCTCTTTGGATCATAGGTACTCTCTCTCGCTTCAGATTTCATTCCTTGGTTGAATGTCTATTTTACTTGCTTATGTTTTCATTCAAGTCTGGGGGGAAGAGCCGCCTGTGCACTCCACGAGCACATTTAATTTCGCATGCCAGTAGTTTTCCTTTTTGCTTCATTGTTTTTGACTCCTGCTGCACACACTTTGGCACCCACATGAGCGTGCACTTGACCATGCGTGCGGCTCGAGTTAATGTATTATTTCGTGTAAACTTTAAGATGGTGGTGCTGACGTAGGATTTTGATTTAGAGTAGTTCGAAACTCGTGCAGTGCTCCTAATCGAGTGCTCACGTTGTGTAGAAATTGTATAGATTTAGTTTTTCTTTATGCTTGCAATTTATATTTTTTACTACACTCATAAATATTGTCTGTCCTACTCAAATCTATGAATCCGGAGTAATCACTCGGTAGTGTAGGAATGTGTGTAGGCATTGCTAGCTTTGTATTGCTCGACTTGGGAGGACGGATTGTACAACCTCGGGCTCACGGGAGGGAACTCAGCAGAGAGGGGATTAGAAGAATCCTCAAGAGGAGACAGGGCCCTAGGCGAGAGGGGCCCAAAGCAAAGACCACTCGCCCTAGGCGAGAGGAGCCCAAAGCTGGATCCACTCGCGCTAGGCGAGAGGAGCCCAAAGCTGGGTCCGCCCGCGATAGGCGAGAGGAGCCCAAAGGTGGGTCCACTCGCGCTAGGCAGGAGAAGCCAAAGTTGAGTCCATTCGCCTGATAGGCGGGGGTCAAGGGAAGATTTTCTATATGGTGATGGAGGGTCTCGCCCGCGAGGTGGTGCTTTCAGCTGCAAGGTGGTCCTCTCGCCAAGCACCGGTTCGGCAGGAAGAGATAAGGCCGGTTCAGCAATTGGGTGGGAACCGGTTCAGTTGGCAAACGGTTCATTCTTTTTAGCCTTTCTTACTCTTTTACCCTTGGTGGTCTGCTCATAGCCCTTCAGAACTGCGAAGTTTGGCTGTTGGCAGACCCAGCCCAGGGTATTCAGGTAATTTCACATGTGCTTGATTTGGTTATTTGCAGTTCGAATCCTGAGGCCTATAAATAGACTGGTAAGGTGTCTGAGAAAATGAGGTGTGGAACCTTCTTTTTCTCTCTTACTCAGGCACCTAGCTCAGCATTGGCTAGAGAGGGGGAGAATTTCCAGTTCTTCCGGGTAAGCGGTGGGACCTCCGAGCTGAAGCACCTGGTTTGTTCCTTTAGGAGTTCTGTTGGGAGCATGGTTCAAAGAAAGTAAGCGTGAGCTGCAGCCTTAGATCCGAGATTTTAGGAAAAACCAGCTCTGCCGGTTTCAACATTTTTGGTGTGGTGAGCGTGGATCGCAGCCTACGCCGAAGAACTTTGGATCATCTCATGGCAGGAGATCTGGGAGGAGGAGATGAGGGCGGGGGAGATGAGGGCGGGTCCCAAAACCCAGGAGGATATGTTGGGAGAGAAGAATTCATGGCGTCCATCAGGGGGATCATGGGGATGTTGCAGCAGATCTCGCAGCGAGGCGAGTGCATGACCCCCCTACCTCATGCGCCGGGCCTCTCGCCTCCAGAAGGAGCCATCTCGGCAAGGGTTGGCGAGGATGCGCCAGGGGGGCGGCCTGGAAAGGAGAAGATGGTGGAAGGAAATAGGCGAGATCTGGCAGGAAGGGAGTTGTTCCCCAGCCCGGCGAGCGCCGTCTCGCCAGTGGACCTCGTCGCGCGAGTGGAGACGGTGAGACCCATGGCGAGAGGGTCCCCCTTTTGCGAGCTGGTTCTTTCGGCTCCCGTCCCGGAGGGGTTCCGTGAGCCTGAGATGGTTTATTATGTGGGGAAGGATGATCCCCTCCAACACTTGCAATGGTTCGAAGATGCGGTCTCCATCAGGCCGATGACGGATGCATTCAAGTGCCGCCTTTTCGCGATCACCTTGAAGGACAAGGCCCGGGACTGGTTTCATCAACTCCCCGTAGGGTCAATATATGGTTTTGAGGACTTGAGTAGTAGATTCCAGCTGCGCTTCTCGACCTCGAAGAAGAGGAAGAAAAACCTGGAGTCCATCTTCCTGATCAAGCAGAAGGCAGACGAGTCTTTAGCCCAGTACGTGGATCGCTTCCAAGAGGAAATCCTGGACATTCAAGAGGTGCCAGGATTTAGCTCTCCAAATGGCCTTTATTGTAGGTCTCAGGGAAGGCTTCTTCAAAATGAGCCTCACCAGGAAGGCACCCTTATAATTTGAAGGGTTGATGGAGAAGGTAGCCTAGGAGATAGCGATGGAGGCAGCAAACCCGGCTTTTGCCAAGAAACTAGCAAGGTTGACGGAGGTAGAGTCCAGAGAACCAGGAGGAGCGAGGCAGCAGGAAGGGAGGAGAAGGGAGGAGCCAAGGGGGCCGGCACATCAGGAGTTGGGTTGGAAGCAACCGGAAGGCCCGGTTCAAGGGCAATGGAGAGGTCTTCCCCCGGGGGGAAGGAACTACTACCAGGGAGGAACAGGAAGGTTACCACAGCTGGGGTGGAGACATGGTCCTAGGCCACTCCCACCCCCGCCTCAACAAGCTATGTCTATAGGCTGGGGAATAGGAAGAGGAAGAGAGCGAGGAAGGGGAGGAGCAGGAGCAGGGAGAAGAAGGAATCACCAAGAAGGGAGGCAGGAGGGGGAAGTAGCTATGCCATTCTGTGACTTCCATGAGGAGGAAGGTCACGCGGCAGCTACTTGTCCAGAATTTCTAGAGCTGAAGGGGAGAAGAGGAGCAGGAGAGCAGCAGCCACCAGCGCGGATAGTAGAGATGACCGGAGTGGGGGAGGAGGATAGATGTGTAGATCGGTCAGATGTGGGGGATAGAGGAGGGATCAGGGTGATTCATGGCGGGGTGGGAATCGAGGCCGCCCGAAAGGCCAGCCTTCATACAATGTATCGCCGAGGTGTCGCCTCGACGTCGCAAGCCCCGCCCCCAGATGAGAAGATCACCTTCTCCAGGAAGGACTTGCCAGATCACGAAGATCCATTCTGCGACGCGCTAGTGATTCGAACGGCTATCGAGAGTTTCACGGTATCGAGGATCTTGGTGGACAATGGGAGCTCGGTTAATGTTACCTTCAAAAAGGCAATCAATGAGATGAGGGTGGAAGCCAAGATGGTGTTAGCAGCGGACGGACCGCTGTTCGGATTCTCAGGAGAAAGGAAGGAAGTAGAGGGGGGAGTCGGTCTCCAGGTAACTCTGGGAGGGCTGTCCAGGAACTATCGTTTTGTGATAGTGGACGCTCCCAGCAGTTACAACGCCATCTTCGGGTGCCCCTTGATTAGTGCCTTTAGATGTGTACCATCATCTTTTCATCAATGTTTGAAACTCAATTCAGGAGGAACCCAGATCAGGGTAAGAGGAGATCCGAAGGCGGCCCGGGAGTGTTACGTGACGGCAGTAAACACTATCTCTTGGAGGGGTGATGCAGAGGAGTTAGAGAGAAGATTGGAGCGGGAGGAGCAGGAGGAGAGTAGAGTTGAGGAGTTGGGAGGTGGCATTACGGAGGAGCCAGTAATGGCAGGGGAGTTAAGGGTCGGAGGAGAAGGGAAGAAGTGAGAAAGAGGCAAAGAAAGGTAGGAGAGATGGAAGAGTCAGTGCTGGGAGGAGGCCCTGTGCAAGTGGAGGAGAGGTTCGTAGAGAGAGTAAACATGGCAGTGGAGGAAAAAGAGGGCGGAGAGCAAGAGCTCGGAAGCCAGGAGGAGGGGCTGGGGAAGGAAGAGGAGATTCCGAAAGATCAGGAGGAAGAAGAAGAGGCCTCGAGGCTGAGGGCTGCAGTCAAGCTACAGGAGGTGGACATCTTAACAAAAGAAGGAAGAAATGAAAAGATCAAAATCAGTGGAGAGCTTGGCCTTGAGGACCAGGAGGAGATCCGAAAATGCGTGCAGGAAAACATTGATATCTTTGCTTGGAGCGCGGCTGACATGCCAGGGATTGACGCAGATGTGGCATGCCATCATCTCAACCTTGACCCCAAGGTTCGTCCCATCCAGCAGAAGAAAAGGGCCATCGCTTCCAGGATGGCCAAGCCTATCAGGGAGGAGGTGGAAAAGCTGCTCCAGGCAGGATTCATATCAGCAAACAAGTATCCGGGGTGGGTGAGCAATGTTGTAATGGTAAAGAAGGGGGAAGGGAAGTGGAGAATGTGTATCGACTTCTCTCTTTTGAATAAAGCATGCCCCAAGGATTGTTACCCTCTGCCTCGAATCGACGCGCTGGTTGATTCAGCCGTCGGTTTTTCACTAATGAGTTTTTTAGATGCCTTTTCAGGATATCATCAAATACGCATGCACCCTCCGGACATCAAGTATGTCACCTTTATCACCGAGGATGGATGCTTCAGCTATAACATGATGCCTTTTGGGTTGAAGAATGCGGGGGCGACCTACCAACGGATGATGGATCGAATCTTCCGAGAGCAAAAGGGACGGAACCTCGAAGTCTACGTGGACGACTTAATGATCAAGAGCCAAGATCTCAAGTCTCATATTGCGGATCTTGAAGAAATGTTTGCAACTGTAAGGAAGTACAAGATGAGGCTCAACCCGTTGAAGTGCGTATTCGGGGCCAGTAGGGGAAAGTTCTTAGGACATCTCCTCACCCCATCAGGAGTAGAGCCTAACCCTGATAAGGTAAGGGCTATCCTAGAACTGGAGTCTCCAACGAATACCAAAGAGGTCAAGCGTCTTACCGGCAAGTTGGCGGGGCTCAGTAGGTTTCTTTCCAGAGCAGGAGAGAGGTGCTCACCTTTCTTTCGAACATTGAGGGGGGGAAGAAATTCGAGTGGACCTCCGAGTGCGAGAATGCTTTTCTGGCCTTGAAGCAACAGCTCACCATGGCACCGCTACTCCAAGGTCCGAGAGAAGGAGAGATTCTATTCTTGTACCTAAGAGTAGGAGCAGGAGCAGTGAGTTCGGTCCTCGTGCGGGAAGATGGTAAAGGGCAATTCCCGATTTATTATGTAAGTAGAGTCCTCAAAAAGGCAGAACTAAAGTACCCTATCCTAGAGAAACTAGCCTTTGCCCTCGTTATCTAAGCCCGAAAGCTCAGGCCATATTTTCAGGCCCATTCCATCCAGATCGTGACGGACCACCCTCTCCGCCGTATTTTGGAAGGGGTGGAGCACTCAGGGAGGTTAGCTAAATGGTCGATAGAACTCAGTGAGTTTGATCTTTCTTATATCCCTCGGATGGCTATCAAGGCGCAAGCTGTAGCAGATTTCTTGGTAGATTATACGGTGGGGGTCAAGGAGGCCGAGACGTCTCCCGTAGTAGCTTGGGAGATGCTGGTAGATGGGGCCTCGGGAAAGAATTCTTTTGGAGGAGGGATGGTTTTGGTAAGCCCTGAGGGAACACGGATCGAACAAGCCCTGAAGGTTCATTTCACCCTCACCAACAATCAAGCAGAGTACGAGGCCATTATAGCAGGGCTGAGGATGGCTCGTGAGCTCGGTATACAAGACATCAAGGTCTCCACGGATTCTATGGTAGTGGCAGGGCATATAAAAGGGGAATTTGAGGTAAGAGAGCCCACCCTCCAATTGTACTTAACAAAGGTAAAGAGGATCATTGGGCAGTTCCGTAGTTTCTCAGTTCAACACGTCCCAAGGGAGGAAAATACTCACGCAGACCTGCTCGCCAAGCACGGTCCTCGGGCCGGAGGAACCATGACAGAGCTCTTTAGGCCCTCCATCGAAGAGGGAGAACTGATGGAAGTAGATCAGCAGGGATCCTGGATGGATCCATTTACCACCTACCTGACGATGGGACGTCTGCCTGAGGGAGAGCTCGAGAAGAAGAAAGTCAGGTACAAGTCGGCGTACTACCTGCTGAAAGAAGGGATCTTATATCGTAAGACGTTGTCGGGTCTGTTGGCTCGATGCGTATCCGAGAAGGAGGTCGCAAGGGTGCTGGAAGAGATTCACAATGGAGAGTGCGGTAGCCATTCCGGGAGTCGGACCTTGGAGGGAAGGGTGTTGAGGCAAGGCTATTTCTGGCCCACCCTTAGGAGGGATGCCGAGGAATTCGCGAGGAAGTGAAGGAAGTGCCAGGAATTTGCTCCTCCTCAGCTCCTCCCGGCCCAAAGGTTGTGCACGATTACAGCTCCATGGCCCTTCGCCATATGGGGGCTAGATCTGGTGGTTCCATTCCCTCAAGCCAGTGGCCAGAGGAGGTTTCTGCTGGTCATGATAGACTATTTCTCAAAATGGCTAGAGGTGAAGGCATTGGCAAAGGTGACGTCTCAGGTGGTCAAAAGTTTCGTATGGGGAGAAATCATCTTTAGGCATGGGCTCCCTTTGTCCATTGTCACAGATAACGGACCGAAATTTGCCAGCAGGGAGTTCGTGGATTTCTGCGTACGACTAGGTATAGACCTTCGGTTTGCTTCAGTACATCATCCTCGAAGCAATGGGCAGGTGGAAGCCGCGAATAAGGTCATCGTGAATCTCTTAAAGAAATAGGTAGAAAACTTGAGGGGAAGTTGGGTGGAGCAGCTCCCCTCCGTCCTATGGGCCTTGAGGACCACGCCAAGTTCCACCACGGGAGAAACGCCATTCAAACTTTCCTATGGCTCCGAGGCCGTCATACCTGTTGAGTTCGAGGTTGAGTCACCCAGGGTAACTGCAGCGAGGAGGGGAGATGAGGAGTGGTTGGTAGATAATGGGGAAGAGCAAAGGCTCTCCCTTGACTTGGTGGAGGAGCTTAGAGAGCTGGCATCTATCCGGCAGGAGGAGGTCAAGCGCCGAATGTTAATATATTTTGATATGCACGTCAGGACCAAGCAGTTTGAGAAGGGAGACTTGGTCCTCAAGAAAGTGGATGCAGCAGGAAGAGGGGCTTCTGTAGGGAAGCTCAACCCCAACTGGGAAGGTCCTTTTATTATAAAAGAAGTCTTGAAATCAGGAGGGTACCACCTCCAAGATGTAGACGGGACGCCCCTCGATCGCGCCCGAAGCGGCGACGATCTAAAGCGATTTTATCCTTAATACTTTTGTTTATGTCCATTATCTATTCTTCTTTTCATTTTTCCAAACTTGGCATGGCCTTCTGGTACTACCACATAATTCCAAGTAGCTGTCTTCTCAAAGCAAGAGGATTTTATTTTGGAGAGGAGACCCTGAGAAGACCCGCTGTCCAGGCTACCATCGAGCTAGCAGGTCTGTAGGCTCACTCGGTGGTTGGAGTTGGTTTTGGAGAGGAGACCCCGAGAAGACCTGTTGTCCAGGATACCATCGAGCTGGCAGGTCTGTAGGCTCACTCGGTGGTTGGAGTTGGTCTTGGAGAGGTGATAATACGTTTTGTAGCCTAAACTATTATCGTATTTTTTATTTTATATTGTACAAATTATGTCTATTATTAGTTTATTTTTATCCTTTTTATGTAAATTTTATTGCCACTAACTTTTTCCTGTCTTTTTGCAGGTTTTCAGAAAAATTGCCAAAATGACCTGTCACGCCCCCCTGTCACGCCCTCCCTGGGCGTGACCTAGGGCATGTCACCCGATCTCGAGGACATCTGTTGGAGGGGACAGAAAACGGTCAAAAACCGCTGTCACGCCCCCCTGACACGCCCTCCCCGGGCGTGTCACCGAGCGTGACATGGGCGTGTCGCCCTCTGCCGCAAAGCCTGCCGCCGCATTAAATGCCGTTCCGCCTCAGCACGCAAATAGTACTGTCACGCCCCATGTCACTCCCGTGACATGGGCGTGACACCCTCCTTTTTCGGTGACTGACGGATTTCCGACCAATGATTTGGACATGACATGCCTGTCACGCCCCCCTGTCACGGGCGTGACCTAGGGCGTGACCACCGACGTACCGAAGCAATCTTCCCTCCCGCCAGAATCCAGAGCCCGAGGTCAAATCCGTACCTGTCAGGCCCCCTTACACGCCCCCCCTAGGGCGTGTCGGAGGGCGTGACCAACCCGAGAAAAAAATCTATTAATAGAGCCCCCCTCCTCCCCATTTCAGCAAGCTTTGGTTGAGTGGGGGAGGTGCTGCCCCTTTGTTTCTTGATCCTTTTTAATGCTTTCTCTCTCTCTCCCCCCCCTCTCTTTGTAATTTTTATTTAACCCTAGCTTAATTGTAGTTTGTCTTAGCTTTTCTTTGTAATTTTCTTCTTGCTTAGTGCTTAATGTAGGGCAAGAATAGGGTTTAATTTTCATGCACTTGTAATTTTATTTTCATTAGTGTAACTTGCCCTTTTTCATTAATAAAATTGTTCTTCCCTTAGCCTGTGTTCTTCTTATGTTTTTCTACTCATCTCCCCCCCTCCACTCCATTATGATTAACTAATCCTCCTTGTACTCGATCTTGATGATCCGAGGTTAGAGCGATTATGTTATGATGTTTTAATTAATCTTTTCTATTTAGGTTAGGGCCTTGAATTACTCTTGATTAATCACGGGTTGGGGGTATATTTTCGATATATACTCTCCGCCTTTGCTTTCATTCTGGGCTAGCCGAGAGGCCGAAAGAATGATGTGAGCATTCAAGAGGAAAGGTAGTTGTACGCACCCCTCGAGAGAGGCAGACGTCCAAATCTCCCGGATTGGAGTAAAATCCAATAGTGGGGTTCACCGCGTAAAGCGAGTTTTAGGCCTCCGATTTAGACGAAAGTCGGTCGGACCTTCCTAAACTCAGTTGGGCACGACTTCGAGAGAAGCGTGTTCAAGCTTTAGGAACCTCCACGGTCAAGGACCCTTATCCTATTAAGTTTAGATTTTTATCGCATTTTCTTAATCGTCTTTAGCCGAGGTGAATCTTGATCGGGTGCATTCCCATTTCATATTTTCTTCCTTTAGTAGTAATCTCCTATCTTGTGCTCTTTAATTAACTGCAGTAGTTTCCTTTCTAGCATAGTTCTTTTCTTAATCGTGTAACTTAATTGCGGTAGTTCTCTTTCTAGTTTGCTTTACTTTCTCCCCTGCACGTAGATTTTCTAAAACCCTAGTTTTTCCGTCGATAAGATAATAGCGTTCGTGTGAGTAAGCTTAGCCAACAGTTCCCGGATTTCAATACGACACTTGTGTCCCCTTGCTACAATTCGATAGGTATACTTGCCTCATCGGGTTGCTAGTTCGGTTGCGTTTATTTTCTTCGAACCATAGCGCGCAACAAGTTTTTGGCGCCGTTGCCGGGGAGCCAACTTCCGTTGATATTTTGAAAACACGAACCTATTAATTTTATCTCTTCTCTTTCTCATCCTCTTTCTTTAAAATTTTAAAAATCAAAAAAAAAATTTAATCACCGCTCTTAATAGAAACCAACCTCACAATTTTTCTACGCCACCTAATTCTCTCGAAAAGGGCAAAGGGCTTTAAGCGCCACTGTCTTGTCTAGTACCTTGCGAACCCTTCACGGGGTAGTCCTTGGGAAGTTCGGGAGTTAATCTATAAAAAAATCTATTTCAAAAAAAAAAAAAAAATTTAATTTAATTTTCTAAATCTAGTTTTTCTTTCTAGTTTATCCTTTTTCTCTTCCTCTTCTTCTTTTCTGTTCTTTTAGTGCATGACCCGCGGGAGTCCGTCGGTTATTTTGGACTTGGACCACAAAATTGAGCGTACTCTTCGGAGAAGATCGCGATTTCAAGGTCCTACTATCAAAGTGCCGGTTGAGGACTCTGAGTCATTTGCTACTTTAAGAATGGAAGAACCCAACGTAGATGAGGCCGTGCAAAGGACTATGTCCTATTATGCACGACCGAACCTCGAGGGAACAGAATCAAGTATAGTCCGCCCTACTATAGCAAATAATAACTTTGAACTAAAGCCTAGCATAATTCAAATGGTGCAGCAATATGTGCAATTTGACGGACTTCAAGATGAAGATCTGAACGCACATATAGCTAGCTTTCTTGAAATTTGCGACACCTTCAAGATAAATGGTGTCACAAATGATGTGATCAGGCTAAGACTCTTCCCCTTCTCTCTAAGAACTAAAGCTAAGCAGTGGCTTAACACACTTCCGAAAAATAGCATAACCACTTGGAATGAATTAACTGAAAAATTTTTGGCGAAGTATTTTCCGCCAGCTAAAACTGCAAAACTTAGGAACGACATCTCTGCCTTCGGACAAATAGACTCTGAAACCCTTTACGAAACCTGGGAGAGATTTAAAGAATTATTAAGACGATGCCCACATCACACGCTGCCTGTATGGTTACAAGTTCAGACGTTTTATAACGGGCTAAATCAAAGCACGAAGCAAATGATAGACGCAGCTTCTGGCGGTACTTTAAATCATAAGACCCCAGAAGCCGCTCTTGAGCTTTTTGAGGACATGGCCATGAACACTTATCAGTGGAATGTGCCTAGGTCCCGCCCGAACAAGCCTGCAGGTATCTATGAAGTGGACAACGTCTCCCAGCTCGCTCTGCAAGTAGAAATCCTAAGCAAAAAGATAACGGAGATGACTGCTGCCTCTGCCCCTCAGGTATGGGAATCTGCAACCCCTACTCCAGAACATTTAGATTATGTTAATAATTTGCCTAGAACTGCTTTTAATAATTTTTCTGCTGCGAATTTTCATCCGCCTGGTTTTAATTTTCCGAATAGTTATAACCCCGCTTTAAGAAATGACCCGAACTTTTCATGGAGTAATCCATCAAATGCGATGCGCCCACCCCGCAAAATGATTTTTCTGCACCACCACCACCACCACTTCTTCAAAATTACCCAAAACCTCCAAGCTTGGAGGAATTACTTTCTAAATATATCACTACAAATGACGCCACTATAAGAACGTTAACCGGAAGCGTAAAAAGTCTAGAAAATCAAGTAGGACAGCTCGCGAAAATAATTTCTGAGCGACCCGCAGGGTCTCTTCCTTCCAATACCGAACCCAACCCGAGAGAGCAAGCGAAAGCTATAACTCTTCGGAGTGGGAAGCAAGTCTCCGGTATGGTAAGTGAAGAGCCCGAGGCAAGCTCTGCTCCTGCTTTTAAAAATCAAAGCTCCGCTTCCGCTTTTAAAATTCCATCCTCTGCTGAAGAAGTAATCACCCCCACTTTAGAAAATAATCTCACTCCACCACCCATCTTCAAAAATAATTCAACTCCTCCATACCCCTCTGAACTTAATAGACAACGTCAAGATGATCAGTACTCCCGCTTCTTAGAAATCTTCAAACAAATCCACATTAATCTTCCCTTCCACGAGGCTATTTCGCAGATGCCGAAATACGCCAAATATCTTAAAGACCTCCTCACAAACAAGAAGAAGTTAGAGAATCTTTCGCACGTCACGCTAAATGCCGAGTGCTCCGCCGTTTTAACAAACGGTTTGCCGAAGAAAATCAGTGACCCGGGTAGTTTCTCTATCCCGTGTGTCTTCGGTGATCTTTTTGTTAAACACGCGTTAGCCGACTTAGGCGCAAGTATAAACCTGATGCCCTTTTCGTTGTTCAAAAAGTTAGGGATTGGTAGCCTTAACCCCACGCGTATGAGTATCCAGCTAGCTGATAGATCTGTCAAGTACCCGTTAGGAATAGTGGAGGACGTTCTAGTGAAAGTCGACAAGTTCATCTTCCCGGTGGACTTTGTCATTTTGGACATCGAAGAAGACGTCGAGGTTCCCCTGATCCTTGGCCGACCCTTCCTTGCCACCTCCCGAGCCATCATTGACGTAAGCAATGGTAAGCTCTTTCTTCGAGTAGGCGACGACGAAGTCACATTTTCTATCACCCCTTCGATGAAGAACACCTTAGCGAACGATGACTCATGTTTTTTCGTAGACGCCGTGAGTGATGATTCTTCCTACTGCCTCTCCGACTTTGAAAAAGAATTTTCTACTTTTTGCTCCTCTTCTCTTACAACTGAATCACTGCAAGGAAGTGATGAATCTTCTTATTGTCTTTCTGTGTTTGAAAAAGAGTTTTCTGATTTTTGTTCTTCCTCTTTTCTTCCCACTGAATCTGTACAAGAAGCTGTTTTGGCTGCTAGCCCCGCCCCTTATTACGTTCCTTATAAAAAAGTTTATGAAGATATTATTTTTGAAAAAGAAAGAATCTCAAAATCCTCTTATGAAGAACCCCCTACCCTAGAACTTAAACAACTTCCCGAACACCTTAAGTATGCTTTCCTAGAAAAAGACTCCAAGTTACTAGTTATCGTTTTGGCCTACCTCACGGATACGCAGAACGATAAACTTCTTCTAGTTCTACGTAAGCATCGCCGGGCTATTGCTTGGCAAATTTCTGATATCAAGGGCATAAGCCCATCTTTCTGTACACATAAAATTTTAATGGAAGATAATTCGCGTAACTCTATCCAACCTCAGCGCCGTATAAACCCGAATATGAAAGAAGTAGTTAAGGGCGAGGTTATGAAACTATTAGACGCAGGAATTATCTACCCTATTTCGGACAGTAAGTGGGTTAGCCCCGTTCAGGTAGTTCCAAAAAAGGGAGGGATAACCGTAGTTAGTAATGAGAATAATGAATTAATCCCGACACGGACGGTGACGGGTTGGCGTATGTGCATAGATTACCGTAAGTTAAATGACGCCACCCGCAAGGACCACTTTCCTTTACCATTTATCGACCAGATTTTAGAACGTCTCTCCGGCCATAGCTTTTATTGTTTTCTCGATGGCCTCTCGGGGTACTTTCAAATACCCATCTCTCCTTAGGACCAAGAGAAAACTACGTTTACTTGTCCCTTCGGCACCTTCGCGTAACGAAGAATGCCGTTTGGATTATGCAATGCGCCAGCTACATTCCAACGATGTATGCTCGCAATATTTGACAAGTACGTAGAAAGCATTATGGAGGTATTCATGGACGATTTCTCCGTGTTCGGCGATACCTTTGATAGATGTTTAGAAAATCTCGAAAAAGTCTTAGAACGATGCGAAGAAACTAACCTTGCCCTAAATTGGGAAAAATGCCATTTTATGGTGAGGGAAGGGTTAGTTTTGGGTCATAAAATTTCTGCTAAAGGTATTGAGGTAGATGTTGCCAAGATAGAAGTTATTGAGAAGTTGCCGCCACCTACAAACATAAAAGCTATAAGAAGTTTCCTATGCCACGCTGGTTTTTATCGTCGTTTTATAAAGGACTTCTCCAAGATCACTAAGCCCCTCACCCATCTCTTAGAAAAAGATGCTCCATTCATTTTTGATGACTCTTGTATTTCTGCCTTTGAATTAATTAAAGAAAAGTTAATTAACGCACCAATTATGATAGCTCCAGTGTGGGACCTTCCTTTCGAGATTATGTGCGATGCGAGTAGTTTTGCGGTGGGGGCCGTATTAGGTCAATGCATATCTAAGAACTTCCACCCCATCTATTACGCTAGTAAAACCCTCACATCTGCACAAGAAAATTACACCACAACCGAGAAGGAGCTCTTAGCTGTAGTATTTGCGTTTGATAAATTCCGCCCTTACATTACTCTTTCAAAAATCATTGTTTTTACGGACCACTCGGCCCTCAAGTACCTTCTTGCCAAAACGGATGCCAAGCCTCGCTTGATTCGCTGGGTCTTACTCCTCCAGGAGTTTGACATAGAGATCCGTGATAAGCGAGGAGCCGAGAACTTGGCCGCCGACCATCTATCCAGATTAGATAACCCCTTTATAGAAAAATTAAATGAAAAATCTTTTAATGATTATTTTCCTGACGAGAAGCTGCTTTTAGTTAATACATCTACTTCTCCTTGGTTCGCGCACATCGCCAACTATCTAGTGGCTCGGGTGCTCCCAAAAGAGTTCTCCTCTCAGCAAAAGAAGAAATTCTTTTCTGAGCTGAAGAACTACTTTTGGGAAGACCCGCATCTTTTCAAAATTTGTGCGGATCAAGTGATAAGGAGATGTGTTTCTTTTGATGAAGGAATTGAAATTCTAAAACATTTGCATGAAGGTCCGACAGGTGGGCACTATCAAGCTGCTCGCACCGCTCATAAGGTGCTTTGCGCAGGTTTTTACTGGCCTAGCCTGTTTAAAGACGCGCAAGCCTTTGTGAGCAGGTGTGATAGTTGCCAACGGTCGGGCAATATTTCTAATAAAAATGAAATGCCGCAAAATTATTTCTTAGAGTGCGAAATTTTCGACCTCTGGGGAATTGATTTTGTTGGCCCCCTTCCTTCTAGCTTCGGAAACAAATATATTTTAGTTGCTGTTGATTATGTTTCACGATGGGCTGAGGCCCAAGCTCTTCCTACGAATGACTCCCGAGTTGTAGTCACGTTTTTAAAAAAATTATTTTCTAGATTCGGTACGCCTCGCACAATCGTTAGCGATAGGGGTTCCCATTTTTGTAACGCGCAATTTTCAAAAATTCTTACCAAATACGGCGTTACGCATAAGCTTTCCACTGCCTACCACCCCCAAACTAACGGTCAAGTCGAAGTAGTTAATAGAGAAATAAAAAGAATATTAGAAAAGACTGTTTCAACTTCGAGAAAAGACTGGTCAGCCAAACTTGACGATGCCTTATGGGCCTACCGAACAGCGTACAAAACCGCCCTCGGATGTACGCCGTATCGGCTGGTCTATGGAAAATCGTGCCATCTGCCCGTAGAGTTAGAACACCGCGCCTTTTGGGCCTTAAAATTTTTAAACTTCGATCCCCACTCAGTCGGTGACCTTCGAAAATTTCAACTAAATGAACTCGACGAGTGGCGCTCTTATGCTTATGAAAATAATAAACTTTATAAAGAGCGGACGAAGCGTTTACACGATAAACACTTAAGGCACCCTAAAAACTTTAAGCCGGGCGACCAAGTCCTTTTATATAATTCTCGTTTACGTTTATTTCCGGGCAAATTAAAATCTCGCTGGTCTGGCCCGTTTTCTGTTTTAGAAGTATTTCCTTATGGAACTGTTTTAATTTCTCACCCTGATAAGAGTATTTTCAAAGTGAATGGTCAGCGTCTTAAACTCTATTTTTCTGGTGATGATGATGTCAGTCCAAACATTATTAAGTTTCTGCTTCACGAACTCTAACTTTGAACCTTTTAATTTTTTGCTAAAAACAATTTTATTTCGGGACAACAATTTTTTTGGACAATATTATTTTTTGATGTGTCGAGCTCAACGACGCTTTAACCAAAGGGCGCTCTTGGGAGGCAACCCAAGTTATCTTTTTCTGTTTTCTTTATTTTACAATTTTTGCCTCGGACGGCTCCGACAAGCTGAAGCTTCTGCGATCGCCTGCTCTAACATTGCTGAATCCATCACAAAGTCCAAAGAAGACATTCGGGGAGCGGCATCACTCAGCTTTCGCAGCAAATAAATCCGGGGAAGTACCTGTATTTCAATTCTGTCTTTCAATTCTGTACTTTATTTTTCTCTCCTTCTCCAATCCCCTTCTTTAGACATCGAGGACAATGTCTGTTTTAAGCTTGGGGGAGGATTTCCTCCTTCATTTTTGCTTAGTGTAAATAATTTTCTTTTTGTATATATTTTAAATATTTCCAAAAAAAAATGAATATCTTAAAATTAAACAAAAAAAAAATCCAAAATCCAAAAAAAGAAGAATATTTCTCAAAATTAAAAAATATATATATGTGTTTTTGAATAGTTTAGACATTTTGGTTTTTTAATAGTACCCCTAGTTTTTGTTTTTGTTTTACTCAAAATCTCCTATAAACAACTTAGTTAATTATAATATTTCTAATCGTCCTTTTTAATTATGTTTCACAAGTAAAATGTTGGCCATGCTGTGTTTCTAATTCACGGTAGCATGTTAAGGTGAAATATTTTTCTAAAACTCGCATTTCTATTATGGTTTTTTGTTGTTTATTTCCTTTACTTTCTCAAAAATTCATCATCCACTATTTTCTTTTTCGTTTTGAATAATTTTTGTAAAGTCAACTTTTGAATAACGTAGTAGATGTGAACTATCCAAGTCACCTATTATTTCTATTTTCAAGTTAATTTCATCAATCTTCTTTTATTATCTAGGACTCGCTTTTTGAAAATTTTTCAAACCTTTGTTTTAAATAAATTCAAAAGCGTGAAAATGATTTAGGCCATTTTTGTTTTCGTTTGAGCTTTCCTGCCAACCTAAAAAAACTTTTACCACTAGTTAGCCGTTTTTGAGCCTTTTTTCGATTTCATTTGATAGCTCCTCCCTTCATTTCAGTTTCACCAAAGCCAAAATTTCCAACCTATCGAATCACAGTAGCCTTTTTGAGTTTCACAATTTATTTTGACGATTTTGATAGGGTATTTTGTGTTTTTTTTTGTGGGAGAAAGGTTTTCGAAAAAAAAAAGTATGTTTGAAAGTGATGTTTATTTTTGTTTGGCAAACTCAAAAAGGAAAATAAAAATATTTATGGCCTTTGTTTTGAAAAAAAAATATGAAAAAAAAATGAAAAAAAAATGAAAAATGAAAAAGAAAGAAAAAAAATGTGTATATATTTTTATGAAAATTTTTGAAACTCTTTGCTTTGGTTTAGTGTGATTTTAAAACCTTAACGTTTATCTTTGAATTCCACTCCTAATCATATTCCTAAACCAAACGTTTCTGTCCTATTTAAGTCCTTTTGATTCACGCTTTTTGATTTTATTTAACAACTAAGAAATGAAAAACAGTAAATCAGTTTTAGTTTTAGATTTAAACCTAGATTTTTGATAATTAAATTGATATAGTTATAATGCGTTGCTTGGATCTAGTAACAACTCAATGCGTGTTTTTCATTTTCGTTGCTTTGCTTAAGTCTATTTAAAAAATCTCGTTAAAATTTTGGATGATTTGTTTTTATTAAGTAAAGTTTATAAAAGTTTTACCATACCTAAATAATTGTTTTAGACTTACATTTCACCTTTTCCCTACTAAGAATTTCGCATAGTACTTGTGTAGGCATAATTAGAACTTTTTGATTAGTCCTTTTTATAAATATCTAGTTTTTATATTTTTGCTTGGGGACAAGCAAAGCTTAAGCTTGGGGGAATTTGATAATACGTTTTGTAGCCTAAACTATTATCGTATTTTATATTTTATATTATAAAAATTATGTCTATTATTAGTTTATTTTTATCCTTTTTATGTAAATTTTATTGCCACTAACTTTTTCCTGTCTTTTTGCAGGTTTTCAGAAAAATTGCCAAAATGACCTGTCACGCCCCCCTGTCACGCCCTCCCTGGGCGTGACCTAGGGCGTGTCACCCGATCCCGAGGACATCTGCTGGAGGGGACAGAAAACGGTCAAAAACCGCTGTCACGCCCCCTTGACACGCCCTCCCCGGGCGTGTCACCGGGCGTGACATGGGCATGTCGCCCTCTGCCGCAAAGCCTGCCGCCGCATTAAATGCCGTTCCGCCTCAGCACGCAAATAGTACTGTCACGCCCCATGTCACGCCCGTGACATGGGCGTGACACCCTCCTTTTTCGGTGACTGACGGATTTCCGACCAATGATTTGGACATGACATGCCTGTCACGCCCCCCTATCACGGGCGTGACCTAGGGCGTGACCACCGACGTACCGAAGCAATCATCCCTCCCGCCAGAATCCAGAGCCCGAGGTCAAATCTGTACCTATCACGCCCCCTGACACGCCCCCCCTAGGGCGAGTCGGAGGGCGTGACCAACCCGAGAAATTTTCTATAAATTGAGCCCCCCTCCTCCCCATTTCAGCAAGCTTTGGTTGAGTGGGGGAGGTGCTGCCCCTTTGTTTCTTGATCCTTTTTCATGCTTTCTCTCTCTCTCTCTCCCCCTCTCTTTGTACTTTTTGGTTAACCCTAGTTTAATCTTAGTTTGTGCTAGCTTTAATGTAATTTTCTTCTTGCTTAGTGCTTAATGTAGGGCTAGAATAGGGTTTAATTTTCATGCACTTGTAATTTTATTTTCATTAGTGTAACTTGCCCTTTTTCATTAATAAAATTGTTCTTCCCTTAGCTTGTGTTCTTCTTATGTTTTTCTACTCATCTCCCCCCCTCCACTCCATTATGATTAACTAATCCTCCTTGTACTCGATCTTGATGATCCGAGGTTAGAGCGATTATGTTATGATGTTTTAATTAATCTTTTCTTTTTAGGTTAGGGCCTTGAATTACTCTTGATTAATCACAGGTTGGGGGTATATTTTCGATATATACTCTCCGCCTTTGGTTTCATTCTGGGCTAGCCGAGAGGCCGAAAGAATGAAGTAAGCATTCAAGAGTAAAGGGAGTTGTACGCACCCCTCGAGAGAGGCAGACGTCCAAATCTCCCGGATTGGAGTAAAATCCAATAGTGGGGTTCACCGCGTAAAGCGAGTTTTAGGCCTCCGATTTAGACGAAAGTCGGTCGGACCTTCCTAAACTCAGTTGGGCACGACTTCGAGAGAAGCGTGTTCAAGCTTTAGGAACCTCCACGGTCAAGGACCCTTATCCTATTAAGTTTAGATTTTTATCGCATTTTCTTAATCGTCTTTAGCCGAGGTGAATCTTGATCGGGTGCATTCCCATTTCACATTTTCTTCCTTTAGTAGTAATCTCCTATCTTGTGCTCTTTAATTAACTGCAGTAGTTTCCTTTCTATCATAGTTCTTTTCTTAATCGTGTAACTTAATTGCGGTAGTTCTCTTTCTAGTTTGCTTTACTTTCTCCCCTGCACGTAGATTTTCTAAAACCCTAGTTTTTCTGTCGATAAGATAATAGCGTTCGTGTGAGTAAGCTTAGCCAACAGTTCCCGGATTTCGATACGACACTTTTGTCCCCTTGCTACAATTCGATAGGTATACTTGCCTCATCGGGTTGCTAGTTCGGTTGCGTTTATTTTCTTCGAACCCTAGCACGCAACAAGAGGAGACCCAGAGAAGACCCGCTGTCTAGGCTACCATCGAGCTGGCAGGTCTGTAGGCTCACTCGGCGGTTGGAGTTGGTCTTGGAGAGGAGACCCCGAGAAGACCCGCTGTCCATGCTACCATCGAGCTGGCAGGTCTGTAGGCTCACTCGGCGGTTGGAGTTGGTTTTGGAGAGGAGACCCCGAGAAGACCCGCTGTCCAGGCTACCATCGAGCTGGCAGGTCTGTAGGCTCACTCGGTGGTTGGAGTTGGTTTTGGAGAGGAGACCCCGAGAAGACCCGCTGTCCAGGCTACCATCGAGCTGGCAGGTCTGTAGGCTCACTCGGTGGTTGGAGTTGGTTTTGGAGAGGAGACCCCGAAAAGACCCACTGTCCAGGCTACCATCGAGCTGGCAGGTCTGTAGGCTCACTCGGCGGTTGGAGTTGGTCTTGGAGAGGAGACCCAGAGAAGACCCATTGTCCAGGCTACCATCGAGCTGGCAAGTCTGTAGGCTCACTCGGCTGTTGGAGTTGGTTTTGGAGAGGAGACCCCGAGAAGACCCGCTGTCCAGGCTACCATCGAGCTGGCAGGTCTGTAGGCTCACTCGGAGGTTGGAGTTGGTCTTGGAGAGGAGACCCCGAGAAGTCCCGCTGTCCAGGCTACCATCGAGCTGGCAGGTCTGTAGGCTCACTCTGCGGTTTGAGTTGGTCTTGGAGAGGAGACCCCGAGAAGACCCGCTGTCCAGGCTACCATCGAGCTGGCAGGTCTGTAGGCTCACTCGGCGGTTGGAGTTGGTTTTGGAGAGGAGACCCCGAGAAGACCCGCTGTCCAGGCTACCATCGAGCTGGCAGGTCTGTAGGCTCACTCGGTGGTTGGAGTTGGTTTTGGAGAGGAGACCCCGAGAAGACCCGCTGTCCAGGCTACCATCGAGCTGGCAGGTCTGTAGGCTCACTCGGTGGTTGGAGTTGGTTTTGGAGAGGAGACCCCGAGAAGACCCGCTGTCCAGGCTACCATCGAGCTGGCAGGTCTGTAGGCTCACTCGGCGGTTGGAGTTGGTCTTGGAGAGGAGAACCCGAGAAGACCCGCTGTCCAGGCTACCATCGAGTTGGCAGGTCTGTAGGCTCACTCGGCGGTTAGAGTTGGTTTTGGAGAGGAGACCCCGAGAAGACCCGCTGTCCAGGCTACCATCGAGCTGGCGGGTCTGTAGGCTCACTCGGCGGTTGGAGTTGGTCTTGGATAGGAGACCCCGAGAAGACCCGCTGTCCAGGCTACCATCGAGCTGGCAGGTCTGTAGGCTCACTCGGCGGTTGGAGTTGGTTTTGGAGAGGAGACCACGAGAAGATCCGCTGTCCAGGCTACCATCGAGCTGGCAGGCATGTAGGCTCACTCGGTGGTTGGAGTTGGTTTTGGAGAGGAGACCCCGAGAAGACCCGCTGTCCAGGCTCCCATCGAGCTAGCAGGTCTGTAGGCTCACTCGGTGGTTGGAGTTGGTTTTGGAGAGGAGACCCCGAGAAGACCCGCTGTCCAGGCTACCATCGAGCTGGCAGGTCTGTAGGCTCACTCGGCGGTTGGAGTTGGTTTTGGAGAGGAGACCACGAGAAGACCCGCTGTCCAGGCTTCCATCGAGCTGGCAGGTCTGTAGGTTCACTCAGTGGTTGGAGTTGGTCTTGGAGAGGAGACCCCGAGAAGACCCGCTGTCCAGGCTACCATCGAGCGGGCAGGTCTGTAGGCTCACTCGGAGGTTGGGTAATGGGCAGCATATGAGTGGGGGCTTCCTGCAAAGATAACCCATAATTTGAGTAAAGGCAGAGTCCTTGTCCTAAAGGTAAAAGAGGGGGGAGGAGTTGGTCCCTCAAGATCCACTCGCGCCAGGGGTGTCCAGGGGCAAGGCGAGTGGAAGGGGCACAATCCCCGTGCAACTGTGGCGAGGACATGACTATTCGCACCTAGAGTAAGGGGTCTGCTATTCGACCAAAGGGCGAGAAGAAGAGTATCCTCGTCTCGCAAACGAAACTAGTTATAAGAGCGATTCGAGACCCACTCGCGCCAGGGGTGTCCAGAAGCAAGGCGAGAAGAAGTGGTACAATCCCTGCGCGAGAGCAACGAGGGTCCGCCCACTCGCACCACGGGTAAAGCTAGCCCCTCTATCGGTAGGCGAGATAAGTCGTGATCCCGTTCCGCAAATAAAGAAAAAGGTAGGCGTATAGGAAAGATGAAAAGAAAGACGAGATGTCCTAAACATAAAAAATATGTATATACGAAAAAAGGCCGTAGTACAAAATGCCTCAGTACTGAGTGTCCAAAAAAAGGGGGTATACAAAAGAGCTGAAAAATAATTCTTCTATTCTTCCGCGCTGGAGGACGGGCCGTCTTCCTCCTCGCCATAAATCTCGGGTACCAAGTCGCGGGCAGTAACCTCCTCGCAGCCTTCCCTGATGACTTCCATCTCCTTCATTATCTTCACGATTAGCTCGGCAGTCCGGATATTGGCGTCTTTGCATAGTTCCACAACCTCAGCATGAGAATAATGAGTGGGAGGAGGTTGGGGAATCACCACGCGAGAAGGCGAGAGAGCAGCCTCCTGAAGTCGAGTGATCTCGGACTCCATGCCTTTAACCTCCCCTTCCAGAGTGGCTATGCGCGAGTGCATCCTGTCGGCCGTCTCGGCATCCTGCGATAGGTTTATTTATTAGAGGGAGTTGAAGGTAGACAAAGAAAGGGAAGGAATCAAGAGTGGAAAAAACTCACCACACCACCCCGAGCCTTGGCGAGAAGGTTTTCGGCCACGACCAACCGTTTCTCGAGGTCCGTAGACTTCTCGCGCTCGGCCGCCAGATTCGCCTCTGAATCCCTCCAGCTTTTGTTATTGTAAATCAGACGGCGCGAGACCTGGTGCGAGAGCTCCAGCAAGCGCAGCTGGGATTGCGCGGCCCTCAGGATCAAGTCCCGTGAGGGGGGCTCAGCGGAGGGTTCTCGCTCTGAGCCACCGTAGAGGCCAAATCCCAGAGAAAATGCATGAGCCGTAGTTTGGTCTCGCTCTATCCAGGGGGGAAGGAGGGTAGAGATGGAGACCCGGTTCGCCTCCTTTTCCCATATCAGGGTTGGCTCGCCAGCATCATCAAGGATCACAGGGCCCATGTTGAAGTTCAGATGGGTGGAAGGAGCCGGGCGGCTGGAGGAGCCCACCTCTCGAGTAGGAGATTTAGAGGGGAGGTGGTCAGCAAGAGGATCAGGTTGACCCGTCCCGCCAATCGGCGAGACGGCCCGCTGATTGAGAAGCCGGGAAGGGGATTGGGGAGATTGGGACCCCAGAGATATGGGGGATAAGGATCCCAACATGTCTACCATCTCAGCAGGAACTTGCTTCGCCTTTCCAGAAGGAAGAGGTGCTCCTTTCTTGACCTTTATTTTCTTTGAAGGACTCTGGCGAGATGGGGCGGAGCCTTCGACAGGTCTTTTCTTCAGGGAGGGGGCAGGTTTTCTCTCGCCGCCTCAGCTGCCATCATGGCAAGGGCGACATCTTTGGAGGGTTTGATGTTGCTTTTGTAAGCCGGGCGGGCGGGAACATTTCTTTCTCCTGGAAAAGGCGAGACGAGGCGTTTACAAATATTATTCGTTAGACCTAGATGAAAATAAAGTGCCCCAGCATTTACCTTCGCCTGGAAGCACAGGAAGGAGGGAGTCGAGGCCCCGCCTCAAGAACTGAACTTCGAAGTTCTTGCCAATGAAAAAGTCGCAGAGGAGCTTGTCTGTGCCGCTAACCTGGGAAGTGGTGTAGAACACCTCGGCTGGTGACACGGGCGCCAGCGGGATGCCTCCCATGTTGCCGCGAATGAAGACAAAGCGAGTAAGCCAGTGATGGTTCTTGTTGGGCGTCTCGCAAACCTTCAGACCCTGCCCCGTGAAGTAGGACACGCCGTCGGCGTTGGCATGGTAGACAAAAAGCTTGCGGAATGAGTTCATGCTGAATTTGATTCGCTCCCGGCGCATGTAGCAGGCAAAGGCAACAAGTACCGAGATAGCGTTTGGATTCAGTTGCACAGGGACAGTCCCAAAGTATTTTAGAACCTGTTTCACCTCTGGCCAGAGGGGCAATCTCAGCCCCGCCTCAAAATGCGGGACAGGAAAGGCGAGTTCACCAGGATAAAAGGTATTGATCGACTCGCCCACCCTTGGAGAGCGTGACTCAAAACCCTCTGGCAAGAAATCACGAGTGAAGGCGCTGTAGTCCTCCTCGGAAATTTGGCCGGGAGGAAAATCATGGTCACCAAACCGGCTCCCGCATCGGCTTCGCCCTTCGCCTTCTTCAGCCTTCTTTTTCCCCATTCTAGGCAAAGAGAGCGGAAGGGGGATGCGAGAAGAATAGAAGAGACGAAGCGCCGACAGGATCTGCTCACGAGGGGAATAGGAGAGAGAGGCAAGTTTTAGGGTGCCGAGATAAATCGAGAGCATGATCCGGGCCCCAGGGATAGGGGGGTATTTATAGCCCGTTGGGTAAAGAGAAAAAATATGAAGAGGCAAAAAAAATATATGGTGTAGAGGAAGGGGAAGAGGCGGCCGTCCTTTTCTCTCTCCTAACCTCGATTAGCGTAATCTAACGTGAGTCCCAAGCCGGGGGCGAGACAGCACCATAAAAATATAGTAAAAAATGGTTTAAGCATAGATATGACACTATCAAAGAAACTACCAAAAGGGGTTATTAAATTGTTTGTCCTGCATATATCAAGCAGCCCTATTCGTTAGATCTAAAGGGTTCGGGCGATAGCCGCGAGAGGAAGCATTATTACAAAACACAGAGCAATGCCGAAAATGAGGGAGCAAGGCGGCGCGGAGGATTCAATCCTTCTGCCATCGCCAGCGCCCCCCCACCGCGAGACCTCGCGCAGGGAGGACGGTGGGGGAGGTGAAAAGCACGAGCCGCATCTACGCCGCGACGCGCGAGACGGAGTTGTTGGTCGACCTCATTCAGAATCGCCTGGGGGGCGGTCTCATCCATCTCAATATCAGCGTCAATTTCAGAAGTCAAGCGAGCAACCTCAACCTCCAACCAATCAATCTGCCGGTCAGCCGCTTGCTTGTCTTTCTCTAACTCTTGGATCATGATCGCATGTTTTTGGAACATCTCGGCCACCCTGCGCTTCATTGCCAACGGATCCATAGGGTCGCCAAGGTAATCTTCGATCTCGTCCATAGGAGGAGGAGGGGAGGAGACTGTTCGCCTCGGGCGCTCCTCAGTAGGCGAGTCCTCGACAAAAGAGTATACTCGCACGTCTGCAAAGCTAAAACAGAATAAGGGCTGTAATCAAAGGTGGGCAGCAAGAGAGGCCGAAGCCCAGGGCAGAAGATTCCTAACCAGAGTGGCGAGAGGTCCCAGCGACATGGGAAGGCTCGCCATTTTTCCCACCAAGAGTAGAAGGAGGAGTGGAAGGAGGAGGCGAGACAGAGTTTAGATGGTGGTCGGCGAGATGAGTTTGTGTGCTACCAGACTGATGGGGGGGTGCATGACTTTTCTGAAAACCAACAGCAAAAGGAGCAATGAAAGATAGATAGTGAACAGGGGAGGTATACAAGGATCTTACCTCTTTTCCCTTGGGAAACGATGGTGTAGGAGGGATGCGTCTCTCCGGGGGATCTGGTAAGGGTCCTCCCGACGGGGGAACAAGATCAGTTGTTCTCGCCTTCTTCGGGCGAGAGGAAGAGGGCGGTGGTGAGGAAGAAGTACGAGCGGGAATTAGGTTTAAGGCCGCCGCGCTCGCCATGTTCCGCTGGCGCACCAACGCGATACGATCACGGAAGCTTTTGCTAAGAGACATAGCAGCGAAAGTAAAGGGGGCTAAAATGAAGAGAGGAGGCCTGTTGCACTCGGGAAGGATCCCAGTATTTATAGACTCGGGGGGGAGAATCCCACCCGAAAAAGATTCCGCTATAAAGTCGCTGAGATGACGTGAGCCTCGGTTGGACTTTTCTTTTCGATCTTGGATTACCCCGAAAAGAGCGGGGATTGTGTACAACCTCGGGCTCACAGGAGGGAACTCAGCAGAGAGGGGATTAGAAGAATCCTCAATAGGAGACAGGGCCCTAGGCAAGAGGGGCCCAAAGCAAAGACCACTCGCCCTAGGCGAGAGGAGCCCAAAGCTGGGTCCACTCGCTCTAGGCGAGAGGAGCCCAAAGCTGGGTCCGCCCGCGATTGGCGAGAGGAGCCCAAAGGTGGGTCCACTCGCGCTAGGCAGGAGGAGCCAAAGTTGAGTCCATTCGCCTGACAGGCGGGGGTCAAGGGAATATTTTCTATATGGTTATGGAGGGTCTCGCCCGCGAGGTGGTGCTTTCAGCCGCAAGGTGGTCCTCTCGCCAAGCACCAGTTCGGCAGGAAGAGATAAGGCCGGTTCAGCAATTGGGTGGGAACCGGTTCAGTTGGCAAACGGTTCATCCTTTTTAGCCTTTCTTACTCTTTTACCCTTGGTGGTCTGCTCATAGCCCTTCAGAACAGCGGAGTTTGGCTGTTGGCAGACCCAGCCCAGGGTATTCAGGTAATTTCACAGGTGCTTGATTTGGTTATTTGCAGTTCGAATCCTGAGGCCTATAAATAGACCGGTAAGGTGTCTGAGAAAATGAGGTGTGGAACCTTCTTTTTCTCTCTTACTCGGGCACTTAGTGGTGGGACCTCCGAGCTGAAGCCCCCGGTCTGTTCCTTTAGGAGTTCTGTTGGGAGCGTGGTTCAAAGAAAGTAAGCGTGAGCTGCAGCCTTAGATCTGAGCTTTTAGGAGAAACCAGCTCTGCCGGTTTCAACACGGATCACTTTTCTCGGTGAATAAGAACTTGCCCCAGGCTACTTTCGAAGCATTGGTGCACGGTTAGTCGAGCGTAAGAGTGACGTAGGCCATCACTTTGGCCCGGTTGAGCCTTGCACCCATCCGAACATATCCCTCGCTAGCCCCGTTGAGCCTACCTTCCTTTTGTTTCAGCTCCACATTCAATTCACTAATGCCTCAAGCCAATCCTAGTCGCACACCCGTGTCGAGCTCTAGTTCCAAGCATTTTCTCGTTGGGTTGTTGATGTGGGAGGTGGTTTTGTGAATAATGTGGATTAGCCATCTTGTTATATTTGCTGAAATTCAAGAATTTGAAAGAAAAAAAAAATTATAAAAGCAAAAATTGTGAAAAAGAATCGAAAAAGAGAAAATAAACAGTATAAATGAAAATCTGTTTGTGAGAAATCTGTTTTGGGGTAGGCGGTGCACACATCCATGTTGTAAAAACCAGGTATGGGGGTGTGGTGCACTCGCATTCATTTTGCTAGTGGGAAATCTGTATTTGTGCGAGCTCCGTTGGGTTGTGCGTAGCCTTCGTTTTCATCTTTTTCATCCATACCTACGTCTACACCCAAGCCCCAACTCTTCACCTAAAGTCCTACGGATTTACGCTCGAGTCGAACTAGCATCGTGGCGAAAGTGTGAACGGGCAAGCATATGGTCCCGGACATTGGTGGATTCCTTTGGAGGTGATCACGAGCCCCGCTCTTTGGCAATGCTCCGCCATCCGACTTGCCTATTTTCTTCCTACACTTGACCACGCGATTCTCCGGAAATTCAATCTTTGAGTAGTGACAGTATTTATTTACGTTTGTCGAAAATTATAAATTGCTTAGCATGGTTAAAAACTCCTTCTATTATATTTTCTATGCACTTGTGTTTCTCGATTTCTCGTCCTACTGTATTTTGAAATTACTACGTCAGCTAGCTTTTTTTGAGTCCATAAGGTGATTATTTGCCCGGGACGTGCAAATGGTTAAGTCTGGGGGTGTGATGAGTCCCTATTTTATACCTTATTTTGGACTCATCTTGGCCTTTTTCCTCAACTTTGCACTACCTTTTAGCGCCATTAGTACTTCTTTTGGTTAGCTACGTCATTCCACGCCCTGTGCACCTTTTTAGCCCATTTCTGTGCTTGTGTGCATTTACATTCTTGTTATGATTATTATTGTTTGCTGCGGCTGCCACGATCGATGTCCCGTGCAGTTTTCCTGCAGGTTTGGGGATCGTGAGGGCATTCGGGATAGGCGTTTCACTATTTTTGGCAAAGGAGTCAGTGGTCGTGCATTTTTACCCACGCACGACCATCGACCTCCTGGCGCACGATCACTGATCGTGCGCAGCCCGGACTCATTTGTGAAATCCCTATCTTGAACCTTCCGCACGATCACTTGCCATACCGTGCACGATCACTGTTCGTGCGCCGCCGATCGTGCGCAGTCATACCCTATTTTACAAAAGTTCTGTCTGGCTATTTTCGCACGATCATCAGCATTGCCTCGCACGATCACTGATCGTGCGCTGCTGATCGTGCGCGACCATTGATTTTCTGATGCAGGTCTACAGGTTGCTCGCGCATGGGCGCTGACCTTGGTTGCGCACGACCACTGGTCGTGCGCTAGTGGTTGTACGCCCTATTTATTCTGCAAGCTATAAAATGCCCTGTTCCGCGAATTAGGGCAACGGGACGCGTTTCGGAACCTCCGCCAGTCCGCCATTTCGCCCTACAGCAGTTCCATTCGCCTCCACCTTCATCCCCATCATCGGGAGGACCTTCTCCGGCGATTCCAAAGCATTTCGCATCCTCCGGTGACCCTCCCGGCCATTGAAGCATTCTTCTCCGAGCTTTCCACCAAGGAAGAAGACGAAGCATACCTAGAGAAATGAATTACAGGCCCTCGAGGTGACAATTCGGTGCTACCAGAAGCCCTCCTCGGACTGCGCTTGGAAGCGGATTGACAACCCGCACCTCCGGCCAACAACCGCGGTGGATCTTCAATCTCGTAGTTTTGCATTTTCTCTCTTATCTTGTTGCATGGATTGTTTATGCATGTAATGAACATTAATTTTCAACTTTGTTAAATTGGATCATTTGTGTTTCATCGTGCTTGTGAGAATTATCCTTTGATGCGCCTCGCTCCATCTCGCTCCACTCCACACGTTCGTTTCACTCAATTTCACTTCGCACTAATCACCTCACTCGCTAGACATCCGTCAATTCACCAACCGAAGTACGGCATCGCGGCCGCTACATCCATCTCGCCTTAAGAAGCGGTGATTGCGACCCGCATAGTTTACATTAGTGCAATCGGTCATAAGACCACCAACCAAAGCCCCCTTCTCTTTTTGTTTATTTCAATTAACTCTCATAACAATAGTTTTTGAGTCTAAATCGTTCGACGCTAATTGCATTCCTCAAGAGACCGACATCCGGGGATTTATTCCCAACTTTATTACTTCTGCGACCGGTATGCTTGCCGTATTTTACGCGCATCAGTCACGCCAGTGACCTAGGGTGTGACCCCCTTCGGCGATCGTCGATCTCAGCAAGACAATTGCCGAGCGCGGAATTTGCTTCTTGACCCTGTCACGCCCGTGACCCATGTGTCACGCCCGTGACCTAGGGCGTGAGCACCCATCGACAACCGTCGATCTCAGTTCGACGATCGTCGACCTCAGTATTTGCCACCCGGGCCTGTCACGCCCGTGACCTATGTGTCACGCCCGTGACCAAGGCCGAAACGTCAGCCAGACTGGAAATTTTGGTAACCGACGTCATAATAAATTCTGAGTATGGGAATTGACAACATGAGTATTTATGGGCCGTTTCCTACTCTAATTATTTAATAAAATAAGGAAATGTTGGTCCAATAGGAAATCGCCACCTGGCAAACACCTCCTCGTTTCCAGCGTTTCAACTGCCTCTATCATAACCGAAACACCATTACGAGGAGCCTTCATGACCATAATTGCTGACCTCTTTCCCCTCCCCACTTGCTGATCTATAAAAGACCCCTTAGAGAGTGATGAGAAGGTTACACTCTTGACCAAATGGATTCAGATAATGTTTCTTGCTGTAGGAGAAGTTCGGCAACGCCACCACTGCGCCATGGCACCCCGTCGTTCATCTCGCCTCCAAACCGCGAACAAGGTCCTCCTCTACTTCTTCTCTTATGGTTAGATCCTAGAATCTTAGAAATGAAGTTTGTGCTCAAAGGTGCCGGACCTACCTCGTGTTTTCATGGAAAACCATGGAAAAATATTGTTTTGAGTTCGCTGGAAACTGCCACATCCGGCGGCCAAACCACCGCCGACCGCTAGCCATCGCCTCGACGGAGGTGGTAGTGGTGGTGGCTGGCCAGGGAAGTGACCAGACGGCCGGAGACGGATCACGGAAAGGTTACAGGAAATATGGTTTTATGTGTTCTGTTTTCGGGTTCATGTAAAAGATGAACAGTAAAACCAGTTTATAATATATAAATAATGTATATAATACATAGTGAAAATATAAATTATTTGAGTATATTTAGAGACTCCAAAATGAGGCACTTAGAGGCCGATTTAGTAAAAATGACGTGTCACAAAAGTCGTAGCCCTTCGAGTCTAGATTAATTTAAAATTAGTTTCAACTCGTTTGGGTAAGCGGTTTGACAGCGGCACCTGTTTTAGTGGGGACTGTACTTAGAGTTGGGCAGAAATTAAAAATGGATGCCCACTCTTTGTCCCTTGTCCAAATGACCTGAAATTTGTGCAGGGGGTTAAACTTAGCTATATCTAAAGGCAGTCCAAAAATGGGAATTTTTGGAGACACTTTGCCTAAAGTTTTTGTTTTAATTTAATAAAGATAGAGGAATTTATTTATGTAGTCAAATAACCTCCAAACCCTCCCAAATTTTGGTGAGTGGTCCCTGGCTATAAAACTTAACTCTGTACAAATTTTAAACTCATTTGGATGACTTTTGGATAGGGAGTCACATATTCTTATCTAGGCAAAAGTGAGGCATTTTTGAGTAAAAAGTGCACTAGAAGTTAGAACGGTCATATCACCTCAAATGAGGCTGATATCTTGACCACTGACTTGGAAGGGTTATTATAACCCACTTGGAGAAAATGGTGTGGTTTAGGGTTGGTTTATCATAGGATCCAAACCCAAACCCTAGATGGAGGGTTTTGAGGGTAGTGAAGGATATGGGGGCAATTGCTCTCGTATTGCCTTGAAACTCTGTAGTGTTGATATTGGCATGATAATAATCGTCTGGATGGAATCTTGGAGAATTTGGAGACAACTAGATGCCTCAAAACTTTAATCTTAGCTTTAGGTTAAAATACTAATTAAGCACAATCCATCACTAATAATTATCTAAAGGCTGTGAAACTCGGGTAGAGTTAGTTTTGGAGTGGGTAGAATTTATAGAAATTTTATTGGAATTTTATGATGTTTATTTCCAGCACTTCGTTTGTAAAGTTTATTATAACCCCAATTGATGTTTTAATTATTTGTACTTTTCTGTTCATGAAGATCTCATGAAATCTTTGAAATAAATGTTTTAGGACAGAATGGTTACCCTTGAATTTTTTTATAATTTTTAGTTGAGTAAATCCAGTACTTCGTTCACGAAAGTTAAAAAGGGGTTCTATGCTTTGAAAATTATTTAGGGATGATTTTATTGTTGAAAAATTATGAAACTGGGTCAGTGCTATTTTTAAGTCTTTATCTGCATATTATAATTTATTTACAATTTTTGGAAGAATATTCTCTGTACTTGGTTCATAAATAATGGAAGATAGTAAATATTGCTAAAATAGTTTTGTTGCCCTTTTGATGATAGAAAAATTATGATACTTTGGATTTACCCTATTGGGATAAAATTCTATTTATCATAAATTTTCTAGACATCTTGCATGAGAACTTAGGGTAGTTCATGTTCAAACCAGTAGCCCTTGGGATTTTCGAGGAAATTAATTAAATGCCAAATAAATTAGGAAAATTCCCACATTCTGGCTTTAGGCCATTTATATCATGATAAGTCTCCAGTAAATAATTTAGGGCATTTGGATGAGTTTTGGGATCATTGCATAACCGGTTCGACATATAGTCTAGGTTGGTCTGCATATAGCAAATTTGTGAATTGCAATAGGACATGATCTTAGAAAGTCATTAGAGTTAGTCATTTTGTCTGGGTGGACAATTGTGGATGATATCACAATAGGATGATATGAAAAGTAGAGAGAAGTAGTGATAGCTAGAGTTAAGAGGTGCTCGGGTTCGACGAAAGATCGTCTTTCCCGAAGTGAGGAAGGTTAAAAATAACCCTAGGATAGTCTATCGTAATATGAGAAGGGAATGGGTAAAAGGGATCAACCAATAACAATAAGTGCCTTGCGAAAGGGAACGATGGGCTTCAGCTACCATCATAGTTCCTACTGCCCTTTGAGAGCACTTCACGGGGAATACCGGGGGCAGTCCTGGGTTAACGTAAACTGTAATAACAAAATGACAAGAGTAACTTAGTAATTAGGGATGCACCTTTCACAAACACTATTGGCACAGGAAGATTGATGAGAGCTTCGGCTCGGTTGGTTAAGAGACGGACGTTTTGGTCCGGGGAGCTTCGGCTCGGTTTTTGTGTGTTTACGATTAAACTTGCATATGCATAAAAAGGAATGAAAATTAAGGTGGTGGGTCTTCGAAATTGGAGGGTCGATACACCGACGCCAATACGTTGACTTGGCAAGTGTGGTTAGCACTTCGCCAACAGAAGTCCGGTGCGCCACCTGGCAAGAGTACGCAGGCGTCCGCTTAGTGCACCAAGCGTTGAGGCGTATGATAGGTCTGACCGGTAGGGCTTTAATTGTTTAGAGGTGGGTGAGGCCCAACCCACCGCTTCCGTCTGCCACTACGGAGGTATCTTGGGAGGTAACGGCTCCGAAAGGGGGAACTAAAGGTCTGTGTGCACAGAGTCGGGTGTTTGAGTTGCACTTGCATGTTTCATCATACCCACTTGCATGTCATAGCATAATCGATTCATTTAACCCTGACACCTAAAGTATAAGTGGTATGGGACGCTTATACATTAGGACCTGCAAAACGATCCCTTGGTCTATAAGCTTGTGTGGGCAAGTTTATAAATTAAGGTTAAATTCAATATATATATATGCTGTTGTTTGATAACCGACACCCCAACGTATAAGTGGTATGGGACACTCTATACGATGGGAGCCTTGCAAAAGACCCCTTGGCTTATGTGCTTTCACACATAAGTTAAGGTTACCTTTCCTACTTTCTGTTTCTGTCATATTTATATTAGAATTGCTAGATTAGTTCCGCTGCCATCTGTTTCATGATTAAATATCCACCTTCATGTCCTTCCCTTTCTTCCTCTCCGCTCGGTACCTAGGAGCCATAGGGGAAGGGGTAGGGGATGATAGGGCTTAGTCTTTATGACTAACGGTTTTCGAACCACATCATTTACGGGATCGCGGAGCTAGCATGGAGGAGCGGCACCAGAGACCGATGCGCTTGGAGATAGGGCAGTCTAGCTCCGGAGTTCATACAGCCGAGACCATGAGTTTCGACCCTGAGTAGTTTCTGTTTTTGCTTTCGCATGAGAGATTTGTAGTAAGGATATAATGTACCGGGCATAAGCCCGCATTTATAGTACTCTGATTATCGTTATTCTGTGGACACTCCCTTCGTGGAGATTTTATTCTATATATGTGATTTACTTTCAGTGGACTTGTTCTTACTTCAATTATTGTGCTACCTTTCTATGATCGAATTTGGCCGGCAGAATCGGCGCCTTGTGGTGATGACCCTTCAGAACGTGAAGGTGTCACCGCAAAGCGGCGATTCTGGGCCTAAGACCCCGGGTTTTTAAAAAGAAAAAAGGGGGGGGGGTCTTACAAGTGGTATCAGAGGGAAACATCGATCTGAAAAAGGTAGCAGTCCACTATCCCTTGGTCACCCCCGCTCGAGTTTATTTTGGGGACAAACTAAGCAGCGGAAGCAGTGGTGTGCCCATATGGGGATCACATATAAATTTTCCACTTTTATTTAATATTGAACGTTTTCTCAGTATGGGTTTTTGTTACGCAGCCTCCAGCACAGCCTACGCCACAAGGCGGAGTTCAGAAGGCTCAGGGTGTTGCACCACCTCCACCGGTTTCCACTCCTTTCCTTCAGTTAGACATGGGACAGACTCTGACTTCCATCATGGAGGACTTCAGGGCCCAGCAGGTTCCGGTCCCGCAGCCAAATCCGGGGGCCAACTGGCTGAGCATCTTCCGAGGACTGTCTCCCCCGTCCTACTTAGGGACAGAGTCGGCGGTTCGGACGGAATAGTGGCTAGATGTCATGTATGAGATGCTGACCAGGATACGGTGTCCCTGGGAGGAGAGGGTGGCTCTGGTTGTCTCTTTCCTGGAGTCCCATGCCAAAAGGTGGTGGAAGACGCTGTTGGACATGACATTTGCCGATAGGGAGGTTGTGGAGGTTACCTGGGAAGAGTTCAGGGCCGCGCTGCTGGAGCATTTCTTTCTGCAGTCAGCCAGGGATGAGTTGGAGGAGAGGTTCTTACAGCTGAAGCAGGGCACCCGGACGATGGTGGAGTACCATCGGGAGTTCGACAATCTGGCTCAATACGCAGATTCCTACCAGCTCGATGAAGCAGGGTACATCAGGAGGTTCTATAAGGGCCTGCGGGAGGACTTGAGGGAGGCTTTATTGTTTGTATCCGACGGGCCTATCTCCCGAATTTTGGAGATGGCAAAAAGGATTGAGGCTGATTGGCACACCACCCGGGGCCGGAAGCGGCCTGAAGAGGATTAGGGACGGAGAGTTAGAAATGACCAGCGGCAAGGTGCTATACCTGAGGGGAGAAGAACAGAGGACCAGCCTCGTCAGGAGGTGAGGCAGGAGCCGAGGGAACTGGTGATATTTGCCCCTCAACCTATTCGGATGCAGGAGATGCTGAGACCCGAGGGAATGGTGTATCCCCCACCAGAGTGCTTCCTTTGTCATCAGATTAGGCACATCCGGAGGAACTGCCCGATGAGGGGGCACCACCTCCATCACCACAGGGTGGCCCACTAGCTCAACATTACGGAGGCCGAGGACGCGACCACGGTCGTGGATACCAGGAGGGAGACCGTAGACAGGGAAGAGAGCAGGTATATGCTTTGGACCTTGCGTAGCCTCGGAATCCGGAGCAGGTCATAGCAGGTATACCGCAATGCTTCTTTATTTTCATAGAATTTCCCTTTAAGTTGTTAAAACTTTGAACCGCACTAGATAGATAAGCAAGGAAGGTAAAACTCATTATAGGACCCAAAGACAACTAATACCCCAGGTATAGTCTTCATCAGTGGCAAGCCTGCCCGCACGCTGTTCGATACTGGAGCTACTCACTCCTTTGTGTCGGAAACATTCGTAGAAGGACTGGAAGGCGTGGAGAGATTCACAGGCTCGAGGATGAGGGTGCGACTACCGGATGGATCTGAGCTCCTTTCCACGGATCACTGTAATATGGAGGCAGAAATTGGTGGAAAGGCATTCGAGGCTCCAGCGACGATTTTGAAGCTGACGGACTACGACCTGATCCTGGGCACGGTATGGCTGCACTGGAACCATGCCCAGATTGACTGCTAGGCGGAGAGGATCACCGTGAGACACGGGGACTCTTTCATTATCATCGAAGGTATAAGACCTGTCTCTCGTATACTCTTATCTTCGGTACAGGCCATTAAGGCCCATCTGCAGGGAGAGGAGGTCTATCAGATTCTATTTGAGATGGCGGAAGTTAAGGAGTCGGTGACAGACATCCCGGTGGTGCGAGATTTCGCTGACATCTTTCCAGAGAAAATTCCAGGACTACCTCCACACCGAGAGCAGTACTTTCAGATACAACTTGTGCCGGGGGCCAAGCCGGCATCTAGGTCCCCTTATCAGATGGCCCCGAAGGAGTTGGAAGAGTTTTGGACTCAGTTGCAGGAATTGGTTGAGGCAGGATTTTTTAGACCGAGTTCCTCGCCGTGGGGAGCCCCGGTCCTATTCGTGAAGAAGAAGGATGGGACACTTCGCCTGTGCATCGATTATCGAGCACTAAACAGGCTGACCGTCCGGAATACCTATCCGCTCCCACGGATAGACGAATTGTTCGACCAGCTGGAGGGAGCCCATTATTTCTCGAAGCTGGACTTGAGGTCAGGATACTACCAGCTGCGGATCCAGGAGGAGGATATCCCGAAGACGGCCTTCAGTAGCAGATATGGCATGTATGAGTTCACCGTGATGCCCTTCGGGCTCAAGAATGCTCCGTCGGCGTTCATGAGTCTCATGAACCGAGTTTTTGAGGCCTACTTGGATGTGTTCATCATTGTATTCATAGACGACATCCTTATCTACTCTAGGATGGAGGAGGAGCACACTCGGCATCTGGCAATGACTTTGGAAAGGTTGCGGGATCATCGCCTTTATATGAAATTCAGCAAGTGTCAGTTTTGGTTGAAGGAGGTGGCTTTCCTAGGCCACATTATCAGCGGAGCCGGGTTGGCGGTGGACCCGGCAAAGATTTAGGCAGTTCGAGATTGGCCGCAGTTAAAGACAGCCACCGATGTACGAAGTTTCTTGGGACTTGTCGGATATTACCGGAAGTTCGTGGAGGGGTTCTCTCAAATTTCCCTCCCCCTCACATCTTTGACAAAGAAGGAGGCACCTTTCGTTTTGACCCCGCAGTGCCAAGCGGCCTTCAAGGAGCTGAAGGACCGGCTCATCTCAGCCCTTATTCTGGCCCTTCCATCTGGAAAGGAAGGATTCCAGGTGTATACTGATGCATCATACCAGGGGATGGTAGCGGTACTGATGAAGAACGGACACGCCATAGCATATGCCTCTCGCCAGCTGAAGACCCATGAGAAGAACTACCCGGTGCACGACCTTGAGATGGGAGCGGTCGTTTTTGCTCTGAAGGTCTGGCGCCATTATCTTTATGGATTCCATTGCGACATCTACTCTGACCACAAGAACTTGAAATACGTGGACACGCAGAAGGAGCTGAATATCAGGCAGAGGTGCTGGGAGGAGTTCTTAGCAGACTATCAGTATGAGATGCACTGCCATCCAGGGAAGGTAAACGTGGTGGCCGACGTATTGAGTCGGAGAGCTGCCACTTCCAAAGCTGGGCCCCAAGTTATGTCCATGGAGCTAGTCCGGTCAATCAGAGATATGCAGATATCCCTAGTGTCCGAGGATGACCAGAGCTATATAGGGAGTATCTGGCATCGATGGTGGACATAGATGATATTCGGGATCGCATTCGGGACGGACAGAGGACAGATGCATGGGCAGAGCCGATGTTCCGAGCCTTGGAGGAGGGTTCGACAGGAGATTATTCCCTGAAAGATAGATTGCTACATTTCAGAGGCAGAGTATATATACCCGCAGGAGGCCAGATCCGAGAGGATATTATGATGGAGGCGCATTGCAGCCGGTACTCTGTGCACCCGGGGATCACAAAGATAACCGCTGATCTGAAGAAGACGATGTTTTAGCCGGGCATGAAGAAGGACATTACGTACTTCGTGACCCATTGCGAGGCGTGTTAGTTGGTGAAGGCGGAGTGCAGGAACCCCGCAGGACTATTGCAGCCACTCCCGGTGCCGGAGTGGAAGTTTGATGGTATATCAATGGATTTTATACATGGTCTTCCCCGGTCTCGGACGGGGAATGACTCGATCTGGGTGATTGTTGATCGGTTAACGAAGGTTGCCCGCTTTATACCAATGAGGAAGGATGACTCGGTGGGAGTGCTGGTACGGAAGTTCGTGGAGCAGTATATCCGATATCATAGCGTGCCCCGGACGATAGTGTCGGACCGCGATGGACGGTTTATATCCAGGGAGTGGCGGTCAGTGCATGCATACCTGGGCACTCGATTGACTTTTAGCACGGCCTTCCACCCTCAGACGGACGGGAAGACAGAGCGCACCAACAGGATGTTGGAGGATCTACTATGACTGTGTATACTGGACCGAGGGGAGCCGTGGGAGAAGATGTTATCGTTGGTCGAGTTATCCTATAACAATAGCTACCAGTCCAGCATCATGATGGCGCCTTATGAAGCCTTGTATGGAAGAAAATGTAGGACCCCGCTTTCTTGGGTTCAAGACGAGGACCCGGAGGTGTTGGGATCGGATTTTGTTGAAGACACCGAGGCACAGGTGAGACTGATCAGAGATAGGATGTTGGAGGCGCAGAGCAGACAGGCTAAGTACTATGACGCCCGACATCGTCAGGTGGAGTTTCAGGTAGGGGATCGAGTGTTCTTGAAGATCCGGCCCATGCACAGAGTCTCACGAGTGCGCGGTCGGAGGATGAAGCTCAGCCCTAGGTATATGGGCCCTTACCGGATCCTGGAGCGGATTAGGCCCCTAGCCTACAGGCAAGAGTTGCCACCAGAGTTGGCAGCTCTACACGACGTCTTCCACATTTCTTCGCTGAGAAGGGCTCTACTACGCCCGGAGCAGCGGATTTTGACCACCGAAGGGCCGGTAGCTTCAGACCGATCTGTTCACTAAGAGCCGCAAGAAGATCCCCTTAGTCATGGTTCTGTGAAGAAACAACGGTCAGGAGGAGCACACCTGGGAACCGCAGGAGCTGATGATGCGAAAATATATAGAGTTGTTCAGTCAGGTATACCTCACCACCTCTTGGTATACTATGAATTACCTTTTTGTACTAAACCGGTAGGACTAGATAAAGAAAAATTGAGAACCTAGGCATGCGCAGGAAAGTAGGGGCTAATCTTTTGTTTATTGGGGAGATTATCTTCGTTTATCAAACTAGTAGTCGCTTGAACCCAATAGAAAAATCATATGGGATATTACAAGTTTAGTTTATTTCGGTAGAAATCCCCGTAGGCTCAACCTCAATTTCAGGGACGAAATTTTTGTTTTGTTTATTGGGATTTGTAACATCCCATTTCCGGCTAGACCCCTAGGAGTCGGTCTGTCGTGAGCGAACCTTAGAAGCCCAATAATTGAAGTACATCGACTGAGATTTTGGGTCACAGGTTGGTCACGCGTTTGACCTATGTGTCACGCCCGTGACATAGGGCGCGACTCCTTCGACGATCGTCGATCTCCGTGAGACGATCGTTGAATTTGAAACCCGGGCCTGTCACACCCGTGACCTATGTGTCACGCCCGTTACCTAGGGCGTGACTCCTTCGACGATCGTTGATCTCCGCAAGACGATCGTCGAACTTGCTGCCCGGGCCTGTCATGCCCGTGACCCAGGTGTCACGCCCGTGACCTAGGGCGTGACCTACTTCGGCGATCGTCGATCTCAGCAAGATGATCGCCGAGCGCGGAATTTGCTTCTTGACCCCGTCACGCCCGTGACCCATGTGTCACGCCCATGACCTAGGGCTTGACCACCCTTCGACGACCGTCGATCTCAGTTCGACGATCGTCGACTTCAGAATTTGCCACCCGGGCCTGTCACGCCCGTGACCTATGTGTCATGCCCGTGACCAAGGCCGAAACGTCAGCCAGACTGGAAATTTCGGTAACCGACGTCATAATCAATTCTGAGTATGGGAATTGACAACAGGAGTATTTATGGGCCGTTTCCAACTCTAATTATTTAATAAAATAAGGAAATGTTGGTCCAATAGGAAATCGCCACCTGGCAAACACCTCTTCGTTTCCAGCGTTTCAACTGCCTCTATCATAACCGAAACACCATTAAGAGGATCCTTCATGACCATAATTGTTGACCTCTTTCCCCTCCCCATTTGTTGATCTATAAAAGACCCCTTAGAGAGTGATGAGAAGGTTACACTCTTGACCAAACGGATTCAGATAATTGTTCTTGCTATAGGAGAAGTTCGGCAACGCCACCACTGCGCCATGGCACCCCGTCGTTCATCTCGCCTCCAAACCGTGAACAAGGTCCTCCTCTACTTCTTCTCTTATGGGTAGATCTTAGGATCTTAGAAATAAAGTTCGTGCTCAAAGGAGCCGGACCTACCTCGTGTTTTCATGGAAAACCATGGAAAAATATTGTTTTGAGTTCGCCGGAAACCGCCACCTCCGGCGGCCAAACTACCGCCGACCGCTAGCCATCGCCTCGACGGAGGTGGTAGTGGTGGTGGCTGGCCAAGAAGTGACCGGACGGCCGGCGACGGATCACGGAAAGGTTACAGGAAATATGGTTTTCTGTGTTCTGTTTTCGGGTTCATGTAGAAGATGAACAGTAAAACCAGTTTATAATATATAAATAATGTATATAATACATAGTGAAAATATATATTATTTGAGTATATTTAGAGGCTGCAAAATGAGGCACTTAGAGGCCGATTTAGGAAAAATGACCTGTCACGAAAGTCGTAGCCCTTCGAGTCTAGATTAATTTAAAATTAGTTTCAACTCGTTTGGGTAAGCGGTTTGACCGCAACACCTATTTTAGAGGGGGTTTTACCTAGAGTTGGGAAGAAATTAAAAATAGATACCCACTCTTTGTCCCTTGTCCAAATGACCTGAAATTTGGGCAGGGGGTTAAACTTAGCTATATCTAAAGGCAGTCCAAAAATGGGAATTTTTGGAGACACTTTGCCTAAAGTTTTTGTTTTAATTTAATAAAGATAGAGGAATTTATTTATGTTGTAAAATAACCTCCAAACCCTCCCAAATTTTGGTGAGTGGTCCCTGGCTATAAAACTTAACTCTGTACAAATTTTCAACTCATTTGGATGAGTTTTGGATAGGGAGTCACATATTCTTAACTAGGCAAAAGTGAGGCATTTTTGAGTAAAAAGTGCACTAGAAGTTAGAATGGTCATATCACCTCAACTGAGGCTGATATCTTGACCACTGACTTGGAAGGGTTATTATAACCCACTTGGAGAAAATGGTGTGGTTTAGGGTTGGTTTATCCTAGGATCGAAACCCAAACCCTAGATGAAGGGTTTTGAGGGTTGTGAAGGATATGGGGGAAATTGCTCTCGTATTGCCTTGAAACTCTGTAGTGTTGATATTACCATGATAATAATCGTCTGGATGGATTCTTGGAGAATTTGGAGACAAGTAGATGCCTCAAAACCTTAATCTTAGCTTTAGGTTAAAATACTAATTAAGCACAATCCATCACTAATAATTATCTAAAGGCTGTGAAACTTGGGTAGAGTTAGTTTTGGAGTGGGTAGAATTTATAGAAATTTTACTGGAATTTTATGATGTTTATTTCCAGCACTTCGTTTGTAAAGTTGATTATAACCCCAATTGATGTTTTAATTATTTGTACTTTTCTGTTCATGGAGATCTCATGAAATCTTGGAAAAAAATGTTTTAGGATAGAATGGTTACCCTTGAATTTTTGTATAATTTTTAGTTGAGTAAATCCAGTACTTCCTTCACGAAAGTTAAAAAGGGGTTCTATGCTTTGAAAATTATTTAGGGATGATTTTATTGCTGAAAAATTATGAAACTGAGTCAGTGCTATTTTTAAGTCTTTATCTGCATATTATAATTTATTTACAATTTTTGGAAGAATATTCTCTGTACTTGGTTCATAAATAATGGAAGATAGTAAATATTGCTAAAATAGTTTTATTGCCCTTTTGATGATCGAAAAATTATGATACTTTGGATTTACCCTATTAAGATAACCTACTATTTATCATAAATTTGCTGGACATCTTCCATGAGAACTTAGGGTAGTTCATGTTCAAACCGGTAGCCCCTGGAATTTTCGAGGAAATTAATTAAATGCCAAATAAATTAGGAAAACTCCCACATTTTGGATTTAGGCCATTTATATCATGATAAGTCTCCAGTAAATAATTTAGGGCATTTGGATGAGTTTTGGGATCATTGCATAACCGGTTCGACATATAGTCTAGGTTGGTCTGCATATAGCAAATTTGTGAATTGCCATAGGACATGATCTGAGAAAGTCGTTGGAGTTAGTCATTTTGTCTCGGTGCACAATCTTGGATGATATCACAATAGGATGATATGAAGAGTAGAGAGAAGTAGTGATAGCTAGAGTTAAGAGGTGCTCGGGTTCGACGAAAGATCGTCTTTCCCGAAGTGAGGAAGGTTAAAAATCACCCTAGGATAGTCTACCATAATATGAGAAGGGAATGGGTAAAGGGGATCGACCAATAACAATAAGTGCCTTACGAAAGGGAACGATGGGCTTCAGCTACCATCATAGTTCCTAGTGCCCTTTGAGAGCCCTTCACAAGGAATACCGGGGGCAGTCCTGGGTTAACGTAAACTGTAATAACAAACTGACAAGAGTAACTTAGTAATTAGGGATGCACCTTTCACAAACACTATTGGCACAGGAAGAATGATGAGAGCTTCGGCTCGGTTGGTTAAGAGACGGACGTTTTGGTCCGGGGAGCTTCGGCTCGGTTTTTGTGTGTTTACGATTAAACTTGCATGTGCATAAAAAGGAATGAAAATTAAGGTGGTGGGTCTTCGGTATTGGAGGGTCGATGCACCGACGCCAATACGCTGAATCGGCAAGTGTGGTTAGCACTTCTCCAACAGAAGTCCGGTGCGCCAGCCGGCAAGAGTACGCAGGCGTCCGCTTAGTGCACCAAGCGTTGAGGCGTACGATAGGTCTGACCGGTAGTGCTTTAATGGTTTAGAGGTGGGCGAGGCCCAACCCACCGTTTCCGTCTGACACTATGGAGTTATCCTGCGAGGTAACGGCTCCGAAAGGGGGAACTAAAGGTCTGTGTGCACAGAGTCGGGTGTGTGAGTTGCACTTGCATGTTTCATCATACCCACTTGCATGTCATAGCATAATCGATTCATTTAACCCTGACACCTAAAGTATAAGTGGTATGGGACGCTTATACATTAAGACCTGCAAAACGATCTCTTGGTTTATAAGCTTGTGTGGGCAAGTTTATAAATTAAGGTTAAATTCAATATATATATGCTACTGTTTGATAACCGACACCCCCAACGTATAAGTGGTATGGGACACTCTATACGATGGGAACCTTGCAGAAGACCCCTTGGCTTATGCTCTTTTGCACATAAGTTAAGGTTACCTTTCCTACTTTGTGTTTCTGTCATATTTATATTAGAATTGCTAGATTAGTTCCGCTGTCATCTGTTTCATGATTAAATCTCCACCTTCATGTCCTTTCCTTTCATCCTCTCCGCTCGGTACCTAGGAGCCATGGGGGAAGGGGTAGGGGATGATAGGGCTTAGTCTTTATGACTAACAGTTTTTGAACCGCATCATTTAGGGGATCGCGGAGCACAGCATGGAGGAGCGGCCCCAGATACCGGTGCGCTTGGAGATAGGGTAGTCTAGCTCCGGAGTTCATACAGCCGGGACCGTGAGTCTCGACCCTGAGTAGTTTCTTTTTTTTTGCATCCGCATGAGAGATTTTTAGTGAGGATATGATGTACCGGGCATAAGCCCGCATTATAGTACTCTGATTATCGTTATTCTGTGGAAACTCCCTTCGTGGAGATTTTATTCTATATATGTGATTTACTTTCAGTGGACTTCTTCTTACTTCAATTATTGTGCTACCTTTCTGTGATCGAATTTGGCCGGCAGAATCGGCGCCTTGTGGTGATGACCCTTCAGAACGTGAAGGTGTCACCGCAAAACGGCGATTCTGGGCCTAAGACCCCGGGTTTTTAAAAAGAAAAAAAATGGGGGTCTTACACGCACTCACTCAACGATCGTTGTGTGGAAAGCTTTGAGTGACTTACACGCCCTGGGCCACGCCCATGTCCCAGGCCGTGTTCACCCCCCCCCCCCGACGACCGTTGACTCCATAATCATCGACCACTCGACCAATGCTGAACCCAAGCACGACACGCCCTGGGACACGCCCGTGTCCCAGGCCGTGTCACCTCTACCAAATCTTAGATTTGGATCAAAATTCCACCCTTTAACCTTTTGAGTTTCGGGGTGTTACTACTCTCTCCCTCTTAAAAGAATTTTTTCCATGAAATTACCAAAGGAAAAGAAAACAGAAAACCAAAAGCGGGACCTGAGTGAAATAACTCAGGGTAATCCTCAAGCATCGTCTGCTCCCGTTCCCTAGAGAGCTCCTCACGACCGCAATTGTCCCAACAGACCTTGACCATTATGATCTCCTTATTACGAAGTCGCTTGACTTCAGAGTCCTCAATACAAACGGGCTTGACCCTAGTTATCAACCCTTTGTCCACCGGTACTTGATAAACTATGATCACCTGCGAAGGCTCTTCCACCGCCTTCCGCAACACTGATATGTGGAATACGTCGTGTATACCTCTCAACTCCACCGATAGCTTCTGATGGTAAGCCGCTTCACCGATCCGCTCAAGAATCTCAAACAGTCAAAGGTATCTCAGGCTCTTCTTCTTCAAGCGTCGTACCCGTGACACTCCCTTAAACGGCTTTATCTTCAAATACACCCAATCACCAACCGCGAACTCCATGTTCCGGTTCTTGGCATTGTAGTATTTAGCTTGTTTATCCTGAGCGATCAGCAAACGCTCCTGAATGGTTCGTACCACTGATGTAGTGCTTTCCACCTCTTGCTTTTTGTACAACCTTGCCTCACCTGTTTCTAGTCATGACAACGGCGTGCGACACTTCCTATCATATAGGGCCTTGAAGGGAGCCATTTGTATACTCGTCTGGTAGCTATTGTTGTACGCAAATTCCACCAGATAGAGGTGGTCTTCCCAATACTTTCTGAAGTCTAGAACACACATGTGGAGCATGTCCTCCATTGTTCTGTTTACCCTCTCGGTCTACCCATCCGTCTGTAGATGGAAGGCTGTGCTTAACTTCAACTTAGTTCTGAGCATCTGTTGCACCAACCTTCAATCATTGGACGTGAAACACCCATCTCGGTCACTCTTGATGCTGCGGGCACACCGTGAAGCTGTACAATATTATCCACATATAACTTCGCCAGTTTCTCCACAGAATCATCCTTCTTATGCTGAATGAAGTGCGACACTTTTGTTAACCAATCTACGATCACCAAGATGGCATCGTTTCCCTTCTGCGACCATGGCAAGCCATGAACAAAGTCCATCGAAATGTCATCGAACTTCCACAATGGAATAGGAAAAGATTTCAAGAAACCCTATGGCTATTGGCACTCTGCCTTAACTAAGGCGCAAGTCTGGCACTTAGCCACAAACAGTGTCACATCCTTCTTGAGCCCTGGCCACCAGAAAAACTTCTTTAGGTCCCGGTACATTTTCGTGCTCCCTGGGTGGATTGAGTACTTGGTATGATGAGCCTCGTACATAAACTCTGCCCATAGATTTCCCACATTTGGGATGCACAAATGATTGTCCTTCCTTAGTAGCCCATCTTCAACTTAAAACTGGGAATTTTACCCATCCAATGCTACATCCATGAGCTCCTTCATGCTGTTATCCAATTCCATAGCTTGCCGAATAAGATCAGATAGGTCATACTGAACTTCCGTCAGGTTCAATAATGCTTTGGTGCTAGTCTGCTCGTCCACACAGAAGATCTCTAACGCCTCCAACTCCCGAATTAACCTCTCATCATGAACCGACAACCAGTTTGCTTGGGAGGGAGCCCTGCGACTCAACGCATCCGCAACTGCATTGCCTTTCCCGGGTATATAATGAATTTTGAACGTGTAGTCCTCCAGGAACTCCATCCATCTTCGCTGCCTCATATTCAAATCTTTTTGATCCAGCAGGTATTTCAAGATCTTTTGGTCAGTATAAATATCGACCTTTATGCCATACAAGTAGTGCCACCACAGCTTTAGCGCAAAAATCACGGCCACAAATTCCAAGTCATGAACCGGAAAATTCCTTTCGTGCACTTTCAGCTAACTCGAGCCATACGCAATAATACTACCATGCTGCAGTAGCACGCAACCCAAACCACTGTCTGAGGCATCGCTGTATATCTCAAAACTGTTGGGTCTTGTTTCCACAATGACCTTAATTTGAAGAAGTCCTCCTAAAACTAAAATGAATTGCTGTTGTATTTGATGTACTTGTTTAGATGTGCTTGCAGGACTCTATTGTCAAGTGTAAACCAATGTCAGTCTACAGTGGGTCACCTAGCACAGGACCATACAATGTAATCCCTCATTGTGTGATCCATGGTGTTGACCCATGTGTAGCCTCTCTATTGGGATACACTTCACTTCACAAGCATTTGAACTCATGGGACCTTGAAGTGTTGCTGATCATTAGTAGGAGAAATGGATTTCCAAGGGAGAAATGATTCCAATTCATATACTCGAGTAGTTCAAAGGATATACTCGAGTAGTCCAAAGAACATACTCGAGTAGATACTATGATACTTGAGTAGTTCAAAGGATATACTCGAGTAGTCCAAAGAACATACTCGAGTAGATACTATGATACTCGAGTAGTTCAAAGGATATACTCGAGTAGTCCAAAGAACATACCCGAGTAGATACTATGATACACGAGTAGATGCTTTCACTTACTCGAGTATCTAGTTTTTCCTCTCTCGGAATTTTGCCTAAGTGTTCATACACGAGTGGTTATCTATATACTCGAGTAGTTAAACTAATATACTCGAGTAGACCAAAGTCAAGTACTCGAGTAGTTAAATTTATATACTCGAGTGGATCGACTTACTCGAGTAGTTCAGCTGATATACTCGAGTATGTATTTAACAGATACTCGAGTCAGTTCTTCCAGATACTCGAGTAGGTTGCTCAGGATACTCGAGTCAGTTCTTCCAGATACTCGAGTAGGTTGCTCAGGATACTCGAGTAGTTTATTCCATACTCGAGTAGTCTGGTTTTTCACAGATTATTTTCTAAGTCCTGGACTCGTGCTTACTCGAGTATGTCTCTCTCTCCTGATACTCGAGTAGTTCATTGATACACTCGTGTATGTCAAGTTACAGGAAGAATTTTTCTAAGTCCAGACTTTGCGGGTTATTTCAAATCCTCTAATTTGATTGGTCCACGTGTACTTGTTTAAGTATTGACCGTTACAGAAGTCCTATAAATAGGTCTTGTCAAATCGACAAACCCTAAGAAGAAGTATGTTCTGAATCTAATTTTTATCACTCGCATCGGGAAGCCGTCAAGTTCACACCGACATATTCCTGTTCATCTTCTTTGTCGCCGGTCTTCTCCGATCCAAGGATTCAGACAAGAAGTTTCAGAAGATCAAGCTATTCTCAATCGACAAATCCAATTCTTGATCTTGCTGATTCTAGTTTTTCAGATCCAAGAGATTTCGCCTTGTCTTCCTCGATCTATTTTCTGCCGAGCCCTAACTCTGAAGAAGGAGGAAAGGATTGAAGATCCAGATCTGAATATCTCTGTTTGTATATTTCTTTATACAATCTCTTATTCTTGTAGGAGTCTTGACTCCGAGTTCTGTAGGAGTTTTTCTCCGAGTTCTGTAGATCCGGTTTGGATCGAGATTCGTAGGAAGGCTTTTGCTTCCGAGTTTTGTAGATCCAGTTGGGATCGAGTTTTTGTAGGAACGTTGTTCCGAGTTGTAGGATCGTTTTGATCCGAGATAGTGGAGTAGCCAAGTCTAGTGGTTTATTAGATTGGTGAGGTGAAAGTGGACGTACCCAAGGTTGGGGAACCACTATAAATCTCTTATCGTCTGTGATTGCTTAATGTGTGTTGTGTTAGTTTTTAATTCCGCATTTGACACACATTTCACCTATTCACCCCCCTCTAGGTGATTTAGGTAGACAACTTAGACCTCTCAATTGGTATCAGAGGGGGAGGTTGATCGTTAAAAGGTTAACACCTTGATCTGATCCTACCCGAGTTGTCTTTAGAAAAGTTTCAAGCATGGACAGAGCCAAGGATTTTTCTAAGCTCCCAGTGTGCAATAAGGCAAACTTTCCCATGTGGAAAGAGAGAATAAAACTTTACATGGAAGCTGTTGACCCCCGCTTATTCATGATAGTGGAGGAAGGCCCTTATATCCCTATGATTGCCTCCACTAGTGATCCTACAAAGGAGGTGCCAAAGAAGTTGATGGATCTTGATAAGAATGAGATTGCACTTGTCTCCTTAGACAAGAAAGCCAAGAACATCATCGCAAGTGCAGTCAATGATTCTATGTTGCAAAACCTCATTCACTGCCAATCTGCCAAGGAAATGTGGAGATCTCTAATTATCTTGATGGAAGGTACAGAAGAAGTAAGGGATGATAGAAGATCCCTTCTTAATCAGAAGTATGAAGCCTTCAAGCAAGGACCAAAGGAAGCTATTGCTGACACATATGAAAATTTCTTCAAGATTGTCAACGGTTTAAGGAACTACGGCAGAGTGTTCACAGATGGTGAACTAAACGATAAGTTCCTAAGATCCTTGACAAAGGATTGGGACAACAAGATATGTGCCATCAGAGAGTTTGGACGATTAGCAGAGACTGACCCTCAGAACCTCTTCGGAAAGCTTATGTCATATGAGCTTCAAATCAATCATAGAAAAGCTGAAGAAGAGTGCAATAGGCCCTCATCCCAAGATATGTCAGTTGCTCTAAGGGCAGACAGCTCAAGGAAGGCCAAAGCTGCTTCCACTCAAGGAGACTATGAAGAAGAAGAGTCCGAGCCAAGCACCTCAGGCTCAGATTCATCAGATGAAGAGTTTCATCTTCTCTCCCGACAATTCAAGAAGTTTCTTAGCAATAAGAAACAAATGAGAGAAAATGATTCCTCGTCCAGAAGATCACGCCCTGATGGTGATCGTCACAGCAGATATGACAGGTATAAATCTAAACCGAACAAACATGTTTCTTCTAACGTTGTTTGTTATTCCTGCAGTAAGCCAGGGCATATAAGCACAGAGTGCCCTCTGAAGAAGAAAGAAGGAAGAGGCATAGAAAAGAATTCCCCTCAAGGGAAAAGGAAGAAAGAAAGAAGCTTCATTGCCAAAAAGCCAAAGACCCTCAGTGACTCTGACTCATCTGAGTCAAGTGCGGATGAAGAAGCCTACTTCGGGCTTATGGCTTTTTCTGACCAAGAGGACAAAGACAACAGTAACTCCTCATATACCGGGAAGGTAAATTCTCACACACCTCTTTCTGCCTCAGATTCTGACTCAAATGGTCATGATGGCTATTCTTCTGGGGAGGATGATTTTGAATTGGTAAACCAGTATCAAGTCTTATTGACTGCATTTGACAAATGCCTGAAGGTAGTCAAATCACAATCAAAAGAGATTGCATCCCTCAAAGAGGTGGAATCAAATCTGAGGGAGGAGATTGACCAAATGACCCCTCTCAGAGATGAAGTTCAATCTTTGAAGGAGGAAATCAAAGACTTTACTGAATTAGTAAATCATAAAGATTTTCTCCTGGATGAATTGGAAGCAAAGCTAGTCATTGGACGAAAGCTGGTTGAAACTCTCACCATGCCTACAACTGTGCTTCCAATCACTAATGGAGAAACCTCCTTTGGGAAAAATAGTAGTATAGGACATAAATCAGCCAAAGGTAAAGGCAAGGCCTTCCCAAGCCAAACCGTTGCCATACTGAAATATGATCCTTACAATCATGGGCCAAATAAGAAGAAGACACCAAAAGCTAAAACTGGTGTAACAAAGGCCAAGGAGACAAGGAAGCCATGTACCCGTTGCAATCATGAGGCTTTCTCCTCCAAGTCAGTTGCTCTTGCTAGACCCCCCATCCATAAGGTAAAGCAAGAGAACAAGAGAAGATACAACAGGTTTAACAGTTGGTGTTGTGGCAAGGTTGGTCACTTCGCCATAGATTGCTGGTTTAATCCCAACTATGTTTTAACTCCTCAAGTTGATAATGTGGGAAAGACCACTCAAAATGTTAACTCTCATAGGGGGAGGATACTAACAAGAGACCTAGGACCCAATCTTGTTTGGGCTCCTAAGGGATTCTAATCTTGTTGATGCAGGTATGTCCATGGGCCAATAAAATTCTCATCTGGCAAATGGACAAGAAGAAGTTCCAGAAAATTCTTGGAACTAGAATATCAAAGTACCACTCTGGTTTCAGCTTGATGTTTGAGCAATTGAAGAAGAACTCCATATGCATTGGTTTAGGGGGAGTTTCTAGGAGTCCCCTATTTAAAGAGGTCAGAAAGGGGGAGAGCAAAAGGAAATGGTTTATAGAGATGAAAAAGGAAAAGAAAATGCAAATCCAAATGAAGATTTCAGTAAGGGGGAGAAATGCAAAGCAATTCTAGTTAAGAAATGTAAGTCAATGCATTCTCTCTTACGTCATATTGTTTTAATATCTCTGGCAATTCAATTTAGTAGATGGTGTTCTGACTTCTTCAAATAGGGGGAGATTGTTGGGTCTTGTTTCCACAATGACCTTAATTTGAAGAAGTCCTCCTAAAACTAAAATGAATTGCTGTTGTATTTGATGTACTTGTTTAGATGTGCTTGCAGGACTCTATTGTCAAGTGTAAACCAATGTCAGTCTACAGTGGGTCACCTAGCACAGGACCATATAATGTAATCCCTCATTGTGTGATCAATGGTGTTGACCCATGTGTAGCCTCTCTATTGGGATACACTTCACTTCACAAGCATTTGAACTCATGGGACCTTGAAGTGTTGCTGATCATTAGTATGAGAAATGGATTTCCAAGGGAGAAATGATTCCAAGTCATATACTCGAGTAGTTCAAAGGATATACTCGAGTAGTCCAAAGAACATACTCGAGTAGGTACTATGATACTCGAGTAGTTCAAAGGATATACTCGAGTAGTCCAAAGAACATACTCGAGTAGATACTATGATACTCGAGTAGTTCAAAGGATATACTCGAGTAGTCCAAAGAACATACCCGAGTAGATACTATGATACACGAGTAGATGCTTTCACTTACTCGAGTATCTAGTTTTTCCTCTCTCGGAATTTTGCCTAAGTGTTCATACACGAGTGGTTATCTATATACTCGAGTAGTTAAACTAATATACTCGAGTAGACCAAAGTCAAGTACTCGAGTAGTTAAATTTATATACTCGAGTGGATCGACTTACTCGAGTAGTTCAGCTGATATACTCGAGTATGTATTTACCAGATACTCGAGTCAGTTCTTCCAGATACTCGAGTAGGTTGCTCAGGATACTCGAGTCAGTTCTTCCAGATACTCGAGTAGGTTGCTCAGGATACTCGAGTAGTTTATTCCATACTCGAGTAGTCTGGTTTTTCACAGATTATTTTCTAAGTCCTGGACTCGTGCTTACTCGAGTATGTCTCTCTCTCCTGATACTCGAGTAGTTCATTGATACACTCGTGTATGTCAAGTTAAAGGAAGAATTTTTCTAAGTCCAGACTTTGCGAGTTATTTCAAATCCTCTAATTTGATTGGTCCACGTGTACTTGTTTAAGTATTGACCGTTACAGAAGTCCTATAAATAGGTCTTGTCAAATCGACAAACCCTAAGAAGAAGTATGTTCTGAATCTAATTTCTATCGCTCGCATCGGGAAGCCGTCAAGTTCACGCCGACATATTCCTGTTCATCTTCTTCGTCGCCGGTCTTCTCCGATCCAAGGATTTAGACAAGAAGTTTCAGAAGATCAAGCTATTATCAATCGACAGATCCAATTCTTGATCTTGCTGATTCTAGTTTTTCAGATCCAAGAGATTTCGCCTTGTCTTCCTCGATCTATTTTCTGCCGAGCCCTAACTCTGAAGAAGGAGGAAAGGATTGAAGATCCAGATCTGAATATCTCTGTTTGTATATTTCTTTATACAATCTCTTATTCTTGTAGGAGTCTTGACTCCGAGTTCTGTAGGAGTTTTTCTCCGAGTTCTGTAGATCCGGTTTGGATCGAGATTCGTAGGAAGGCTTTTGCTTCCGAGTTTTGTAGATCCAGTTGGGATCGAGTTTTTGTAGGAACGTTGTTCCGAGTTGTAGGATCGTTTTGATCCGAGATAATGGAGTAGCCAAGTCTAGTGGTTTACTAGATTGGTGAGGTGAAAGTGGACGTACCCAAGGTTGGGGAACCATTATAAATCTCTTATTGTCTGTGATTGCTTGATGTGTGCTGTGTTAGTTTTTAATTCTGCATTTGACACGCATTTCACCTATTCACCCCCCTCTAGGTGATTTAGGTAGACAACTTAGACCTCTCAAAAACCTTCGGGTCCACTCGGCGAACTTAGCACTAGTGTCTTGGTCAACCGACTCTTCAACTCTTTGAACTTAGTGCGCACTTCTGCGTCCATACAAACGTTTGATCTTTCCTTGTAAACGTCGTGAGAGGTAATACTATCAGCGAGAAGTTCTCCACGAAGCGCCTGTAATAGCCGGCAAGCCCCAGAAAACTCTGGACTTCCGCTACCGAAGATAACATTGGCCACTCTCGTATCGCAACAATATTCGTCGGATCTATCTCAATCCCTTCTCCACTTACTATGTGAGCAAGGAACGCCACTGAGGATAACCAAAACTCGCACTTAGAGAACTTTGTGTATATTTCGTTCCTCCTCAGCGTCCCCAAAACCAGATGCAGATGCTTGAAGTGATCCTATTCGCACTGCGAGTACACCAATATGTCGTCAATAAAGACGATCACAAAATGGTCTAGGTACTCCCTGAACGTTCTGTTCATCAGATCCATGAATACGGATGGCACATTAGTCAGCCAAAACGGCATAACCGTAAACTCGAAATGCCCATACCTTGTGCTGAACGCATTCTTTGGGATATCACTCACCCTTATCCTAAATTGATAGTAACCGGACTTCAGATCCAATTTTGAATATACCGACGACTCGACTAACTGAACGAAAAGATCATCAATCCGTGGGATCGGGTATTTATTCTTTTCGGTTAACTTGTTCAGTTCTCTGTAGTCGATACACAGCCGCAAACTTCCGTCTTTCTTCTTAACAAAGAGGACTAGTGCGCTCCACGACAACGAACTTGGATGCACATAGCATTGCTCCATCAACTCCTCTAGTTGAACCTTTAGCGCCGCCATCTCCTTAGGCGCCAACCTATAAGGAGAGCATGACACAGGTTTGACACCTAGCACTAGCTCGATGGTGAAATCAATCTTTCGATATGGTGGGGCTCCCGGAAGATAGTCTGGGAACACGTCAGGGTACTCGCATACCATTGGGATACCATCTAAAGTTTTCTTAGGCTTTACAGCCTCCACTAACGTGAAGAACAGCTCTTCTCTAACACGAACTGCCTTCACCACCTGAATAGCAGACATCAACGTCTTGCTTGACCCCTTCAATCCCGCAAACATTGTCTCCTGACCAACACCTAGCTTGAAATCTTTACGGTTGACATCAATAAAATCCTTCTGCTCCCAAAGCCAGCCAATACCAAAGATGACGTCGAACTCTACTAGCAGCAGCAACAATGCTAGTAAGTCGAACTCCTTACTTCCAATATGAAACCTTACGACACAAACTCTATCTGCATGCATAGAACACTCATTCGGTAGCAACATGTCCAATTTGTCCTTCGCCATCGAAGAAGGCATTCCGATGCGCGATATGAAACCTTCGGACAAAAAGGAGTGTGAAGCTCCCGTATCGAATAGTGCCCTTAACGGACTATCGCAAATCAAAACAAAGCATATACAAACCGTAATAAGCTAACAAGCACTAGGTAACAGTATTTTAAGCTAACTTGCTATAAATTAAACTGTACCTTCCATCACATCCGCTTGTTTGATGGCTTCCTGCTGGCCTAGATTGTAGACTCTTGGTTGAGTCGGAGCATAATGGGATGCGGTTTACTCCACCGCCTTGCCCTTTTCTTCATTGGTTGCTCCCTGCTTCCTCTCAAACTTTGGAAGTCCTCTCCAACAGTCACGAGCGAAATGTCCCGTCTTCCAAAAAGTAAAACAAGTGCCCAGGGTTTGGTTGGTAGTTTCCCCCGAGGCAACCGAAGAAGGGGCTGGACCCGACGTCCTAGCCTTCTTATTCCACCTTTGAAAACAATACTTTGAAGTCGGCACCTTGAACTCTTACTTCCAACCACTGGAGTCCCTCTTTGCCTGAACATTCTTCATGTCTTTCTCTAAAGACCGGTCCGTGTTGACTAAGGTCAGGAAACCAGGCATCATCGGGCCTTATAGAAGCAGTCTCAGGTCATCCCTTAGACCTTCGTAGAATCGGCTTATCTTGCGCTCCTTATCAGCGAAGGTTGCGCTTGCGTACCGACCTAATCGAGTAAACTCGTGGAGATAGTCAACCACGCTGCTTTCACCTTGCACTAGCTTCTGGAACTCATTTTCCATTGCTATCCTCTGAGCTGAGGGGAGGTATCGAGCCAAGAACAATCCCGAAAACTCCTCCATCGAGACATCAGTAAACTTCCTACCCCTCAGATTGTGTAGCTCCTAGCCTTCCCACCATAGTCTTACGTCACCATCTAGTAAGAACATGGAAATTGTGGACTTATACCACTCTTTAGTAGTAGTAGCTATCAGAACTCTCTTAGTTCTAGAGAGCCAATCCTCTACTTGAGTTGGGGTTCCCGTCCCCGAGAAAATAGGAGAATTGAAGCCCATCACGAGCTTAAGCTGCTTCTCCGTTGCTATCTTAGGCAACACTGGCTCCACTACAACCTGTTCCACCCTCCTTGGCTCTGCCGCTTGGAGCGGTACTTTCTCAGCAGTAGGAGCAGGTAACTTTACCTACCTCGCAAGCTACGCATTGATCATCGCAAACATAGCCTCCACTACTAATCGAATGGTCTCAGCTTAAGGAGGTGTTGCTGGCGCATCATTTGGTGCGCTGCTCGCCTCAGAAACTGGACGTTCTGACGGCCCAACACCACTCCTGGTCACCTATAATCGTACAAAAAACCTATAAGAGACAAAACAACATTGCAATATGCAATTATAGGAACACGCAAGGTCCTCAAACACATGTATTTTCATTCCTAAGTGGACATTCATGGATTATTTTCATGTTATAATGATGACGCACACACATGTGCTCACCACCCCTTAAAGTGAATTCATCCACAAATTCATTTAAGCCTGATCGAAACCGGTAGTCTGATACCAAATTGTAACACCCCTATACATCACACAGTATATATCAGTATGTCTAGCCGGGGCCCGACGCCATATACCACGGACAGACCGGTGGGTTACTCAATGAAATCATTCAACCAATACAAACGTCCTACACAGAGCATCTAGCAAGAGCAATTTATAAAGTTGCAATAATAAGAACCCAGCCAACAAGCATGAATGCCCACAAGAAACCAAACAGGAATTAAATACAAAGTACCAAAGAGTGCTGGCCTTATGGCCTTACAACAGTTCACTTAAATAAATAGTGCTTTACAAACTTCGGTTCGCAGGCAAGCCACACATGATTTAAAGTAAGTAAACAAACAAGGCCTTCGAGGGACGACTCATCAACTTGGGCTTTAGCCCGCAATTTGCCGCTCAACAACTTGGACTTTAGCTCAGCAACTTTGGCTCTGCAGCACCTGCAAGCACAAATCACCGCAACAATGGCAAACAAGAATAACGGTCACCTAAAGCTGACCAAATTATAACGATTCCTCCCCCAAACTCGGGGCGGGAAAGCTTCTTCCATGCACTTGATAGAATAACAAGTAAAATAGTGAATAAGCACAACATCACAGGTGTAGGCTCACACGGCCACACACCCCGTGCTCTCAGGGCACTAACTCGGTGTACCCCTTCTTAACCGTGGTCTCACCACCATCCTTTGGATGAAAAATCTAGTGAGCATTTTTAGTCTCTTCGGTCTAAGCCTAAGACTTGCACGACCATGCCAATGGCCAGTCCCTTTTTCAGGTATCTGACATTGAACCACATAGCCCGGGTCCATTTCCACTTGACCGTTGCTCACACCTCCTAGTCACTTTAAGACGTACGAGCAGGTCAAGCTTCTCCCGGATCCAAAATTTGATCACACAAGCATATAACCCAGTTATGTTCAAGGTTGGCTCCCAGGACACCAAAATGGCAGAAATACATTTCCGCCCAAATTTCCGAGTGCGCCTTGGGGTTAATCCCCGAGGATCCCTGCTGCAATCTACCCCGTAGATACCCAAAACAATCAATGACACGGATTCTTCTCCGGCTACTATGCAATGCAACATCACTGATCCAGACCAACTTGTCCGGGTAGGCTTCACACACCATGCATATGTCCGTATTAGGATTTCAGACTCTAACAAGGGGGACTTTACATATCTACCCCCAAGGAATACCGCAAACTCACCGCACACTTGCGGGAGCGGGTATTTCCCATGCAAAGGAAGAAGAGCTTCACATGCTCAAAATTAAAATCGTTACCCTAGCATTTTTCCTTGGCGCCCTGGAAAACTATGCGGATGTAAAGCACCGTGATGATCTCGCCTCCGCAGATCTGGGCTCGGTTTGTGATTTGGCACTCCGTATCTCCACCGACGACCGGATCTTCCTCTTCCTCCAATCTCCTTGCTCTCCCTTCTCTCTAGAATTTAGAGAGAGAAGATGAAAATGGAATGAGGGTTTGAACCCTATTACCATAATAAAACCTAACCAGGAAAGCCCCGAGCCATTAGATACAAAAGTAAAGAAACGAACGGCTGCGATTCAACCTGAAATCAAACTTACTGGGCCGAACACGGCTTGCGACACTCCCATGTCCAAGACCTTGTCAAACATTCACCGTCAAAACCGTCGCATCCCAAAAAGAACACGGGCACTTGACACGCCTGTGTCAGGCTTGACACGCTCGTGTCACCCAGTATACGCCCATTAAGTTAGACGTGTTCCTCCAATGACACAAGTCCAAAACATCCAGAGCACGACACGGCCATGTGACACGCCCGTGTCAAATGCCGTGTGCTAGACACACCCTGGGACACGGCCATGTCTTAGGCCATGCAGTTGCCTTAGCATAACTCGTCAAACGATCCGAGGAGGACACGGTTATTCGACAAGCCCGTGCTGAATTCACACGCCCGTGTCAGACACTAACACACTTGGGCTCAGGCCGTGCGCCCTCACTAGACGATCGTTTAGTGGAAAGCTTTGAGTGACTGATATGCCCTGGGACACACCCATGTCCCAGGCCGTGTTCACCCCCCCCCCAATGACTGTTGACTCCATAATAATTGACCACGTGACTAAGGCCAAACAAGAGCACGACACGCCCTGGGACACGCCCGTGTCCTAGGTTGTGTCAGCTCTACCAAATCCAAGATTTGGCTCAAAACGCCACCCATCACCCTTTTGAGTTTCGGGGCATTACAGAAATCATACGATTGGTAGCTGAAGCAGTATTTGCAATGATTAATGCACAGCCTGCGAGGCAAGTGTAGCTGCCTGCCCCTGCTGTGGAGCAAGTACCGCTCCAAGCGACGGAACCAAGGAGAGTGGAGCAGGTTGTGGTGGAGCCAATGATGCCTATGAGAGAAATAGAGAAACAGCTTAAACACATTATGGGCTTTAATCCTCCAGTGTTCCCGGGTACGGGAACCCCAACCCAAGCGGAGGATTAGCTCTGTACAGTTAAGAGAGTCTTGATAGCTATAGAGACGGAAGAGTGGCAGAAGACCACTATTGCCACGTTTTTTTTGGATGGTGACGCAAGAATGTTGTGGGAAGGTTTGGAGTTACACCATTTGAGGTGAAGACAACTTACTGACGTCTATATAGAAGTATTCTAGAGTCTGTTTTTTGCTCGATACGTCCCCTCGGCTAAAAGGATTGCATTGGAGAACGAGTTTCTGAAGTTGGTGCAGGCAGAGAGTAGCGGGGATGAGTACCTCCACGAATTTACACATTTGGGTCGGTATGCAAGTGCTATATTTGCTGATTAGGAGCAAAAGACAAACCGATTCTATTAAGGTCTGAGGGATAACTTTAGATTACTGCTTTCGGGGACGATGACACAGGGCTTCTTGACCCTAGTGAACAAGGCTCGGTCTTTGGAGAAAGATATGATGAATGTGCACGAGAAAAAAGACTCTAGTGTTAAGAAGACAGAGTTTAAGGTTCTGACTACCTCGAAGTCTGGTTATCTTAAGTTCTTTAAGAAGGCTAGGACTTCGGGCCCAATACCTTCTTCTTGTGCTTCAGGGGCATGTACAAGCCGGAACCCGGGCGCTTGCTTTACTTGTGGGAAGCCGGGGAATTTTGCCCGTGACTGTTGGAGCGGACGTCCAAAGTCCGAGAGAAAGCAAGGAGCAAATTACGAGGAAAAGGGCATGGCGGCGGAGTCAACTGCATCCCATTATGCTCCAACTCAACCAGGATTCTACAATATTGTCAAGAAGGATTCCATCAAACAAGCGGATGTGGTGAAAGAGTTTGTGTCGTAAAGATTTGTATTGGGAGTCAGGAGTTCGACTTGCTAGCATCGTTACTGCCTCTAACAGATTTCGACGTGATTTTTTGTATGGACTGGCTTTCGGAGAAGAAGGCATTCATAGATTGCAATCGTAAGGAAGTCAATTTGGGAGCTGACCGAGAGACAACGTTTGCGGGTTTGAAGGGGTCGAGCAAGACTTTAATGTCTGCTCTTCAGATGGTCAAGGCAGTTCATGCTAGCGTTGAGCTGTTCTTCACGCTAGGGGAGGCTTTAAAGCCTAAGCCCACTTTAGGTAGCATCTCAGTGGTGTGCGAGTACCCTGACGTTTTCCCGGACAATCTTCCTAGAGCACCACCCCAGTGGGAGATCGACTTCACAATTGAGCTAGTGTTAGGTGCAAAACATGTGTCACGCTCTCCTTATAGGTTGGCGCCTAAGGAAATGGCGGAGCTAAAGGTTCAACTGGAAGAATTGTTAGAGCAGGGTTATATGCGTCCAAGTTCTTCGCCTTGGAGCGCACCTGTCCTTTTCGTTAAGAATAAGGACAGAAAGTTGCGGCTCTGTATCGACTATAGAGAACTGAATAAGTTAACGGATAAGAACAAGTACCCGATCCAAAAGATTTATGATCTGTTTGATCAGTTAGTCGGGTCATCGGTGTACTCAAAATTGGATCTTAAGTCCGGTAACTATCAGCTGAGAATAAGGGAAAGTGATATCCCAGAGACAGCGTTCAACACCAGATATGGGCATTTCAAGTTTACGGTCATGCCGTTCGGGCTAACTAATGCACCATCAGTGTTCATGGATCTGATGAACAGAACATTTAGGGAGTACTTAGACCACTTTGTGATCGTCGTTATCGACGACATATTGGTGTACTCACAATGCGAAAAGGATCACTTCAAGCATTTGCATTTGGTTTTGGAGACGCTAAGGAGTAACGAACTATACACAAAGTTCTCCAATACGGGTTTTGGTTGGCCTCAGTAGCGTTCCTTGGTCACATAGTCAGTGGAGATGGGATTGCGGTGGATCCGGCGAAGATAGTTGCAATACGAAAGTGGCATGTGTTGTCTACGATAGCAAAAGTCCAGAGTTTTTTTGGGCTTGCCGGCTATTACAAGCGCTTCGTAGAGAACTTCTCGCGAATAGCGTTACCTCTCACGAAATTGACAAGGAAAGACTAGAAGTTTGTTTAGACATAGGAGTGCACACAAGTTTTTGAAGAGTTGAAGGGTCTATTAACCACGACGCCAATGTTATGCTCGCCGAGTGGGACCGAAGGCTTTGAGATCTACAGCGATGTTTCGGGCAGTGGTTTGGGCTGCGTGCTGCAGCAGCATGAAAGTGTTATAGCTTATGGCTCACATCAGCTGAAAGTGAATGAGAGAAGTTATTCGGTCCATGACTTGAAGTTAGCGGCCGTGATTTTTGCTCTGAAGTTCTGGAGGCATTATTTGTACGGCGTAAAGGTCGATATTTATACCGACCACAAGAGCCTTAAATACCTGTTAGACTAGAAGGATCTGATTATGAGGCCGCGGAGATGGATGTAGTTCCTTGGGTACTATACATTCAAAATTCATTATGTGCCCGAGAAAGGCAATGCAGTTACAGATGCATTGAGTTGCAGGGCTCCCGCGCAAGCCAACTGGTTGTCAGTTCATGACGATCGGTTGATTTGGGAGTTGGAGTCGTTAGATATCTCTTGTGTTGACAAGTACACTAGCGTCGAATCGTTATTGAACTTGACGGAAGATCAGTATGACCTAGCTGATCGGATTCGGCAGGCTATGGATTTGGATAGCAATATGAAGCAAATCATGGATGCGGCTTCGGACGGGTCAAATTCCCAATTTACAGTTGTAGATGGAAGGCTAAGGAAGGACAGTTGTTTGTGCGCCCCAAATGTGGGTAATTTACGGGTGGAGTTGATGTATGAGGCTCAACATACCAAGTACTCGATTCACCAAGGGAGCACAAAGATGTACCGAGATCTGAAGAAGTTGTTCCGGTGTCCAGGACTCAAGAAGGATGTGGCACTATATGTAGCAAAGTGTAATAATTGCGCCTTAGTGAAGGCAGAGTACCATAAGTCAGGGGGTTTCTTGAAGTCTTTGCCTATTCCAGAGTGGAAGTTCGATGATATCTCAATGGACTTTGTGCATGGATTGCCAAGGTCGCAGAATGGAAACGACGCCATCTGTGTGATCGTAGATCGATTGACAAAAGTATCGCACTTACTTTTAAATAGAAAGGATGATTCATTGTCTAAACTTGCAAAGCTTTATTTGGATAACATTATTAGGCTGCACGGTGTGTCCCGCAGCCTCGTGAGTAATAGAGATGGGTGGTTTATGTCCAATGACTTTAGGTTGGTGCAGCAAATGTTGGGAACAAAGTTGAGGTTCAACACAGCCTTTCATCCGCAGACTGATCGTCGGACCAAGAGGGTCAACAGGACGATGGAAGACATGCTTCGCATATGTGTCCTGGACTTCAGCAAGTAGTGGGAAGATGATCTGTATTTGGGGGAGTTTGCGTATAACAAAAGCTACCAAGCAAGCATATAAATGGCGCCCTTCGTGTCCCTATATGGAAGAAAATGTCGCACGATGTTGTCGTGGTTGGAAATGGGTGAGGCAAGGTTGTACAAAAAGCAAGAGGTGGAGAGCGCCACTTCTTTGGTATAAACCATTCGAGAGCATTTGTTGATCGCTCAGGATAGACATGCTAAATACTATAATGCCAAGCATCGGAACATGGAGTTCAGTGTCGGAGACTGGGTGTACTTGAAGATTAAGCCGTTCAAGGGTGTCTCGTGGGTATGGCGCTTGAAAAAGCTAAGCCCGAGGTACCTTGGACCATTTGATATCCTGGAGTGGATTGGTGAAGCGGCTTATCGTCTAAAGCTATCGGTGGAGTTGAGATGTCTACACGATATATTCCACATATCAGCGTTGCGGAAGGCGGTGCTTGAGCCTTCGCAGGTGATCACGATTGATCAAATATCGGTGGACAAAGGGTTGACGACAAGGTTCAAGACCTTTCGTATTGAGGACTCTGAAGTCAAGCGACTTCGTAACAAGGAGATCAGGATAGTCAAGGTCCATTGGGACATTTTAGGTCGGGAGGAGCTCTCATGGGAGCGGGAATAGACCATGCTTGAGGAGTTCCCAGAGTTATTCCACTCAGGTACCACTTTTGGTTTTGTGTATCTTTTCCTTTCGGTAATTTCGTGGACGAAATTCTTTTAAGAGGGAGAGAGTTGTAATGCCTCAAAACTCAAAAGAGGGACGGGTGGCATATTGAGCCAAATCTGGGACTTGGTAGAGGTCACACGGCCTGGGACATGGGTGTATCCCAGGGGCGTGTCATGCTCGTGTTTGACAATGGCCATGTGATCGACGAAATTGCAGTCGACGATTGGAGAACAGCGAACACGGCCTGAGACACGGGCGTGTCCTAGGCCGTTTCCTACTCGGGTTTTTAGCTAAGTTGTGTCGGGGGAGAGACAAGGCCATAGCCCAGGTGTGTTTGGGTCTGACAGGGGCATGTTAAATTCGATACAAGCATGTCAAATGCCCGTGTTCTCCTCGGGTTGGTGTTGGTCCTATATCGATGGAGGAACACGCCCAGCTACACGGGCATATACTGGATGACACGGGTATGTCAAGCTTGACACAGGCATGTCGAGAGCCCGTGTTCTTTTCAGGACGCAATGGTTTTGGCATCGAATGAGGCACACAGCCTTGGACACGGGTGTGTTGGAAGCCGTGTTCGACCCAGGTTTTGGATTTTAAGTGCGAATCGTGGGGTTTCCTTATTTTGGGATCCAATGGATGTGGGCTATTCTTGCTGGGTTATAGCCGGGAATAGGGCTTAGAAACCCTTATTTTATTTGGGTTTTCTCTTTCTAAAGTTCTAGAGAGAGGGGAGAGCAAGGAAGAAGAAGGAAGTGAGATCCGGTTGCCGGAGCAGATTCGGAGCGCCAAATCACAAGCCGAGTCTAGATCTACGGGGGCAAGGTCATCGCAGTGCTTTTCATCCATATAGATTTCCAAGGCACCAAAGAGAAATGATAGGGTAACGATTCTCTTCTTGAGCATGTGAACCTCTCCTTCTTTTGCATAAGGAAACCCGCTCCCGCGAGTGTGCGGTGAGTGTGCGGCGTTCCTTGGGGTAGATGTGAATAGTCCCCCTTGTTTGCATGTAGAGTCTGAAATCGAGATACAGATATAGGCATGGTGTGTGAAGCCTACCTGGACAAGTTGGTCTTGATCGCTGATGTTTCATTGTGCATGATTAGCCGGAGAAGACTCCATGCCTTTTGTTGTTTTCAGGTTTTCTACGCGTTGATTACAATAGGGAGTCTTGTGGATTTACTCTAAGGTGCACCTGAAAAACTGGGCGGAAATGCATTTCTTCCAACTTGGAGGCCTGGGAACCAGCCTTGAATATAACTGGGTTATGTGCATGTTTGATCGTTTTGGGACTCGGGGAAGCTTGACCCGCGCATATGGCTTAAATCTACATTGCGGTATGAGCAATGGGTTAGGCGCAACCGTACCCACTCTGCGTCGTTCGGTTAAAGAGACCTAAAGTACAAGGTACTTACCGTTGGCATAGATGGAGGGTCTTTGGCTTAGGTTAGAAAGACTAATATGCTAACGAGTTTTTACGTCCAAGGGGCGGTGGTGAGACCGCGGTTTTCAGCGGGTTTACCGTCTAAGTACCCTAAGAGCACGGGGTGTGCGGTTGAGCGTGCCTGCACTTATGATGTTGTTATTATTCACTATGTTGCTTATTATACTAATAAGTGTAGGGAAGGAGCATCGTCGCCCCGAGTTTGGGGGCGGGATAGTTATAAATTGGTCAGCTTTAGCTGACCGTTACTTTTGTTTGCCACTGTTGCGGTGAATTGTGCTTGCAGGTACTTCAGAACCGAGTGGCAAATAGAGGGCCGAAGCCCTTGTTGTTGAGCCGTCCCTTGAAGTCCTTGTTTTGTTTACTTGTTTAATTCATGTGTGACCGGCCTCCGAGCCAAATTATTGATGACACTGTTTTAAATTAGTGAACTCTTGCATGGACATAAGGCCGGCACTTTGTGTACTTTGTAATTTATTCTTATTTGGGTTTGATAGTGGACATTCATGCTTGTTGCTTGGTTCTTATTTTGCAACTTAATAATTTTCTTCCGCTAGATGCTCTGTATAGGACGTTATGATTGGAAGAATGGTTTCAATGAGTAACCCTTCGGTCTGTCTGTGGTATATAGCGTCGGGCCCCGACCGGACCTACTGTTATATGCTATTTGATGGATAGGGGTGTTACATTTGTAGTTTGGAGTGAACACTTAAGAGAATAGAGAGTTTCACACACCCCTCGAGGGATGAAGACGTTAAATCTCCTGGATTAGAGAGAAATCCAATTTCAGGGTTCACAATGTAAAGTGAGCTTTAGGACTCCGATTTGGACGAGAGTTCGGTTGGACCTTCCTAAACTCAGGTGGCCACGTCTTCGAGAGAAGAGTGTTCATGCTTTAGGAGCCTCCACAGTCAATATCCTTTGCCTTATTAAGTTAGAGTTTATTATCACATTTCTGTTCAACTTATGCCAAGGTGATTCTCGATCGAGTCCTTTTCTTTATCATTATTTAACCCCTCGTTTTAATCGTTAGTTGTGGTCTCTCTGATTAATTGCAAGTGCTCTTCTTTTTTGCAAATAGTCTCTTCTTTTAATTTAGTTAACAACCCTAAAAATTTCTTCGATAAGATAATAATGTTTATGTGAGTAAGATTACTCAACGGTTCCCAGATTTAAATACGACACTTGTGTCCCCTAGTTTCAGTTCGATAGAAATACTTGCCTTATCTGGATTGCTAGTTTGGTTCTTTTTCTCTTCACGATTAGCAGCCACCGCATTCCCTTTTGATTGCTTAGAATATCCTAGTAGTTTAGTATGAGTCCTTGTAATTTATACCTAGTCACCGTGATGGTCGGTGGGAAATTAGCCTATAATCTATTTGATACAGGTGCCACACACTCATTTGTGTCAAATGACTTCGTTAAAGGCCTAGAAGGAAGCAATACTTCACCGGTGTTGCTTGGAGAGTATGCCTTCTAGATTGCTCTGAGATGACTGCAACCGCCAAGTGCGAATTGGATATACTTCTTGGAGTAAAGACCTTTGAAACCCCTGCCACGGTAATGAGAATGCAAAAATTTTACCTTATTGTAGGCATGACATGGTTGGATTTTCACCGCACCAGAATTGATTGTGTTGAGAAACGAATTTTCTTAAGACATGGGGACTCTGAAGTCACCATTCAAGGTATTGGATTAGCACCTAGTATATTGTTATCTTCAATCCAGGCCTTAAAAGCACACATGAAGGGGGATGATGTTTAAATGATTTGTTTCGAGTTGAAGGAGATGACAATAGATATGAAAGATGTGTGAGTGGTGTGGGATTTCCCTGAGGTATTTCTCGAGAAGCGTACAGGATTACACCCGCATCGAGAAGTGTAGTTCCAAATTAAGTTAGTACCAGGTGGCTAGCCCATCTCAAAGACCCCTTATTGTATGGCCCCGAAGGAACTTGACAAGTTTAGAGTTCAGTTACATGAATTCGTAGAGTCTTGGTTCGGTCGCCCCAGTTTATCACCTTGGGGAGCCCCTGTTCTATTCGTTAAAAAGACTCATGGAACACTACGATTATGTATAGATTATCGGGAACTCAACTATTTAACGGTGCAGAACACCTACCCACTACCCCGGATAGATGAGTTATTCGATCAACTGGTAGGAGCGCACTAGTGTTCCAAGTTAGATCTGCGCTAGGGGTATTACCAGCTAAGGATACAAGAGGAGGATATTCAGAAAACGACATTTATCTCAAGGTATGGGCTATATGAGTTCACCGTGATGCCTTTTGGACTCACCAATGCCCCTTCAGCGTTCATGAGTATGATGAACAAATTGTTTAAGCCATACCTATATGTCTTCGTCATCGTCTTCATCGATGACATTTTAGTCTATTCGAATACAGAAGAAGATCATGTTGAACACCTGACCTTGGTGTTGAAGAAGTTAAAGGATCATACCTTATTTGACATGTTCAGCAAGTGTGAATTTTTGCTCGGAGAAGTTGCCTTCTTAGGCCACGTGATGAGTGGTGCTGGATTAGCCGTGGATCCGGCGAAAGTGCGTGCTATGAAGGAATGGTCACCTCTGAAGTCGGCTGTCAATGTGCGGAGATTCCTTGGACTTGTGGGGTATTATTGAAAGTTCATGAAAGGATTCTTGAAGATAGCCCTCTCTCTCACTTCCCTGACGAGGAAAGGTGTGTCGTACGAGTAGACACCCCACTGTGAAGCCACATTCTAAGAACTGAAGGATAGAATTACCTCCACACCCATCCTAGCCTTTCCATCTGGGAAGGAAGGATTCCAAGTCAACACTGATGCATCATACCAAGGGATGGGAGCAGTACTGATGCAGTACGGGCACGTGATCGCTTATGCTTCGAGATAACTGAAGAAACATGAAGCTAATTACCCAGTTCATGATCCGTAGTTTGGGGCAGTGGTGTTCACCTTGAAGATTTGGAGACAATATCTATATGGCATCCACTGTTAGATATTTTCAGAACATAAATAATTTAAAGTATGTTCACACTCAAAAGGAACTAAACCTGAGACAGTGGTGGTGGTTAGAATTTTTATGTGATTATGAATTTACTTTGACCTACAACCCTTGAAAAGCAAACTTCGTGGGTGATGCCTTGAGCAGAAAAGTACTAGAATTGAACCCTGAGTCACGATTGATGAGTATGAAGTTATCTCGGATGCTTGAAGAGATGGAGATCACCCTGGTGTATAAATATCATTCTGAAGAATATAAAGAGTACCAAACCACAATGAGCATAGTCTGTGATATTCGGGACCAAATCAGGGCAGAGAAAGGGAAAGATGCCTCTCTGGCCCTAGTATTTAAATCAATTGAAGAGGGATCTATTGACGGATATTCCCTAAAGGATGGCCTCATTCATATCCGTGACCGACTCTACATTCCCTAAGGCGGCAAATTCGGGAAGATATCTTTAGAGAGGCACATTGCTCTAAGTATTCAGTACATCCTGTGATCACCAAAATGTACGCTGACTTGCGGCAGACCATGTGTTTGCTAGAAATGAAGAGACTCCAGGTACTTAGTTACGCACAGTGAAGCTTGTCAAAAAGTGAAGGCAGAATGCAAGAGCCCTGGGGGATTATTACAGCCGGTGTCTATCCCTGTATGGAAGTTCGTGGATATCTCCATGGATTTCGTTCACGGGTTGCCTCACTCACGCTCTGGGAATGACTACGTTTGGGTAATCGTGGATTTCCTGATGAAGGAAGGCAGGTTTATTCAAATGAGGAAGGAGGCGCATGTGGACATTTTGGTACACATCTTTGTGGAGCAGTTTGTAGGGTACCATTACGTGCCAAAGACAATTATTTCTGATCGGGATGGTAATTTCACTTTTAAAGAATGGAAGGAAGTATAGGCGTATTTGGGTTCGCGCCTTACCTTCACCACAACCTTTCATCCTCAAACGGATGGGCAGCCAAAGAGGACCATCAGAACCTTAGAAGATCTGTTAAGATTGTGTGTGATAGATAGAGGAGAGCCATGAGAAAGGCTCTTACCCAGGTAGAATTTTCATATAACGACAGTCATCAGGCCAGTATCGGGATGGCACCCCATGAAGCCCTTTATGGGAGAAGGTATAGGACTCCCTTGTCGTGGGTGCAAGATGAAGAAGCGATGGTTTTGGGAATTAAGTACGTTGACGATACTAATATGTTTGTTAAACTAATATGGGACTGCATGCTTGAGGCTTAAAGTCGGCAGGCTAAATATTATAATCCAAAGCACCGGATGGTAGAATTTCAAGTGGGTGACATGGTGTTCCTGAAGATCCAACCGATGCATGGAGTGTCACGAGTGTGTGGTCGTAAGAAGCTCAGTCAAAGATACGTTGGGCTTTATGCTGTATTGGAAAGGATTGGCCCTTTAGCCTATTGGTTAGAGCTACCACCAGAGCTAGAGAATTTGCACGGCGTGTTCCATGTGTCATCACTTCGGAAGGCACTGTTACGGCCCAAACAACTTGCCCTCACCAAAGATGGATCAGTAGCAACTGACAGATCTGTTTTACTAGAGCCGGTGCCGATAGTGCACACTGAAACAAGGAACTTGTGGAGGAAAAGTGTCCCGTTGGAAAAAGTCATAAGGTCTAACCATGGGAAGGAGGAGTATACTCGGGAGCCAGTGGACTTGATGCAAAAGCGCTACCCGAAGTTGTTTCCCCAAGGTTATTTTAAAATAATATTTTTTTTTTATTTTTCATGCTTTACTTCCCATAGCCTTAGCCTGATTTCGGGGACAAAATATTTTATTTTATTTATAGGATTTGTAACGTCCCATTTCGCGCTAGGCCCCTCGCACGAGTTTTGAGTCAAGAGACTTGACTCAGGCTCGGGGTGCACTGGAAATAGGTACCGAGTGCGTTGGATAAAGTGTTGGGTTGAGTGACACCAAATAATTCAAAAGGGGAATGGCCTAAGGAAAATGACTAAGGGAAATTTGTCGGATATCATCAAGGATATCCGACAAATTCGTCGAATATCATTGAGAAATTATTCAAGGGGAATTTGTCGGATATCATTGTTGATATCCGACCAATTCATCGAATATGGCGAGGCAATTCAGCGAGATGAAGTTGGAAATTCGACGAAGGGAATTTCGTCGAATATCACCATTATATTCGACGAATTTGTCGTGAATCACCCCGTTAGTTCGGCGAGTTTGGAGAAATTTGACGAGTATCTGATTCGTCGAGGCTTATAGCAAATACATCGATACTATGTGATGGGACTCGCCGATTCATTGAGTATCAGGAAGGATACTCGACGAATCTGCTTTAGCCGATTATCGGTACTGGCTGGGTCCGCTAGCTGGTACGCGCGAGTTGAATAGGGCTCGGGATGTGTGCTGCTTGACTTTATTTGGACCGGTCACTTCAAATGAGAGTTAATATGAGCGGTCTAATTGGGAGATGACACATGACGGAAGTGACTTAATTTAATACTTAATATAAAATAGAAGGAAAGCCAAACCCTTGCCGTCCCTTACCGATCGTGCTGATCCCTTGCAATGGGAAACCTGATGGGAGCAGAAGAAAGAGAACGATGAACTCGTCGGAGTTTTAATTTTTGGAGGACGAATTTTTTTTTCCAGTGAAGAACAACCGCCATTAATGAAGGAGAGGATGTCGCAATGAAGAGTAACGAGGTTCATGGCCGGAAACGTCGGAACTACCGGAAACGATGTGAGCTTCCTACCCTCTCCCTTGGCGCTAGATCTGTAGTTACTTCTAAGAGAGATATCCACTCAAAAGTGTTTTGATTTGCAAGAAGGAGATTTCTAGGGAATTGCCACACTAGGGCTTGTGCCCTAGTGATTAGATGTCCTCATCCTTTCCTTCCTTCTATGTGAAGACGGGGCTTGCTTTCGTGGAGAAGAGTGGCATGTTGAGGGTGAATAATGGAGATGGAAAATCTTCAAGAAATGTTGGAATAATTGTTAGAGAAAGAAGACGAGCCAATGTCGTTCGTACCACTTTAAGATACGTGCAGTAATCTGTTTTCTGCGCGCATCGAACTTCGAGGCTGTTTTCGGACATGATGCGGCCGGATCTAGGATGTGGGATGAACATGAAAGTTCTTGCCCATAGAAAGACCTTTCCAATGAGAATTACACGCCTTCACCAGATTCCTGTAGCCTCGAAAATCATCGGTCGAAGTTTCTATCTTGAAGGTTTCCTGCACTTAAAGTTCTTGGGTTAGTGTAGAATCAGGTTGGACTCGGTAGAGACATTGTAGCAAATTGACATTAAGGTTGGGTGAATTCTTTTTATGTCTAACCGCGATAATTCAACGATTGATGAAATTTGTTGGATAGATCCATAGCAAACAAAAGGAGTAGTGAAATGTAATTGAATGAAAGGATTTGGTGGAGGTTAATGAGTGAATAGTTTGATGAATTTGGATTTATACGAATGACTTAACTATGAGAATTAATAAAGATGTGTTGGATAATAGCAATACGCCGGATTTAATTTAGAAATGAATTGTATGATGCTAATTTATGTCCATGTCAGATGTTGACTGATTGAATGAATTTAGTCGTCCACTGCTTAGAGCTGTGCCCCTTATGGGTAGCAGTGTGAGAACAACATGTAGCATAAGTTGGCTTACCACCTATGAGAATAGTGACACCTTGTGTGCTTGGATGCATAGAAATGTGGAAGGGTTGAAAGTACGTGTGTGTTTGACGCACATGAATTATGTATTGTTAAGGGAGTCGGTGTAGAGCTCTTGCGTGCTGTTGGGCACAAAATGTGAATAATAAAAAGTGGGCTCAATGAGGAGCCCCGTATGTGAAATGCATACGGTGTGAGTTGACACGCAGTGTCATAATCCTGGGTTAAGGTTAGTGTGGCAGGTCTACGGGCTCGCTAGTCGACACACTTATGGGAGGTAACAGATAGACTTGCACGGTCTGGCCTTGGTCCTCATTGTTTACTTCCCGAGGCACCCTCCATTCTAGTCGATGGTTGGCCTTGGTCCAATGGTCATGTGTTCTAAGAGGTACCTTCCATGCAACGATGATAGGCCAGTTTGGGCTGTGTTCTTCGTGCACATCTACCCGAGACTCCTATGAGCCATAGTACGCATGTGAGCTCTGTTGTTATGTTCTTAGCATTGATGTGTACAGAGAGGCCTATGCTTGGTAGTGTTGATGCCTGCCTAGTAATAGAGAAGCCCGCTCTACTATTATAAGACCCCCCTCCCGAAACTCAAAACACGGAACGAGAGGGGTCTTATGCCCAGAACGACCGTCTTGGAGTAGCACTAACACTCGGGCTAGCCTGTACCACAAGACGCCTATTCTGCTGGCTACAACCAATATAAATATATATATATATATGCCAACCCAACCAAAATAATATAAAGAAATCAAATCCACACAAGCTATATGTCCAAAAGTATAGTAATGGAGAAGCTAAACATTCTTCTACAAAATAAGAGTACAACTATAAAGTTGCCCCAAAGGGGCTACAACAAAACTCTCATATACTCACATCTGTAATAGACGGTAGTGACGGTACCATCCCTTCAGGCCCTGTCGTCCTGGCCAGGCTGACCGGCTCATGACCTGTTGTTCCATCTGCGGGATTTCCTCCTAAAAATGAAGACGAAGCAACCGTTAGTCATAAGGACTAAGTGACTTCATATCCGCTCCCCCGACGACTCCTCGGCACTGGGCAGAGAAAGGGACATCGTACAATATATTTATATAAAGCAGGAGTATAAACAAGCAAGTGGTATTGGTACGGTATCACTACGTATATGAAGCAGTGTATAATCAAGTAATAAGTTATTCTAGCATTTCTACCATCTATCACAACACATGAGTAAAACTATAGCAAAGGTAACTCAACTTATATGAATGCCCATACAGACATATAGGTTGAGGTTCGTTCAGCAGTAAGTAACTCATCGTATAAGAGTGCCCATACACACTTATACGATGAGGGTCTTGTGTATGTAATGAGGTGCTATGTTATGTATGCGATGCAATGACTCACCCATATTCACGCACATGTAGTTGCTATGTCGACACAGACTAGTAGTTTCTACTTTTCGAGCAGGTAGCTAACCTCTCAGGTGTCATCCGTGGTGGACAGACGGTGACAGTAGAACGAGCACTTCTACTTCTAAGTGGGTATCCACACTACCTCACTTAGGCCTCTGTATGCCTCAATGCTAAGAACACAACAGCGGAGCTCACATGCGTACTACGGCTCAGCGGGTGTCTCGGGTAGATTTGCACCAAGATCCTAGCCCCGAATTGGCCTATGGTGTGACCCAGATTGATCCTCGAAAATAAGCACGAGGGTCAAGCCCAACCATTCACTTGGCACGGATGGCGCCCCGAGACATGAACACCATGGGACAAGCCCAACCGCCCAAAGTCTATCTGTCAACTCCCATCGGTGTGACGATTGGCGAGCCCGTAGACCTTCCACACTATCCTTAACCCAAGATTACGACACCGCGTGTCGACTCACATAGCATGTAATTCCATATCACCGTGGCATGGAAGTAGCCACGGAGAAAGCACGAGGACCAATCCCAACCATAAACTTGGCACGGAAGGAGCCCCGGGACATGAACACCGAGAAACAAGCCCAACCGTCGAACTTTACTCATCTCTACACCATCCCGACTAGTGACGGCCAACGCCGCACTTACTAACTTCCACAATGCTACCCGTAGGGAGACGACACTCTAAGCATTGGACTACCAAGTTTCATTCTATCAATTCAATATACATCATGGCCATAGTTTATTCATCTACTTGTCCTTCTGAATGATTTCAACATGATATAAAATAATGCGCATAAATAATAGTCTACCAATTTATATCAAGCCCTTTCGTTCAATTAAGCTTGTTTCACAACTCATTGTATGAATTCAAATTAATAAACGTCATCCTTCATATCACTATGATGATTACCACAAAAGAGTTCACCCGAACCTCGAGTTAGATTGCAACATTAATTCCACCGAATCTAAATCCATGTTATACACAACCCAGAAATTTAGGTGCAGAATAAATCTGGACATTAATTTCAACCGAGGATTCCCGTGACTACAGGAATCCGGTGAGTGCGTGTAACCCCTTGATGGAAAGGTCTTTCCAGTGGCTACAACTTATATGTTCAACCAGCAAACTAGATCAGATTATAAGCCACATGAAATTGGATTCAAGGCCTACAGCATACAGAATACAATTTCTGTGCGCTTAGTCTACAACCCTTACTTCGATCAGACATTCCCGTTGCTAAAGGCATCAACCGAAGGCGTGTAATCACTCGTTGGAAAGGTAATTTCAAGGGATAAAACTTTTGTGTTTAGTCGAAGGCCCAGATCGGACCATTTCTTGCCTGAAAACAGCCAAGAAGGTCGTTGCATGCAGAACATAGATTCTACACGCATCTTAAAGCGGAATGAACAACATCGGTTCATCTTCCTCCTCAAGCCGATCACCCCAAATCGCAACCATAAGTTCCTCCCCTTTATTCTCCCTCTCAAGTCCATTCCTCTTCACGAAACAACCCCCATCATCACTATGAAGAAGGGGAGGTTGAAGATGACTAGTCATTAGAACAAAAGTTCTAGATATGCCTTCCTAAGAAACCTTCTCCTCACACATCAAGACTCATTTGAGTCAATGTCTCGCCTAAGAATATCTAAGGATCTAGCACCAAGGGATAGGGGAGGAAGCTCACCTCTTTTCAAGCGGTACCACAATTTCCGGCTATGGATCTTCTCTTCCTCCTCGGCGGCATCACATTTTCCTTGACGGAGGTGGCGTTTCTCCTCCACCAATGTTTGCTCCAGCAAGATATCCTCCTCCAGAAATATCCCACAAGAAAATAGGGTATGGGAATAGAATGAGATTGGTAGGGTTTCACTTTTCCTTTTTATACAGAAGTGACATGGTTAGGGACACGGCCATGTCCTTACCCGTGTTCAGTCCTGGCGAAACGTCATCAATGGTTTGACTGGCATTTCATGCTCATACACGGGTATTGACACGCCCGTGTCGGTACCCGTGTCCAGGTGAAACGGGCGTGGTTATGGTAGTGTCCTTACCTATGTCTTGGTCGGGACACTTCTCGTCTTGCTTGCCTTAGAGCATACGGGTAGGGACACGCCCATGTCTCTACCCGTGTCCTTCTCTTGACAGACTAAAACCACTAAACATGGATAGTGACACGCCCGTGTCCCTACCCGTATCCTTCTCGGGACACACCACTCAACGCCACTAAACACAGGTAGGGACACACCCATGTCCTTAACCGTGTCCTTCTCGGGACAAAACACTTAACGCCATTTCAATATAACTCAGCACCATAGTCACTCAACGCCACTGAACACGGGTAGGGACACGCCAATGTCCCTACCCGTGTAAGCTCAACACAAGTTTTCATCCTATTTACTTGTTCCCCGCGAGTGCGCACCTGATCGCCTCTACCCCCTTGAGCCTACACCAGCTCTCCTAAACGTAAAAACGCACAAGGGGCCTAGCGCGAATCAAAATGTTACAAATACTACAAACAAAATAAAAGATTTCATCCCCGAAATCAGGCTAAGGCTATGGGGAGTGAAGCATACAGAAAAAACAAAATATGCTTTCAAGTAAAATTACCTGGAGTAAACAAACTCGGGTAGCGTCTTTGCATCAAATCCATTGGCTCCCATGTAAAATCCTCCTTCCCATGATTAGACCATAGAACCTTTACCAAGGGAACACTTTTGCGGTGCAAGGTTCTTATCTCGTTGTCTACAATCCACACCGGCTCCTGTCGCAAAGACCTATCAGACGCCACAACACCATCAGTTCTGGGGATGTATTGATCGGGCAGTAATAGCGCCTTCCGAAGTGACAACACATGGAACATATCGTGGAGATTTTGTAGCTCGGGCGGTAGCTCCAACCGATAGGCTAACGGGCCAACCCTTTCTAGTATAGTATAAGGACCCACATACCTCGGGCTGAGCTTTTTCACCCCACGCACCCGTGACACTCCATGCATTGGCCGGATTTTCAGAAATACTTTATCACCCACTTGAAACTCCACCAGACGGTGCCTTGCATTATAATACTTCGCCCGCCAACTTTGAGCCTCTGACATGCGATCCCGTATCAGCCTTTCCACCGCATCAGTGTCATCTATATACTCAACTCCCAAAGTCTTCGGGTCTTCATCTTGCACCCAAGACAAGGGGGTTCTACACCTTCTTCCATAAAGGGATTCATGGGGCGCCATGCCGATGCTCATCTGATGGCTATTGTTGTAGGAGAATTCCACCAGGGGTAAGAGCCTTTCCCATGGCTCCCCCTATCCAACACACATAATCTTAACAGATCCTCCAATGTCTGGATGGTCCGCTAAGACTGCCCGCCCGTGTGAGGATGGAACATGGTGCTGAAGGTAAGACGCGAGCCCAAATACGCCTGTATCGCCTTGCACTCCTTGGAGGTAAAGTGACCATCACGGTCATAAACTATCATCTTAAGCACGCCATGATACCGTACAAACAGCTCCACAAAGAGGCGTACAAAGACATCCACGTGAGCCTCCTTCTTTACAGGGATAAACCGGGCTACTTTCGTCATTCGATCAAAAATCACCCATACTGAATTATTCCCAGAGCGTGAGCGAGGTAGCCCATGTACGATGTCCATGGAAATATCCTCGAACTTCCACTCGGGGATGGGCAATGACTGTAACAAGCAGCTTGGACTCCTGCACTCCGTCTTCACTCTTTGACAGGCTTCACAATGTGTAACAAAATATCAGACCTCCTCCTTCATTCCTGGCCAACACATGATCGTCTGTAAACTCGCGTACATCTTTGCAAATCCCAGGTGCATTGAATACTAAGAGCAATGTGCCTCTCTCAAGATATCCTCCGGGATTTTACCGCCCTTGGGAATGTATAGCAGGCCGTGAAAATAAACGAGGCCGTATTTTAGTGTGTATTCATCGGTAGTCCCGTCTTCGATTGACTTAATTGTCGGGGCCAAAGACGCATCCACTCCTTGCTCCACCCAGATCCGGTCCTGGATATCACAAACTATGCTCATGCTGGCCAAGTACTCCATAAATTCTGCCGAAGGAACCTTAAATATCAAAGTAATATACATCTCCTCAATCATCTAAGCTAACTCCATACTCATCAACCGAGACTCTGGGCTCGAGCCTAGTATTTTTCTACTCAACGTATCGGCTACTGAGTTCGCTTTTTCGGGGTGGTGATGAGTCCCTATTTCATATTGAATTCCGGACTCATCTAGGCTCATTTGCATGTATTTGCACTACCATTTAGCGCCATTAGCACTCCTTTTGGTTCGCTTCGACATTCCACGGCGTGTGCACTCTTTTAGCCTATTTCTGTGCGTGTATTTATTCTCATCGTGTGATGCATTTTTTTTCTATCTGTGACTGCCATGTCGACATCCCGTCCAGTTTTCCTGCAGTTTCTTGGATCGTGTGGGTGTCCGGGATAGGGCTTTCACTTTTTGAAGCAAAGGAGTCAATGGTCGTGCGTTTTTACCCACGCACGACCATCGACCTCTTTGGCGCACGACCACTGGTCGTGCGCAGCCTGAGCACTCGTTTTATTGTCCTGTCCCGCCATATTGCACGATCATCAGCTATACCGCGCACGATCACTATTCATGCGTTGCCGGTCGTGCGCAGTCATGCTATCTTTTTCCATTTTTCTGACCCATATCGCACGATCACCACCCTTGCCGCGCACGATCACTGATCGTGCGCTGCTGATCGTGCACATACTTAAATTTCCTGATGCAGGTTCTATAGGTTGTTGCCGCATGGACGCTGACATTGCGCTGGTGGTCGTGCGCGCTATTCATTCCTGTTTCTATATATATGCCTGTTCCGCGAATTAGGAAAAAAAGGACCGGGATCGAACTCAGCCGCCACTTCGCCCTTCCGCATTCCAGACGCTCCATCCACCTCCACTTTCATCCCCATCATCGGGAGGTGATTTCCGGCACATCTAAAGCATTCTGCATCCTCCGGTGACCCCTCCGACCATTAATGACCTCTTCTCCGAGCTTTCTACCGAAGAAGAAGATGATGAAGACGACCTAGAGAATGGACTCAAAGGCCCTCGAGGTGACAGCTCGATGGTACCGGAAGCCTCCTCGGACTGCGCGTGGAAGCGGATTGACAACCCGCACCTCCGGCCAACAACCGCGGTGAATCTTCACTCTTTTGGTTTACTCTTCCTCTACCCTTCTTGTAGTGTATGAATGACTCAAGTTTGTTATGAACTTCGAATTTCTAGTTATTTGTAATTGGATTTTTGTTGTTTAAACTTGTTTGTGGGATTTGTGTTGTGATGCGCCTTGCCCCATCTCACTTCCGTCATTTCATGTGATTGCACTCCACACTAAACACCTCACCCACTGGCTCACCGTCCAGTCGCCCTACCAAAGTACGGCATAGTGGCCGATACACCCATCTCGCCTTGCGAAGCGGTGAATGTGACCCGCATAGTTAGCTTTAATTTCTCTGTTTGTAAGAACACAAATCTCAAAGCCCCTTTTGTTTCTTCTTTCATTTTACAAACTCTATTAGCAATAATTTCGGATTGTTCGTTGTTCCACACAAATTGCATTCCTCAAGAGACCGACACTTGGGGATTCACTCCCTAAAACTTTATTACTTGTGCGACCGGTGCGCTTGCCGTATTTTCACGCATCAAGTTTTTGGCGCCGTTGCCGGGGAACACAGTCGTGTGAGTTTCTGTAGAGGGAGACGTGAGATTGCTATCCTTTTCCGTTGTATGTTGCTTTTGTTTTGTTCTATTTCTGCTTAGCTTTCCTTTTTTCTTATTTGTCTAGGCAACTGTAGTAATATATTGTTGGATTTTGTAATTTGCACAATTTATTTTGAATCTGCTATTTCAATACCATGTGGGGATATTCTTATGCCCAATGTCGTTGGTGTGGAAATTCCTCCCACGCTAGTCATGAATTCCCTACGAGAGATATTGAGCATAAACCTCAGCGTACAATGCATGAGATGCTGTATTCGTATAGCCCTTCAAACATTGTGCCCCGAGCTTATGGTCATTTGTCCTCGCCTCATGCACCATTCTCTTATTCCTCTCCGACCCCACAAGGACCGCAAAGTACTGAGAGAAAGTGTTTGTATTGTCGTAGAACAGATCATGTCCTGAAGGACTATGCCGAGTACCTCCGTGTTTTGGAGGAGGATGATCAGTCGGACATCCGGATCATCCCGACTCCAACCCTTGGTGGCACACCTTCATCGTCTGGTTATGTATCCCTGTCACCTTCATCTTTTGAAGGGAATGATGTGGATACAACCACCAGATGTGTGGCTGATCTAGGCTTCGACATGGCTGAGCCCATCTCTCCTGTACATACATCTCCAAGCGTGGAGTCGATTCTTTGTGAAGAACCTGCGCTTGATTTCTATCCAAGCACAGTTCTTCCGCCTTTGGTGCATTCTACGTCATTCGTTTCTTACAACATTTTCGATGATGCAACCCAAGTTGCGGCTTGTGCTACATGGATTGTTTCCACTCTCATGGAGGAGGACAACCATCCTGTCATCGAGGATTCTCCCTCGATACTAAGGGAGGAAGTCCAAGTCTTGGTGGAGACCTCTATGGATCCGGCCGAGTCTTGCAGCATTGTCGACAATGCCGACAATATTTTTCTACCTCAGCCTTTGGGGAGTGAGACCGGGACCACTCCCCCGATTATTTCCATATGTTCTTCTTCCTTTTTATTTCTTGATTCCCCTTCTTTATCTGAGCCTATGCAGGTGGAATCTCCACGGGTATGTGAGGTTGTCGATGCGCCTGGCATTTTTTCCGCTGCCGTCGCTTCCTACGAACCGGTGGTGGACGATACCTTGTTAGGTAAGGATATTTCTTGTGGTGAGTTGAGTGAGGACCAGTGCTCCTCCTCATCTTACTTCCTATTTCCTCTACCTGTGCATTGCAGGTATTATTACTCAGGTAGAGGGGTAACTGTTCTATCGCCATATCGGTACCCATTACAGGCACGGATATTAGGACAGTTGCCTTTGCACTTTTCTTTTCATAGGCCCATTAGATAGAACTTTTCTTTTGCTGAATAAGTCGTGCTGGGATGACAATAACCCCAGTACTTATCTTTCATTTTCTACAATTTTTATTTTTTTATGTCTAGCTTAGTTTAGTATTTATTGTTTTTTGTCTTTTCTTTTCTTTTGTTTTTGCGGAGCTCACCCCTGCAGGTTTCCATTGTGAATTCATTCTGGCGGGGTTGTGAACCTTCGTTTGGCAGGCCTGCTTCTACTTTTCATGCGTCTTCTGGTATGCTCACTAGCTGAGCATTGGGTAACTTCTCCCCTTTTCCCTTTTTGATTTTAATTTTAATATCATATGTTGTTTAGTTCAAGTCTGGGGGGAGAGCCGCTTATGCACACCACGAGCACACTGTTAGCATGCCAGTAGTTTATTTTATGTTCATTATTGTAGAATCCTGTCACGCACCACTGCACCCACTTGAGCGCGCCCTTAGCTTTTGCGTGTTGCGAGTCAAACTCGTGTCTTTGTTAGATTTGGGAAAATTTTGGCGCTGGTTTAGGAATGGGAGACAGAGTAAAATGTTGACCTTGCTGTGTTTCTAGTCAACTGCTCTCGTCTTGTGTAGAAATTCGTGTACATTTAATTTTTCTTTATGCTTATAGTTTTGTAATTTTCTATTTCCGTAAATTCTTTTTATTCTACTCAAAAATTGTGAATCTGGTGTGAATCAAACGGTAGTTTAGGAATGTGTGTAGCCGCCACTAGACTCATTTTGCTCGAGTCGGGAGGAAGGATTATCTTTCTCGGTGGCTAAGAACTTGCCCCAAGCTACTCTTGAAGCATTGGTGCATGGTTACTCTAGCGTGAGCGTGATGTAGGCCATCATTTTGGCCCGGTTGAGCTTTGTACCGTTCCGAACGTCATACCCTCTCTAGCCCCGTTGTGCCTACCCTTCTTTTGATTCAGCTCCACCATTACTTCACCAAAGCTTTATAGCCTATCCTAGCTGCACACCCAAGTCGAGCTTAGAGATTATCTCTTCATGTTGGGATGTGAAGTGGTGTTATTATGTGTGAATATGTGGATGTGCTCCAAGACCTATTTCTGCTGAGATTGTGAAAATAAAGAAAATGTTTTGAAAAGAAAAAATATATATGTGAAAAAGAAAAGTGAAAAGTAAAAGTCTAATTGAAATATTTATTTGAGATGACTTGGATTTGGAGTAGGCAGTGCACACACCCATGTTGTAAAAATTAATTCTGGGGTTGTGGTGTACTCGTTTATATTGTGGGGGTTTTTGAGGGATTCTTTTAGGCTAGCTAACTTGGGTTAGGTGCAAAGCCATTCTTTTTATCATTGTTTACCTCACCGTAACCCAAGCCCCGTAATTACCTTAAGTCCTACGGATTTGCGCTTGAGTTTAACTAGTGCCGTGGAGAGAGTGTGAATGGGCAAGCGTATGGTCCCCGACATTGGTGGATTCCTTTGGAGGTGATCCTGAGCCCCGATCTTTGGCAAAGCTCACCTTAGTGGCCAGCCTACTTTCTTCCTACGCGTGACCGGTTGATTCACCGTGATTCTATTTTTGAGTAGTAATAAAATATTTTTTTTACGCATTGTGAAAAATATAAACTATTTTGCATAATTAGGAATTTCTTCTATTGTATTTTTTATGCACTCGAGCATGCGACTTCGCATGGTACCCCGTATTTCAATCTCTATGTCAGATAGATTATTTTCCCGGCCTGCTTAGATTATGTTTGCTCGGGATGCGCAAACAGTTAAGTCTGGGGGTGTGATGAGTCCCTATTTCATACCGAATTCCGGACTCATCTAGGCTCATTTGCATGTATTTGCACTACCATTTAGCGCCATTAGCACTCCTTTTGGTTCGCTACGACATTCCACGTCGTGTGCACTCTTTTAGCCTATTTCTGTGCGTGTATTTATTCTCATTGTGTGATGCATTTTTATTTCTATCTGTGACTGCGATGTCGACATCCCGTCCAGTTTTCCCATAGGTTCTGGGATCGTGTGGGCGTCCGGTATAGGGCTTTCACTTTTTGAAGCAAAGGAGTCAATGGTCGTGCGTTTTTACCCACGCACGACCATCGACCTCTTTGGCGCACGACCACTGGTCGTGCGCAGTATGAGCTCTCATTTTATTGTCATGTCCCGCCATATCGCACGATCATCAGCTATACCGCGCACGATCACTGTTCGTGCGCTGCCGGTCGTGCGCAGTCATGCTATCTTTTTCCATTTTTCTGTCCCATATCGCACGATCACCACCCTTGCCGCGCACGATCACTGATCGTGTGCTGCTGATCGTGCGCATACTTAAATTTCCTGATGCAGGTTCTACAGGTTGTTGCCGCACGGGCGCTGACATTGTTCGCACATGACCACTGGTCGTGCGCCGGTGGTCATGCGCGCTATTTATTCCTGTTTCTATATATACGCCTGTTCCGCGAACTAGGAAAAAAGGACCGGGATCGAACTCAGCCGCCACTTCGCCCTTCCGCATTCCAGACGCTCTATCCACCTCCACCTTCATCCCCACCATCGGGAGGTGATTTCCGGCACATCTAAAGCATTCCGCATCCTCCGGTGACCCCTCCGGCCATTAATGACCTCTTCTCCGAGCTTTCTACCGAAGAAGAAGATGATGAAGACGACCTAGAGAACGGACTCAAAGGCCCTCGAGGTGACAGCTCGACGGTACCGGAAGCCTCCTCGGACTGCGCGTGGAAGCGGATTGACAACCCGCACCTCCGGCCAACAACAGCTGTGGATCTTCACTCTTTTGGTTTAGTCTTCCTCTACCCTTCTTGTAGTGTATGAATGACTCAAGTTTGTTATGAACTTCGAATTTCTAGTTATTTGTAATTGGATTTTTGTTGTTTAAACTTGTTTGTGGGATTTGTGTTGTGATGCGCCTTGCCCCATCTCACTTCCGTCGTTTCATGTGATTGCACTCCACACTAAACACCTCACCCACTGGCTCACCGTCCACTCGCCCTACCGAAGTACGGCATAGCGGCCGATACACCCATCTCGCCTTGCGAAGCGGTGAACGCGACCCGCATAGTTAGCTTTAATTTCTTTGTTTGTAAGAACACAAATCTCAAAGCCCCTTTTGTTTCTTCTTTTATTTTACAAACTCTATTAGCAATAATTTCGGATTGTTCGTCGTTCCACGCCAATTGCATTCCTCAAGAGACCGACACTTGGGGATTCACTCCCTAAAACTTTATTACTTGTGCGACCTGTGCGCTTGCCGTATTTTCACGCATCAGGTGGTAGTTCAAGGTGAACTCATAGTTGCATAGAAATTCTAACCACCGCCGTTGTCTTAAGTTCAACTCCTTCTGAGTATGAACGTAATTCAAGTTTTTGTAGTCTGAAAAGATCTCGCAGAGGATGCCGTATAAATAATACCTCCAAACCTTCAAGGCAAACACCACTGCTCCTAGCTCCAAATCTTGAACTGGGTAATTGATTTCATGCTTCTTCAATTGTCTTAAAGAATAAGAAATCACGTCTCGTGCTACATCAATACCGCTCACATCCCTTGATATGACGCGTCAGTGTAAACTTGAAATCTTTCCTTCCCAGATGGAGGGATAAGGATGGGGGCGGAGGTAAGTCAATCCTTCAATTCTTGGAATGCAGCTTCACATTGGGGTTTCCACTCATACGGCACACCTTTCTTTGTTAGGGAAGTAAGAGGAAGAGCAATCTTTGAGAATCCCTTTACGAACTTGCGGTAGTACTCGACAAGTCCAAGGAAACTCCGCACATCGGCAGCCGACTTCAAGGGTGACCACTCCTCTAAGGCACGCACTTTGGCCGGATCCACAGCTAGCCCAGCCCCACTAATCACATGACCCAAGAAGGCAACCTCCTTAAGCCAGAATTCGCATTTGCTAAATTTGGCGTACAAGGCGTGCTCCTTCAATTTCTTCAATACCAAGGTCAGGTGCTCTCCATGCTCCTCCTTCGTCCTTGAGTAGACTAGGATATCGTTGATGCAAACAATGACGAAGATGTCCAAATAGGGCTCAAATACCTTATTCATCAGGCTCATGAAAGCCGAAGGACATTTGTGTGCCCAAACGGCATTACGGTGAACTCGTACAACCCATATCTTGAACTAAAGGCTATTTTCTGGATGTCCCATTCTTGTATTCTCAACTGGTAATTCCCTGAGTGCAAGTCTAGCTTAGAAAACCAATGCGCTCCCACTAGTTTATCGAACAACTCGTCGATCCGAGGTAGTGGGTAAGTGTTCCGCACCGTCAATCGATTGAGTTCCCGATAATCTATGTACAGACGCAGGGTTCTGTCCTTCTTCTTCATGAACTATACAGGGGCTCCCCAAGGTGATGAACTGGGGTGAACAAACTCTGACTCACCCAGTTCTAGTTGTTAAACTCTAAACTCCGCGAGTTCTTTCGGGGCCATTCGGTAAGGGGCCTTGGATACAGGCTTGGCACCCGGTAAGAGATAAATTTGGAAGTCAACCTCTCTATGCGAGGGTAATCCTGGCAGTTTCTCAGGAAATACCTGGGGGAAGTCCCGCACCACCCGTACGTCTTTTACGTCCAATACTACTTCCTTTAACTCGAACCAGATCATAAAAACTTCATCCCCCTTCATATGGGCTTTTACAACCTTAACTGATGATAATGTCAGACGAGGTGCGAAGTTAATACATTGGAAGATGACGTCGAAGTCTCCATGTCTCAAATAGATCTGCTTCTCCGCGCAATCGATCCTTGCAAAGTGCCAGTCCAACCATATTATACCAAGAATGATTTCAAATTCTGGAATTTTCAAGACAGTGGAAGGGGTAACGAAATCCCTTCCCTCAATAAGTACCTCAAGCTCGCACATAGCGGTTGCAACCATATCCGAGCTATCCGGAAGGTGCACTAGTCGGGCTATTCTAGAAAAATATTGCACATCCCCCAGGTCCTTAATAAAATCCTTGGAGACAAAGGAGTGTAAGGCACCGGTATCGAACAATGCATAGGCCGTCTTTCATCCAATTATCACGGTGCCTAAGTACCAATAATCAAAACTTATTTCTAGATAGCTAGTATGTCATAAGAAACTTAAGTTTAACACAGAAAACATGAAATCTTACTGCACGTACCTGGAATAAAATTCTGGGGATTCCATTCTTGCGCCATGTCTAGCGCGTACACTTGATCCCGGGTAGGGCTTGGGTTTCCTCCTTGCAGTCCTCATCCTCGACCACGCATGTAACCCCACCCTTGAGGGGCCGCCAGAGGGAGAGCGGGAGGGGCATTCCCAAACAATTGCGGGCAAAAGCGTCGAATGTGACCCAGTTGGTTGCATTCAAAACACACCAACCCACGATGCCTCTCGAGTTGCTAAAATTGCTAAGGTTGTGGCAGTGGAGTCAATGCAGGCAGTTGCGGAACCGAATGCTCCACCCTATAGTTTCAGTGGACATGCCCTCCACCACTTTGATATCCTCTTCTTCCTCTGAAGTCCTGTCTCCTTCTATTGCTCGGTCCAGCTTCCATAACGCCCTCTGCAGGTCTCTTTCCACTACTCAAGTGGCCCGCCTCCAATATTTTTGCCATATTTATAATCTACGCCAAGTTAGCATCCGCTATAAACAAAAGGGCCTGCCTTAGGGGATCTAACAGCCCTTTTTAGATACACTTGGCATAACCTCTATCATCTAACTCATATGAGTCCGCGAACCTTTCGAGATGTTGGAACTCTCATTGGTATTCCGTAACCCTCTTCGATTCTTGTTTAAGTAGAAGAAACCTCTCCTCAAGTTCATCTCGAGCGGATGAAGGAATGAAATGCTCCAAGAAAAAAATCCGAGAATTCGCTCCAACTTATCTCTGTATAAACTCAGCTTTGGAAGGTGGACCCCATGAGTGACTTCCACCACCTCTTAGCATGTAGCTCCAAGGTGGACACCGCCAGTGACACAGCCATGTTGGCTGGACAATGGATACCAGCTATTAACTCCTGTACTGTGTCAAGCCATTCCTCCGTGCGCACGGCTGACTCCGTCCCAAGGTAAGTGGGAGGGGAGATAGCCCGGAAGGCGCTCAGCCAGTTAGAGCCCTGGGCCTGTTGTAGCACCGAAGGCTGCTATGCCCTAAAAGCATCCAAGATGGCAGTGAGCGTCTGCCCCAACTCGGACTATTGGAACCGAGTTGGTATGGAAGGGGCAGGAGTGCCACCGAATGGCTTAATACGTACTGGAATCTATACGTAGAATGCAAACTTACGGTTAGGTTGGCTAATCTTAAGGTCAGAGTTAGACAAACTTAGAGTGAATTACATATGGGCACACCACTGCTTATGCTAAGTCAGTTTGTCCCCAAACTGACTAGTCAAACCAGAGTGGCCCATTATTGAATGACTTCTTTAGTTGAGGATCGTGACAAACTGTTACCATTTTTAAGACCCCCCCTCCCGGAACACAAAACACGGCACGAGATGGGTCTTATGCCCAGAACAGCCGTCTTGGAGTAGCACTAACACTCAGGCTAGCCTGTACCACAAGACGCCTATTCTGCAAGCTATAACCAATATCAATATATATTTATATATGTCAACCCAACCAAAATAATATAAAGAAATCAAATCCACACAAGCTATATGTCCAAAAGTACAGTAATAGAGAAGCTAAACATGCTTCTACAAAATCATAATACAGCTATAAAGTTGCCCCAAAGGGGCTACAACAAAACTCTCATATACTCACATCTTTAACAGACAGTAGCGACGACACCGTCCCTTCTGGCCCTGTCGTCTTGGCCCGGCTGACCGGCTTCATGACCTGTTGTTCCATCTGCGGGATTTCCTCCTAAAAATGAAGACTTGGCAACTGTTAGTCCTAAAAACTAAGTGTCTTCACATCCGCTCCCCCGGCAACTCCTCGGCACCGGGCGGATAAAGGGACATGGTACAATATATCTATATAAAGCAGGAGTATAAACAAGCAAGTGGTAAAAGTACTGTATCACTACGTATATGAAGCAGTGTATAATCAAGTAATAAGTTATTCTAGCATTTCTACCATCTATCACAACACATGAGTAAAACTATAGCAAAGGTAACTCAACTTATATGAATGCCCATACAAACATATAGGTTGAGGTCCGTTCAGCAGTAAGTAACTCATTGTATAGGAGTGCCCATACAAACTTATACGATGAGGGTCTTGTGTATGTAATGAGGTGAAATGTTATGTATTCGATGCAATGACTCACCCATGTTCACGCACATGCAGTTCCTATGTTGATACAGACTTGTAGTTCCCACTTTTCGAGCAGGTAGCTAACCTCTCACACATCATCCGTCGTGGCAAGACGGTGACAGTAGAATGGGAACTTCTACTACTTAGTGGGTATCCACACTACCTTACTTAAGCCTCCGTACGCCTCAATGCTAAGAATACAATCGCGGAGCTCACATGCGTACTACGGCTCAGCGGGTGTCTCGGGTAGATGTGCACAAAGATCCTAGCCCCGAACTGGCCTGTGGTGTGATCCGGACGGATCCTCGGAAATAAGCACGAGGGTCAAGCCCAACCATTCACTTGGCATGTATGGCTCCCCGGGACATGAACACCGAGGGACAAGCCCGACTGCCAAAAGTCTGTATGTCAACTCCCATTGGTGTGACGATTGTTAAGCCCGTAGACCTGCCACACTATCCTTAACCCCGAATTTTGACAGCGCGTGTCGACTCATACAGCATGCAATTCCACAACACTATGGCATGGAAGGAGCCTCGGAGAAAGCATGAGGACAAATCCCAACCATCCACTTGGCACGGAAGGAGCCCCGGGACATGAACACTGAGGGACAAGCCCAACCGCCAACTTTACTCATCTCAACACCATCCCGACTAGTGACGGCCAACGCTGCACTTACTAACTTCCACAATACTACTCGTAGGGAGACGACACTCTAAGCATTGGACTACCAAGTTTCATTCTATCAATTCAACATACATCATGGCCATAGTTTATTCATCTACATGTCATTCCGAATGATTTCAATATGATATAAAATAATGCGTATAAATGATACTCTACCAATTTATATAAAGCCCTTTCGTTCAATTAAGCTTGCTTCACAACTCCTTATATGAATTCAAATAAATAAACATCAACCTTCATATCACTATGATGATTACCACAAAAGAGTTTACCCGAAACTCGAGTAAGATTGCAACATTAATTCCACCGAATCTAAATCCATGTTATACACAATCAAGAAATTTAGGTATAGAATAAATCTGGACAACAAATTCAACTGAGGATTCCCGTGATGACTGGAATCCAGTGAGTGTGTGTAAACCCGCGATGCAAAGGTCTTTCCACTGGCTACAACTTTCATGTTCAGCCGGCAACCCAGATCAAGCTATAACCCTTATGAAATTTGCTTTAAAGCCTACAGCGTACAGAATACAATTTCTCTACGCTTAGTCTACATCCCTTACTTCGATAAGACATTCCCCTTGTTACAGGCTTCATCCGAAGGCGTGTAACCACTCGTTGGAAAGGTAATTTCAAGGGCTATAACTTTCGTGTTTAGTCGAAAGCCCAGATCGGACCATTTCTTGCCTGAAAATAGCCAAGAATGTCACTGCGTGCAGAACACAGATTCTGCACGCATCTTGAAGTAGAATGAACTACATCGGTTCATCTTCCTCCTCAAGCCGATCACCCCAAATCGGAACCAGAAGTTCCTCCACCCTTATTCTCTCTCTCAAGACCATTTATCTTCACGAAACCACCCCATCATCACTCTGAAGAAGGGGAGGTTTAAGATGACTAGTCATTAGAACAAAAGTTCTAGATAGGCCTTCCTATGAAACCTTCTCCTCACACATCAAAACTCTTTTGAGTCGATGTCTCACCTAAAAATATATAAGGATCTTACACCAAGGGAGAGGGGAGGAAGCTGACCTCATTTCCAGCGATACCACCATTTTCGTCCATGGATCTTGTCATCCTCCTCGGTGGCATCGCTTTTTCCTTGACGACGGTGGCATTTCTCTTCCTCCAAGGTTTGCTCCAGCAAGGTCTCCTCCTCCAGAAATCTCCCACCATAAAATAGGGTTTGGGAAGAGGATGAGATTGCTAGGGTTTCACTTTTCCTTTTTATACAGAAGTGACACGGGTAGGGACACGGCCGTCTACTTACCCGTGTTCAGTCCTGGCGAAACGTCATCAGCTGTTTGACTGGAGTTTCATGCTCATACACGGGTACTGACATGCCCGTGTCGGTACCCGTGTCCAGGTGACACAACAGTGGTTATGGCCGTGTCAATACCCGTGTCTTGGTCGGGACACATCTCGTCTTGCTTGCCTTGGAACACATGGGTAGGGACACGCTCATGTCTCTACCCGTGTCCTTCTCTAGATATACTAAAAGTCGCTGAACACGGGTAGGGACACGCCCGTGTCCCTACCCGTGTCGTTCTCGGTACACACCACTCAACGCCACTGAACATGGGTAGGGACACGCCCATGTCCCCACCCGTGTCCTTCTCGGGACACACCACTCAATGCCATTTCAGAATCAATCAGCACCATAGTCTCTCAACGCCACTGAACACGGGTAGGTACACGCCCGTGTCCCTACCTGTGTCAGCTCAACAAAAGTTTTCAGCCTATTTCCTTGTTCCGCGCGAGTACGCACCTGATCGCCTACACCCCCTTAAGCCTATACCAGCTCTCCTAACACCAAAAACAAGCACAAGGGGCCTAGCACAAATCGGAACGTTACAACTGTCACCGTCTAGCTACGACGGATGACGCCTGAGAGGTTAGCTACCTGCTTGAAAAGTGGGAACTACAAGTCTGTGTCGATATAGTAGTTGCATGTGCATGATCATGGGTGAGTCATTGCATTGCATACATATCATTACATACATTACATACACAAGATCATCATCGTATAAGTTTGTATGGACACTCCTATACGATGAGTTACTTTACTATTGAGGTTATCCTTATCTTATATGTCTGTATGGGCATTCATATAAGTTAAGTTACTTACTATCGTAGATTTATACTTAAATATTGTTGTTGATGGTAGAACTGCTAGAGTTAATTACTATACACATTTGATGTACTTACTGTTATATTCAGTGATATTGATTAATTCTATACCAACTGTTTGTACAACTTCATATATATATATATATTATACCTTGTTTCTTTCTTCGCCCGGTGCCAAGGAGTCGTTGGGGGAGCAGATGTGATAGCCACTTATTCTTTATGACTAACAGTTTATACGTCTTCATTTTTAGGAGGAAACCCCGCAGATAGAGCAACAGCAGGTTACACAGCAGGGCAGCCAGGCCAGGATGATAGGGCCTGAAGTGACTGTGTCATTGCTACCATCTGTGAAAAATGTGAGTCTGTATGAGATTCATATTATAGCCTTTTTGGCATGTACTCTGATATTGTAGAAGCCTTGTGGCTCCTCTTATTTTATGTATTTGTCTTGGACTTATATACTAGTGTGCTATTTTGACTTCTGTTTTATATTCTTATGCTTATGTTAGGTGGCATGAATGATATTTCTAGCCGGCAGGATAGGCGTCTTATAGTACAAGTTAGCCCGTGTGCTAACACTAGCGCAAGGCGGCTGTTCTAGGAATAAGACTCCCCTCGTGCGTGCCTTGTGTTCCGGGAGGGGGGTCTTACAATGCCTCCACAATGAAGACTCTCATGGGTTCAAGTATGACTATAGGCAAAGACGAGGCAGGGAAACCTGTTGATAAAACTTTATATATAGGGATAATTGGCTCCCTTTTATATCTTACTACAAGTAGGTCAGACATCATATATTCTTCATATGGTTGTGCTATGTATCAGGCTAGCCCTAAAGAATCTCACTACTATGCAGCTAAGATGATTTTTAGATATCTTAAGGGCAAACATGATATTGGCCTATAGTACCCTAGAAATAGGTATTTTGAAATAACATGCTATTCAGATGTAGATTTTGCAAGTTACAAAGAGGACAGGAAGAACACTTCAGGGACCTGTCAGTTCTTGGGAGGAAGACTAGTGTCTTAGAGTAGCATGAAGTAAACCAGTGTTGCAATCTCAACTGTAGAGTCATAGTATATCTCAGCAGATAGCTGTTATGTAGAGTTGTTGTGGATCCAACATCAGTTCCAGGACTATAACCTCTAGATAAGTAGAATTACTATATATTATGATTCTACTAGTGCAATCTCAATTGCAAAGAATCTTGTCTCTAATAGGAAGACTAAGCATATTGAGATCAGGTATCATTTCATTAGGGGGCATGTGGAATGAGAAGATATCAGTCTTGTGTTTGTCCCTACAGACAAGCAGGTGGCTGACATCTTCACTGAGCCACTAGATGAAGAAAAGTTCAACACCTTCAAGTTTTAGTTGGGTATGTTGAACTTGGTCTAGCTTCAGCTGCTACTCATGTTGTTTATGTCACAGGTTGTACAATTTCTTGCAGGTTAAAAATTCCTTTAGTGGTATCAAGTTTTCCAAGTGGTTCAAGTGTCTATCAGAAAGGATGATAGAAGATGCTCCAGTTGTGGGTGAGAAAACTAATCTTCTTATAGAGAATAAGCAAAAGTAACTATTTATTATCTGAAATAAAAAAGGAGAGAAGATAATCAGAGGCCATCACCCCCCTGACTATTCTACAGAATTCAAAAAAGGGGAGAAAGAAGTGATCAAGGAAATGATCAAGGCTATGTAGATAAATAGGGGGAGCAAGAAGTAGTAATGATCACCCTGCAAGCAAGGAAAATCAGGAGATTGTTGGGAAGAAGGAAATGATTAAGCATCAGGAAGTAAATAGGGGGAGCTACAAGTGATGATGATCATCTTACAGGAAATGAAAGTGTGGTAACCTATAACTTGATACTCATGTTCTCTTGTTATAATTTTTCAAATTTACTGGTTTATTTATTGCATATGTTAGTGTATATCATTGACTTAGAATTTTGCTTGAGGGTTTTGACTTCTTTAAATAAGGGGAGATTGTTGGGTCCACTGCTCAAAATGTCCCAGATTTGTAGAAGTCAAACAAATCAATGGTATAAACATAGTTTTATTTGATGTATGTTTATATTCATGCAAGCAGGTTGGACCCTTTCACATTGATTCAATAGGTATTCCAATTGGTTTTGACAAGTGGTCATAAGGTAGAGAAGTGGAGGGACAGAATTCTGTCTAAGTCCACATGGGTTGAGTGAAGCCAGTTCACTCAATGCCAGATGCCAAGAAAAGATGCTTGAAAGGCCGAAAATCGCCTAAGTACATAGACATTGAGTGAAGCCAGTTCACTCAACGTCAGCTAAAAAAGTGTTGAGTAAGGTGTGGACAGTCAAAGCCCATCAGTCTGCAAAGTAATTCTGTGGCTAAGTCCACAGGCATTGAGTGAAGGCAGTTCACTAAATGATATATAACAATAAGCGCTGAGTAAAGACCAGTAAGTCAAACCTTTGCATTGATAGTGAAGAAAAGTGGCTAAGTCCACAGGCATTTAGTGAAGTCAGTTCACTCAACACCATACAACGAAAAGCGATAAGGAAAGAATGTGGAGTCAAAGCTTAAGAAGTTTGCAACGCAAAAATGTGGACAAGCCCGCATGCATCGAGTGATGTCTATTGGAACCCTTGTTTGATTTGGGCTAGGTCCACTCTTAGGTTGTTGACCCATATGTATAGCCAGGGTAAAGGTATAGGTCTAAGATAGTCTCTACAGGTCAGACTTCTCAAGAGCAGTTGCGGACTTTTCTCTTCATGAACTCAGGCTTAGAATAAATCTGTGAATTTCATATAAGTTCCACATTTGTCGAACTCAGCTCGACGATCATTGATCTCCGATCGGCGATCTTAGAGCTTAGTCTCTGAACTGAGCTCGACGATCAACGAGCTCAGGTCGACGATCTCATATTTGTTCCTAGTATTTTCAGATCGCAGATAGTTGATCTCAAATCGACGATCTTCCAGCTCAGATCGACGATTTTTCTTTGCGCCCGTCTTCTTAATTTCAGCAGCTGTCTTGAATATTTATTTCCTACTTCATTGATTCTATTTATGTCAAATAATCTCTGGTAGTTAATGCTGATATTCTCAAGGCATATAGTCGTTTCGTTGCAGCATTAACTATGGTATTTCACAGAGTAATTATTTTGACTTATTTGAAGAGACAGTTGGGGAGACAATTTAATGCCAGAATTTGTAGTCGTTTCTCTCCTCATTTCTGCAGTAGTTTAAGGAATGTTTTTAAATCTCAAAAATAGACATTTAGACAGGTTAGTTGACAAATAAGCAGATTCGGAAATAGAAACTCAGAGGACGTAATCTTTTTTGTAATAGCTCTCAGAATTCTCCATTTGCTCTCAGAAAACAGAAGAAGAATAACAAATTTTCATCTTGAGTCTTCATCAGTTCTATCTTTAGGAATCTACAGAGACAGAAAATCTACATCTTTCTACAGATTCTGAAGAGTAAGAACACCAGTCTATTGAAGACCTGCACCCTAGATAAAGCTTCCATCTTCCTGAACCAACTCAATATCTCAGGGGAGCTTTGGCATCATCAAATCCACATAGTCTTCTCATTTGCTTTGAGAAAGACAAGACTGCCAAATATTTTATTTTACCTCTCTTGTACAGTGTTATTACTCCCTTCAAAAGTGAACACTTTGGTGATAGGGCACCAGATAAAAAACCAATTGGTTTTTAAGCACCTGATCAAAAGTCTGAAGGGTTTCTAAATCTACCTGAAGCAGATCTTGTGGTGATAGGGCAACTGATCAAAAACCTAAGTGGATTCATACCAGGATGGTAGAAGAGTGATGTAACCAGATTTGGGGAACCACTATAATTTTCTTGTGTCATCTGGTTGCTCATCCTAATTAATTTTCTGTTATGCTGTGTGTTTGTGATTTATTTTCCTCTCTTACACAAAAGTAACTCCTATTTTAATTCTGCTATAAAAATTAATTAAAAGTTTTTAATACTCTATTCACCCCCCTTCACCCTCTAGAGTAGATTAGATCTATCCCCTCACTTTCAATTGGTATCAGAGGGTGTGTTTTTCTTTTGGATGTACAGGCTAACACCTGAACCTGAACATCCTTGATAGATCTTCTTCTATCTTTCTTTCTTTTTTATAATCCATGTCACAAAATAAAGATTATGCAAGAACCAGACCTACAGTATGCAACCTGAATAATTTTGCCCTCTGGAAGGCAAGAATCAAATTGTATATAAATTCTATTGAAGAGGATATTTTCAACTCTATTTTGACAGGTCCACCAGCTCTAGTGGAAACTACCTCAACCTGACAAGCTTGAATGTTGTTCCTCCTCTAGACAATACTGATGCACATAAAAAGGCAAAGATGGCTGATGAAACGGCCATGAACATTCTGGCGCAAACTATGTTAGATGAAATCTTCCAGAAGGTTGTTGAATGCACTTCAGCAAAGGCCATCTGGAATTTCTTAAACTAGATGGTTGATGGATCTGTAGATGAAAGAAAAGATAGGAGAGCTCATCTTATTTTTCAGTATGAAAACTTCAAGAAAGCTGAAACTGAGCCAGTAGCTAAGTTGTATAATAGACTCAGGATAATTGTAAATGAGCTAAAAACCCTTGATAAGGATATCTCACTAACTGAGATTAATGACAAAATTCTCATGTGTTTCCCTAGCTCATTGGATTCAAGAATCTGGCCCATCAAAGAAGACAGGAGTCTAAATGAGATTTCCACTAAATCTCTATTAGGAAAGCTCAAGTCCTAAGAGCAGCTCCTAAAGACAAGAGAGTCCAATGAATAGAAGACTCCTACACCAGCAGAGCAGGAGCACAACATTGCATTCAAAGCCTCTGAAGAAAAAGAAGCAACACCTTCAAATAAAGAGCTATTGAGCATGTTTGCCAAAAGGTTCTTCAAAATGGGCAGAAAAGACTTCAGGGGGAAGTCATCAAGAAATGAAGACAAGCCAAGGTATGATAAAACTCTAACTAAAGAGATTATATACTTTGGTTGTAGGAAGCCTGAACATATCCTACCGGAGTGTCTAGATAAACAACATAAGGAAAGGAGAAAAGAAAAAGAATCCAGGAAACACTTCAGCAAGCCATCCTCCAGCAAGCATAAAAGGAAAGAAAAGGGCTCTGTATCTGACACCTGGAGTGATTTAGAGGAAGTATCTTCCTCCTCCAGCTTTAGTGAGGATGAGGAAGAAAACAAAGCCAGAGAATTATGTCTAATGGCCATTAATGCTTCAAGCCCTGAATCAGAAGTAGAAGATTCATGAGAAGACACCGACTGTGATAAGGTAATATCATCTTTTGATTTTAATTCTGAAGATTTTAAAATAGAATTCAAATCACTATGTAATGATCTTATAAAATTTGAGAAGGAAATCAAACTTCTCAGAGAAAGACAACCTGAATATGAAAACTTAATCTCTAAAAATTTAAAAATGAAAGATGAATTAATTGAGTATAGCAATCAAATAATTTTTCTGAAAATTGACCTAAGTAAAGCTAAACAACTTGAAGAAACCCTGAATGGAAGAAGCCTACAAATGATTGAACTCACTAGCACCCTAAATGCTAGGTTAAACAAGAGTAACCTAGGTTTAGGTGCTTTATCTAGTGAACCACCAATATTCAAGAAAAATAGCTTATCTCAACCAGTAAACTTTATTTCAGATAAAGGTAAAAAGAATACAGAGCAGGTAGAAAAAGTTAATAAGGTATTTAATCAAATTGAAATAGAAAATCAGAAGAAACAAGTTCAGAAAAATAAGCCTAAGCAGAAATTGTCAAACCAAGATCGACGATCGCAGAACTTTTTGTCGAACGCTGACCGACGATCTCTAAACCAAGAGTTTGAGTTCAATTACTCAGCAAAGGGAGATCGACAATATAAAAAAACATCATAGATCAAAGATCGATGATCGTGGAGCATAGATAATAGCTACTATTATTCTGTGAACTGAGATCGACGAGATCAGCACTGGTTGTCGAACGCAGATCGACGATCTCTACATAAATCGTCGAACCCAAATCATGTTTACCAAAACCATAACTGTAATAAAAATCTAATATCCAGAAACCAAAACATGTTAATCCATTTTCAAATTTTGTAATTCCACCTAGAAAATTTCACCCCTTAGGTTATAAATGCCAACCTGTATGCTCCTTTATTTCCAGTTTCAAGTATGAGAAGAGACAAGGACCTAAGGTTACCTCGGTCCAGAACATTTAATCTGTTTTCTTGCAGGTAAAGAACTATCCTACCACACAGAACAAGTGGTACCTTGATAGTGGGTGCTCAAAGCACATGACAGGAAGCAAGGACAAGCTAATCAATTATAAGTACAAGCTAGGTCCAAAGGTGATCTTTGGTGATTCCAGCTTTGGTCAGACAGAAGTATACGAAGATTTTTGTATTGGAGATGTTACATTAAGCAAGATAGCCTATTTGAGTGGTTTTAGATATAACCTCAAATCAATAAGCCAGCTATGTGATGCAGGCTATCAGGTTTTCTTTTCTGAATCTCAATGCATTATTTATTTAAATAGCAAAACTGTTCTAACAAGATTTAGACAAGGTAACATTTATCTAGTCAATTTTAATTCTGCTAGCTCAGAAATTTGTTCATTTAATGAGATTAGTAATAATAATACCCTTTGGCATAAAAAACTAGGTCATGTAAACCTTCAAAACATTCTAAAATTTTCTAGGGATAACCTTGTTAGAGGATTGCCATCTTGCCCTTACAAGAAGAAAAGCTTTTGCAGTGCTTGTCAAGTAGGCAAGCAAACTAAAAATAGTTTTAAATCTGTTAATAAGAGTGATTCGCCTAGGATTCTATTTTTGCTTCATATTTATCTTTTGGGACCCATTGCTGTGCAGAGCTTAGGAGGAAAGTTCTATACTTTAGTTATTATAGATGACTTCTCAAGGTTCACTTGGGTTTTCTTATTGAGACATAAGTCTGATAAATTTAAGGTTCTTAAAGACTTTCTTAAAGGCATAAGGATTGAGTACTCTACTATAGTTGTTTTGATCAGAAGTGATCATAGTACTGAGTTTGAATCTCTTCCCATGCAAATATTTTATGAGATGGAAGGTATCAAGCATTGTTTCTCTGCTCCTAGAACTCCTAAACAAAAGGGGGTAGTTGAAAGGAAGAACAAAACACTCATTGTAGCTGCAGGTATATTACTTGTTGATGCTTTCATGCCACTATCTTATTGGGCAGAGGCAGTAAGCACAACAAACTATGTCCTGAATAGATGTTTGATACACAAACATAAGGGCAAGACTCCCTATGAATTGCTCAAAGGGAAGAAACCTAAAATAGATTATTTTAGAATCTTTGGTTGCATTTGTTATATTCACAACAATAAAAAGAAACATCTTAGAAAGTTTGAAACCAAAGCTGCAATGGAAATTTTACAAGGATATTCTCAAGTCAGCAAAGCATATAGGGTGTTTAATAAATCAACTTTAAAAATGGAAGAATCTATTCATGTTTCTTTTGATGAATCTAATATATTTTACAAGGAGAAGGATGCTTCTACCAGTAACTCTTTATAGGTACCCCAACTTTGTGAAAATTTGGATGATCTAAACCTTACTCAAAAGGTTACATCACATTCCTCCTCACAAGTTGATGAAGAAAGTGAAGAAGAAACTTTGGAAGTGGCTGAACTTCCTCCAACAGCTAACTATATTCCATAAGAGGAATTATTTCCCCAAGATGTTGTTGAACCAACTCAACCACCTAAACTTGTCACACTTAGAGATCACCCTACATCTCAAGTGATTTGAGACATATCAGCTGGTGTGCAGACAAGGCATCAAATCAATCATGAAATGATTCATGCCTTCTTCTTATCTCAAATTGAGCCCCAATCCATTAAAGATGATGAGCAAGATCCACACTAGATTATTGCAATGTAAGAGGAGCTTAACCAATTTGAGAGATGCAGAGTTTAGGACTTAGTTCCAAGACCCAAAGACTTCCCAGTCATTGGAATTATATGGGTTTTAAGGAATAAGATTTATACCCATGGATCAATCATAAGGAACAAAGAAAGAGTTTTTGCTCAAGGCTATAGGCAAGAGGAAGGCATTGATTATGACCAGACTTTTGCACCTATTGCCAGGCAAGAAGCAATCAGGATATTTCTTGCTTATGCTGCACATAAGAAGTTCAAAGTATATCAAATGGATTTCAAGAGTGCCTTCCTTAATGGAGAACTAAAGGAAAAGGTTTATGTTGAACAACCTCCATGTTTTATCTCTACAACCCATCCCTCTTATGTTTTTAGATTGCATAAAGCTCTCTTTGGTCTAAAGCCAGCTCCAAGAGCTTGGTATGAAACCTTAGCTAGCTTTCTCTTAGAGCATAAATTTTCTAGAGGCATAGTAGATAGAACTTTATTTATTAGACATCATCATGATAGAATCTTGTGAGTACAAATTTAGGTAGATGATATTATTTTTGGTTCTATTGATTCCAAACTATGCTAAAGGTTCTCTGAACTGATGAATTCTAAGTTTGAAATGAGTCGTATGGGTGAACTCTCTTACTTCCTTGGTCTCCAAGTGAAGTAATCACCTGATGGCATCTTAATATCTCAGTCCAAGTATGCTAAGGAATTAGTGAAAAGATTTGGGATGGCTGATGCCTCGGCAATGAAAACACCCATGGCTTCCATTATTGTGGTTGATTCTGATAAAAAAGGGAAACCTGTTGATCAGAAAACTTATAGGGCTATTGCTGGATCCCTATTATACCTCACAACAAGTAGACCAGACATCATGTTTTCTACATGTCTTTGTGCTAGGTTCTAAGTGAACCCTAAAGAATCTCATCTAATTTTGCTAAAAAGAATTTTGAGATATATAAAGGGTTTCCCTGATCTAGAACTTTGGTATCCAACAGAGTAAGAGTTTGAGTTAATTAGATACTTAGATGCTGACTATGCTGGATGCAGAGAAGACAGAAAAAGCACATCAGTAACATGTCGGTTTCTTGGTGATAGGCTTGTGTCTTTGTTTTGTAAGAAGCAAACATTAGTGTCCACTTTAACTATAGAGGTTGAATACATTGCAGCTGGTAGTTGCTGTTCACAGATAATGTGGATTCAAAATCAATTGCTGGATTATGGATACAATCTAAATAATTCAATTATTTTTTATGATAGTACTAGTGAAATTTCTATTGCTCAGAATCCAGTCCATCATTCTAGAACTAAGCATATATAAATAAGACATCATTTCATTAGAGATATTGTAGACAAAAAGAAAATTAATCTTAACATTATCCCCACTTATTTTCAAAGAGTAGATATCTTTACCAAGACTTTGGATGAAAAGAAACATCTACTTTTCCTAAATCAGCTTGGAATGATAAATGGAGTTGATCGGCAAACTCATCTTGAGCTCTATTGTTGACCTGAGATTGACGACAGCTCTACGTGAAGCTAAAATCGTCGACCAGTGATACATGACTTTTACTTTAGAAAATAAATCGTCGACCTGAGATCAATGATCTGTTTTCCCTCTTTATTCAGAGGCCGACGATAATATTTGTCTATTAATCTGTCGTCGACCTAAGATCGAAGTTTTCTTATCTTATCGTAGGACAGAGCCCGACATTTATTTTTTACAAAAAAAACATATATTCAGGTTTCTCGTCGTGCTCTATCCCGCGCCTTCCAAGTTCTCTTGCACTTGATCTTTGTTTTCTTTGCAGGACTCTAATTGCGATTTCAGCGGCGGTTCTTACCTCGATGAAGTTCGATACAGGTTTCGATATTAACATGGATTCCTTCAATCACTGCAATCAAATCTTCTTAGATATACTGAATCTCTTCAAAAAATAGAATCTGAAGAAGATAATGTCTACCAAGATTAAGATTCCAGCAGCTAAAATTAAAGAATGGGTTTACTCTTCAACATCTCCAGATGAATCGACTCTTATTGGAACTATTTCTGGAACCAAGGTAATTCTAACTCCAACTATACTTTCTGAAATTTTTTAATTAGTGAATTGATAAGATGCTCTAGAACTAGATACCTCTAAGTATAGTTTAATGTTGATAAGAATGGGTCATCCAGAAGGAACACCATCAAAACTGCTTAAGAAAAATCTGTCTGTAGAATTTAAATTCTTGGCAGATGTTGTTGGTAATTTTTTGATGGGCAAGCATACGACTCATGATAACATTAACAAGAAGCAGTTCTCTGTGATGTCTGATCTAGTTAATAGGAAATCTATTAACTGGGCAACTCTTTTCTTTGAGTTGATTAGAAGGAAAAACTCTAAGAAAGATGTTTGTTTTGGGAGAATATTGGGAATTTTTCTCCAGGCTAAGGCTCCTGAATTGCTGGTCTCCCAGACCCAATTCATAAATGCCAATAAGAGGTTGGACTCCTCTCTATTTGCAAAGTGGGAGAGGACCATTCTAAGGCCTTCTAGTGACTCCAAGACTTCTTAGGATACAAGAGCTGATACAGCTGCTTCCCCAACCCCAGAAGATGTTCCTCTCTCTGTCTCAACCTTACTCCCCTCAGCTCCTGCCTCCCAAATCCAATCCTCTCCAGTTCCTTCACCTCCACCTCCTGCTTCACCTATCCAAATTCAGACCTCCCCATATCATCCTGCATCCCCTCATACATCTCCTCAACACATTGCTTCTCCCATCATTCCTCCATCCTTACCCTCTAGGATTCCCTATGAGCCCATCCAAAAGGATGTTACATCATCATCTATTCCCTCTGGTGTTCCTCCATCCTCCCCTTTTCCTGAGTTCACCCATACAGACTTCCCTTCTACCTTCTCAATTTATTCAAATTTTGGACATCAAACTCCTTACACCTCCTCTGAGCCTAAAATCCAAACCTAAATTTCTCAGATATAGCTCTAGATCTTCTGAATTTCATTTATACCTCCTTAGAGCAACTTATAGCCCAAGCTATAGCTCCTCTCACTTCCTCCATCAAAACTCTTTCTAATAGAGTTGTTGCCCTCTCCTTTGTCCCTTCTTCTTGGGGTCTTGATATTGATGCCTCTGCAGCCAGGCAGGGGGAGATATCCAATGAAGAAGCTCCTATGCTCTCTCCAGCAGTAGCAGATTCAACAGATTTGCAGGAAGATGACTCCTTAGATTACCAGATGGCTTCTGATACTGAGATTATTGATATTTATACTAATATAGAAGAAATAGTTCTTCTAGAAGTTTTGACTGTTAGCGATTGTTGCATCAATTCCATAGTAGATATCTTTGGGTTGTTGAGTTCCTTATGTACACTTTTTCTAAATTGTCTTCTAAGTATAAAGCCACTTTTGCCTATTGTGTGTTGTACTCCCTCTATAAGTCCTGATGTTGTCAGACATTTAAAGGCAAGTTTTGAAGTTCCTGTATATGAAGAATTGATAGTTGAAGTTCCTCTAGCAGAAAAGTCTGATTCTCTTATTTTAAGATCTTCTGGTGCAACCTATGTTTTGGATGATAGCCTCATTCAAAGTCTTGATGATCTCATTGCTCAAGATATTGCTATGGAAATTGAAGAAGTTCCTGCTGAATTTATACCTCCTCCAGCTAAAAAGGATGTTCCAAAAGAAGTAATTGGAGAAATTGATGCAATGTATGATAATCCCCAAGGCTCATCTGATGATGATTAATATGATGATTTAGATTCTGATGACAACAAATAGAAAGTGTCTAAGAAAAGGAAAGCTCCACCTAAGGCAGTTCCAAAGCCAAATCCTCATAATGACACTCCATACTACATACTCCAGAAGATTACTCCTTATCAAGGAATGCCTCAGTGGATGTGGTTGTCAAAAAAAGAGCAAAAGGCTAGGAAGAAGAAAAGAAGGTAGTCTCCTCCTCCTAAAAAGTTTAGGAGAGGTCCTTCTCCTCCTCCTGTTGTAGAAGCTTCAGGAAATGTGACTCAAAGTTGAAATATCTCTAAGCCTTCAAGGTCAGCTCCTTCTCAAGCTCATAATCCAGCACCTTCTCAGCATCAAAAGCAAGCTCCCTCTAGATCTCAAAGGCATTCTTCATCTCAATCTTCTAAGTCCAAAGGCAAGCTCAGTCAAGTTCCTCCTCTAAGATCTCTTTACTCCAGTCAAAAGCAACAAAATCTTGCTTCAACAAACTTTCAAGCTCAATCCACCCAATTCAGAAGTTTATCTCAGAAGCCATCAAAGAATGTTGATCCAGAGAAACCTTCCTCTCCTCCTGCTGATCCAGAGCTTGATCCTAACTTCAGGATGGCCAGACATAGTGAGCTAATTGGATTTTCATATTAATAAAGCTAGAAAAGAAGGACAAGATCACTCATAGTTTACTACTATGTCTTCTTACAGAGAAAAAGAACTTGAAAGGCTGCAAGTAGGTAAGAAAGTATTCAATCTTGCTGAATATATACCAATTCATCCAGAAGCAATTGTACCTAGAGCTTAAACTCAGAAAACCCTTGGTGAGCAAGACTTGAAGATGTCTAAGAAGGAAGCAGAAGACCCAACCAAGAAGATTATCTTTGTTATATCTTCTTCTGCTCCTCATCCTGAAAATCTGTAAGTCTTCTCTGAACCTTTATTGTATTACTGTCTTATTGCTCTGCCTGAACTTTATGTGAATTACACTGCTATACTATATCTACGGCATTCAATCAGATATCTATGGCATTGTATTTTTTTTTCTATTTTTCTTCTTTGTTTTATTCTATTTTGAGTGACCTCACAAAAATAGGGGGAGATTGTTGGAACCCTTATTTTATTTGGGCTAGGTCCACTCTCAGGTTGTTGACCCATATATATAGCCAAGGTCAAGGTCTAGGTCTAAGATAGTCTCTACAGGTCAGACTTCTCAAGACCAGTTGTGGACTTTTCTCTTCAAGATCTCAGACATAGAAGAAATCTGTGAATTTAATATCAGTTCGACTTTCATCGAACTCAGCTTGACGATTATTGATCTCCGATCGACGATCTAAGAGCTTAGTATCTAAACTAAGCTTGACGATCTACGAGCTAAGGTCGATTATCTCATATTTGTTCACGGTATTCTCAGATCGCAGATTGTTGATCTCAGATCGACGATCTTCCAGCTCAGATCGACGATCTTACTCTGTGCTCGTCTTCTTATTTTACATAGCTGTATTGAAGATTTATTTCCTACTTCATTGATTTTATTTATGTCAAATAATCTCTAGTTGTTAATGCTGATATTCTAAGGGCATATAGCCGTTTTGTTGCAACATTAACTATGGTATTTCACAGAGTTATTATTTTGACTTATTTGCCAAGATAGTTGGGGAGACAATTTAATGCCAGAATTTGTAGTTGTTTCTCTCCTCGTTTTCTATAGTAATTTAAGGAATGTTTTCAAATCTCAAAAATAGACATTCAGACTACTTAATTGACAGAAAAGCAGATTGAAAAATAGACTCTCAGAGGACACTAGCATTTCTGCAATAGCTCTCAGAATTCTCCATTTGCTCTTAGAAAACATTAGAAGAACAACAAATTTTCATCTTGAGTCTTCTTCAGTTCTATATTCAGGAATCTATAGAGACACAAAATCAACATCATTCTACAGATTCTGAAGAGCAAGAACATAAGTCTTGTGAATACCTACACCCTAGACAAAGCTTCCATCTTCCTGAACCTACTCAATATCTCACGGGGTGCTTTGGCATCATCAAATCCACATAGTCTTCTCATTTGCTTTGAGAAAGAGAAGACTGCCATCTATTTTCTTTTACCTCTCTTGTAGATGGTTTTTACTCCCTTCAAAAGTGAACTGTTTGGTGATAGGGCACCTGATCAAAAACCTATTAGTTTTTAGGCACCTAATCAAAATCCTGAATGGTTTCTAGATCTACCTGAAGCAGATCTTGTGGTGATAGGGAATCTGATCAAAAACCAAAGTAGATTCCTACAAGGGTGGTAGAAGAGTGGATGTACCCGGATTTGGGAAACCACTATAATTTTCTTATGTCGTCTGGTTGCTCATTCTTATATATTTTTTGCTGTGCTGTTTGTTTGTGATTTATTTTCCTCTCTTACATATTAGTAACACCTATTTTATTTCATCTATAAAAATTAATTAAAGTTCTTAATACTTTATTCCCCCCCCCCCTCTAGAGTTGATTAGATCTATCCCCTCACTTTCAATGTCAACTCACTCAATGCCATACATGTACAAGCGTTGAATAAAGCTGCATAAGTCAAATCCACAGAGAATCTGTCAAAAATATCTGGCTAAGTCCAGAAGCATTGAGTGAAGCCAGTTCACTCAATGCCATATTGATTATGTCAAAGCGTAAAAATCAATAGACAGAAATCTTGCTAAGTCAAGAAGCATTGAGTGAAGCCAGCTCACTCAACTCTCTCAATGCCTAGCAGATGCAGAAAGTAGTGGCTAAGTCCAGGGGCGTTGAGTACTGATGGGTCACTCAACGCTCTTAACACCTAATTGTGCAAAGAAATTAGCTAAGTCCAAATTCATTTAGTGAAGGCCATTCACTCTTCGCATTCAACTCATGGATTGAATCTGAGAATTTGTCTAAGTCCACAGATGTTGACGTCAACAAAAGTCAACATAGTTCAAAATACTTGCGGGAAAGCTATAAAACTCGGCAATTACCGTCAGAGGCTTACAATATGTCTTATTCTTTCAAAAGCAAGTTGCATCCAACAACAACAGGTGATCCCCACTGGTCTTGGAGCCATTGATCGATGGAAGATAAAAGGGACATGTTCACAAGAAGGAACTTAACTTTTAGGGTTTTATCCATTTCAAAAAGTTGCCGCTGAACTTCTTCTTCCTATACATTATTACCGAGCTTGAAGACTGAAGCTAAATCATCTGATCTAAAAGTTCATTCAAGTTAGCTGTAACTAATTTCTTCTACTACAACAAGTTTATATAAGGTTCTAATATAGAAGGAGCAGAGCCACCTAGTTTCTACATTCTAGGTTAGCTGATTGAAAAGCAAATTAACAGCAAGATCAGAAACTTGTTCCTGAGTTTCTTCCAGAACATGTAGCTACTTACTGAAGATCTTATTTCTATTGCTGTGAAGAAAGCTAGGGTTGAGATAACTAAGTTTAGGAAGGCACGCACAGAGAAATTTTCTATATTATCAAATCAACAACAACAAACTCCTTTCTTTCTATAGGATCTATTCTTCGATCTGAGCTGTAGGATCCTTTTGGATCTGAGTTGTAGGCCTGATTTATAAAGGTTGAGGTAGGATCATTTGTTGATCTGAGTGTAGGGCCTTTATGCCTAAGGTAGGTCCTTTAGCCTGAGGTAGGATCTTAACTGATCTGATCTGTAGGAGAGTTTCACTCTCTGAGTTGTAGGGATAACCTCCATATCTTAAGTTATAGGGCATGTGTTCAATCCTAAGATAGGTGGTATTTTGATCACTTAGTTATAGGAGTAAGCTTTCTCTGAGGTAGGGCCTTCTTCCTGAGTTATAGGTCTTGGAGAAGACTGAGAGATCCTGCGAGATCTAGGTTATAAACTCTTAAGAGCTGAGTTTTGGAGAAGGGCCTTTTCTAACAAACTGTTAGAAAGTTGAGGGACAGTGGACGTACCAATAATCTGGGGAACCACTATAAATTTTATGTGTGCTTTTGTGGATTTTCTTGAAAGGAAGCTAACCTAGCTAACTCATAATACACAAAGTTTAAGAAAATCTTAAAAGACTAGAAAACCTATTCACCCCCCTACCCGAGGTGTTTAGCTACCCTGAAATTAAAGACATTCAACTTTGATGAGAAAGGGAAACCCTTTGATTAAACCAAGTATAGAAGCATAATTGGATCTTTGATCTACCTCACTGCCAGTAGACCCGACATAATGTTTTCAACATACGTTTGTGGTAGATTTCAGGTGAACTCAAAGGAATATCATTAAGTCTTTGCAAAGCAAATTTTAAGATACCTTAAGGGTACACCCAATCTAGGCTTATAGTACCCGAGAAGTAATGATGTCGAGCTATATGGCTTTTCAAATGTAGTTTTTGTAGGAAGCAGCGATGGTAGGAAAAGCACTTCGACGACGTGCCAATTCCTCGGAAGACGGGTTATTTCATGGAGCAGTGAGAAGTAGAATTGTGTGGCAACCTCAAGTACCGAGTCAGAGTACATCTCTACTTGTATTTGTTGAGCACAGATTCTATGGATCAATAATAAACTCGAATACTAAAACCTAAAGTTTAGAGAGATTCCAATGTATTGTGACTCATCCAGCGCAATAGCAATTATGCATAAACAAGTCTCTCATAGCCTCACAAAGCACATTGAAGTGCGATATCACTTCGTACAGGAGCATTTGGAGAACAAAGATATAGCCCTCAGCTATGTACCGACGGATAAGGAAGTTGCAGATATTTTCACGAAGCCGTTGGACAAGGCCAAGTTCTCGTTTTTCAAAATGGAACAAGGCATGTTGAACAAAGACTCATGAAGAAGGCCAAGAATATAGGAACTCTCTCGGGAAATGCTACAGAAAGGAAGAAATTTGTCCAAGGAAAAATTCGTCGAGTAGCAATCAGCAAAAAACACTGATTTGTCGAATATTAATGAATACACACGTCAAAACTCACCGAATCTGACTTTTCATTCGGTGAAACTCGTCGAATTTCACTTAGGTCAAACTTTCTTTCTATATTGGATCTAAAGAGCTGCTGAGTATCACGGACACGCCTTTCTAGGTCAAATTTAAAATTATACATATATATATATAATCGAGAGTTAGGGGAAACTGCACTATATTTCGTCGAAACCATATAAACAAACTCGCCGAACTGTTTCTCCCTACCCATCGGCTCCCACAAACGGTTTTTCATCTCCATCCCGTGGCGCTGTTCCCGTTCTCTTTGATCAAGTCAGAGAGAACAATTCAGCAAATCTTTCCGATTTCCAACAATGATTTCCTCCAAAGGCTCGAATTACAGTAACTGCTCCTCGTGATCCTTCATGTGTTCTCATCGTTCTGTCCGTGATAGAAAATCGTTTCTACCATTAGGTTAGTCCAAACATTTTTATTGTTCCATTCTCTATTTCTATATGGTTCCTCGAACCACTAGTGGGTTGCTAGGGGGTGGAGAGTTGGTTCGAATAGGTTTTGCCTCAACTTCTAATGATTTCAGGAATATAATCATGATGTTAGAGACAGCTGGTCTCTAATTTATCCTAGAATACCCTTGCAAAATTTTGGAAATTGACATTCTTGAGTTCTTCGAGAATGCCAAGCTCCTGCATGAAGATTACGTGATCAAAAACATGGTTTGTAAGACTTCAGTTAAAGTGAAGGCTTCTAATATCACCCGACTCTTGAGGCTTCTAGCCTGTGATGAAGCAGATCACCTCAAAGAGCAAGACTTCTCAAGGGCATCGCTATTTTGTAGATTGCCAAGGGGCACCAAGGCTATTTAAAGGAAAGGGATGAACATTGAAGGAAAGCTACTATCAAATATCATCTGAAAAGTACTATTATGCAAGACTGGTTCTCACGACTAACTATCATCAGAAATGTTCAAGGTTCTAGTGATTATCATCTGTAGAAAGAGAATGGACTGGGATGCTATGTTGTTTTAAAAGATCAAGTACAGTCTTCGCACTCCCAACATTAGAAGGATTATCAGCTTTTACTTGAACCAACTGGACAGAGACAAGTTTGATGTGGCCAAAGGTGTGCCTATACATAACCTAAAGAAGATAGACTCATCCATCTTCTCAAGGTGGGATAGGAGGATCCTGGGGCAAGGGGAGCCCCATATTTGCCTTTGGTGGAGGAAGAACATGCTCCTTAGGATAGGATTCCTTCTCCACACCCTAGTGAAATTCTTGCTAGTCTGAGTGCAGGAATTGAGGGGTAGTCAATCGAGACACAAGTGGTGGTTGAGCAAGTGTCCTTTCTGAGATTGTTTCTAAAGTCTAAGCTCCCGAGGATCTAGTATCAGTTCAAGTCCCATCTGTTTGATTAACAGTTGAAGATACAGTTGATGTGCTCTAAGGTTGCTGCCATAGGCCAGGATGTTGTTTCTGAGATTGTGCATATTGAGGCTGTGGATGAGGATGTTGATGATGAGGTTCCAGCTCCTTCTAAAAAATAGATTGATGATGTTTTGGATGCTGCTGAGGATGAATTGCATGTGGATGACTATGAAATAGATAATGCTGAGGTTTTAGTTGTTACTGATGATACCAAAGCTACTGATAATGCTAATGATGATTCTGAGCAGGTGTTAGTGGACAACATGATTGCACCTCGCCTAGAGATTAATCGTGCTTCAGCTTCTAAGGGGTAGTTGACTCAGTCCTTTATATCGATTGCTACTCATGTTGACAGGTTTATCCGCAACCTTTAGAAAAGAGTTGTAGAGGAGACATGTACTCCTCCAGTTATTCTAGAGGAGGTAGTAGATGTTTTTGATGAGGAATGAGATGCAGAGGAGCATCCTCCTATCCTAACTGCTGAAGAGTTGATGTTGATTTCTAAAGCTCGATTATCTCCAATCTGTGAAGATCTGCCCTCTCTCCCCAGTATTCCTTCCTAAGATTTTTCCACTTCCAGTGCAGAAAGTTCCAATCTAAAGACAATAGAGATTATGTTGGCAAGACCGCAAGAGAAATTTAAAGCCACAATGCAGATGGTTCTAAATAAGGTCAAGGAAACAGAGAACGATCTTAACAATGGACATACATAAGTTAAAGTCCAGATTGACAAGCTTGATGCCAAGCTAGATTCGATGTTTGTCGAGGGTGGAAAAGCTATGACTCTCAACATGCAAGGGCTAAAGTTTACTTCATAAGTTCTTAATAAGGTTGATATGAATGCAAAGACAATTATTGATTCTCACAGTAGATCGATGGATCACTTTGACAACACTATTCCTGCTTATTCTAATGATATTATTGAAGAAGTCTGAAAGGGGGAGGAGGCAATGAAAGCTAAGGTTGTTGTAGTTGAAGCTACCATGTTAGAGAATTTAAAACAGACAAATGACTACTGTTATGACAATTTTGTTTGCCTACTTGGTCAGTTATTTAGCCCTCAAGTACCTGCTGTGCCTGCTCATGCAGACGTTTATCCTGCTTAGGATTACTCTCAAAACTAGACAGACACATAGGATTTCATTCAGGACACTATTACTGCTATTACTAAAGTTTAAGTGGTTGAAGATATTGCTTTTGCTCCAATCTACAAGAGAAGAAAGTATGGTGAAGGCACTTTAGATATATGATCAGAGCCTTCCAGAGAACTACAAGATAGAGATAGAGAGATGGTTGAGGTGTGGAGTCCTATTTATAGAGGAATTATCTTTGACTCGTTCACCACGGTCAATGTTGGGGGAGAATGCAGGTGGGACCACTATGATAAAGATGAGTTTCACAAGTATGAGGTGGACTACGCAAAGAGAAGAATTCACTTCAGAAAGCACAGACATGATGATCCAATAGCACCTCCAGCCCCTCTAAGATATTATCCAAAGCCCAAGGCTTATTTTGTCAGGCAACGTCAAAAGAGCTAGGACAGGCATGGTTGATGGGTGTTTAAGTTGTCATATATATATAGATATATATATATATATATATATGCTTTAAATTTGTTGACTAGAATGTGCGTTGTGTTTTTTTATTTTCTTTAATTCATATATCTTGTCATTTTTATGTTTTATTATTGTTGTGCAATTCACCTTAGCTTACATGATTCTTACTTCTTCAGATGGGGGGAGATTATTGGGTATTGTATCCAAAATAACCTTGATTTGAAGAAGGCTCCAGTTTAGCTAAGAGGAATTGTGATTGTATTTGATATTGCATTTTAAGGTATGTACTTGCAGGTTTACATTGCTAAGTATACATCAATGTCAGGTTATAGTAGGTTAGTAAACACAGGACTATACAATATAATCCTTCATTGTGTAGGCCAATGTGTTGACTCACATGTAATCTCTCTATTGGGGTGTACTTCTATACCAAGTGCATGAGAAAGATCAAGGACGAAGAAGAACATTAATTCAGGAAAACAGAAATTTTACACAAGTAAAATTCATTGAGTATTGTAAGGTATATTCATCAAATTCATCGAGTATACTCATTGATACTCAACAAATTCATCGTATATACTTGCTAGATTTCAGGTATACTTACTCCCCATAGAAGTTGAGTTCCGTATACCTCTAGTGGTTGATGCAGAAGATGGTTGAAAAGAGTGGCGGGCTGAGAACGAGGATGAGCTATAGCCCTCCCTTAATATGGTGGAGTAGTTGTGCGACTTATCAGCTATCCAGTAAGAGGAGGTCAAGCGATGAATGGCCAAATATTTTGATAAGCATGTCAGGATCAAGCAATTTGCAAAAGGGGACATTGTCTTGAAGAATGTTGACGCGATCGAGAGGTTGGCATCCGTCGGCAAGCTGAATCCTAACTAGGAAGGCCCCTATGTAATCTGAGAGGCCTTGAAGTCAGGAGGATATCACCTCCAAGATGTAGAGGGGGAATGCCTCATCGACGCCTGAAGTGGCGATGACATAAATAGATTCTACACATGAAAGTAATGAGATAGCTTTCTTTTCACATTCCTATTATTTGTAAATGATTCATTTGCTGGGCAGGAACAACATGAGACATGGTTAAATAAAAATTTTGCTTAATGCTCAACAGCCGTAGTCAGGCTCTTACCTAGCTGATTGGGACGGTTGTAGTGCCCGGTGGATGGCAAAGTAAAGTCCAGTTGATGCCCAACACCTTCCTTCAGGCTCTCACCTTGCTTATTTGGTCGGTGGTAGCACTCGATGGATGGCTAAGGAAAGTCTGGTCGATGCTCAACACCCCCCTATAAGGCTCTCACCTAGCTGATTGGACCGGTGGTAGAGCTCGGTGGATGGCAAAGAAAAGTCTTTTTGATGCTCAACACCCGCTACCAGGCTCTCACCTAGTTGATTGGGCCGGAGGTAGTGCCCAGTGGATGGCCAAGAAAAGTCTGATTAATGCTCAACAACCGTCATGAGGCTCTCCGAGCTGCACCCGCTGTCAGGATTTCACCTAGCTATAGGGGACGGGGACTCGATGGACATTCTTCTTGCACTAGAGGGAAGTACCAAGTTTCACCCATTGTCAGGCCAAGTTTCACCCACTGTCAGGCCATGTTTCACCCACTATCAGGCTTTCACCTAGCTGACAAGGAAGGGGTCCTAGGTTGATGAAGTTACTCGAGAACCGAGTCCTGGGATGCTCTTGCCAATCAACTCAAGGCATCTAAGTAGAACTAGGGGAAGAGGGCAGAAGGAAAGGTCACAAGGAAAACTAGGGGTTAGACCCATCAATCCCCAAACGTGACGAGAAGTCGCGAGCCGGAGTCTCGACAACCACCATGTGGAGGCATTATCTAAGCACGATTGAATCAAAAGTGACGAGCTTATATCTCGGCATCTACAAACAAAGGGTGAGCCGAGGTTGTTCTCGACAGTCACACTCCATACCATCGAGGTTTTACTTGGGAAATTGTTGTTCATGACAAGTCTCTAAAGGGAAGGAATCCCGAGGCGAGCTGAATGGTTGCAGGTCCAACTTGGCGAGTTGCTTAGGCTCACTATCAAAGGGTTGGGAGATCTCGGGGTATCTGTACGAATACGCCTAACTCAAGTACATTATAACAACGAATTCTTTCCTAGCGAGGTCGCGCAATGCAGGGGCGCCGCGCATATGAGTACATTACAAAAAGTAAACATAGAAAAGAGAAGGAAAATTTGACAATGATTTTTCATTATTGTACATTTCATTATAAAAGGGGAGCTTGCCTCGACAAGGTTACAAAAGATGAGGGAAGAAAGATTTATGGAAAAATAGGGCAAAAAAGAAGAGGGCCGGCGAGCTAGCTCTCCCCTTCTTCTCATGAATCATCATCCTTGAAGCCAGGGACATCCTTGAAGAGCGAGCCGAAGCTATCTTCCTTCTCTCCAGGTGAAGCAGGACTTGAGAATAGCTCCGGCACCAAGTCCCTCGCCGTCATCTCCTCACAACCTTCCGTCAACACCTGCATGTCTCACATGACTTGCAGGGTGTAATCGGCAGTGCTGATGGAGTCTACACATAGCTTCTTGGCGACCTCTGCCTCGCTGAAAACTTTTTGCCTAAGGATTGGGGTGCCCAGCTCGCCTCTAGGGGGGAGGAGGACTATGTCCATTAGACAGGTGAGCTATCTTTGCAGTTCCTTATTTATCTCCTCTAGCGCTTGATTCTTCCCCACCAACGCTCTATTCTTCTCCTCCAGCTCGGTAGCGCGAGTGCGCACGCGATCCGTGGTCTCGGAGATATATACCACCCTGCTGGCATCTTTGGCGAGGATGCCCTCGGCGATCTCCAGCCACTTCGCCAGGTTGGCGGCATCGTCCATTTGCGACTTCCTGCTCATCCTTTGCCATCGCCAGGTTATAGCTGAATTGGAAGCTTTGTCTAGTCGACATGTGTGCGAGATCCAGCGCACGCATTAGAGCTCGCGAGATCTCATGGGCGACCCGCTTGAGTCACATGCCATTATAGATCGTGGAATCCTCGCGGCCATAGAGCCCAAACCCTAGGGCATAAGCATGGCCGCTGGGAGGGTGGCGCTTCGACAAGAATGGGAGGAGGGCATATATGGCGACCCTATGAGTCTGCTGATCCCAATGGACCATTGACTCGCTGAGCCGGTCCTTGGCCTTCCCGTCGAGAACAAAGTTCCGGTGGTTTGTTGGTAGGCCCAATTCGTGGTCCGCGAGCTCCTCGGTAGCAGGGGAGGCTGGCGAGCAACCTCCGCCCTAACCATTCTCCGGCGAGGTCTCTAGCGAGCTAAGGAAAATTTGTTGTTGTTGTTTCTCTCTCCCATTAGAAACCTCCATGTCCTTCTTCATCTTCTTTGGCGGCAGGGGATGGTGAGTCGAGCTGGAGCTCACGAGGTCAGGGCGCTTCTTGCTGGAGGGGGGCTGCCGAGACCCAACTCGCTCCGGCAGGCCGCGGTGGCTGCCCTCTCAAACCCGAGTGGGTCAGGGTGCAGTCTTGAGTCCGTAAATGGCGAGTGCTCGGGGATCAGTCACTCCCCTACAGAGAATAACTTGGTGTTAGAAAATATCTATTTTTTGCGAGCCCAATAAAGAGAAAAGGGAAAGAGCTATACTTTCATATTACAGCACTTGAGGGAGCGATTCGAGGCCCCTTCGAATAATGTCGACCTCAAAATCCTTGCCGAGGAAGTATTTGTGCATCTCGACATCATTACCTGTCATCGTAGTGCGGCGGTACACCTCCTCACTCCTCTACCGAGGGAAGAAGGGTATGTTTCCGAGCTCACCCTTGATGAATATGAGCTTGGAGAACCTAATGTGGTTACATGTTGGCTGTCTTGCGGACCTTGAACTGTGAGTCAGCCAGGAAGGCAACCCCTTCATTGGTCGTACGGTAGATGAAGAGTTTCCTGAAGACTGTCAAGTTGAACTCTATTCGCTCTCAACTGAGGTATCAGGCGAATGCCACCATCATGGAAATGGCATTCATGTTCAGCTAGGCAGTGACTGCTGCAAAGTACTTTAGGATTTAGCGAATCTATGGCCATAGGGGTTGGGAAAATCCCACCTCTAAGTGTGAGTTGGGGAAGGAAAGCTCATCCTCATAAAAGGAGTTGACGGCCTTGCCCGCCGCGGGTCGGCACGCAGAGAATCCCGCGGGGAGGTAGGCATTGATGAAGTGAGAGAGCTCTTGCTCGGTGGTGTTTCCTTCAACGAAGCTATACTCGGCGAATTACCGAGCACACTTAGACCTCCCATTAGAATCAGGTCGCGTCTTGACCATTTTTTAAGGGTTCTGGCGCGAGTGGAAGTAGCGAGTAGGGCAATAAGAAGGGGATGTAAGTCTGGAGTAAAGGCGATGGTTTTTTGTAGGTGAGATGGCCTATTTATAGAAAACAAAATTAATGGCTAAGCCGACCGATCAGTCCAGCTCTCCAACCCTGTCTCACTGACCCTGTGACCTGACCTATCCTATGGCAAGCTAAATATTAAGAACGGCATGCTGAAAGAATAGGTTTCAAGAATGTCTTAACACCTAGAGGGGGGGGGGTGAATCGGTTCAATTCTTTATTCTTAGGCAGTTAATAGATTATTAACAAGATGACTAAATTCAATAGCAATCAAAGCATACAACACATCAATCACAGCAGACACCCTGGTTTATAATGGTTCCCCAAGAGATGGGTACATCCACTTCCCCCCTTCGCCTATCCAGCAATACACTAGATTCGGCCAAACTTCCTTCCACCTTCTCAGATCCTCAAATCATACAACTCAGAACCCAAACTGGTTCCTACAACTCCGACTTCAACAAGTCATACACCTCAAGTTCTTCTTAAGAACCCTACCTCAGAGTGAATCCACACTCCTACCACTCATGCTATCAAGCCCTACCTCAGCCCTTATCACCAGGCCTACAACTCATAGAACTTAATCTCCTACCTCAGGCAAACAGCCCTACCTCAGCCTTTATAATTACAGGCTTACAACACTAAGATCTATAAATAGATCCTATAAAAATATATATAAAGAATTACTTTTCTTCCTTCACCCAGATAAGATAAAAGAGGAGTGAAGGAATATTTATCAGATCTTGATTAATCTACTCTCTTCAGATCATTGCTGCAATGAATCAAATTAAACCTTACTTAGCTTATTCAAAGCTTCTTGAAAGAGAGAACCTCGGTTGAATCTTCTTGTGAAGTTAATATAGACATAGCTTCTTCTTTCTTGCTGACTTGATTCAACAAACATTGACAGATCCAAAGAGATGTTATCTCCTTCTCTGATATAGAATCAGAACCTTCTTGCTGTATAGAATTTTATGTATTCTTCTTGTAGTAATCCTCCTTCGTTTTGACTTCCCTCTAATTTTTCTGTCTTACTGTGTGTCTCTCTTTTTCTCTGATTGCTCGTCTTTATTTATAGATCACATCAGAGAAAATCGGCTGATCCGGTGGATGACTTACATCTGACAGTTCTTACATGTCTAATAGGCCTTGATAATCCTGACAACTATCAAGTCTTCTTCCTTGAGATCTGGCACTTAAAGTTATTTAACTCAGCTGATTGTGTTGAGACACAAGGATAGTACGTGTCGACATAGATAAAGTATGTGTCAACATAATTATCCAGGTGTCGACACACTTCCTCTGGTGTTGTCGACAAACTTCAAAAACTGCCGACACAACTTTTATACAATGTGTCGACACAACTCCTTTGATGTTGTCAACACTCTTCAGAAACTATCTGCACAGCTCATTAAGCAGTCTCTACAGTCCCTTTGTAGAATGTGTTGACAAACTTCTTTTGACAATGTCGACACTCTTAAGAAACTGTCGGCACAACTGATGTAGACCCAACTTCTGTATGTCGACACAAGTCCTGTGTGTCGACATAGCTGTTGTAGACTTGAACTCTGAATGTCAAAACAATTCCTGTGTGTCGACAAAACCCTTTTACTCATGTCAGCACTTCAAATCTATGTGTGTCGACACTAATCATGAGTGTCGACAGTGTAACATCCCATTTCCAACTAGACCCCTAAGAGTGGTTTTGTCATAACAAAACCCTAGGAAGCCGAAGGAAGAGTCAAGTGGACCTGGTAGTGTGGATAGGGCCACTATGGTCAGCACTTAGCAGATTTCTAAACCTTGGTTAAAGGTGATCATGGGGCTTCACCAAGACTCCAAGACCCCACCCATACCCTTATAACCCTAGAAGGGGGTCAATGGGTCACTAAGGACCCATGGAGAGCAATCAAAGGACCTAAGTTGACCAAAGTCAACTATAACCCTAGCTAGGTCAAATTGACCTACACAAGGGTCCATTGCAGTCTATTAGCCAAATATACCCCACCCATACCTCCATAACCCTAGGTAGGGGTCAATGGGTCACTCAGGACCCATGGAGGGTAGTCAAGGGAGCTAAGTTGACCAAAGTCAACTCTAACCCTAAATAGGTCAAATTGACCTACACAAGGGTCAATTGCAGTCCCTTAGCCAAATGGACCCCACCCCTACCCTCATAGGCCTAGGGAGAGGCCAATAGGTCACCAAGGACTCATTGGGACCAATCATAAAGACTAGGTTGACCAAAGTCAACTCTTAACCTAAAATGGTCAAAGTGCCCTAGTTAAGGGCCAAGTGACTCCAAGGGCCAATCCAACCCCACCTTGACCCTAGGGGAGGCTAATGGGTCACCAAGGACCCATTAAAGAAATCTCAAGGACCAAATTGACCTAGGTGGGCCCTAGTCCAACTTTGGGTCAAGTTAGCCTAAATGGGCTAACTCAAGCTCAAGCCCATTTCAATTGGGCTAACCATGACTTAAGTGACCAAATAGACTTGTGGGCTGCCATGGGACATGTAGGAGCAAAAAATTCAGGCTTGGTGACTAGGAGTGAGAAAGTCACCCATGGAGGAGAGAAAAGAGATGAAAGAAGAAGGAAGGAGGACTTTGTGCTCCTCCTTCCCCCTCCCCAACCTCCCCATTCATTTCAGAAGGACAAGGGAGAGTGCAGCAGCCATTGTGGACTGGTTAGAGCAAGCTCCACCCCCCTACCAACCTAGCCGCCAAGATTGACCATGGCCAAAAATGGCACATGGCAATTCAGCCACCTAACTCCCTCCTCTCCCTCTTTAAAAGCTTCAGTGAGGTTCAAGGAGTATTTCCCACTCTTTTCCTGAAGAAGCCGAGCCCTTTCCTCCATTTCTGAACAAGCCGACCACCACCGACCACCACCATGTCAATCCGGCGATCAGTACGGCTACATCCGCCACCACAGGTCCTCCTCCACTCCTTCTCTCATGGGTAGATCGTAGGGATCACTAGGGCCGAGGTTAGGGCTCGATTGAGCTCAATCAGAATTTCAAAATCATGGAATTTCCATGAAAATTCATCCTCTCGGGTTCGCCGGAATAATGCTTCCCGGCGGCCTAGCCGCCGCCTGGAGATAGCCCCGACCACCACGAAGGTGTCAGCGGCGGTGACAGGCCGGGGAGGTGGCCGGAGCGCCGGCAGCAGCCGCTGGAAGTTAGCCCAGACAGGAGCAATCCTGGCCGTTGGCGCGCGGGGACGATGACGGGATGCCGACCAGGATTGCGCCAAGATGCGTGCAAAAATTGTATTAAACTATAGGTTAAATATTTGAATCATTTTATTTCATTCTGTCACAAATTTTGTATTATTTGATTTTAATTATTAAAAATACTTAGAGCCATTTTCAGAGAAAATGGTCAACACCAAAAATGTAGCCCCCGAGTCTATTTTTATACAAAATTGGTTTGAACCAATTTGGGTGACTGGTTTGACCAAAGCACTCATTTTGGTGGGGTCTATACAAATGACTAGGCAGTAATTAAATTAAGTTCCCACACTACATCCTTGGTCCAAATGGTCTGAAATTTTGGCAGGGAGGCACCCTACCCTATTACTAGACCCTGCCCAAAAATGGGAATTTTTGGGAATAATTTTCCTATAGTTTTGTAAATAATTCAATTATGCTAGGGTAAATTAAATTATGGGTCAAATGAAGTCCAAATTCATCCAAATTTTGGTGGGATGTATATGAGATCAAAATAGACCTCTGGTTAAAATTTCATTAAGTTTGGAGTTGATTTGAATGGGAATCAAGCAACCCTAGCCTTGCCCTAAGAAGGGCATTTTGGTCCAAAATGTAATTTTGGGTTTTGAGTGTCCAATTCACCTCAACAGAGGTTCAAATTTGGGACACTGACTTGTCATGACTTTATACACCTTCCAATGAAAACTTCGGGGCATTGGAGTTGATTTGGCCCAAGATCCTAGGTCAAACCCTAAGGAAGGGCTTTTGTACCTTGTGAAGGACATATGGCCATAACACCTTGTATGACTATGAAACTTTGTAGAGATGGTTTTAGGGTAACTATAACCCTCTGGTAAAAATCTTAGGGTGTTTTGAAAAGTTTGGGACCCACAAAACCCTAACACTAGTTTAGGGCACACACTTCGTAGGGTTGGATTAGGCTAGTTAAACTCTTCCAAATAGGGTGAAATTTTGGTAAAATGGTCATAAGGATATTATTAGTCTCTGATAATTTAATTGGGACTTTTGGGATAATATTTAGGGTACTTCATTTGTAATCCAAGGATTGCCACAATTTAGTAAACTAATTAGTATGGTCCCTCTAACTCTTGGGAGGTCATGAAAATTTGGCAAAGGATGTTTTGAATCATTATAAGCTTATATAAACTTTATAAAAAATTTTTGATATATATTTGAGATACTTACTTCACAAGCTTGTTAAATGATGGAATTATTCAATAATTTAAGTTAGTCCATATACTGATAAATAAATTATGAAATTTGTCCCAAACCATTTAAATGCCATTAGATTCATACTTTAATTTTCTCTGAATTTTTGGAAGCCATATAGTATTTTATATTTCTTTAAATGAATTTTTAAGGATTAAAATAAAATAATGATTTGGGGATAAAACCTTACTGAAAAATTTAGATATTTTGGAAGATGAGTTATATCCTTATTTTGAATAAGATATAAAAATTGTAGAATGATATCTTGACTAAAAATGGTACTCCATGTTCATTATTGGAAATTTTAGTCAATAGAATAATTAAATAAATTATTAAATAAATAAGAAAAATTTTGGATCTCTGGATTTAGGGCTTAAAGGTCATAATGGACCTCCATTAATTATTATAAGAGTATTGGATAATTATTTGATGTACCTCCTATTTTACATGATGTTTGACATGATGGTCTACAGTTAGCAATTTTGGAAAACTGTATATTAATTTGTTTGAAGCTTATCACTCCTTAATCACTGATGATATTTGACCCAGAGCATTTATGGGCCCTTGCAATCATGTTAGAGTTATCCTTTAATTTTCAGAAATAATATTGCCATGTTTATTATATTTATGAATTATTGCAATATACCATTTAAATAAAAATCAGTGGCCTGAACCTTGTTGAAAAACTAAGAGATTTTGTATCTTAGGTTAAATGATTATATTAAGTATAACATAAATCTAGGGAGATTTTATCTTGTCAAAATTTGGTACCTTCAGCTCAATCTTGGAGACTTTGGCCACTATAAATATTTAATAAATTCCTAGATAAATAGGAAAATTGTAAAACTCTGGATTTGGGCAATAAAGGTCATAATGGACCTCCATTAATTATTATAGGAGTATTTGATGATTACTTGATATACTTCCCATTTTACATAACATTAAACCTTGGAGGTCTGCATATAGTAAGTCTACAGAAATAATCTAGAGTACAAGTTAGGCACATAAGTCAAACATTAGTGGTTATAGGAACGAGTTCATCACTCAGGATTGGATGAGCTAGGGATGGGTTTGACTAAAAGCTAGGTGGTGTTCGGGAATCGACGAAAGATCGTCTTCCCCACAGAGTGGAAGGTCAAATCACCTTAGATTTAGTTTACTGAATATGAAAATGAAATGGGTAAAACCTAAGTCATAGGCATAAAGTAAATTGAGGAGTAAGTAGTAAACTTAGGATTTCACACTCTCACACCCCTGAGTCCCGAGAGATAGTTTGGGTTACTTGGGCAATAAGCCCAGTGGTTAAGGTAATGGGCATGGTAGCCCGGCGAGCTTCGAATCGGTTGTAGATTATGACGGACGGGATAGTCCGGTGAGCTTTGGCTCGGTTGTTGGTAATGACGGACGGGATAGTCCGGGGAGCTTCGGCTCGGTTGTAGATTATGACGGACGGGTTAGTCCGGGGAGCTTCGGCTCGGTTATAGATTATGACGGACGAGTTAGTCTGGTGAGCTTTGGCTCGGTTGTTGGTTATGACGGACGGGATAGTCCGGGGAGCTTCGGCTCAGTTGTAGATTATGACGGATGAGTTAGTCCGGGGAGCTTCGACTCGGTTGTTGATTATGACGGATGGGATAGTCCGGGAAGATTCGGCTCGGTTATTTGTTGGACTCATAACTATTGCATGTGCATAAAAGGTATAAGGTGGTGGGTCTTCGATATTGGGGAGTTCGTTGTACCGACACCAATATCGTTGACTCGGCAAGTGTGGTTTTACACTTCGCCAACAGAAGTCTGGTGCGCCAGCCAGCAAGAGTACGCAGGCGTCCGCTTAGTGCCCCAAGTGTTGAGGCGTACGATAGGTCAGACCGGTAGTACAAATACTGGTTTTGAGCTGGGCGAGGCCCAACCCACCGCTTTCGTCTGCCACTACGGAGGTATCCTGGGAGGTAACGGCTCCGAAAGGGGGAACTAAAGGTCTGTGTACACAGAGTCGAGTGGGTGAGTTGCACTTGCATGTTCACATCATAGCATATTTGCATTTCATAGCATAACCATTGCTTATAACCTGACCCCTAATGTATAAGCGGTATGGGACGCTCTATACATTATGTCTTGCAAAACGATCCCTTGGCCTATAAGTTCATGCGAGCGTGCTTATAAGTCAAGGTTCTCTTTCAGTATTATTTATATGTTATGCCTGCTAGTAAAACCGACACCTTATCGTATAAATCGGTATGAGACTTTTTATACGATAGGAGTCCTGCAAGAGATCACTTAGCTTATATGTTTTCACATAAGTTAAGGTTACTTATTTAGATTTTGTATAATTATTATCACACTTATCACTGTTAGTTTAGTTCCGCTATCATATGCAATTTGACATTCTCCACCTTCATGTCCTTTCCATTCCCTCTCCCCGCTCGGTGCTTAGCAGCCATGGGGGAAGGGGTGGGGGATGATAGGACTTAGTCTTTTAGACTAACGGTTTTCGAACCACATCATTTAGGGGACCACGGAGCCCAGCATGGAGGGGCAGCCCCGGAGGTCGGCACGCTTGGAGATCGGACAGTCTAGTACTGGAGTCCAGACAGCAGGGACTCTGAGTCCCGAACACAAGTAGTTGTATTAGTTTGCTTCCGCGATGAGTGATTTGTTGTGAGGACTTGATGTACCGGGCATAAGCCCGAGATTTTCTTTATATGTACTATCTGTGGACACTCCCTTCGTGGAGTTTATTTTTCTATATATGTGATTTCTGTGGACTTGTTTTTATACTTATGCTACAGTAGAGATTGATTTGGCCGGCAGAATCGGCGTCTTGTAGTGATAACCTTCCCGGGTGAGAAGGTATCACAGCAAAGCGGCGGTTCTGGGCCTAACACCCCGGTGTCGAAAAAGAAAAAAAAATGGGGGTGTTACAAGTGGTATCAGAGGAAACCTCGATCGGAAAGGTAGCAGTCCACTAACCCTGGGGCACCCCCGCTCGAGTTTAGTTTGGGGACAAACTAAGCAGCGGAAGCAGTGGTGGGCGAATATGGGAAATCACATGAAAATTGTCCACTTTTAGTTAAATCTGTGAGACTTCTTATATTTGACTTCTATTACGCAGCCCCCAGCACAGCCAACACCACAAGGCAGAGTTCAGCAGACTCCGACTATTGCACCACCTTCCCCGGTCCCCACTCCATTCCTACACTTGGAGATGGGTCAAACGTTGACGGACATTCTAGATGCTTTCAGGGCTCAGCAGGTTCCGGCTCTGCAGCCAAACCCAGGGGCCAACTGGCTGAGCATCTTTCGAGGACTCTCTCCTCCATCCTACTTGGGGACAGAATCCGCTGTACGGGCAGAAGAATGGCTAGATATTATGTACGAAATGCTGACTGGGATACGGTGTCCCTGGGAGGAGAGGGTGGCCTTGGTTGTCTCCTGCCTGGAATCCCATGCCAATAGGTGGTGGAAGACGCTGCTGGACACAATGTTTGCTGATAGGGAGGTTGCGGAAGTTACCTGGGAAGAGTTCAGGACCGCGCTGCTGGAGCATTTTGTTCCATAGTCGGTTAGGGATGAGTTGGAGGAGTGGTTTTTACAGTTGAAGCAGGGCACCCGGACAGTGGTGGAGTACCATCGGGAGTTTGACCATTTTGCTCGATATGCAGATTCTTACTAGCTGGACGAAGCGGGATACATCAAGAGATTCTATAAGGGCCTGCGGGAGGACTTGAGGGAGGCTTTGTTGTTTGTATCTGACGGGCCTATCTCCCGGATTTTGGAGATGTCAAAGAGGATTGAGGCCGATTGGCACACCACTCGGGGCCGGAAGCGGCAAGCGGAGGATCAGGGCCGGAGAGCCCGAAATGATCAGCGGCAAGGTGCTATACCAGGTGGAAGAAGGACAGAGGACAAGCCTCGTCAGGAAGTGAGGCAGGAGCCGAGGGAGCCGGTGGTAATGGCTCCTCAACCTCTTCAGATGAGGGAGGCACCAAGACCCGGGGGTATGGCATTTCCCCCACCAGAGTGCTACAACTGCCATCAGATAGGGCATATTCGGAGAAACTGCCGCATGAGGGAAGCACCTCTACCAGCACCACAGGCTGCCCCGCATGCCCAGCAGTTTGGAGGACGAGGACGTGGTCGGGGACATGTTTTCCTGGGTGCAGATCGCAGGCAGCAGAGGGAGCAAATTTATGCACTGGATCTGGCTCAGCCCCGAAACCCGGAGCAAGTAATCACTGGTACGTTTGAAATTTTTTTTTAAAAGTTATTTCCTCATAAAGTTAAATTTTATATAGAAGTGACAATCTAGGAAAGAAAACCATAGTTAGATTCTAAGACATTTAATTTTTCCCAAAACCCCAGGAATAGTTTTCATCAGCGGCAAAACCGCTTATATGATATTTGATACGGGTGCTTCACACTCATTTGTATCGCAGGCCTTCATAGAAGGGTTGGGAGGCGTGGAACGATTCACGGGTCTGATGATGAGGATACGATTACCCGACGGATCAGAGTTGTTCACCTCTGCCCACTATAACATGGAGGCAGTAATCGGCAGAAGGATATTTGAAGCTCCAGCGACGATCATAAAGATGCCAATCTTTGACTTGATCCTAGGGATGACGTGGTTGAACTGGAATCATGTTCAAATTGACTGCATGACCAAGAGAGTTACCGTAAGACATAGGGATTCCTACCTCGTCATTGAAGGTACAAAATCTATTCTTCCTCTCATGTTGTCATCTGTACAGGCCGTCAAGGCTCACTTACAGGGGGAAGAAGTGTATGAGGTAATATTTGAAATGACTGAGGCCAAGGTCTCCACCTCGGATATACCGATGGTGCGAGATTTTGCCGACGTATTCCCAGAGAAACTGCCTGGGCTACCCCCACACCGGGAGCAGGATTTTCGGATACAGCTGGTGCCGGGGGCTAAGCCGGCAGCTAGAGCCCCTTACCGGATGGCCCCAAAAGAGCTGACAGAATTTCGAAGCCAACTCCAGGAACTGGTGGAAGCCGGATTTGTTAGACCGAGTTCCTCGCCATGGGGAGCCCCGGTCTTATTTGTGAAGAAGAAGGATGGGACACTTCGCCTGTGCATCGATTATCGAGCACTAAATAGGCTGACCGTCCAGAATACCTATCCGCTCCCACGGATAGACGAATTATTCGACCAGCTGGAGGGAGCACATTATTTCTCGAAGCTGGATTTAATGTCGGGTTACTACCAACTACGGATCCAGGAGGAGGACATTCCAAAGACTGCTTTCAGTAGCAGATATGGGCTATATGAGTTTACAGTGATGTTCTTCGGGCTCACAAATGCTCCGTCGGCATTCATGAGCCTCATGAACCGGGTTTTTGAGGCCTACTTGGATGTGTTCATCATTGTATTCATAGACGATATCCTGATCTACTCTAGGACGGAAGAGGAGCACACTCGGCATCTGACGCTGACTCTGGAGAGACTACGGGAGCACAAGCTCTATGCGAAGATCTGCAAATGCCAGTTTTAGTTGAAGGAGGTGGCCTTCCTAGGCCATATTATCAGTGGTGCTGGGTTGGCAGTGGACCCGGCCAATATCCAAGCAGTCCGGGACTGGCCACAGTTGAAGACGGCCACAGATGTACGAAGTTTCCTAGGACTCGCCGGTTACTACCGGAAGTTCGTAGAGGGATTCTCTCGTATCGCCCTTCCACTCACATCTCTGACAAGGAAGGAGGTGCCCTTTATCTGGACCCCACAGTGTAACGCGGCTTTTCAAGAGCTAAAGGGGCGACTCACTTCGGCCCCTATACTTGCTCTCCCTTTAGGGAAAGAAGGATTTCAGGTCTACACCGATGCCTCCTACCAGGGCATGGGTGCAGTGCTTATGCAGAATGGCCATGTGATAGCTTACGCTTCTCGGCAGCTGAAGAAGCATGAGCAAAATTACCCAGTCCATGACTTAGAGATGGGAACTGTCATCTTTGCACTAAAAGTCTGGCGTCACTATCTGTACGGTGTCCACTGCAACATATACTCTGACCATAAAAATTTGAGGTATGTGGACACGCAAAAAGAGCTGAACATCAGATAGAGACGATGGGTGAAATTTTTTGCAGACTACCAGTATGAGATGCACTACCACCCGGGAAAGGCGAATGTGGTAGCAGATGCACTGAGCCGAAAGACCGCAAACGCCGGAATAGGAACACCATTGATGGCCTTGGAGTTAATATAGATGTTTGATAAGATGCAAATATCCCTGGTGTCTGAGGATCACCCTGAGTTATACCGAGAATATCTGTCGTCATTAATCTCCACGGATGACATACGAGAACGGGTCAAGGATGGACAGAGACAGGATACCCAGCTAGAGCCAATATTCCGGGCCTTAGAAGCAGGCACTGCGGGAGATTACACACTGAGGGATGACTTAGTATGCTTTAGAGGACGGGTCTACATACCAGAGGGAGGCCAGGTCCGGGAGGATATCATGATGGAAGCTCATTGCAGTCGATATTCGGTACACCCGGGGATTATGAAGATGACTGCAGATCTGAAGAAGACTATGTTCTGGCCCGGCATGAATAAGGATATCACCTACTTCGTGACCCATTGCAAGGCTTGTCAGTTAGTGAAAGCAGAGTGCAGGAACCCCGCAGGACTATTGCAGCCACTCCCAGTACCAGAGTGGAAGTTCGATGATATCGCCATGGACTTTATACACGGACTTCCTCGATCAAAGACAGGGAATGATTCGATCTGGGTGATCGTCGACTGGCTGACAAAGGTAGCACGGTTTATTCCAATCAGGAAGGATGACTCGGTGTGCGTATTAGTCCGAAAGTTTGTGGAGCAATTCGTCCGCTATCATGGCATACCCAAGTCTATTGTGTCAGACCGAGATGGACGATTTACATCCAGGGAGTGGAGGTCAGTGCAGACTTACTTAGGCACTCGACTAACATTCAGTACGGCTTTCCACCCCCAGACGGATGGACAGACTGAACGAACCAACCGGACTCTGGAGGATTTACTACGACTCTGAATATTAGATCGCGGTGAACCTTGGGAGAAGTTGTTACCGTTGATCGAGTTCTCTTATAATAACAGCTACCAGTCTAGTATAAAGAAAGATCCTTATGAGGCATTGTACGGACAGAAGTGCAGGACTCCGCTGTCATGGATACAGGACGAGGACCCTAAGGCATTGGATTCGGAGTTTGTCGAGGACTTCGAGGCTCAGGTGAGATTGATACGGGACAGGATGCTAGAAGCACAGAGCCGGCAGGCTAAGTATTACGACTCTCGGCACCGTCAGGTGGAATTACAGGTGGGAGATCAGGTGTTCTTGAAGATCCGACCAATGCATGGAGTTACTCGGGTACGTGGATAGAGGAAGAAGCTTAGTCCAAGATACATGGGGCCTTATAGGATCCAGGAGCGGATCGGTCCCTTGGCATACAGGCTGGAGCTGCCACCAGAGCTGGTGAGTTTGCACGACGTATTCTATATATCCTCCCTTAGGAGAGCTCTATTACGCCCAGAGCAGCAAGTTACAATCACAGATGGACCGATAGCATCTGATCGGTCAGTTCACCTAGAACCGGTCCGTATTGACGACAAGGGGGTACGAGTTTTACGCCACAAGAAGGTTCCGTTAGTCAAGGTCCTGTGGAGAAATCATGGAAGAGAGGAGCACACATGGGAGCCCCAGGACTTGATGCGACAAAGATACCCGGAACTCTTCAGTCAGGTATTCCTCACAACCACTCAAGATGTTCAGTTTACCTTCCTATTTTTAACTAGTAGAACTGAAATTTCAAGGATATGGGCTAAACTTTTGTTTATTGGGGTCTAGACTTTGCCAATTGGGGGATTTGGTCTTAAATTTGACTATCACCTTTAAACCTCATATAATCAAACATGGTGTCGTGACGTAAACCTTTCAACTCTATGGGATGTTACAAGCTTCTTCCTTCCCGATAGGAGTCCCCGTAGGCTTAACCTTGATTTCGGGGACGAAATCTTTGTTTTGTTTATTGGGATTTGTAACATCTCATTTCCAACTAGACCCCTAAGAGTGGTTTTGTCATGACAACCCTAGGAAGCCCAAGGAAGAGTCAAGTGGACCTGGTAGTGTGGATAGGGCCACTATGGTCAGCACTTAGCAGATTTCTAAACCTTGGTTAAAGGTGATCATGGGGCTTCACCAAGACTCCAAGACCCCACCCATACCCTTATAACCCTAGAAGGGGGTTAATGGGTCACTAAGGACCCATGGAGAGCAATCAAAGGACCTAAGTTGACCAAAGTCAACTATAACCCTAGCTAGGTCAAATTGACCTACACAAGGGTCCATTGCAGTCTATTAGCCAAATATACCCCACCCATACCTCCATAACCCTAGGTAGGGGTCAATGGGTCACTAAGGACCCATGGAGGGTAGTCAAGGGAGCTAAGTTGACCAAAGTCAACTCTAACCTTACATAGGTCAAATTGACCTACACAAGGGTCAATTGCAGTCCCTTAGCCAAATGGACCCCACCCCTACCCTCATAGGCCTAGGGAGAAGCCAATAGGTCACCAAGGACTCATTGGGACCAATCATAAAGACTAGGTTGACCAAAGTCAACTCTTGACCTAAAATGGTCAAAGTGCCCTAGTTAAGGGCCAAGTGACCTCCATGGGCCAATCCAACCCCACCTTGACCCTAGGGGAGGCAAATGGGTCACCAAGGACCCATTAAAGAAATCTAAAGGACCAAATTGACCTAGGTGGGCCCTAGTCCAACTTTGGGTCAAGTTAGCCCAAATGGGCTAACTCAAGCTCAAGCCCATTTCAATTGGGCTAACCATGACTTAAGTGACCAAATGGACTTGTGGGCTGCCATGGGACATGCAGGAGCCAAAAATTCAGGCTTGGTGACTAGGAGAGAGAAAGTCACCCATGGAGGAGAGAGAAAGAGAAGAAAGAAGAAGGAAGGAGGACTTTGTGCTCCTCCTTCCCCCTCCCCAACCTCCCCATTCATTTCAGAAGGACAAGGGGGAGTGCAGCAGCCATTGTGGACAGGTTAGAGCAAGCTCCACCCTCCTACCAACCTAGCCGCCAAGATTGACCTTGGCCAAAAATGGCACATGGCAATTCAGCCACCTAACTCCCTCTTCTCCCTCTTTAAAAGCTTCAGTGAGGTCCAAGGAGTATTTCCCACTCTTTTCCTGAAGAAGCCGAGCCCTTTCCTACATTTCTGAACAAGCCGACCACCACCGACCACCACCATGCCAATCCGGCGTTCAGCACGGCTACATCCGCCACCACAGGTCCTCCTCCACTCCTTCTCTCATGGGTAGATCGTAGGGATCATTAGGGACGAGGTTAGGGCTCGATTGAGCTCAATCGGAATTTCAAAATCATGGAATTTCCATAAAAATTCATCCTCTCGGGTTCGCCGGAATAGTGCTTCCCGGCGGCCTAGCCGCCGCCTGGAGATAGCCCCGACCACCACGAAGGTGTCGGCGGCGGTGACAGGCCGGGGAGGTGGCCGGAGCGCCGGCAGCAGCCGCTGGAAGTTGGCCCAGGAAGGAGCAATCCTGGCCGTTGGCGCGCGGGGACGATGACGGGATGCCGTCCAGGATTGCGCCAAGATGCGTGCAAAAATGATATTAAACTATAGGTTAAATATTTGAATCATTTTATTTCATTCTGTCACAAATTTTGTATTATTTGATTTTAATTATTAAAAATATTTAGAGCCATTTTCAGAGTAAATGGTCAACACCAAAAATGTATCCCCTTGAGTCTATTGTTATACAAAATTGGTTTGAACTAATTTGGGTGACTGGTTTGACCAGGGCACTCATTTTGTGGGGTCTATACAAATCACTAGGCAGTAATTAAGTTAAGTGCCCACACTTCATCCTTGGTCCAAATGGTCTGAACTTTTGGCAGGGAGGCACCCTACCCTATATCTAGACCCTGCACAAACATGGGAATTTTTGGGAATAATTTTCGTATAGTTTTGTAAATAATTTAATTATGCTAGGGTAAATTAATTTATGGGTCAAATGAAGTCCAAATTCATCCAAATTTTGGTGGGATGTATATGAGCTCAAAATAGACCTCTGGTTAAAATTTCATTAAGTTTGGAGTTGATTTGAATGGGAATCAAGCAACCCTAGCCTTGCCCTAAGAAGGGCATTTTGGTCCAAAATGTAATTTTGGGTTTTGAGTGTCAAATTCACCTCAACAGAGGTTCAAATTTGGGACACTGACTTGTCATGACTTTATACACCTTCCAATAAAAACTTGGGGGCAATGGAGTTGATTTAGCCCAAGATCCTAGGTCAAACCCTAAGGAAGGGCTTTTGTAACTTGTGAAGGTCATATGGCCATAACACCTTGTATCACTATGAAACTTTGTAGAGATGGTTTTAGGGTAACTATAACCCTCTGGTAAAAATCTTAGGGTGTTTTGGAAAGTTTGGGACCCACAAAACCCTAACCCTAGTTTAGGGCACAAACTTCGTAGGGTTGGATTTGGCTAGTTAAACTCTTCAAAATAGGGTGAAATTTTGGTAAAATGGTCATAAGGATATTATTAGTCTCTGATAATTTAATTGGGACTTTTGGGATAATATTTATAGTACTTCATTTGTAATCCAAGGATTGGCACAATTTAGTAAACTAATTATTATGGTCCCTCTGACCCTTGGGAGGTCATGAAAATTTGGCAAAGGAAGTTTTGAATCATTAAAAGCTAATATAAACTTTATGAAAATTTTTGGATATATATTTGAGATACTTACTTCACAAGCTTGTTAAATGATGGAATTATTCAATAATTTAAGTTAGTCCATATACTGATAAATAAATTATGAAATTTGGCCCAAACCATTTAAATGCCATTAGATTCATACTTGAATTTTCTCTGAATTTTTGGAAGCCATATAGTATTTTATATTTCTTTAAAAGAATTTTTAAGGATTAAAATAAAATAATGATTTGGGGATAAAACCTTACTTAAAAATTTAGATATTTTGGAAGATAAGTTATATCCTTATTTTGAATAAGATATAAAAATTATAGAATGATATCTTGACTAAAAATGGTACTCCATGTTCATTATTGGAAATTTTAGTCAATAGAATAATTAAATAAATTATTAAATAAATAAGAAAAATTTTGGATCTCTGGATTTAGGGCTTAAAGGTCATAATGGACATCCATTAATTATTATAAGAGTATTGGATAATTATTTGATGTACCTCCTATTTTACATGAAGTTTGACATGGTGGTCTGCAGTTAGCAATTTTGGAAAACTGTATATTAATTTATTTGAAGCTTATCACTCCTTAATCACTGATGATATTTGACCCAGAGCATTTATGTGCATTTGCAATCATGTTAGAGTTATCCTTGAATTTTCAGAAATAATATTGCCCTGTTTATTATATTTATGAATTATTGCAATATTCCATTTAAATAAAAATCAGTGGCCTGAACCTTGTTGAAAAACTAGGAGATTTTGTATCTTAGGTTAAATGATTATATTAAGTATAACATAAATCTGGGGAGATTTTATCTTGTCAAAATTTGGTACCTTCAGCTAAATCTTGGAGACTTTGGCCACTATAAATATTTAATAAATTCCTAGATAAATAGGAAAATTGTAAAACTCTGGATTTGGGCAATAAAGGTAATAATGGACCTCCATTAATTATTATAGGAGTATTGGATGATTACTTGATATACTTCCCATTTTACATAACATTAAACCTTGGAGGTCTGCATATAGTAAGTCTACAGAAATAATCTAGAGTACAAGTTAGGCACATAAGTCAAACATTAGTGGTTATAGGAACGAGTTCATCACTCAGGATTGGATGAGCTAGGGATGGGTTTGACTAAAAGCTAGGTGGTGTTCGGGAATCGACGAAAGATCGTCTTCCCCACAGAGTGGAAGGTCAAATCACCTTAGATTTAGTTTACTGAATATGAAAATGAAATGGGTAAAACCTAAGTCATAGGCATAAAGTAAATTGAGGAGTAAGTAGTAAACTTAGGATTTCACACTCTCACACCCCTGAGTCCCGAGAGATAGTTTGGGTTACTTGGGCAATAAGCCCAGTGGTTAAGGTAATGGGCATGGTAGCCCGGCGAGCTTCGAATCGGTTGTAGATTATGACGGACGGGATAGTCCGGTGAGCTTTGGCTCGGTTGTTGGTAATGACGGACGGGATAGTCCGGGGAGCTTCGGCTCGGTTGTAGATTATGACGGACGGGTTAGTCCGGGGAGCTTCGGCTCGGTTATAGATTATGACGGACGAGTTAGTCTGGTGAGCTTTGGCTCGGTTGTTGGTTATGACGGACGGGATAGTCCGGGGAGCTTCGGCTCAGTTGTAGATTATGACGGATGAGTTAGTCCGGGGAGCTTCGACTCGGTTGTTGATTATGACGGATGGGATAGTCCGGGAAGATTCGGCTCGGTTATTTATTGGACTCATAACTATTGCATGTGCATAAAAGGTATAAGGTGGTGGGTCTTCGATATTGGGGAGTTCGTTGTACCGACACCAATATCGTTGACTCGGCAAGTGTGGTTTTACACTTCGCCAACAGATGTCTGGTGCGCCAGCCAGCAAGAGTACGCAGGCGTCCGCTTAGTGCACCAAGTGTTGAGGCGTACGATAGGTCAGACCGGTAGTGCAAATACTGGTTTTGAGCTGGGCGAGGCCCAACCCACCGCTTTCGTCTGCCACTACGGAGGTTTCCTGGGAGGTAACGGCTCCGAAAGGGGGAACTAAAGGTCTGTGTACACAGAGTCGAGTGGGTGAGTTGCACTTGCATGTTCACATCATAACATATTTGCATTTCATAGCATAACCATTGCTTATAACCTGACACCTAATGTATAAGCGGTATGGGACGCTCTATACATTAGGTCTTGCAAAACGATCCCTTGGCCTATAAGTTCATGCGAGTGTGCTTATAAGTCAAGGTTCTCTTTCAGTATTATTTATATGTTATGCCTGCTAGTAAAACCGACACCTTATCGTATAAATCGGTATGAGACTTTTTATACGATAGGAGCCCTGCAAGAGATCACTTAGCTTATGTGTTTTCACATAAGTTAAGGTTACTTATTTAGATTTTGTATAATTATTATCACACTTATCACTGTTAGTTTAGTTCCGCTATCATATGCAATTTGACATTCTCCACCTTCATGTCCTTTCCATTCCCTCTCCCCGCTCGGTGCTTAGGAGCCATGGGGGAAGGGGTGGGGGATGATAGGACTTAGTCTTTTAGACTAACGGTTTTCGAACCACATCATTTAGGGGACCACGGAGCCCAGCATGGAGGGGAAGCCCCGGAGGTCGGCACGCTTGGAGATCGGACAGTCTAGCACTGGAGTCCAGACAGCAGGGACTCTGAGTCCCGAACACCAGTAGTTGTATTAGTTTGCTTCCGCGATGAGTGATTTGTTGTGAGGACTTGATGTACCGGGCATAAGCCCGAGATTTTCTTTATATGTACTATCTGTGGACACTCCCTTCGTGGAGTTTATTTTTCTATATATGTGATTTCTGTGGACTTGTTTTTATACTTATGCTACAGTAGAGATTGATTTGGCCGGCAGAATCGGCGTCTTGTAGTGATAACCTTCCCGGGTGAGAAGGTATCACCGCAAAGCGGCGGTTCTGGGCCTAACACCCCGGTGTCGAAAAAGAAAAAAAAATGGGGGTGTTACAAGTGGTATCAGAGGAAACCTCGATCGGAAAAGTAGCAGTCCACTAACCCTGGGGCACCCCTGCTCGAGTTTAGTTTGGGGACAAACTAAGCAGCGGAAGCAGTGGTGGGCGAATATGGGAAATCACATGAAAATTGTCCACTTTTAGTTAAATCTGTGAGACTTCTTATATTTGACTTCTATTACGCAGCCCCCAACACAGCCAACACCACAAGGCAGAGTTCAGCAGACTCCGACTATTGCACCACCTTCCCCGTTCCCCACTCCATTCCTACACTTGGAGATGGGTCAAACGTTGACAGACATTCTAGATGCTTTCAGGGCTCAGCAGGTTCCGGCTCTGCAGCCAAACCCAGGGGCCAACTGGCTGAGCATCTTTCGAGGACTCTCTCCTCCATCCTACTTGGGGACAGAATCCGCTGTACGGGCAGAAGAATGGCTAGATATTATGTACGAAATGCTGACTGGGATACGGTGTCCCTGGGAGGAGAGGGTGGCCTTGGTTGTCTCCTGCCTGGAATCCCATGCCAATAGGTGGTGGAAGACGCTGCTGGACACAATGTTTGCTGATAGGGAGGTTGCGGAAGTTACCTGGGAAGAGTTCAGGACCGCGCTGCTGGAGCATTTTGTTCCATAGTCGGTTAGGGATGAGTTGGAGGAGTGGTTTTTATAGCTGAAGCAGGGCACCCGGACAGTGGTGGAGTACCATCGGGAGTTTGACCATTTGGCTCGATATGTAGATTCTTACTAGCTGGACGAAGCGGGATACATCAAGAGATTCTATAAGGGCCTGCGGGAGGACTTGAGGGAGGCTTTGTTGTTTGTATCTGACGGGGCTATCTCCTGGATTTTGGAGATGTCAAAGAGGATTGAGGCCGATTGGCACACCACTCGGGGCCGGAAGCGGCAAGCGGAGGATCAGGGCCGGAGAGCCCGAAATGATCAGCGGCAAGGTGCTATACCAGGTGGAAGAAGGACAGAGGACTAGCCTCGTCAGGAAGTGAGGCAGGAGCCGAGGGAGCCGGTGGTAATGGCTCCTCAACCTCTTCAGATGAGGGAGGCACCAAGACCCGGGGGTATGGCATTTCCCCCACCAGAGTGCTACAACTGCCATCAGATAGGGCATATTCGGAGAAACTGCCGCATGAGGGAAGCACCTCTACCAGCACCACAGGCTGCCCCGCATGCCCAGCAGTTTGGAGGACGAGGACGTGGTCGGGGACATGTTTTCCTGGGTGCAGATCGCAGGCAGCAGAGGGAGCAAATTTATGCACTGGATCTGGCTCAGCCCCGAAACCCGGAGCAAGTAATCACTGGTACGTTTGAATTTTTTTTAAAAAAGTTATTTCCTCATAAAGTTAAATTTTATATAGAAGTGACAATCTAGGAAAGAAAACCATAGTTAGATTCTAAGACATTTAATTTTTCCCAAAACCCCAGGAATAGTTTTCATCAGCGGCAAAACCGCTTATATGCTATTTGATACGGGTGCTTCACACTCATTTGTATCGCAGGCCTTCATAGAAGGGTTGGGAGGCGTGGAACGATTCACGGGTCTGATGATGAGGATACGATTACCCGACGGATCAGAGTTGTTCACCTCTGCCCACTATAACATGGAGGCAGTAATCGGCAGAAGGATATTTGAAGCTCCAGCGACGATCATAAAGATGCCAATCTTTGACTTGATCCTAGGGATGACGTGGTTGAACTGGAATCATGTTCAAATTGACTGCATGACCAAGAGAGTTACCGTAAGACATAGGGATTCCTACCTCGTCATTGAAGGTACAAAATCTATTCTTCCTCTAATGTTGTCATCTGTACAGGCCGTCAAGGCTCACTTACAGGGGGAAGAAGTGTATGAGGTAATATTTGAAATGACTGAGGCCAAGGTCTCCACCTCGGATATACCGATGGTACGAGATTTTGCCGACGTATTCCCAGAGAAACTGCCTGGGCTACCCCCACACCGGGAGCAGGATTTCCAGATACAGCTGGTGCCGGGGGCTAAGCCGGCAGCTAGAGCCCCTTACCGGATGACCCCAAAAGAGCTGACAGAATTTCGAAGCCAACTCCAGGAACTGGTGGAAGCCGGATTTGTTAGACCGAGTTCCTCGCCATGGGGAGCCCCGGTCTTATTTGTGAAGAAGAAGGATGGGACACTTCGCCTGTGCATCGATTATCGAGCACTAAATAGGCTGACCGTCCAGAATACCTATCCGCTCCCACGGATAGACGAATTATTCGACCAGCTGGAGGGAGCCCATTATTTCTCGAAGCTGGATTTAATGTCAGGTTACTACCAACTACGGATCCAGGAGGAGGACATTGCAAAGACTACTTTCAGTAGCAGATATGGGCTATATGAGTTTACAGTGATGTTCTTCGGGCTCACAAATGCTCCGTCGGCATTCATGAGCCTCATGAACCGGGTTTTTGAGGCCTACTTGGATGTGTTCATCATAGTATTCATAGACGATATCCTGATCTACTCTAGGACGGAAGAGGAGCGCACTCGGCATCTGACGCTGACTCTGGAGAGACTACGGGAGCACAAGCTCTATGCGAAGATCTGCAAATGCCAGTTTTAGTTGAAGGAGGTGGCCTTCCTAGGCCATATTATCAGTGGTGCTGGGTTGGCAGTGGACCCGGCCAAGATCCAAGCAGTCCGGGACTGGCCACAGTTGAAGACGGCCACAGATGTACGAAGTTTCCTAGGACTCGCCGGTTACTACCGGAAGTTCGTAGAGGGATTCTCTCGTATCGCCCTTCCACTCACATCTCTGACAAGGAAGGAGGTGCCCTTTATTTGGACCCCACAGTGTAAGGCGGCTTTTCAAGAGCTAAAGGGGCGACTCACTTCGGCCCCTATACTTGCTCTCCCTTTAGGGAAAGAAGGATTTCAGGTCTACACCGATGCCTCCTACCAGGGCATGGGTGCAGTGCTTATGCAGAATGGTCATGTGATAGCTTACGCTTCTCGGCAGCTGAAGAAGCATGCGCAAAATTACCCAGTCCATGACTTAGAGATGGGAGCTGTCATCTTTGCACTAACAGTCTGGCGTCACTATCTGTACGGTGTCCACTGCAACATATACTCTGACCATAAAAATTTGAGGTATGTGGACACGCAAAAAGAGCTGAACATCAGATAGAGACGATGGGTGAAATTTTTGGCAGACTACCAGTATGAGATGCACTACCACCCTGGAAAGGCGAATGTGGTAGCAGATGCACTGAGCCGAAAGACCGCAAATGCCGGAATAGGAACACCATTGATGGCCTTGGAGTTAATACAGATGTTTGATAAGATGCAAATATCCCTGGTGTCTGAGGATCACCCTGAGTTATACCGAGAATATCTGTCATCATTAATCTCCACGGATGACATACGAGAACGGGTCAAGGATGGACAGAGACAGGATACCCAGCTAGAGCCAATATTCCGGGCCTTAGAAGCAGGCACTGCGGGAGATTACACACTGAGGGATGACTTAGTATGCTTTAGAGGACGGGTCTACATACCAGAGGGAGGCCAGGTCCGGGAGGATATCATGATGGAAGCTCATTGCAGTCGATATTCGGTACACCCGGGGATTATGAAGATGACTGCAGATCTGAAGAAGACTATGTTCTGGCCCGGCATGAATAAGGATATCACCTACTTCGTGACCCATTGCAAGGCTTGTCAGTTAGTGAAAGCAGAGTGCAGGAACCCCGCAGGACTATTGCAGCCACTCCCAGTACCAGAGTGGAAGTTCGATGATATCGCCATGGACTTTATACACGGACTTCCTCGATCAAAGACAGGGAATGATTCGATCTGGGTGATCGTCGACTGGCTGACAAAGGTAGCAAGGTTTATTCCAATCAGGAAGGATGACTCGGTGTGCGTATTAGTCCGAAAGTTTGTGGAGCAATTCGTCCGCTATCATGGCATACCCAAGTCTATTATGTCAGACCGAGATGGACGATTTACATCCAGGGAGTGGAGGTCAGTGCAGACTTACTTAGGCACTCGACTAACATTCAGTACGGCTTTCCACCCCCAGACGGATGGACAGACTGAACGAACCAACCGGACTCTGGAGGATTTACTACGACTCTGCATATTAGATCGCGGTGAACCTTGGGAGAAGTTGTGACCGTTGATCGAGTTCTCTTATAATAACAGCTACCAGTCTAGTATAAAGAAAGATCCTTATGAGGCATTGTACGGACAGAAGTGCAGGACTCCGCTGTCATGGATACAGGACGAGGACCCTAAGGCATTGGATTCGGAGTTTGTCGAGGACTTCGAGGCTCAGGTGAGATTGATACGGGACAGGATGCTAGAAGCACAGAGCCGGCAGGCTAAGTATTACGATGCTCGGCACCGTTAGGTGGAATTACAGGTGGGAGATCAGGTGTTCTTGAAGATCCGACCAATGCATGGAGTTACTCGGGTACGTGGACAGAGGAAGAAGCTTAGTCCAAGATACATGGGGCCTTATAGGATCCAGGAGCGGATCGGTCCCTTGGCATACAGGCTGGAGCTGCCACCAGAGCTGGTGAGTTTGCACGACGTATTCCATATATCCTCCCTTAGGAGAGCTCTATTATGCCCAGAGCAGCAAGTTACAATCACAGATGGACCGATAGCATCTGATCGGTCAGTTCACCTAGAACCGGTCCGTATTGACGACAAGTGGGTACGAGTTTTATGCCACAAGAAGGTTCCGTTAGTCAAGGTCCTGTGGAGAAATCATGGAAGAGAGGAGCACACATGGGAGCCCCAGGACTTGATGCGACAAAGATACCCGGAACTCTTCAGTCAGGTATTCCTCACAACCACTCAAGATGTTCAGTTTACCTTCCTATTTTTAACTAGTAGAACTGAAATTTCAAGGATATGGGCTAAACTTTTGTTTATTGGGGTCTAGACTTTGCCAATTGGGGGATTTGGTCTTAAATTTGACTATCACCTTTAAACCTCATATAATCAAACATGGTGTCGTGACGTAAACCTTTCAACTCTCATGGGATGTTACAAGCTTCTTCCTTCCCGATAGGAGTCCCCGTAGGCTTAACCTTGATTTCGGGGACGAAATCTTTGTTTTGTTTATTGGGATTTGTAACATCTCATTTCCAACTAGACCCCTAAGAGTGGTTTTGTCATGACAAAACCCTAGGAAGCCCAAGGAAGAGTCAAGTGGACCTGGTAGTGTGGATAGGGCCACTATGGTCAGCACTTAGCAGATTTCTAAACCTTGGTTAAAGGTGATCATGGGGCTTCACCAAGACTCCAAGACCCCACCCATACCCTTATAACCCTAGAAGGGGGTTAATGGGTCACTAAGGACCCATGGAGAGCAATCAAAGGACCTAAGTTGACCAAAGTCAACTATAACCCTAGCTAGGTCAAATTGACCTACACAAGGGTCCATTGCAGTCTATTAGCCAAATATACCCCACCCATACCTCCATAACCCTAGGTAGGGGTCAATGGGTCACTAAGGACCCATGGAGGGTAGTCAAGGGAGCTAAGTTGACCAAAGTCAACTCTAACCTTAAATAGGTCAAATTGACCTACACAAGAGTCAATTGCAGTCCCTTAGCCAAATGGACCCCACCCCTACCCTCATAGGCCTAGTGAGAAGCCAATAGGTCACCAAGGACTCATTGGGACCAATCATAAAGACTAGGTTGACCAAAGTCAACTCTTGACCTAAAATGGTCAAAGTGCCCTAGTTAAGGGCCAACTGACCTCCATGGGCCAATCCAACCCCACCTTGACCCTAGGGGAGGCAAATGGGTCACCAAGGACCCATTAAAGAAATCTAAAGGACCAAATTGACCTAGGTGGGCCCTAGTCCAACTTTGGGTCAAGTTAGCCCAAATGGGCTAACTCAAGCTCAAGCCCATTTCAATTGGGCTAACCATGACTTAAGTGACCAAATGGACTTGTGGGCTGCCATGGGACATGCAGGAGCCAAAAATTCAGGCTTGGTGACTAGGAGAGAGAAAGTCACCCATGGAGGAGAGAGAAAGAGAAGAAAGAAGAAGGAAGGAGGACTTTGTGCTCCTCCTTCCCCCTCCCCAACCTCCCCATTCATTTCAGAAGGACAAGGGGGAGTGCAGCAGCCATTGTGGACTGGTTAGAGCAAGCTCCACCCTCCTACCAACCTAGCCGCCAAGATTGACCTTGGCCAAAAATGGCACATGGCAATTCAGCCACCTAACTCCCTCCTCTCCCTCTTTAAAAGCTTCAGTGAGGTCCAAGGAGTATTTCCCACTCTTTTCCTGAAGAAGCCGAGCCCTTTCCTACATTTCTGAACAAGCCGACCACCACCGACCACCACCATGCCAATCCGGCGTTCAGCACGGCTACATCCGCCACCACAAGTCCTCCTCCACTCCTTCTCTCATGGGTAGATCGTAGGGATAATTAGGGACGAGGTTAGGGCTCGATTGAGCTCAATCGGAATTTCAAAATCATGGAATTTCCATAAAAATTCATCCTCTCGGGTTCGCCGGAATAGTGCTTCCCGGCGGCCTAGCCGCCGCCTGGAGATAGCCCCGACCACCACGAAGGTGTCGGCGGCGGTGACAGGCCGGGGAGGTGGCCGGAGCGCCGGCAGCAGCCGCTGGAAGTTGGCCCAGGAAGGAGCAATCCTGGCCGTTGGCGCGCGGGGACGATGACGGGATGCCGTCCAGGATTGCGCCAAGATGCGTGCAAAAATGATATTAAACTATAGGTTAAATATTTGAATCATTTTATTTCATTCTGTCACAAATTTTGTATTATTTGATTTTAATTATTAAAAATATTTAGAGCCATTTTCAGAGTAAATGGTCAACACCAAAAATGTATCCCCTTGAGTCTATTGTTATACAAAATTGGTTTGAACTAATTTGGGTGACTGGTTTGACCAGGGCACTCATTTTGTGGGGTCTATACAAATCACTAGGCAGTAATTAAGTTAAGTGCCCACACTTCATCCTTGGTCCAAATGGTCTGAACTTTTGGCAGGGAGGCACCCTACCCTATATCTAGACCCTGCACAAAAATGGGAATTTTTGGGAATAATTTTCGTATAGTTTTGTAAATAATTTAATTATGCTAGGGTAAATTAATTTATGGGTCAAATGAAGTCCAAATTCATCCAAATTTTGGTGGGATGTATATGAGCTCAAAATAGACCTCTGGTTAAAATTTCATTAAGTTTGGAGTTGATTTGAATGGGAATCAAGCAACCCTAGCCTTGCCCTAAGAAGGGCATTTTGGTCCAAAATGTAATTTTGGGTTTTGAGTGTCAAATTCACCTCAACAGAGGTTCAAATTTGGGACACTGACTTGGCATGACTTTATACACCTTCCAATAAAAACTTGGGGGCAATGGAGTTGATTTAGCCCAAGATCCTAGGTCAAACCCTAAGGAAGGGCTTTTGTAACTTGTGAAGGTCATATGGCCATAACACCTTGTATCACTATGAAACTTTGTAGAGATGGTTTTAGGGTAACTATAACCCTCTGGTAAAAATCTTAGGGTGTTTTGGAAAGTTTGGGACCCACAAAACCCAAACCCTAGTTTAGGGCACAAACATCGTAGGGTTGGATTTGGCTAGTTAAACTCTTCAAAATAGGGTGAAATTTTGGTAAAATGGTCATAAGGATATTATTAGTCTCTGATAATTTAATTGGGACTTTTGGGATAATATCTATAGTACTTCATTTGTAATCCAAGGATTGGCACAATTTAGTAAACTAATTATTATGGTCCCTCTGACCCTTGGGAGGTCATGAAAATTTGGCAAAGGAAGTTTTGAATCATTAAAAGCTTATATAAACTTTATGAAAATTTTTGGATATATATTTGAGATACTTACTTCACAAGCTTGTTAAATGATGGAATTATTCAATAATTTAAGTTAGTCCATATACTGATAAATAAATTATGAAATTTGGCCCAAACCATTTAAATGCCATTAGATTCATACTTGAATTTTCTCTGAATTTTTGGAAGCCATATAGTATTTTATATTTCTTTAAAAGAATTTTTAAGGATTAAAATAAAATAATGATTTGGGGATAAAACCTTACTGAAAAATTTAGATATTTTGGAAGATGAGTTATATCCCTATTTTGAATAAGATATAAAAATTGTAGAATGATATCTTGACTAAAAATGGTACTCCATGTTCATTATTAGAAATTTTAGTCAATAGAATAATTAAATAAATTATTAAATAAATAAGGAAAATTTTGGATCTCTGGATTTAGGGCTTAAAGGTCATAATGGACATCCATTAATTATTATAAGAGTATTGGATAATTATTTGATGTACCTCCTATTTTACATGAAGTTTGACATGGTGGTCTGCAGTTAGCAATTTTGGAAAACTGTATATTAATTTATTTGAAGCTTATCACTCCTTAATCACTGATGATATTTGACCCAGAGCATTTATGTGCACTTGCAATCATGTTAGAGTTATCCTTGAATTTTCAGAAATAATATTGCCCTGTTTATTATATTTATGAATTATTGCAATATTCCATTTAAATAAAAATCAGTGGCCTGAACTTTGTTGAAAAACTAGGAGATTTTGTATCTTAGGTTAAATGATTATATTAAGTATAACATAAATCTGGGGAGATTTTATCTTGTCAAAATTTGGTACCTTCAGCTAAATCTTGGAGACTTTGGCCACTATAAATATTTAATAAATTCCTAGATAAATAGGAAAATTGTAAAACTCTGGATTTGGGCAATAAAGGTAATAATGGACCTCCATTAATTATTATAGGAGTATTGGATGATTACTTGATATACTTCCCATTTTACATAACATTAAACATTGGAGGTCTACATATAGTAAATCTACAGAAATAATCTGGAGTATAAGTTAGACACATAAGTCAAACATTAATGGTTATAGGAACAAGTTCATCACTCAGGGTTGGATGAGCTAGGGATGGGTTTGACTAAAAGCTAGGTGGTGTTCGGGAATCGACGAAAGATCGTCTTCCCCACAGAGTGGAAGGTCAAATCACCTTAGATTTAGTTTACTGAATACTAAAATGAAATGGGTAAAACCTAAGTCGTAGGCATAAAGTAAATTGAGGAGTAAGTAGTAAACTTAGGATTTCACACTCTCACACCCCTGAGTCCCGAGAGATAGTTTGGGTTACTCGGGCAATAAGCCCAGTGGTTAAGGTAATGGGCATGGTAGCCCGGCGAGCTTCGGCTTGGTTGTAGATTATGACGGACGGGATAGTCCGGTGAGCTTTGGATCGGTTATTGGTTATGACGGACGGGATAGTCCGGGGAGCTTCGGTTCGGTTGTAGATTATGACGGACGGGTTAGTTCGGGGAGCTTCGGCTCGGTTGTAGATTATGATGGACGGGTTAGTCCGGTGAGCTTTGGCTCGATTGTTGGTTATGACGGACGGGATAGTCCGGGGAGCTTCGGCTCGGTTGTAGATTATGACGGACGGGTTAGTCCGGGGAGCTTCGGCTCGGTTGTTGATTATGACAGACGGGATAGTCCGGGAAGATTCGGCTTGGTTATTTGTTGGACTCATAACTATTGCATGTGCATAAAAGGTATAAGGTGGTGGGTCTTCGATATTGGGGAGTTCGTTGCACCGACACCAATATCGTTGACTCGGTAAGTGTGGTTTTACACTTCGCCAACAGAAGTCCGGTGCGCCAGCCGGCAAGAGTACGCAGGCGTCCACTTAGTGCACCAAGCATTGAGGCATATGATAGGTCAGACCGGTAGTGCAAATACTGGTTTTGAGGTGGGCGAGGTCCAACCCACCGCTTCCGTCTGCCACTACGGAGGTATCCTGGTAGGTAACGGCTCCGAAAGGGGGAACTAAAAGTCTGTGTACACAGAGTCAAGTGGGTGAGTTGCACTTGCATGTTCACATCATAACATATTTGCATTTCATAGCATAACCATTGCATATAACCTAACACCTAATGTATAAGCTGTATGGGACGCTCTATACATTAGGCCTTGCAAAACGACCCCTTGGCCTATAAGTTCGTTCGAGCGTGCTTATAAGTCAAGGTTCTCTTTTAGTATTATTTATATGTTATGCCTGCTAGTAAAACCGACAACCTATCGTATAAATCGGTATGGGACTTTTTATACGATAGGAGCCCTGCAAGAGATCACTTAGGTTATGTGTTTTCACATAAGTTAAGGTTACTTATTTAGATTTTGTAAAATTATTATCACACTTATCACTGTTAGTATAGTTCCACTGTCATCTGCAATTTGACATTCTCCACCTTCATGTCCTTTCCATTCCCTCTCCCCACTCGGTGCTTAGGAGCCATGGGGGAAGGGGTGGGGGACGATAGGACTTAGTCTTTTAGACTAACAGTTTTCGAACCACATCATTTAGGGGACCACGGAGCCCAACATGGAGGGGCAGCCCCGGAGGTCGGCACGCTTGGAGATCGGACAGTCTAGCACTGGAGTCCAGACAGCAGGGACTGTGAGTCCCGAACACCAGTATTTGCATTAGTTTGCTTCCGCGATGAGTGATTTGTAGTGAGGACTTGATGTACCGGGCATAAGACCGAGATTTTCATTATATGTACTATCTGTGGACACTCCCTTCGTGGAGTTTATTTTTCTATATATGTGATTTCTGTGGACTTGTTTTTATACTTATGCTACAGTAGAGATCGATTTGGCCAGTAGAATCGGCGTCTTGTAGTGACAACCTTCCCGGGTGAGAAGGTATCACCACAAGGCGGCGGTTCTTGGCCTAAGACCCCGGTGTCGAAAAAGAAAAAAAATGGGGGTCTTACAGACAGAACTGTGGTTGACTCAAATTTCATGTGGCGACACAATTCAAGTATATTGACACAACTTTGCTTCTGATCTCGACAATGCTCCTTCAAAGATTTCGACACATTATAAATGTCTCGACATTTTTGTACTTAGAATATTTTCTTCATTCTTCTGCCTGCACAAATAAACTCAATACACCATCAAATACAACCTGATGTATATTATTGAGTAAGGTGAGGCTTCTCCAAATCATGTACACAATCTCTAATGTACTCAACAATCTCCGCCTATTTAGAGAAATCATAAGGCATAATCAATGATATACACCAATATATAATGAAAAAAAAGCATGATGTATTTAGCAATTTCAAATGACTTCAATAGTAGTTCAAGCATATCATACATAAATTTTCAACATGAAATATCATAAGAAACTATGCAAATCAGAGACATAGGTATATAAATTATTGGCAATTAATAATTTCTTCATCATAAAAGCAAAGTAGGATTACAATGCTTTTGAGTTACAATAAAATAACAAAAGATTTACAAAGTTCTCCTAGAACCATGTTAGTCTAAAATTAGGATTGATCTGGTTCCCTGATTATAATCTCTTTTCCTAGTTGGACAGTAGCTTTGACTTCAGCTTCAACATCATCAACAGGATTCTTTCCCTTGATGTTTGTGGCTTTAAGTTGAGCTACTTTAAGATTTTGCCTCTCAAAGTAAAGGAATGGTTTGGGGAAATGCTTGCAAGGCTCTATGGAGTTTGCAGGAATTCTACCAGCCTTCTAGTCTTTCCTGAATTTGTAGATTTTTTTCTTATTGTGCAAGATACTTATCCCATTTTTGTTTGGAGTACCACTGCCCCTATCATATTGATTTTCAGCCACTGCATTCCATGCAGTTAGGATGATGCTTCTGGAAGTTGGAATCCATTTCTCAAAGTCAGGCCTAGCCTCAACATGTTCTCTGAATCTTTTCTTGGATATTTGGACCTCTTGTTCTTTAATCAAGACTGGATCAAACTTTTCTACTTCTTCATAAATTTAAGGAACTTTATCAAGTAGAGGGTTGTACATATCCTGGACAACCTGATGAATTTCATAATACTCAAAAGGGGGATATATGACTTGAGCCACTTCCGGTTGCATCCCCTCCAAGATTGAAGGTTCGCATAAAGATTCAGTAGTGTTATTGTCATCACATAATGGTGGATACCAAAGGTAGCCCTAATAGTATTTGATACCCATTAGGCATGATAAGAGCTATATTTGATAAGCACTCTCTCCCCCTTTATGACTTCTCAGGCAATGTGATCCCTGAGGTAATTTTTCTAAAATTTGACTTTATCCACCACATTATAGTTTCCAGTTGTACAGTAGGCTTTAAATTTCTTTAGTTGAGCTGAAATAGCAGACTCAAAAGTTTTAATTGTAGTATCAACTACTTCCAAAACCATTTTCATATGGGGTTCTTATAGCAGATACTTTGGTGTCCAGATGAGTTTTTTTGGTCGTGGTCTGTTCAGCTAATTTATTCATAGTGATGGAATGTATGTCCATCAAATTCTCATTCATCCTCTTCTGATTTTCAAAAACAAAACCTTGCTTAACAAATAGATCATCCACGTTTGTTTGAGTATTTTGTTGTTGTTGGGAAATATAGACCACATCATTTCCTCCCTTATAGAAACAGTCTGTCATATCTTTCTTGAGCAAATTTACTTCAAATCTTATAGATTTGATGTCTTGAGGCAGATTAAGTTGGAGTTCCTTTTGGCCTTCATCCATATATATTTCAAGTGTAAGCCTTTGGTCATCAAGTTTTTCTTGAAGTTTCACCAGTAGGGAACTGAAGTCCACTTCTGGAGCAAGAGTTGTTTTCCCAGCCTGTAATGCTTTCTTGTAGCTGGCACTCTTCTTCCCGAGCTCCAATATCTTCCTTTTCTTAAGGACTGAGGCTTCTTCCTCACTTTAAGAATCAAAGGATATTTCTAGTTCCTTTGTTGTGCCTGGAACATCTATATCTAGTCTTGGGGCTATGTCTTGCACCTCCCCCTAAACCCCTGCACTAGTGTGTTGATCAGCAAAAACATCTTCCTTGTGAACCTCTTCTTCTTCCCCCTGGAAGTCAGTCTCTAATTCATGGATTTAATTATTCTTAGGGGTCTTAGGTTTCTCTGACATATCTGCAATATGCACATCTTTTGCCTCTTTTTCAAAAGTTTTTGCAGCTGTGTTGATGTCCTGAACTACTTCCATCACAGTGAGGTTTGTAGTCTCACTATCTAGCTCAGCTACAGTAATATCTCACTCTTATTTTGATATCTCCTGATTATCTGGCAAATGGGCAGCCTCTCCCTGAATATGAACTTCAGTTCCAGGTGTGTGAGTGGGAGACTTCCTGGGTAGTTAAGTGGTGTCTTCACTAGAGCTGAATTCAACCCTTCCTTCTGAGTCACTGGAGGACTCCTTAGCTTTGACTGTATCTTTCTTAGATTTTCTTACCTGTTTGGGTTTCTTCTTAGGTGCAGGGTCTTCTTTGTACAATACTTTGTCCCATCTAGTTACGATTCTTATATACATTCTTCTCATATGATTAATCTTTGAACCAGCAGTTTGGTTCAATACCTAAGGTATGTTTGCAGCTAGGTACAAACTCAGTATTCTGCCTAGGTTAGGCTTCTTAATGCTTTCCTTAACCTTATTGAAGATAACAGTACTCAAGTCAGTCTTTATCTTGAATATGATTCTTGTCACTAGGCTAAACATGTAGGAGGAAATCCTATCATGCCCCCCAATTTTGCAAAGGACAACTTTCCCTATAACTTCAGATAGAAACTTCCCCCAGGAGTTCATCCCTTTCCTGTTCATGGATGATCCAATGTTTGTGTTTTTGGTCAGCCCACACCATTTGAGGGCTTCTGCAATCAATGCAGACTCAATCTCCAATTCTTCTTTAACCCTTGGTAGTTGAAAGGATTTGCTCAGATTTTTGGAAGTTATTATTACTATTTCTCCATGAACAGTGGATTTAATCTTATTCCCCTTCGAATTCATTGTTGCGTTGGAATAGAATTCTAAGACTTCTTTCTTCCATATCCTTGTCGGTTTTGAAACTACATAATCTAGTCATGCTTTCTGGATTAGGTCCACTACCACCTTAATATCAGGTTCTGCATCAGCGAATGCACCCACCACTAGCTCATAACCTTCATTGATGTGGTTGTCCATCTTGGGTGCCATTGGAGATGAGAGAAGTGGAAGTTGAAGAGAGAGAAATAGAGTTTCTTGGTCGATACTAATGGTTTAGTCTCAAAATTTTAGAGAGGATAATCGACAAGGTGTCACTTACTCCTATTTATACTTTTCTAAATATGGTAGCTCAAAAGGAGGGCTGAAATTAGAGTTTTGTATGTCGACTCAAATTTTGTTGTGTCGAAACTGCCCTCTAAATATGTCGACTAAGGGTTTTGAGTCTTGACAACTCCAATTATCGACACCAATTTATGTGTGTCGACACAGACTTCTAAATACTCGACAGAGGGTTTATTGTCTTGACAACTCTATGTGTCGACATACTCAAGCTTTATGTGTCGACACCAATTTCTGTATGTCGACACAGACTACTAACGACTCAATACTTATAACTTGTGTTGTCACTTAGTCATATGTAGAAAAGAAAATTTACTTTGACCTATCATCTCATTCTAGGTTCAACATTCCTAATTACATTTTAAAATAGTTGAATTTACTTTCATCTAGAGGTTTAGTGAAAATGGCTGCTAGTTGATTATTAGTAGAAACAAATTCTAGACTTATGTCCCTTTTCTCAACATGTTTTCTAATAAAATTATATCAAATCTCAATGTGCTTTATTCTGCTACTGCTAGTTGATTATTAGTGGAAACAAATTCTAGACTTATGTCCCCTTTCTCAACATGTTCTCTAATAAAATTATATCTAATTTCAATGTGCTTTATTCTGCTATATGAAACAGGGTTTCTAACAATTGATATAGCACTTGTTGAATCACAATATAAAGGAGTTTGACTTATCTTGAAGTCATAGTCTTCAAGTTGATTTTGTATCCAAAGCAACTAGGCACAGCAGCTTCCAACTGCTATGTATTCTGACTCTGCTGTGGATATAACAATAATTGTCTGCTTTTTGCTACTCCTTGGCACCAGTCTTCCACCAAGGAATTGGCATGTACTAGTGGTACTTTTCTTGTCTTCCTTGCAGCCTGTAAAGTCTGTATCTGAAAAACCTGTTAGCAGAAAATCTCCATTCCTAGGGTACCATAGACTAAGATCTGGTGGCCCCTTAAGATATCTTCAAATTTGCTTTGCAGTAGAATATTAAGACTCTTTAGGGCATGCTTGGTATCTAGCATAAACACATGTAGCATACGTGATGTCAGGTAAACTTGCAGTCAAGTATAGTAAGGAGCCAATTATCCCTCTATACAAAGACTCATTAACAGGTTTCCCTGCCTCATCTTTTTCTATAGGCACACTTGAACCTATTGGAGTTTTCATTATGGAGGCAGTCTCCATGCCATATTTTTTAATCAACTCCCTGGTGAACTTAAACTGGGATATGGATAGTCCATCATCAGTCTATCTTACTTGGAGTCCCAAGAAGAACTTTAGCTTACCCATGCTGCTTATCTCAAACTTCCCTTGCATAAGTTTGGCAAACTTCCTACAAAGGTTGTTTTCAGTAGATCAAAAATTATGTCATAAATATATATCTGAACTAGGATTATCTTGCCCTTTGATTCCCTTAGGAATAGAGTGTAACACCCCCGATTTTTCGATGATTTTATTAGTATGTGCATCGTCATATTTAGGACGTCGTGGCAGTACTTTTAATGTCGAGTTGGCGGCGCAATGTCGTTAAGCCATTTTCGCGTCCTTGCGGTCGAGTCGCCCGAATTCTTGTTGTAATGGGAAATTTTTTGCATTTGGAATTTAAGTTCAGTAATCTTCGACTTGCTCGTCAATTTTCATCGCGATGCGAGCGATATTTGGGTCTTGGTGAATTTCCGAAGTTTTGTGAAATTTATGTTCATCGTAAACTTTGAAATTTTATATCTCGATAATGGCTCGTCGGATTTTGGTTTTGACTTCGTCGTTGTGTTCGTAGCGTCTGTGTTCGCCTACGGTGTGAGTTTCGTTCAATTCAGCACGTGTTTGGGCATCTGTTTTGATCTCGTGTTTCCTTATTCAAAATATATAGATATGAATATTTTAATATTAAAGTACTATTCATTCATATTGTTTGATCAAAAGGGTATAATTGCAAAGAAATTATCTTTCCTGCAAATCTTGACTTGAGTGAAGTTTCTGCTTCTCGAGTAGATTAAGTAAATCTACTGTTCCTCCAATTCTTTACTCGAGTGAAATTCCTACGTCGAGTGTAGGTATACTGTTCATGCAAAACTTTACTCCAGTGGCCTTTCTTGTACTCGAGTCTTTTTTTTCCTTATTTACTCGAGTGATTATTTTTTCTACTCGAGTGATTACTCTGGACCTACTCAAGTGATTATTCTGCTACTTGAGTGATAATTTTAGTACTCGAGTGAATTTTCTATCTCTCGAGTACTGCTTTCCTATCTCTCGAGTAGTCTGTTTTTCCTACCTCTCGAGTACTTGTATCTTGTTCTCGAGTAGTCCGTTGTTTTTTGTGTTCGGGAGTCTTTTTGAGGGTCAAAATGATGTCGTATGGAAAAATGGTTAATATGAAATTTGTTCGTCTTGACGAGATCTACAACTTTCGTGTTGGACACTTTTCAATTTGACGCCATCCTAAACCCCTATTTTCGTCTTCCGCACGCCTGCTCGTAAAAGGTCCGTTTTTAGACACAATTTTTTATAATTACATATATATATATATATATATATATATATATATATATACTCTTATTAGATAAACACTTCATCTTCTCCAACATTTTGAACTGACCCAGAGAAAAATAGGCGTGAGAGAGGAAGTTGTTCGTGAATCTTTCGATGGCCGTCGACGGTGCTCCGTTGCTCGAAATCTCCAACCGAGTATAGATCTGGAAAGTTCTCGTCGAGAGCTACACCATCGTGGTAAAACTTTTCCCATTCCTTGAGTTTTTTCGTTAGGGTTTTTTGGCCCTAACCCTTACTTCGGCTATTTTTTGTCTAGATTTTAACTTCCTCCATCCTCTTTTGCCCCGATCTGTGATGTAGACTGATTAAAATAACTTTTTCGGTAAAACCAAGGCAAGTGGTGGTTTCCCCTCATTTCTCCTTGTCCGATTTGATGGTAACAGTTCAGTTTTTATTTTCTTTAAAATTTTCTGCACTTTGTCTTCCAATTTATTGCTATGATTAACCTTTTTTATGATCAATAGATGTTGTAAGGTTTTGACATGATGAACTCGATCTTGTTAGATTTTGTTTAATCATTCTTGAAGTGTCTTGTTGATGGCTTTAAACGTCTTAACTATCGTTATTGAACGTAATAGGATTTTTCTAGGATTGTAAATCGTTCCTAAGGTTTGATCAACCATGTCTTAAATCTTGAAATGTCAAGTAGAATCTGACATGCCAAATCTCGAGATATGTGGTGGTTTTTTTGTGGGTTTTTTTCTTGATTGCGGGAGTTAGTCGACGAAACCACCTCCGTAATGTTTGATTCCTTAATTAGTACCTTGTGGAAGTTTACCAGGTTTTTGGGCGTCTGCGGTGTATGGTGGAGAGTATGAGACTCTCTCGCAGTTAGACGGATATTACATTCGTGAGGGTGTGTCCAATTGAGTGACAACCTCGCCCCTATTTTTGGGTAGAGTCGACCACAGGTGCATAATAAAGGTTTTGCATTTCTTTTTTATGATATATTCATGTTATCGCCTTATAGCCTCGTGCGTCTTGTGTACTCTTATTGTATATGATAAATCATGTAAGTGTTCTTTTCCTGATGATGCCTTGGTTATTTTTGTACTTTACTTCAATGCTTTTAGGTCTTGGGTTGGTACCCCTTTTGACCTTTATTTATTTTGGCTTATTTTTCTGCCATCATTTGTACCTTCTTGCTGATGTGTTCTTTCTTTGGATTGCCCCAGGTTCAGAGAAGTAGAAGATAGCCGAGCTGGTCTAAGAGTTTCTGGGCGGCAGTGTTGGCCGTGGTTGTTGCCTTGTCTTAGTGAGGTAATAAGTTGCTTATTTTGTTTTACTGGTTCAGACATACTTTGTTATATGGGGGTTCATGTCAGTTTGTTGACGCCCACATAATTGTTATTTTTAGATACTTGCTAGCTTCTTAGTTTTTGATATTTGGATGTGGATTACTTTCTCTCTGGGTGGATTTATGTTAAAAAAGCATATTAGGTATTTTCAAGTATAAAATCTACTACTGTTACTTCATGCATTGCATAATTCAAAACTCTAACTTATTATATTTAGCGACCGTAAAAGTAATCTTTACTACTATTATAAACTTAGGGTCTTGCATAGCATGAGTTATTCTTTGGGGACGTTTATACTCATGTAGGATGTTGGAGTCAATGTAAACAAGAATCTTCTGCAGCGTATAATTATATTTTAATTCGATGACTAGATGAGCCACTAAGCCGAGGGATACGTCTATCTAATGCACTTAAACAGATTTTTGCCTTAAAATAATATAAAGAATCTTTCTTCATAATTAAGTCGGTGTTTTCCTGAGCGTCCGCAGTTATCCCCTACTGACGTGGCATCATGACGCGCATTTTCCCTTACTATGATAAGTTATTATATGCGGCAAAAATGCGGGTTCTGACATAGAATCTTGTCTATTTTCCCCCTTGTGAATTTGTTCTCAATGAGGAAAGTAGACAATGTCTCATACCATGCTCTAGGGGCTTCTTTCAACCAATATAGAGCTTTCTTAAGACTATAAACATGATCAGGAAAGTGATGATCTACAAAACCTGATGGCTGATCCACATATACTTCCTTTTTTAGATCTCCAATCAGGAATGCTGACTTGACATCCATCTGGACGACCTTGAATCCTTTATGGGCTGTATAGGCAAGGAATAGTCTTATTGCTTCCAGCCTTGCTACTAGGGCAAAGGTCTTATCAAAGTCAATTACTTCTTCCTACTTGTAGCCTTTTGCCACCAATCTGGCTTTATTCTTGACAATTATGCCATTTTCATCAAATTTATTCCTGTAGATCAATTTAGTCCCTATGACAATATGTCCCTTAGGTCTGGGAACAAGTTTCTAGACTTTCCATCTCTTGAATTGGTTCAGCTATTCCTGCATAGCACTAATCCAATGCGAGTCTTCGATAGCCTCTTCAAACTTCTTTGGTTCCATTTAAGACAGGAAGCTTGAGGATAGTTATGAATTCAAGCTCTTGATTCTGGTCATCACACCATGACTTGCTTCACCAATGATTTGGTGAGGTGGATGATCTCTTAAATGTCTCAAAGCTAGTGGCAATCTTTGTTCAGCTTGATGTTCTTCATTTCCTTAAGCTTGTTGATCCTCAATGTCTTCAGTTGGTTGTTCTTAATTCTGAGTTTGTAAGTCTTGAGCTCCTCCTGGACAACATCCATCATCTTCAATCTCTTGGCCTACTAGTTTATCTTCCCTGATGGTAGGATTTTTCATCTTGTCTTTTAAACCTGTAGAACTTAAAGTACTTGGCGGCTCACAGTTAATCAACTTAGACTTATCAAAGACAACATAGACTGGTTGTTCTACAACTTGAGCAGTCAAGCTATAGATTCTATAAGCTCTACTATAGTTGTTGTACCCAACAAATATCCCTTTTTGGGACTTGGCAGGAAACTTTGTCAAATGAGACTTACCATTATTTAGTACATAACACTTGCTACCAAAAATCCTAAAATAGGATAAATATAGTTTTTTCCCTTTCAGAATCTCATAGGGAGTCTTTTTTTGGCTTTTGGTGATGGAAGCTCTATTGAGAACATGACAAGTAGTATTTACTTCGTCTGCCCAGAAATATTCTGGGAGAGAAGTGTCATTTAATAAGGTCCTACCTGCCTCAATTAGAGTTCTATTCTTCCTTTTAGCAATTCCATTTTGCTGTGGAGTTTTAGGTGAGGAGAATTCTTGATGAATCCCAAGCCCTTCACAGAACTTTTTCATGCATTCAGATTGAAACTTAGTTCCATGATCACTTCTGATTTTTACCACAGAACTATTAAGTTCATTCTGAATTTTCTTGACAAAAGTCTGGAAGATATCTGGGGTTTCAGATTTTCTCCTTAAGAAGAATACCTAAGCAAACCTGGAAAAATGATGAACCACCACAAGAGTATAAACTTTCCTACCTATACTATGAACTGGCATAGGACCAAATATATCCATATACAGGAGGGATAAAAACCTCAGAGAGTCTTTGGTATCAAGACTATGAAAGGAAGACCAAGCCTGCTTGCCCTTTTGACAAGCTGAGCAAATTCCCTCCTTAATGCACTTAACTTCAGGACGATTCCTTACTAACTCTTCACTAAACAGTCTACCTATTGTCTTGTAGTTCAGGTGAGCTAGCCTCTTATGCCATTTGACATAATGAGAAACTTTCTCATCTACAACTAGGCATATAGGAGTGTCCTCACTCTCACACTCAAAATCTAGACAATAAATATTTCCTCTCCTAGTGCCTGTAAAGATAACCTCTTAGTCAATTGACCTTCTAATTTGACACTCATCCTTGAGGAAGGAAATGTCATAGTCCAGATTACAAAGTTGACTTATGCATATAAGGTTATATTTCAAACCTTTCATATAAGCTACTTGTGTGATAGTTACTATGCCATTTGTTATCTTACCCAAACCTTTAGTTACCTCTTTTCTGAGCCCCCAAAGATAACTTCAGGACCATTCTCAATAGGAATGAATTCCTATAGCATGCTTCTTTTTCTAGTCATGTGTCTGGAACATCCACTATCCAAGTACTATATATGGGTATGGCCATTTGTACTAACCTGCAACAAATATATTATGTAACCTTAGGACCCCAAATTTTATTGGGTCCAAGGTGCAAGTTAGATTTAAATTTAACATGTCTACCATCAGTTCTTCTGACATATATGCCACCATTACTCCTCTGGACACTCTTATTGTGCCAGTAATAAATGGCATAGTGGCCCACTTTGCCACAACAACAACACTCATGCACATTGTACCTTCTTTTAAGAACTAGCTTAACAGTAATGTTGTTTACAGCTCTTAAATCAGCTGGCACATCAGCTCCTTTCATAAGTCTTTAAGCCAGGGCATACTTAGGGACTTGTCTAGCAGCAGAAGTACTTGGGATATCTTGAACCCTATCTATAGCTGCCTTCTTTTCAGAATGCATTCCTCTTGATAGCTTAAGATATTCCTAAGTCTGCTTTGCTAACAGATTTTCCCTTAGCTTGATGATAGACTGACAGACTTTTTGAGTCAGCTGATACCTTGTCCTTGAGTGTTGGGGCTGGCACACCAAACACAAATGGTCCATTATGGGTCATTTGGGTTTTATCATGGATTGCCCAATAGGAACTAACACCCTTTCCATCTCAACTACCTTGCTCATAGTGACCAAATATACTATCATGGTCATACGAATTAGAAGGTTGAACCACTTTCTTAAAAGAAATAGGAGGCTTGGAAGTCAGTGGTTGAACTGGATCTTTGCCTTCCCTTTTAGAATTGTTAGCTCTTGTTCTTCCTTTGAAACCAAATCCCTTCTTAACCTTTTGGGAAGAGAAGGAATCTATCAATTGTAACACAGAACTGTGTTTTTAGAACTTGGCCACCAGCTCCCTTTCCTTTTGGAGTCTACTTTCAAGATTCCTAATATGGTTATTCTTGAAAGTAATGGTATCCATCTGAATAAAAACTATATTCTTCAATTTGCTAATTTTTTTTAACTTCAAATCCAACACTTTTTGCTGAGTATGAGGCAGCCAACTTGTAACACCCCAAAAAGGCCCCAAAAGACTCAACTTGAAATTTGAGTAGCAGGTCAGGTTACACGGCCTGGGACACGGGCGTGTCCCAGGGCGTGTCGGGTGACACGGCCTGGGACACGGGCGTGTCCCAGGGCGTGTTCTATTTATTTTGCAAGATTGGCCTATTCCGGGCAGAGCCGGACACGGCCTTGAACACGGCCGGGAACACGGGCGTGTCAGGCTGGACACGGGCGTGTCAGCTGCCGTGTTCCGACCCGTGTTCTGGTTGCAGTTCGATGGAGCAGGAGACACGGGCGTGTCTTAGGTTTGACACGGGCGTGTCAGGTCCGACACGGGCATGTCGTTGACCCGTGTTGTGCAGTCGGTTCAAGCTGTGTGCACCGCTTCAGGGGTACACGGCCTGTGACACGGGCGTGTCACAGGCCGTGTCGGCCAAAAAGTGAAATTCTGGGGAAATCTTGGCCGTTCAGTTTCCTCTCTTTTGATCCAAAGGCTCAGGTGGTTTCTTGGGCTGGATAAGTCGTGAAAGGGGTTTGAAGAAGTCATTCTTCTTTAGTCTTAAGGAAGAGAAAAAGAGAGAGGAAGAAGGAGGAGGAGACCAAGCCACCGGCGGAGCTCCCGTGGTTCGATTCGCGATCCGAAGCCGGCGTTGTGACGGCAAGGCTGCTGCGGTTCTTTCTCACCGGCTAGTTTTCGATGGCACCGAAGAGATCGACAAGGGTAACGATCTCCCTCCTTGGACATGTGAAGTCCTTCTTTTCTGCATTGCATAGGGAAAACCCTTCCCCGCGAGTGTGCGGTGGGTTGTGGTGTCCCTTGGGGTAGATATGTGAAGTCCCCCTTATTAGAGGCCGGAATTGGAGTACGGCTCTAGGCATGCTGTGTGAAGCCCATCTGGATGGAATCTGGATTGGTGATGCTTGTTTGCATAGCGGAGAAGGCTCCGTGATAATGGCTTGTGATGCCTATGGCTTGTGATGCCTTGTTCCTACCTGTTGCTTGGTGCGGCAGGAAGTACTGGACGATGTCCAGGAAATAAAGAGGGTTGGCGGCAACTCTTGTGGCCGTACGTTGCCACTTTGTGAGTAGTTGAGCCGTTGGGCTGCAACTCGTTGAAAAGGCTGAGTGCCGAACAGGAAAGGTGAAACCGACCCGCGCCTATAAAATGCCATGGATACTTCCGTATTCGAGGTGGCTCGGCGACTTGAGCAACGGGGGGTGGCTGATCCGTACCTGCGTTAGGTCCGTCCGACTTGGAAGCCTGGTATAGGTTTTGTTGGAGCGCCTAATGAGAGTCTTAGGCCCGCGCGCCGGAAAGACTAGAAATGCTCAAATACCGTGTAGACGGTGGTGTTGACCCTGGTATTCCGGTACACCGAAAATGTGCCCTGAGTGCACGGACTGTCGGGCCGGGCGGCCGATGGTTGTGATGGCTTGAATGTGCCTGCGCGCACATAGTTGCTATTGATGATGCCATGCTTGCAGGGAAAGAATGCTCATGCCCCGAGAAAGGGGTAGGATTGTTATAATTGGGTCAGCTGAATGCTGACCGTTGCATTGTTTGCCACCGGTTGGGTGGGTTGTTCCCGTGCAGGTGCTGGAGAGCCAAGTGGTAAGTGATGGGCGGGAGAGCCCTACTGCTGTTGCTGCTGCTGCTGCGGCGAGCCTGGAAGGCTAAGCCATTGTTTTGTTTTCTCTTTGTACTCATGTATGGCCGGCCTGCGCGCCGAGGTTTGTAAAACATGATGTATGTTCAGAGGAACTGTAAGGCCTTAAGGCCAAACTCTTGTGGTTGTGTACATTCCGTGGTATATATATAAATGTGGTTTTATATATTGGACATTCCGGTTAAGAGTTCAAAGTTGTAACTTAAAGCTTCCGCTAGAATGCTCTGAGTTAGGATTCGTATTTGGTTTGGTATTATCCTGTGACCTCACCGTCTGTTTGTGGCATATAGTGTGGGGCCCCGGCCGGACCTTCTACTATACGTCATCTAACGGATGGGGTCGTTACATTTTGGTATCAGCTTTTCCTCGGTCTTCCTCTTTCGAATTCGTGGTCGAATTCTTTTGTGGGGTGGCGAGCACGTGTTTGTGCGACCTGCTGTAACGCTAATGAACTCTGGAATGTCCATTAAGGAATGTACAAAATCTTGTTTGAGGAATCTGCGCGTTCCTTTTTGTGTTGTTTTGCTTGCATACGTTCGCTAATGTGTGTCTTGTCCACCTATAGGTGACACGTAGTGGTGCTGGGCAGTCTGAGCCCCAGCGTTCTGATGAGAGTGCGGCACCAGCTGAGGTGCCAACCCCTCCTCCATCTGCGGAAACTGTTCGTTTAGTGGCTGAGGCGCTATTTGCCATGAGTCAGCCGACCGGGCAAGCGCAGCCGGCGGTAGCGCCAGTTCGTGTGGATGTAAGACCCGAGCCGGTTGAGGCTGTAGATCCACGAGCAGCTGACCGACAGTTGAAGCAATTCATGAGCTTCAGTCCTCCGACGTTTGCGGGAATGGGATCCCCAACGCAGGCGGAAGATTGGTTGTCGCGTGTCAAGAGGGTAATGACAGCGATCAGGGCGGAGGAAACTCTCAAGGTCACCTTGGCCACCTTCATGTTGGAAGGAGAGGCGCGGTTGTGGTGGGATGAGGTAGAGCTACACCACTTGGCGGGCAGGCAATTAACACAAGTGTCGATTGAGGAGTTCTCTCGAATCTTTCTGGCAAAACATGTCCCAGCGGCGCAACGTATTGCGATGGAAAATGAGTTCCAACGGTTAAAGCAAGGGGACGATAGTGTGGATACCTACTTGCACGAGTTTACCAGGTTGGGACGATATGCGGGAACAATCTTCGCGGATGACCAAAGGAAGACGAATCGGTTCTATGAAGGATTGCGGGATGAGTTACGATTCCTGCTTTCGAGTTTTGTGAGCCAAGGGTTTCAGGCGTTGGTGGATACTGCGTGCGCGTTGGAAAAGGACATGAGGCGAGTGCAAGGGAATAAGGGCTTGGTGGTGTCTAAGCCAGAGTTTCAAGCACCTCGCCCAGGCAAGTCGTTTTACCAGAAGAAAGGGGGCAAGTGACTACGACCGTTGTGTCGGGAGCGACATCAAGGCCGGATGCTCGTACGTGCTATAACTGTGGCCGGGTGGGGCATATTGCTCGTGACTGTCGAGTTGTGCAGTCCAAAGGGGAAAAGAAGACGGGTGCGTCATATGCTGAGAAGGGCAAAGCGGTGGTGGATTCCTCTGCTTCCCAGGCGCAGCCCCGAATCTATCAACTTGGCCAACAGGAAGCGATTAAGCAAAGTGACGTCGTCACAGGTACGAGTTGAGTTAGTTTACTTGCTGTGCTTTTGGTTTTGGTTTTGTTTAGCTTGTGCATGATGTGTGTGTGCTGCAGGCTTTGTCCTGATTCGGAATAACTTAGCGAGAGCCCTGTTTGATACGGGTGCTTCGCATTCTTTTCTGTCTGAGGATTTCGTATCTCGCATTGGGGTACCGAGTCATGTGACGGTGGATAGTACAAGGGTGCTATTGCCGAATGGCTGTGTGATGCTTGCGGATTGGGCTTGCGATGTGGATGTGCAAATAGGAAGTCGGGATTTCGGTTTGAGTGCAGCTGTGCTACCGTTATCGGAGTTTGATGTGATCTTTGGTATGGACTGGCTCTCGGAGCAGCGTGCCTTTATTGATTGCAACTCCAAAGAGATTACACTGGGCCAGAATACCGGGCTTGTGACGAAGTTCGCTGGTATGCGAGGAGTTGGCGGAACGTTGTTGTCTGCACTCCAAGTCGTCAATGCTGTGCGGAAGGGCGCGGAGTTATTCTTCACGCTAATTCAGGCTGTTGAGCCAAAGGCCAGTGTCGGTGAAGTGCCAGTTGTGTCAGAGTTTGCCGATGTGTTTCCTAAAGATCTTCCGGGGTTACCACCCCAGCGGGAGATTGACTTCTCTATTGAGTTGGTGCCAGGTGCGAAACCTGTGGCCCGCTCTCCATATCGCGTCGCGCCAAAAGAGATGGCTGAGTTGAAAGTCCAACTGCAAGAGTTGTTGGAGCAGGGATATATACGCCCAAGTATGTCACCTTGGAGCGCGCCTGTTCTCTTTGTGAAAAAGAAAGATGGTAGCTTACGGTTGTGTATTGACTACCGCGAGTTGAATAAGCTGACGGAGAAAAACAAGTATCCGATCCCACGGATTGATGACCTTTTTGATCAGCTGGCGGGATCAACGGTCTATTCCAAGTTGGATCTGAAATCGGGATATTATCAGCTAAGGATTCGGGAAGGTGACATTCCCAAGACAGCGTTTGGAACACGCTACGGGCATTATGAGTTCACGGTAATGCCGTTTGGCCTATGTAATGCGCCTTCGGTATTTATGGACCTAATGCATCGAACGTTCCGAGAGTACTTGGATTTGTTTGTTATTGTGTTTATCGATGACATCTTAGTATACTCTCAGTCGGAAGAGGATCACGCAAACCATTTGCGGTTGGTCTTGCATACCCTGCGGAGGAATAAACTTTTTGCCAAGTTCTCAAAGTGTGAGTTCTGGCTCTCTTCAGTAGCCTTTTTAGGCCATGTGGTAAGTGGAGAGGGTATCGCGGTGGATCCGTTGAAGATAAGTGCCATCCGAGATTGGCCAGTGATGTCTTCAGTGGCCGAGGTCAGGAGCTTCCTTGGACTTGCGGGCTACTATAGACGGTTTGTGGAGAACTTCTCACGGATTGCTTTACCTCTCACCACGCTGACGAGAAAAGATCAAAAGTTCATATGGACGCCGGAGTGCGCTCGAGCTTTTGAAGACTTGAAGAGTCGTTTGACCACGGCGCCTGTGTTAACATCGCCATGTGGTACCGATGGGTATGAGATCTATAGTGATGCATCTGGGAGCGGCTTAGGCTGCGTTCTTCTGCAGTTTGGGAAAGTGATTGCTTATGGCTCGCGTCAGTTGAAAGTGCATGAGCGGAATTATCCCGTCCATGATTTGGAGTTGGCGGCGGTAATCTTTGCGCTCAAGTTGTGGCGGCACTATCTATATGGCGTCAAAGTGGATATCTATACGGATCACAAGAGCCTAAAGTATTTGTTGGATCAGAAGGATTTGAATATGCGACAACGAAGATGGATGGAGTTCCTCGGGGACTACACCTTCGAGATTCACTATACTCCCGGGAAGGGAAATGTGGTCGCTGATGCTTTGAGTCGGAAGACTCCGGTACGGGCAAGCTGGTTGCAGAGGCATGATCAGCGTTTGATCCAAGAATTGGAAGCAATGGAGATATCGTGTGTTGACAAGGGTGCGTCAACCGATGCGTGCTTGAACTGGACGGAGGTGCAGTATGACCTTACGGACAGAATTCGGCGAGCAACGGAGCTTGATGAAAGTCTCCAGCGCTATGCTAAAGATGGGCCGGATGATCAATTCTCTTGGGATAACGGCTTGTTACGGAGAAATGGTCGAGTATGCGTCCCAAGTGTGAGTAAACTGAGGGAAGAGTTGATGTACGAAGCTCACTTTGCCAAGTACTCAGTTCACCCAGGGAGCACAAAGATGTACAGGGACATGAAAAAGCTGTTCTGGTGGCCCGGACTAAAGAAAGATGTGGCTCGTTATGTGGCGAAATGCAACACCTGTGCGTTGGTGAAAGCAGAATGCCAGAAGCCTGGCGGGTTCCTGAAGTCGTTACCTATTCCGGAGTGGAAGTTCGATGATATTTCGATGGATTTCGTGCACGGGTTGCCAAGATCTCAACGCGGTCATGATTCCATCTGGGTGATTGTGGACCGGTTGACGAAAGTGGCGCACTTCCTTCCAAACAGAAGAGACGATTCAGTGGAAACCTTGGCCAAGCTGTATGTGGAGCAGGTTGTTCGACTGCACGGTGTTCCCCGGAGCATCGTTAGTGACCGTGATGGGCGGTTCACATCGAATGATTGGCGACTCGTTCATCAAATGTTGGGTACAAAATTAGCGTTTAGTACGGCCTTTCATCCCCAGACGGATGGCCAGACTGAACGAACCAACAGGACGATGGAGGACATGCTCCGCATGTGCGTCCTAGACTTTGGTAAGAAATGGGAAGATTATATATTTCTCGTTGAATTTGCCTATAATAACAGCTACCAAGCGAGTATTGGTATGGCACCATTTGAGGCGTTGTATGGTCGGAAATGCCGTACACCGTTAGCTTGGGCAGAAGCAGGCGAATCGAAGCTGAGTGGGAAAAAGGAAGTCGAAGAAGCTACTTCGCTCATCCGCTCTATTCGGGAGAGGCTATTGATAGCCCAAGATCGTCAAGCCAAGTACTACAATGCCAAGCACCGGAACGTGGAGTTCGCGGTGGGTGATTGGGTATATTTGTAGATCAAACCCTTCAAAGGTGTGTCCAGGATTCGGCGTTTGAAAAAGCTAAGTCCGAGGTATCTTGGTCCATTTGAGGTGGTGGAGCGTGTTGGGGAAGCTGCGTATCGACTAGCACTTTCAGCGGACTTGGGTGGATTACATGATGTGTTTCACATCTCAGTCCTTCGTAAGGCGGTAAAGGATCCAGCTCAAGTCGTGGAGGCTGATCGGGTACCGGTCGAGTATGGGCTAACGACGAGGGTTAGACCCATTCGGATCGAGGATCGAGCCGAAAAACAGTTGCGGAACAAAGTGATCGGGATGGTCAAGGTCCGATGGGACAATTGTGGCCGTGAAGAGCTAACATGGGAGCGAGAGCAGACCATGCGAGCTGAGTTTCCCGAGTTATTTGTATAAACTGTAGACCGTGTATTTTTTTGTTATAACATGCTTATAGCATTGCTGGTTTTCTTTCCTTACCGTGCAAATTTCGGGACGAAATTTTGATAAGGGGGGGAGGGTTGTAACACCCCAAAAAGGCCCCAAAAGACTCAACTTGAAATTTGAGTAGCAGGTCAGGTTACACGGCCTGGGACACGGGCGTGTCCCAGGGCGTGTCGGGTGACACGGCCTGGGACACGGGCGTGTCCCAGGGCGTGTTCTATTTATTTTGCAAGATTGGCCTATTCCGGGCAGAGCCGGACACGGCCTTGAACACGGCCGGGAACACGGGCGTGTCAGGCTGGACACGGGCGTGTCAGCTGCCGTGTTCCGACCCGTGTTCTGGTTGCAGTTCGATGGAGCAGGAGACACGGGCGTGTCTTAGGTTTGACACGGGCGTGTCAGGTCCGACACGGGCGTGTCGTTGACCCGTGTTGTGCAGTCGGTTCAAGCTGTGTGCACCGCTTCAGGGGTACACGGCCTGTGACACGGGCGTGTCACAGGCCGTGTCGGCCAAAAAGTGAAATTCTGGGGAAATCTTGGCCGTTCAGTTTCCTCTCTTTTGATCCAAAGGCTCAGGTGGTTTCTTGGGCTGGATAAGTCGTGAAAGGGGTTTGACGAAGTCATTCTTCTTTAGTCTTAAGGAAGAGAAAAAGAGAGAGGAAGAAGGAGGAGGAGACCAAGCCACCGGCGGAGCTCCTGTGGTTCGATTCGCGATCCGAAGCCGGCGTTGTGACGGCAAGGCTGCTGCGGTTCTTTCTCACCGGCTAGTTTTCGATGGCACCGAAGAGATCGACAAGGGTAACGATCTCCCTCCTTGGACATGTGAAGTCCTTCTTTTCTGCATTGCATAGGGAAAACCCTTCCCCGCGAGTGTGCGGTGGGTTGTGGTGTCCCTTGGGGTAGATATGTGAAGTCCCCCTTGTTAGAGGCCGGAATTGGAGTACGGCTCTAGGCATGCTGTGTGAAGCCCATCTGGATGGAATCTGGATTGGTGATGCTTGTTTGCATAGCGGAGAAGGCTCCGTGATAATGGCTTGTGATGCCTATGGCTTGTGATGCCTTGTTCCTACCTGTTGCTTGGTGCGGCAGGATGTACTGGACGATGTCCAGGAAATAAAGAGGGTTGGCGGCAACTCTTGTGGCCGTACGTTGCCACTTTGTGAGTAGTTGAGCCGTTGGGCTGCAACTCGTTGAAAAGGCTGAGTGCCGAACAGGAAAGGTGAAACCGACCCGCGCCTATAAAATGCCATGGATACTTCCGTATTCGAGGTGGCTCGGCGACTTGAGCAACGGGGGTGGCTGATCCGTACCTGCGTTAGGTCCGTCCGACTTGGAAGCCTGGTATAGGTTTTGTTGGAGCGCCTAATGAGAGTCTTAGGCCCGCGCGCCGGAAAGACTAGAAATGCTCAAATACCGTGTAGACGGTGGTGTTGACCCTGGTATTCCGGTACACCGAAAATGTGCCCTGAGTGCACGGACTGTCGGGCCGGGCGGCCGATGGTTGTGATGGCTTGAATGTGCCTGCGCGCACATAGTTGCTATTGATGATGCCATGCTTGCAGGGAAAGAATGCTCATGCCCCGAGAAAGGGGTAGGATTGTTATAATTGGGTCAGCTGAATGCTGACCGTTGCATTGTTTGCCACCGGTTGGGTGGGTTGTTCCCGTGCAGGTGCTGGAGAGCCAAGTGGTAAGTGATGGGCGGGAGAGCCCTACTGCTGTTGCTGCTGCTGCTGCGGCGAGCCTGGAAGGCTAAGCCATTGTTTTGTTTTCTCTTTGTACTCATGTATGGCCGGCCTGCGCGCCGAGGTTTGTAAAACATGATGTATGTTCAGAGGAACTGTAAGGCCTTAAGGCCAAACTCTTGTGGTTGTGTACATTCCGTGGTATATATATAAATGTGGTTTTATATATTGGACATTCCGGTTAAGAGTTCAAAGTTGTAACTTAAAGCTTCCGCTAGAATGCTCTGAGTTAGGATTCGTATTTGGTTTGGTATTATCCTGTGACCTCACCGTCTGTTTGTTGCATATAGTGTGGGGCCCCGGCCGGACCTTCTACTATACGTCATCTAACGGATGGGGTCGTTACACAACTTCAGAGTGGCATTTTCTTTTGCAAATTTTTTGGCTAGGATCCTGCTTTCCTTAAAGGCTTATAGGAGCTCTCCATAATCATAAATCAGTTGATTGATGTCTCCTTCAGATTCATAGCCACCATCATCTCTTGATGAAACTGCTTCTGACTCTGGGCTAGTAACATAATCTGACACTGAAGGTGATAACTGTACCTTACTAGGACCAGGCTGCTCCTGGTTGTTTCAATCCTCATCTATGTCCATCATCCCTAGGCATTGGCTGTCTTTTTTTTGTTTTCATTTAGCAAATGCTAGAATTCTATTTCTTCAGAATCATGCTCAGTTGAGAACAACCCAATGTAGGCCTCAACATCCTCTTCATTTTCTGACTCTGATAAAGAATAGTCAGTCAGGCTTTTCCGCTTCTTGGCCACAAAGGATTTCTCCTTCTTATCTTTATGCTGGTGTTTCTTTTTCTCGCTAGACTCCTTTCTTTTGACAGGACAGCCTGCTATTATATATTCTGGCTTGCTGCAACAATAACAAACAATTTTAGTAGAAGTTTGTTTACTAGGTTTAGAGCCATACATTTCCTCTTTATAGGTTTTATTCTTTGTCTTGTAGTAATCACCCTTTGAGTAAGAAGAAGAGGATGGCCTGCTCCTCCAGTTCTTTTTCTTTAGGAACCTCTGGAATTGCCTAGAAAAGGCACCAAAATCCTCATCAGAGTTATGGCAATCTGATGTACTTGAGTCTTTACTTTTTGAATCAGTATCAACAACTATTCTGGGAGGAGGAGTCTTTCTCCTGCGCTTCTTTATAGCTTCAACTTTGAAAGCCACAGACTTATCTTTGTTGTAAGACCTGCTACTCTTTTCTTCTTCCTTTCTGACAATCAACTGCATTTCATAGGACATCAATTTTTCAAACAAGGTTGGTGGAGGAGTGTCTGCAAGTCTTGCTGCTTCTCTGATGGCATAGACCTTGGTATCCCAGTCCTTGGTCAAAGACCTGAGAAACTTATCATTCAGTTCATAAGTTCTAAAGACCCTTCCATAAGACATCATCTCATTAACAATTCTGAAAAACTTTTCATAGCACATAGTTATGCTATTTGTCTTTGTTTGTTTAAAGCTTTCATATAATTTATTGAGCATGGACTTCCTATCCTCTCTTACTTCTACTGTCCCTTCCATGTAGATAATTAATGTGTCCAACATTTAATTTGAGGTTTTGTAGTGGACAAAATTTTGAAATGTGGAATCATCTATGACACTGATAATTATGTTCTGTGCCCTCTTCTCCAAAGTTGTTAAGATGATCTCATCTTTTGTCATTTAAGAAAAGTTCTTTGGAGTTTGTAAATTTGCATCAAGAACTGATGTCTTCATTGGGATGAATGGACCTTCCAGAACTGTGATGTAAATTCTTTGATCAGATGCCTCCATGAATAATCTGACCCTCTCTTTCCATATGCCAAAAGTTTCTTTTCTACATATAAGAAGCTTCATGGATCCAAGTCCTTTGTGATTTTCACCTAAACCCGTCTTGGCTATTTTATTACTGCCTTGGAGAAATACTCAGACTGTTAAATCTATTTTGAGGAACCTCCCTCTGATACCACTTGAAAGAATAGGTTTAAAGTATGTCTAAACACCTAGAGAGGGGGGGGGGGTGAATAGGTTCAATTCTTTATTCTTAGGCTGTTAATAGATAATTCACAATATGACTAAAATTTATAGCAATCACAACATACAATACATCAATCACAGTAGACACATAGGTTTATAGTGGTTCCCAAAGAGATGGGTACATCCACTTTCCCCCTTTGCCTATCTAACAATACATTATATTTGGCCAAACTTCCTTCCACCTTCTTAGATCCTCAGATCTTACAACTAAGAACCCAAACTAGTTTTTACAACTCAGACTTCAACAAGTCCTACACCTCAGAATCTTACAAAGAACCCTAACTCAGAGTGAATCCACACTCCTACCACTCAGGCTATCTAGCCCTAACTCATCCCTTATTACCCAGCCTACGGCTCAGAGAACTTAATCTCCTACCTCAGGCAAACAGCCCTATCTCAGCCTTTATAATTACAGGCTTATAACAGTCAGATATATAAATAGATCCTATAAAAAAATGTATAAAGGATTACCTTTGTTCCTTCACCCAGATAGAGAGAAAAGAGGAGTGAAGTAATCTTGATTAGATCTTGATTAATCTACTTTCTTCAGATCATTGCTGCAATGAATAAGATTTAACCTTACTTAGCTTATTCAAAGCTTCTTGAAAGAGAGAACCTAGGTTGAATCTTCTTCAGAAGTTGATGTAGACATAGTTTCTTCTTTCTTCTGACTTGATTCAACAAACATTGACAGATCCAAAGAAATGTTTTCTCCTTCTCTGATATAGAATAAGAACCTTCTTGCTGTATAGAATTCTATGAATTTTTCTTGGAGTAATCCTCCTTCTTTTTGACTTCCCTCTATTTTTTTGTCTTAGTGTCTGTCTCTCTTTTTCTCTGATTTCTCGGATTTATTTATAGATCACATAAGAGGCAACCGGCTGATCCGGTGGATGACTGACATACGATAGTTCTGACATGTCTAACAGTCCTTGACAATCCTGGCAGCTGTCAAGTCTTCTACATGGAGATCTGTCACTTAGAGTTATTTAACTCAGATGAATGTGTCGAGACATAAGGATAGTATGTGTCGACACAGATGAAGTATGTGTCAACACAATTACCCGGGTGTCGACACACGTCATTTAGTGTTGTCGACAAACTTCAGAAACTGTCGACACAGCTTTTATACAATGTGTCGACACAACTCCTATGATTTTGTCAACACTCTTCAGAAACTGTCGGCACAGCTCTTCAACCAGTCTCTTCACTCCCTTTGTAGAATGTGTTGACAAACTTCTTTTGACAATGTCGACACTCTTCAAAAACTGTTGGCAAAACTGATACAGACCCAACTTCTGTATGTCGACACAAGTCCTGTGTATCGACATTGATGTTATAGACTTGAACTCTGATTGTCGACACAAGTCCTATGTGTGGACGAAACCCTTCTACTCATGTCAGCACTTGAAACCTAAGTGTGTCGACACTAGTCCTGATTGTCGACAAAACTGTTGTTGACTCAAATTTCATGTGTCGACACAAGTCCTGTGTGTCGACACAACTTTGCTTTTGATCTCGACGCTTCCCCTTCAAAGATATTGACACATTATAAATGTCTCGACACTTTTGTACTTAGAATATTTTCATAATTCTTCTTATAACGCCCCGAAACTCAAAAGAGGAATGGGCAGCGTTTGAGCCAAGTTTTGGACTTGGTAAGTTGAACACAACCTGTGACACGGGCGTGTCAAATGGCCGTGTCATGCTCGGGTTACAATGTTTGGTCGTCAAGGCAAGGTCGACGATCGTTGATGGCTGGGAACATGGCCAATGACACGGGCGTGTCCTAGGGCGTGTCAAGCATATGGCCGGTGACACGGGAGTGTCACATGGCCGTGTCCTCTTCTGAATGTTTTGGTCCTTTGTCAATTGAGGGACACGACCCGGAACACAGGTAATTGACACAGGCTTGTTGAGGTTTACATGTGTGTGTCTATTCCCTTGTTTTGTTCGGGCACAACAGTTTCAGCTTCGATTGAGGCACACGGCCCATGACACGGGCATGTCCATGGTTTATACGGGCGTGTCCCAAGCCGTGTCAGAGGCCGTGTCTTGTTTTGTAATCTCTTGTTTTACGGTGAGTGAGGAACACGGCCTTGGACACAGGCGTGTCACAAGCCGTGTTCGGCCCAGAAAATTCATTTTTAGGGCAAATCATGGCCGCTCGTTTCCTTCAAAAAAGATCTGATGGCTCAACCCTTCCCCTGCTGGTATTTGGCAGGGAATAGGGTTTAGAATCCTCATTTCATTGTGAGCTTTCTCTTTCTAAAGTCTAGATATAGGTTAGAGCAAGGAAGATGGTGAAGGAGAGTTCCGGCCACCGGAGGAGCTTCGAAGGCGCAATTCTCAATCCGAGTTTAGATTTGTGAAGGGGAGGCCGATACGGTGGTTTCCATCCGACTAGATCTTCATGGCGCTATAAATAAATGCTAGGGTAACGATTCTCTTCTTGGACATGTAAAGTCCCCTCTCCTTTTTGCAGCGGAAACCCGCTGTTGCGAGTATGCGGTGAGTTTGAGGTGTTCCTTCGGGTAGACATGAATAGTCCCCGTTGTTTTGCATGTAGAGTCAGGAATCGAAGTACGGATATAGGCATTGTGTGTGAACCCTACCCGTATAAGTTGGTCTTGATCGGTGATGTTTCATTATGCATGAATGGTGGGAGAAGTCTCTGTGACGATGGTTTTTTTCGGGTTTTCTATGCGGTAGATTGCATCAGGGAATCTTGGGGATTAACTCTAAGGTGCACCCTAAAAAATGGGCAGAGGCGTGATTCGTCCAACTTGGTTGCCTATTAGCTTGACCCACACATATGGCTTAAATTGACCCACGCATATGGCTTAAATTGACGTTGCGGTGTGAGCAATGAGTTAGGTGGAAACGTACCCGCTCTATGTGGTTTGGTTAAAGAGACCTAAGGTACATGGTACTTACCGTTGGCATAGATGGTGGGTCTTAGGCTTAGGTCGGAAAGATTATAATGCTCAATAATTTGCCGCCCTGGAGGCGGTGGTGAGTCCACAGAATTTTTACTGGGTTTATCGAGTAAGTGCCCTGAGAGCACGGGGTGTGCGGCCGTACGGGCCTGCACCTGTGGTGTATTGTGCAAATGTTGTATTTTCAATTAATTGTTGGGTTATACAAATGATCTGCAGGGAAGGAGCACCGCCACCCAAATAATGGGGTGGGGTCATTATAATTTGGACAACTTTAGCTGATTGTTGCTTTGTTTACCACCGTGCGGTGGATTGTTGCTTGTAGGTGCTCCAGAGCCGGGTGTAATGTAGCGGGTTGAAGCCCTCGTTGCTGAGCCAGCCCTCGAAGGCAATTTGAATGTTTACTTATTTTATACATGTGCGACAGGCCTGCGAGCAGATGTTTGTAAAACACTGGTTATTTAAGTAAACCATTTGTAAGGCCATAAGGCCAAGTACTTTGTGTATTTTGTACGTTCATTCCAGATTTTTTATTGTTAGTGGACATTCATGCTATTGGTTGGGTTCTTTCTTTGCAACTTTTAAATTGCTTCCGCTAGAATGTACTCTGAGTAGGACATGTTATTGGAAGGATGGTTTCATTGAGTAACCCACTGGTCTATCCGTGGTATATGGTGTCGGGCCCCGACCGGACCATCTTCTATGTGCTATACAACGGATAGGGGTATTACAATTTGGTATCAGACTACCAGTTTCGATCATGCTTAAATGAATTTGTGGGCGAATTATTTTAAGGGGTGGTGAGCACATGTGCGTGCGTCATCGTTATAACATAAAAAAACCCACGAATGTACACATAGGAATTAAAATACACATCTTTGTGGAACCCGCGTGTTCTTATAATTGCTTTTGCAATATTGTTCGGTCACTGAACGGTGTTTTGTATATCTATAAGTGACTAGGAGTGGTGCAGGGCCTTTAGAAAACCCATATTTTGAGGCAATTAGTGCACAAAATGACGTGCCTACAACACCTCCCTTAGCAGAAACCATAAGATTGGTGCCTGAAGCGGTGTTCACTATGATTAATGCCCAGCCTGCAAGGCAAATGCAGCAGCCTGCCACTACTGTGGAGCAAATACCGCTTCATGCGGTGGAACCAAGAAGTGTGGAGCAAGTGGTCGTGGAGCCATTGATACCTAAGAGGGCAACTGAAAAGCAACTTAAGCATGTTATGGGCTTCAATACTCCGGTGTTCTCGGGGACGGGAACCCCAACCCAAGCTAAGGATTGGCTCTCCCGAGTAAAGAGAGTCTTAATAGCTACGGAGACGGAGGAGTGGCAGAAGACGACTATAGCGACTTTCTTATTTGTCGGCGATGCAAGGCTGTGGTGGGAAGGTTTAGAGCTACACAACTTTGGGGGAAGACAACTCACGGACATCTTGATGGAAGTGTTTTCGAGACTGTTCTTGGCAAGGTACCTTCCCTCGGCTCAGAGGATTGCAATGGAGAATGCATTCAAGAAGCTAGTGCAAGGAGACAGTAGCGTGGACGAGTACCTCCACAAATTTACACGTTTGGGTCGGTATGTAAGTTCTACATTCGTTGATGAGGAACGAAAGTCAAACCGATTTTATGAAGGTCTGCGGGATGAGCTAAGGCTACTGCTCTCGGGGCCTATGACGCAGGGTTTTCTAATCTTTGTCAACACGGACCGGTCTTTGGATAAAGATATGAAGAATCTGTAGGCGAAGGACTCTGCTGCTAAGAGGACAGAGTTCAAGGTGTGGACTACGTCAATGTTTGGTTATCGTAAGTTCGGTAAGAAGGCTAGGACTTCGGGTCCAACCCCTCCTTTTGGTGCTTCGGGGGCAACTACAGGCCGAACCCCGTGCGCATGCTACAACTGTGGGAAACCGGGGCATTTTGCCCGTGATTGTTAGAGCGGACGCGCAAAGTCTGAAAGGTAGCCGGGAGCTTCATATGAAGAGAAGGGCAAGGCGATGGAGTCCACCACATTGCAATATGCTCCAACTCAACTGAGAGTCTATAACCTTGGCAAGCAGGAGGCCATAAAGCAAGCTAATGTGGTGACAGGTACGGTTTAAATTTATAGCAATTTAACTTTAAATACTCGGTACCTTGCGCATGAAAGCTTATTATTGCTTGTACTGGGTTTTGTTTTGATTTTTGATTATCCGGCAAGAGCACTCTTTGATACGGGAGCTTTGCACTCCTTTTTGTCCGAAGGATTTATATCGCACATTGGATTACCTTCTTCGATGGCAAAGGAAAAAAAAGGATGTGTTGCTGCCTAACGGGTGTTTGATGCACGCGAATAGAATCTGTTGCGTAAAGATATGGATTGGGAGTCAGGAGTTCGACTTGCAAGAGTCGTTACTGCCGCTGGTAGAGTTCGACGTAAAATTTGGTATGGATTGGCTCTCGGAGCAGCATGCATACATTGATTGCAATCGCAAGGAGGTAAAGTTTGGAACTGGACGTGAGACGACTTTTGAAGGCTTGAAAGGGTCGAGAAAGACGTTAATGTCTGCTCTTCAGGTGGTTAAGGCAGTTCGTGCCGGTGCAGAGCTATTCTTTACACTAGTGGAGGTTTCGAAGCCTAAGCCTACTTTGGACAGTATCTCAGTGGTAACCGAGTACCCTGACGTATTCCATGACGATCTCCCTAGAGCCCTACCGCAGAGAGATATTCATGTTGGATCCCTAGTTGGATTTGGGCTATGTTCACTAAGTTAGAATATGACCCAACATGTATAGACCGGGGTCATGGTTGTCTCCTAGAGTCTAGGTAAAGTCCTTAGAGTCAACAATGCCAGAGATCAGCCTTCAACAAAGTCAGAGACTCAAGACTTAGAGAATTCAAGACTTAGAAAAAGGAGTTCTACGTTCGTCGATCTCCGATCGACGAAAGTCATGCTCAGCTCGACAAACTCAGAGAAAAATCTCTGAGCTCAGCTCGACGATCTTTGACCAGCTGGACAAACTCAGTTCTCAGGGCTCATAGGTCGATGATCTTAGATCTCAGCTCGATGAACTTGATACACTTAAGAAGAAAGTTATCAAGCAGCATTCAGAGGTCGACGATCTTGGATCTCAGCTCGACGAATAGTTATTCTAAGCTCGACGAACTGTTGACTCAGGTCGACGAATCAAGTCTTGGTTGTTTTCCTCTTTTGTCTTTATTATGTGGCAACGATTCCTTAATAATTAATGCTCTAATATTCTCTGAATATTACCGTTAGATCAGAGCATTAATTTCAGTCTTCATCAGGATTACTGCATGTCATTTTTCTTAGAGATAGTTGGGGAAACAAATCAATGCCAAATTATTCTAAGGCTGTCAGCATTAATTATAGGAAGAATTTCAAAATTCAAAAGGACTTCCACATGGAAAATAAAAAAAAACGAGAAGTTCTCTTTCTTCCAAGACACACAGAGACACAATCTAAGAGACATACAGATTTCTTGAGACATAGATAATCGATCATTCAAGAAATCAACAACTGCTAGACCTGAAGAAGAACAATCTTTCTGAAGAAGAAGAACAATAATCCAAATAAAGAATCTTCTTCGGTCATACTCTCAGGAACCTTCAGTAGGACAACAATACAATATCTGTCAAGAAGTTCATGAAGTTCTTTGGGTTAAAGCTGAAAGCTTGAGGCCTATCACCCTGAATAAAAAGTTCCATTCCTCCCTGAACAAACTCAATATTTCAGGGGGAGCTTTTTTTTAACATCAATTCCACTAGTCTTCTAAGTTGTATTTGAGAAAGAGAAGACACCATCAGTCTCTCACCCCCTCTATAAAAAGGGTTCTCTACTCCCTTCAAAAGTGATTCCTAGTTGCAAGTCTCCTAATCAAAAGACTTGAGGTTTTGTTTTAGAGCACCTGATCAAAAGCTCATTGGTGGAAGTCACCTGATCAAAAACCTGAGTGGATTCCTACCAGAGTGGTAGAAGAGTGGATGTACCAAGGTTGAGGAACCACTATAAATTCTTGTGTTGTCTAGTTGCCCTCTTCTTCTTGTTGTTGTTGTGGCTGTGTTATTTAGTTTTTTTTGTGATTTCATTTATTTCAATTTGGTATGCTTTGATACAGTATCTAAATTTAGGTACAATCCTTATATTTCAGGAAAAGTTTTCAAATATACATACATACTCTATTCACCCCCCCCCCCTCCAGAGTATATCAGATCTAACCCTAACTTTCAATTGACTTCCCAATTGAGCTAGTTCCAGGTGCCAAACCTGTATCACGCTCTCCATATTGATTAGCGCCTAAGGTGATGGCAGAAATGAAGGTTCAACTGGAAGAGTTGTTGGAAAAGGGTTATATGTGTCCATGTTCGTCGCCTTGAAGCGCACCATTTCTTTTTGTTAAGAAGAATGACGGAAGCTTGCGGCTCTGTATCGATTATCGAGAGCTGAACAATTTAACAGAGAAGAATAAGTACCCGATCCAAAGGATTGATGATCTATTCGATCAGTTAGTCGGGTCATCGGTGTACTCGAAATTGGTTATTTAGTCCGGGTATTATCAGTTGAAGATAAGAGAATGTGATATCCCCAAGACAGCTTTCAGCACGAGGTATGGGCATTACGAGTTTACTGTCATGCCATTTGGGCGGACTAATGCGTCATCTGTGTTCATGGATCTGATAAAAAAATCTTTCAGAGAGTACTTAGACCACTTTGTGATAGTCTTTATTGACGACATATTGGTGTACTCGCAGTACAAAGAGGATCACTTCAAGGATCTGTATTTGGTGATGCAAACGCTGAGGAGGAACCAACTATACGCAAAGTTCTCCAAATGTAAGTTTTGGTTATCCTCGGTAGCATTCCTTGGTCATATAGCCAGTGGAGAAGGTATTGCGGTGGATCAGACGAAGATAGTTATGATACTGGAGTGGCCTGTGTTGTATTCAGTAGTAGAAGTCCGGAGTTTTCTGGGGCTTGCCGGCTACTACAGGTGCTTCGTAGAGAACTTCTCGCGGATAGATTTACCCCTCACTACTTCGACGAGAAAAGATCAAAAGTTTGTGTGGTCGCCGGAGTGCACGCAAGCTTTCGAAGAATTGAAGAGTCGGTTGACCACTGTGCCTATTCTATGTTCGCTGGTTGGGACCGAATTCTTTGAGATCTACAATGATGCTTCGGGTAGTGGTTTGGGTTGTGTTATACTGCAGCATGGGAGAGTGATAGCTTATGGCTCGCGCCACTGAAGGGGCATGATCGAAATTATCTGGTCCATGACTTGGAGTTAGCGGCCGTGATATTTGCTCCTAAGTTGTGGAGACATTACCTGTACGGGGTGAAGGTCGATATCTAAACCGACCACAAAAGCCTGAAATACTTGTTAGATCAAAAAGATCTAAAAATGCGGCAGCGGAGATGGATGGAGTTCCTGGGGGACTACACATTAAAGATTCACTATGTGCTTGGGAAAGGCAATGCAGTTGCGGGCGCGTTGAGTCACAGGTCCCCTACGCGGGCCAATTAGTTGTCATTTCATGATGAGCATTTGATTCGGGAGTTGGAGGCATTAGAGATCACTTGTGTGGACAAGAAGACTAGTGCCAAAGCACAGCAAAACTGGATAGAGGTGTAGTATGACCTAGCTGATTGGATTCGGCAGGCTCTGGATTTGGATAAAACCATGAAGCAAATCATGGATGCGGCTTTGGATGGGTCAAATTCCCAGTTTGATGTTGTTGATGGACTGTTATGGAAGGACAGTCGTCTGTGCTTCCCAAATGGTGGTAAACTGTCGGTGGAATTGATGTACGGGGCTCATCATACCAAGTACTCGATTCACCCAGGGAGCACAAAAATGTATCGTGATATGAAGAAGTTGTTCTGGTGGCCTGGACTTAAGAATGACGTGGCACTCTATGTGGCAAACTATCATACGTGTGCCTTGGTGAAGGAGGAGTGCTAGAAGCCCGGAGGTTTCTTGAAGTCCTTGCCTATCCCGGAGTGGAAGTTCGACGATATTTCTATGGACTTTGTGCATGGGTTTCCAAGGTCGCAGAAGGGGAACGACGCCATCTGGGTAGTCGTAGTTCTATAAACAAAGGTGACACACTTCATTCTGAATAGAAAGGATGATTCGGTGGATAAACTTGCAGAATTCTATGTGGATAACCTTATTCGACTCCATGATGTGCCTCGCAGCATCGTGAGTGACCGGGATGGATGGTTATCGTCCAATGACTGGAGGTTGGTGCAACAAATGTTGGGAACCAAGCTGAGTTTCAGCACGGCCTTTAATCCCCAGATGGATGGTCAGACCGAGAGAGTCAGCAGGACGATGTAAGACATGCTTCGCATGTGCGTCTTGGATTCCGGGAAGCAGTGGGAAGATCACTTGTACCTGGTATAATTTTCTTATAACAATAGCTACCAAGCGAGCATTCAAATGGCGCCCTTCGAGGCCCTTTATGGTGGGAAATGTCGCACGATGTTGTCATGGTTGGAAACGGTTGAGACGAAGCTATACAAATGGAAAGTAGGGGAAGACGCAACATCAATGGTACGAACTATTCGAGAACGGTTGCTGATCGCTCAAGACAGGCAGGCTAAATACTATAATGCCATGTATCAGATTGTTGAGTTCGCTATTGGCGACTAGGTGCATTTGAAGATTAAGCCGTTCAAAGGCATTTCACGCGTACGACACTTGAAGAAGCTGAGCCCGAGGTACCTTGGACCATTTTAGATCTTGGAGCGGATTGCCAAAGAAGCTTATCGAATGAAGCTATCGGTGAAATTGGGTGGTCTACATGACGTATTCCATATTTTGGTGTTGCGGAAGGCATTACAAGAGCATTCGCAAGTGATTGCGGTTGATCAAATATCGGGTTATATTGGGTTGACGATGAAAGTCAAGCCCATTCGAATCGAGGACTCGGAAGTCAAGTGACTTATTAACAAGGATATAAGGATGGTCAAAGTCTAATGGGACAACTACAGTCGTGAGGAGATTTCGTGGGATCGAGGGAATACCATGCTTGAGAAGTACCTCGAGTTATTCCAATCAGGAACCATTTTGTTTGATGTATCTTTTGTAACACCCCAGAATCTCAAAATATGTTTGTACACAATTTTGAGTAGCAGGCTGTTAGACACGACCTGGGACACGGGCGTGTCCCAGGGCGTGTCGGGGGTACACGGCCTGGGACACGGGCGTGTCCCAGGGCGTGTTCGATTTAAATTTCGAATTTGGCCTATTCGAGTCAGAGCCGTACACGGCCGTGAACACGGCCATGAACACGGGCGTGTCAGGCTGGACACGGGCGTGTCAGATGCCGTGTTCCGACCCGTGTACTGGTTTTGGAAGTCGATGAGTGCCGTGTAGCAGGGGACACGGGCGTGTCTCAAGAATGACACGGGCGTGTCAGGTTCGACACGGGCGTGTCGATGCCCGTGTTGTTCAGTCGGTTCCAAACCGCGTGTGCCGCTTAAGGGTACACGGCCTATGACACGGGCGTGTCACAGGCCGTGTCAGCCAAAAGTTGGGTTTTTTGGGCAGATCTCGGCCGTTCGTTTCCTTCTATTTGGATCGTGTGGTCCAAAGCTGTTCCAGCCTCTTTAAGGCCGTGGATTGAGATGAAATCTCATTTCCACTTAGCCTTTCTCTCTCTAAAGAGAAGAAAGAGAGGAGAGCTTGGAGGAAGAGGAGGAGGAGCTTTCCGGCCGCCGGTGGAGCTTCGTCGAGCCGAATAGAGAGCCGAGTGCAGCGTTGCGGAGGCAAGGCCGCTGCGGTGATTTCCATCCGCCTAGTTTTTCTATGGCGCCGAAGCGATCGTCAAAAGTAACGATCTTTCTTCCTTGGGCAGGTGAAGCCCTTTGTTTTGCATGTGCATGGGATCCTCCATCAAGAGATGGAAATGCGTAAGTGATTCCAGCAGTTGAGTCTGCATCTCGAGCCGGAAGTATGTAGTACGGCATAGGCATGCTGTGTGAAGCCCATCCAGACGTATGTCGGGATTGGTGATGTTTATATTGCGCACTGGAGAAGACTCCGTGTATTCATCGTTTAGCCTGCGGAGATGGTGAAGACGATGTGCGTGGTGTATAGGATGCTTTGTATAGCTCCTTTGGTTGCATGCTTGTAAGAGCTGGTTGATGGAGTGCGGACACCTCTGAGTGGGTGGGCGCGTGAGGTCTTCAACCGGGGTTTGGAGGCTTATGCCCATTCCACCAAGTGGCGATGGACACCTCTGAGTGGGTGGGTGCGAGAGGTCTTCAACAGGGGTTTTGGAGACTTATGCCCATTCCACCAAGTGGCAATGTTAAGATCGGATGAGCGGTCGATTGGTAGCAAAGCAGCAGGGCGAATTCCCTAGGCTTGTTACACTATGTGGGTAGGTCGACTGATAGTGCTCACGGGTTTTGGTGTGGTGCGTACCTCTGAGTGAGACGGGTGCGTGAGGTCTTCAACAAGGGTTTGGAGGCTTATGCCCGCCTACCAAGTACAAACCATAAAAGGTGCCCTGAGTGCACGGAGCGCCTGGCATTGAGGCCAGCGTTTGTGATGTTGTGTGTATGTGATATATATGTTGAAATTGCTATACATGCAGGGAAGGAACCACTGCCCCGGGTAAGGGGTGGGGTCGTTATAATTGGTCAGCTGAATGCTGACCGTTGCTTTGTTTATCACCCATGGGGTGGACGTCCATATGCAGGTGTTGCGGACTGATGGATTGAGCGGGCAAAAGCCCATGCTGCTGGTAGGCCCTTGAAGGCCGTGCGAAGTGTTGGATTTCATGTGTGGCCGGCCTGCGTGCCGATGTATGAAATTATATGGGTTGTAAAGAGTAACTTGTAAGGCCTTAAGGCCGTGTGCGGTGTGGTCTTGTAAACATTCCTGGTTATACATATAAATGTGATATTTATATCGTAGTGGACATTCATTGTTATGAGTTCTTGCACTTAATAAGCTTCCGCTAGAATGCTCTGAGTTAGGACTCGTTTGGTTTGGTATTATCCTGTGACCTCACCGTCTGTTTGTGGCATATAGTGTGGGGCCCCGGCCGGACCTTCTACTATACGTCATTTAACGGATGGGGTCGTTACATTTTGGTATCAGCGGTTTTGTCGGTCTTGCTCTTTCGAATTCGTGGTCGAATTCTTTTGTGGGGTGGCGAGCACGTGTTTGGGCGACCTGCTATAATGCTAATGAACTCTGGAATGTCCACTAGGAATGTGTGTGTGTGTCTATTCGGTGAGTTTGCCGTATTACCATGGAAAGTAATGCTATCTTGTTCACCTATAGGTGACGAGGAGTGGAGCTGGGCAGTCGGAGCCCCAGCGTTCGGATGAGAGTGCGGCACCACCTGAGGTGCCTACACCTCCCCCTTCTGCGGAAACGGTGCAATTAGTTGCGGAGTTGATCTTTGCTATGCTTCAGGCAAAACCTTTTGGGCAAGCGAGGCCCGCTGTGGCGCCAGTGCAGGTTGGTGCGAGGCAAGAGCATGTTGAGGTTGGTGCGAGGCAAGAGCATGTTGAGGTTCCGGTTGCTGTGCAAGCAGCGGACGAGCAACTTAAGCACTTTATGGAGTTTAACCCGCCTACGTTTGTCGGGGCAACGTCTCCAACAGAGGCCGAGGATTGGCTCTCTAGAGTGAAAAGAATCCTGGCTGCGCTCAGGATTAGTGAGGAGCAGAAAGTCCCGTTAGCCACTTTCCTCCTGGAAGGAGAGGCGAGGCTTTGGTGGGATGAGATCGAGTTGCACCAGTTGGGAGGTAGAGATCTGGGCGACATATCGATGGACGAATTCTCTAGATTATTTTGGGCGAAATACTTGCCAATGGCGCAGAGAATTGCAATGGAAAATGAATTTCAATGTCTGGTACAGGGTGATAAGACTGTGGACGATTACCTGCATGAGTTTACCAAGCTCGGTCGTTATGCGGGGTCGACGTTTGCGGACCAGGTGCGGAAGACAAATAGGTTCTATGAAGGGCTGCGTGATGAGCTGAGGTTGGCTCTCCCGAGTTCAGTGAACCAAGGATTCCAAGCATTGGTGCATACCGCTAGTGCGCTAGAGAAGGATTTGAAGCGGGTACGGGAGAAGAAGAACTTAGGAGTGGAAAAGTCCGACTTCAAAGTTCCGCAATCAGAGCAATCAGATTTCAGGAAACGTGATAAGAAGCGGTTCCGGCCTGCTGAACAAACTTCTTCAGATGTTGCGTCAGGAGCAACGTTTGGGCAAGAATGGGTTGAGCCGCGTACATGTTTCATTTGTGGGAAGCCAGGGCATATCAAGCGATTTTGCTGGAATGGTGCGTCAAGGGGTGAAAGAAAGACAGGTGCGTCTTATGACGAGAAGGGTAAAGCTGTGGCAGAGTCGTCTGCATCGCGGGCGCAACCGCGAATATACACTCTTGAGATGCAGGAGCCGCAAAGCTCAAATCAAGCAGAACAGCAAATCCGTGCTTTAGACTTAATGGCGGCCGCTAAACGGATTCTGCGAGATGCGGAGAAGCCGAAATAAAGTGGAGTGTGCACTTTATTATGTTGTCTATTGTATGTATGTATGTATGTATTTCTGTTTGTGACAAACAGTTGTGGTGGTACGATTCCATGGGGCGAGACAAGCTGTGGCCTCTGAGCTCTAAACCTGGATCGTTTTGGTTTGTATCGCAACAGCGTGGTTGTGTTGATACTTGTGCGTTGCGCTAAATTTTGGGACGAAATTTCTATAAGGAGGGGAGGGTTGTAACACCCCAGAATCTCAAAATATGTTTGTACACAATTTTGAGTAGCAGGCTGTTAGACACGGCCTGGGACACGGGCGTGTCCCAGGGCGTGTCGGGGGTACACGGCCTGGGACACGGGCATGTCCCAGGGCGTGTTCGATTTAAATTTCGAATTTGGCCTATTCGAGTCAGAGCCGTACACGGCCGTGAACACGGCCATGAACACGGGCGTGTCAGGCTGGACACGGGCGTGTCGGATACCGTGTTCCGACCCGTATACTGGTTTTGGAAGTCGATGAGTGCCGTGTAGCAGGGGACACGGGCGTGTCTTAAGAATGACACGGGCGTGTCAGGTTCGACACGGGCGTGTCGATGCCCGTGTTGTTCAGTCGGTTCCAAACCGCATGTGCCGCTTAAGGGTACACGGCCTGTGACACGGGCGTGTCACAGGCCGTGTCAGCCAAAAGTTGGGTTTTTTGGGCAGATCTCGGCCGTTCGCTTCCTTCTATTTGGATCCTGTGGTCCAAAGCTGTTGCAGCCTCTTTAAGGCCGTGGATTGAGATGAAATCTCATTTCCACTTAGCCTTTCTCTCTCTAAAGAGAAGAAAGAGAGGAGAGCTTGGAGGAAGAGGAGGAGGAGCTTTCCGGCCGCCGGTGGAGCTTCGTCGAGCCGAATAGAGAGCCGAGTGCAGCGTTGCGGAGGCAAGGCCGCTGCGGTGATTTCCATCCGGCTAGTTTTTCTATGGCGCCGAAGCGATCGTCAAGGGTAACGATCTTTCTTCCTTGGGCAGGTGAAGCCCTTTGTTTTGCATGTGCATGGGATCCTCCATCAAGAGATGGAAACGCGTAAGTGATTCCAGCAGTTGAGTCTGCATCTCGAGCCGGAAGTAGGTAGTACGACATAGGCATGCTGTGTGAAGCCCATCCAGACATATGTCGGGATTGGTGATGTTTATATTGCGCACCAGAGAAGACTCCGTGTATTCATCGTTTAGCCTGCGGAGATGGTGAGGACGATGTGCATGGTGTATAGGATGCTTTGTATAGCTCCTTTGGTTGCATGCTTGTAAGAGCTGGTTGATGGAGTGCGGACACCTCTGAGTGGGTGGGCGCGTGAGGTCTTCAACAGGGGTTTGGAGGCTTATGCCCATTCCACCAAGTGGCGATGGACACCTCTGAGTGGGTGGGTGCCAGAGGTCTTCAACAGGGGTTTTGGAGACTTATGCCCATTCCACCAAGTGGCAATGTTAAGATCTGATGAGCGGTCGATTGGTAGCAAAGCAGCAGGGCGAATTCCCTAGGCTTGTTACACTACGTGGGTAGGTCGACTGATAGTGCTCACGGGTTTTGGTGTGGTGCGTACCTCTGAGTGAGACGGGTGCGTGAGGTCTTCAACAAGGGTTTGAAGGCTTATGCCCGCCTACCAAGTACAAACCATAAAAGGTGCCCTGAGTGCACGGAGCGCCTGGCATTGAGGCCGGCGTTTGTGATGTTGTGTGTATGTGATATATATGTTGAAATTGCTATACATGCAGGGAAGGAACCACTGCCCCGGGTAAGTGGTGGGGTCGTTATAATTGGTCAGCTGAATGCTGACCGTTGCTTTGTTTATCATCCATGGGGTGGACGTCCATATGCAGGTGTTGCGGACTGATGGATTGAGCGGGCAAAAGCCCATGCTGCTGGTAGGCCCTTGAAGGCCGTGCGAAGTGTTGGATTTCATGTGTGGCCGGCCTGCGTGCCGATGTATGAAATTATATGGGTTGTAAAGAGTAACTTGTAAGGCCTTAAGGCCGTGTGCGGTGTGGTCTTGTAAACATTCCTGGTTATACATATAAATGTGATATTTATATCGTAGTGGACATTCATTGTTATGAGTTCTTGCACTTAATAAGCTTCCGCTAGAATGCTCTGAGTTAGGACTCATTTGGTTTGGTATTATCCTGTGACGTCACCGTCTGTTTGTGGCATATAGTGTGGGGCCCTGGCCGGACCTTCTACTATACGTCATTTAACGGATGGGGTCGTTACATCTTTTCCTTTCGGTAATTTCGTGGACGAAATTCATTAAAGAGGGAGTGAATTGTAACGCCCTGAAACTAAAAAGAGGAGCGAGCAACGTTTGAGCCAAGTTTAGGACTTGGTAAGTTGAACACGGGCGTGTCATATGGCCGTGTCATGCTCGGGTTTCCGTGTTTGGTTGTTGAGGCGAGGTCGACGATCGTTAAGGGCTGAGAACACGGCCTGGGACACGGGCGTTTCAAGCATACGTCCGGTGACACGGGTGTGTCATATAATCGTGTCTTATTCTAGAAGTTTTGGTCCTGTGTCGATTGATGGACACGACCCGGAACACGGGCGCGTACTAATTGACATGGGCGTGTTGAGTTTGACACGGGCGTGTCTAATCTCGTGTCCTGTTCGGGCACGAAAGTTTAACTGTCGATTGAGGCACACGGCCCATGACACGGCCGTATCCATGGTTGAGACGGGCATGTCCCAAGCCGTGTTATAGGCCATGTCCTATTCTATAATCTCTAGTTTTACGGCGAGTGAGGAACACGGACTTGGACACGGGCATGCCACAAGCCGTGTTCGGCCCAGGAAATTCATTTTTAGGGCGAACCGTGGCCGCTCATTTCCTTCAAATAAGATCCAACAACTCAGCCCTTCCCCTACTGGTATTTTGCCGGGAATAGGGTTTAGAAACCTCATTTCATTGTGAGCTTTCTCTTTCTAAAGTCTAGAGAGAGGTGAGAGTAAGGAAGAAGGTGAAGGAGAGTTGCGACTGCCGGAGGAGCTTCGGAGCCCCGATTCTCGATCTGAGTCCAGATATGCGAAGGCGAGGCCGATACAGTTCTTTACATCCGACTAGATCTTCATGGCGCCGATGAGAAATGCTAGGGTAACGATTCTCTTCTTGGACATGTGAAGTCCCCTTTCCTTTTTTCATAGGAAGCCCGGTCTCGCGAGGTTGTAGTGAGTTTGAGCTGTTCCTTCGGGTAGACATGAATAGTCCCCATTGTTTTGCATATAGTGTCTGGAGTCATAGTACAGACATAGGAATGGTGTGTGAAGCCTACCCAGATAAGTTGTTCTGGATTAGTGATGTTTCATTATGCATGAATGGTCGGAGAAGACTCCATGCTGATGGTTGTTTTCGGGTTTTGTACACGGTAGATTGCATCAGGGAATCTTGGGGATTAACTCCTAGGTGCACCCAAAAAACTGGGCAGAGGCGTGATTCTGCCAATTTGGTGGCCTTGGAGCCAACTTGTACATAACTGGGTTATGTAAGATTTGTGTAATCGCTTTGGGACTCGGGGAAGCTTGACCCACGCATAAAGCTTAAATTGACATTGCGGTGTGAGCAATGGGTTAGGCGGAACCGTACCCGCTCTATGTGATTGGGTTAAAGAGACCTAAGGTACATGGTACTTATCATTGGCATTAGATGGAGGGTGTCAGGCTTAGGCTAGAAAGACTATAATGCTCAAGAATTTGCCTCCCTGGAGGCGATGGTGAGGCCACGAAATAGTTATAGGGTTCACTCAGTAAGTGTCCTGAGAGCACAGGGTGTCTGGCCGTACGGGCCTGCACCTGTGGTGTATTGTGAAAATGTTGTACATTCACTTAATTATTGGGTTATACTAATGCACTACAGGGAAGGAGCACTGCCACCCCAATAATGGGGTTGGGTCGTTATAATTTTGTCAGCTTTAGCTGACCATTGCTTTGTTTTCCACTATGCGGTGGATTGTTGCTTGCAGGTGCTGCGGAGTCGAGTGGCAAGTAGCGGGCTGAAGCCCTGGTTGCTGAGCCGGCCCTCGAAGGCCATACGAATGATTACTTGTTTTATTCATGTGTGACTGGCCTGCGAGCCGATGTTTGTAAAACACTGGTTATTTAAGTAAACCCTTTGTAAGGACATAACGCCAAGTATTTTTTGTATTTTGTACATTCATTCCTAATTTTTTATTGTTAGTGGACATTCATGCTATTGGCTTGGGTTCTTTCTCTACAACTTTTAAATTGCTTCCGCTAGAGTATAATCTGAGTAGGACGTGTTGTTGGAAGGATCGTTTCATTGAATAACCCATTGTTCTGTCTGTGGTAAATGGCATTGGGCCCCAGCTGGACCTACTGCTATATGTTATGCGACGGATAGGGGTGTTACACTTCTGCCTTCACAAATAAACTCAATACACCATCAAATGTAACCTGATGTATATTATTGAGTGAGTTGACGCTTCTCCAAATCAGGTACATAATCTCCAATGTACCAAACACATGCTACGCAGAATCTATATGTAGTGAGATCTAAAAATTATTTTAAGTAATTACAAACATGCAATTCTCGTAATCCAAGGAAAGAAAGTACAACAGGCAAGAATTGTAATTTCAATCACGCGCGAGCTGGGGGCTGGGGGTGAGTGTAGGTAGGCTCATCTAGGGAGCCATTTCCATCTACCCCAGCCTCGTGTCACCATACCTGGAGGTCGGCGCGGGTTGTTGAACTCGCGGACCAGCTCCAGGTTCTAGTAGATAAATCACATGTTCTTTGTTATCCTATCAATGAGTGGGGCGGGGGACGAGATCCCACTTGTTAAGCTGCGCTTCACCATATCTGCGAGAAGCACATAGTCCCACTCCAGCGTCAGCAGCCTCTGCACGACAAGATCGTTCTCCTCCTGGATCATGCGTAGCGCGGATACTTGCTTCTTCAAGACCTCAACGACTCGCCTCCTCAGCTCGGTAGAGTTACGCGAGATGTCCAAGAAGTTCTCTATCACGTTGGGAGAAGGAGGTGGGGAGTGGCGAGCCAGATAAGAAGATTCTTCTATCTCGGATTGGCTGTTGAGACATGCGAGGACAACTAATCCTAGTGAATATACAATTGACGAGTGATCCAAGAACTATGCGAAATTGTCTAATGAAAATGTAGCTTACGGGAAGGGCTCATCTACCCTCGATGGGTGTATGAATTAGGTAAGGTAAGGTCCTTAATGCGACCTGGAAGTTAGTTCTTGGGGGGATTAGCTCGAAGCTCGGAATCGGGATGAACATAGTGTCCCCCCTCGCAATTGCAGGTACAGGTGTGGGTTGCCGAGAGGGTGTGCGAGCTAGGCACTTCGGCCCCAACGAGTCCATCCGTGTGGTCATGAAAGGGGGCGACAGGTCGTGAAGGCGAGTAGGAGGAGTTTAAGGCTGCGAGTCATCAGGGGGGAGTCGACTAGCGGCATGGAGGCTTTGCTTCCTTTCTGATTATTGTCCGGGTCGGTGGGAACCTCAGTGATCTCCTTTCCTTTGTGTTCAGGGGCTGGCCCAAAATCTAGGGTGGAGGCCAGGTCGTGGTAGACCGAATCGGCAATATGCGGAGCCAACCTGGCCTTCATGGTGGGCTGTGGATTTGGAGACTCGCGCGGCGAAGCGCTAGGATTTACAGTGACCAGGCTGGCAGCGCGAGCGGCATTGAGCCCGCGGGAGCGGTTAAGCCTCTCTTGGAGCTCTTGGGAAAGTGGCATCTCGGAAGGGTCAGAGTAAGGGGAATGAATAGGTCTCCCAGGTACGCGGGCATATATATAGCCATTGTAGGATCCCACCAAAAGATTCCCTTGGGCTCGCTGACCCACTGATGCAGGCTACGTCTCCCAATGAACCACAATGGACAAAAACCACTGAATTACTCTCACTTATTCCAACTCTAAATTCGCATAATTAAAACGCAGCACACCCGATTCGCAAAATTATTAATCAAATGATAAAGCACGGGTTCGCTACCCCCATAGAGATTTAATAAAAGCTATGCACACGTATTCTTCCAAGAAAAAAGGATCTACCCGATCCGTTCGAGCGTGTGTTTTACCAAAAGAGATCCACCAAAAACTTAATGATTCAAAAAAGGTAGATCTCTCCCAACAAAAGAAAACGAGGTCCGCCAAACCTCACGAATTTCAATAAATCAAAAGAAAACAACACAATCGTTGGATCAAAACCATGATGAAATCGAAATTTCGCAAATCAGGCCAAATTAAACCACCACAAGGTTAATCTAAGAGGGAAGCGCTCAAAGGTAGAAATTTCGTTACACCAATCGGAATTGATGATTCTAATGAACTAAAATGGCTTGCTATTCAATGGTTCTGCCGGAGTCGTGCTGAATGTAGAGAAACACGTCTGCCTTCTTCGCTTCATGCCGGAGTGGTTTCCATGAAACCAAAGGATCCTTGCACCTTGGCCAAAATCCACCAAGATGGAAATCCTTGGCTGGCTGAAATCTTCAAGGGGAGGGGGAAAAGATATAGCAACCTTTGTCTTGGAAGGTGATAGATTGGAGGATGTGGTTTTGTAGTAGAGAAGGGAAAAAAGGGGTCGAGTGAGGAGGGGAGGCCGAAATTCTCCAAGGGGAAAGTAGGGGGGCCGGCGGCTAGGGAGAGGGGAGAGAGCGAGAGGGAAAATTCTAAAGTTTATATTTAAGGTTTTCAATTCATCAGTCAATACATAATTACTCTAATATATGGCCTTATATAAGCCTTAACAAAATACCGGCTATATGCATCCCAACATAAAACATAAAATTTCCAAACTAAAAAAAGAGACTCTGGATAAAGACAGCCATGATTTTAAAACAAATAAACAATAATAAAATTAACATAAGTAATAAAACGTCAAGAGAAATTCTTTAGCCGAGGGCGGAGGTTGTAGCGTCGATCAACAATGTTTCTGCTGCACCGCAAGTTTTTGATGGAAGAGGCCGAGGGATCTTCCGTAAGCATGCTGACACCATCATCAACATGTCGATGGTCATCGTCTCCATCAATCCTCACTCTCTCGAATGTACTCATCGCCGATGAGTTGGCTTGAGCGTACTGGCACAGAAGAGCATCATCCAAAAGATCCACCTCCGATTCAAGTAGCCAAGAGTAATCGGAAGCCGGACGATCACGCCACAGGGTCAAGTAGCGGCGAATGTCACCACTTGGAGATGCAAGCACTTCATCCTTGAGTATCCTTTCAGGAAAAAAGGAGGTCTTGGGTAACTTTGGAAAATCATTAGTCAAAGAAGGAGAAAAAGCTTCTAGATCAACATTCAACATACCTCTAGTGGAAATCGTAGGAGAGAGCGATCTCGGGCCGAGATCACCCCTCAACCAATTAAAGAACACAGTGGATGGAATAAATAGAGAGGCAGAAAATTCAAGTGCTAAAACATATGGCATTAAATCCGAAACATTGAAAATAGGGGATATACCCAAATTTGCGGGTATATCCAAAAGATATGCACTTTCTCCTAACTTCTTTAAAATTCAAAAAGGACCAGCTCACCAATTTGCCAATTTTTTTATTGAGCCCGAAGGCAACCGTTCAGGGATGAAACGCACCAAGACTAAATCATCAACATTAAATTGAGACGCTCTCCTATGTAAGTTAGCATGAGATTGATAAGATGCATACTGGGCGACGAACGTTTCACCAATGTGCTTATGTAAATATTGAACATAAAGAGCGATTTCTTATGCAAAAGTACTTGATTTATACGATGGAGGTAACAGAATTAAATCAAGTGGCACCGGTGTGTTATAGCCGTGCACGATTTTATTGGGGGATAAGCTCATTGATCTATTTTTAGAGTTATTATATTCAAGTTGAGCATGGGGAAGGGTAAAGTCCCAAGTACCCATATGGCTACCCACAACACAATGTAATAAACTACTAAAAATTTTGTGTACTACTCCAGATTACCCATTCGTACCCACAATATACCCACGGAACTCAATTGAAGTAACAAAAAAAGTACAATTTTTAGATTGACAAATAATTTTTCTGTTCGTAACGTGGTAAGGATAATCCTCAAGTGCAATTCGTGATTGGTTGGAGAGGGGCAAGAGACTAAGATATCATTAAAATACGCCACTAAAAATCTTCCTATGAATGGTTAGAAGACATGAGTTGTCACCCTAGAGAAAGTACTCGGGGAAATGGAAAACCCAAAATGGCATCACATACCATTTGTAAAACCCGTCCTTCGATTTAAAAATTGTATCCCTCCCGAATCCTTATTTGACGGAAGCCACTCCTAAGTTCCAACTTAGAAAAGATCATGGACCCGACTAATATATACAACAAGTCATCCAAGCGAGGGATGGGAAACCTATATTTGATAGTGATTTTATTAATAGCCCGAATGTCAACACACATTCTCAAAGAACCATCTTTCTTAGGGGATAGTAAAGCAGGCATGGAACAAGGACTCTTGCTATGTCGGATAAACCCTTGGCTTATCAAATCAGAAATTTGAGTTTGTAATTCAAGGTGTGAGGAAAGTATTAGCCGGTAGCATGGAGGGTGGGGTTAAGAGGAACCCGAAAGGAAATCTGTCGCATGTTGGATGTTCCGTATGGGGAGTAACATGGGCAGTAGGTCGTCCGGATAACCATCATTAAAAGTATCACGCGCAAACTCCATCTTACCTATCCACCGAGACACGTCAAATAGAGGGACTAATAGAATAGTTAAAGTAAAAGGACTCCGACCAGGAATAATAGAAGCATGTCCTAAAATAGGTGCTAGTAGGGTCAATGGAGCAGGAGGGAGGGTCGCTAAAATCACACCCGGTGACAAAACAAAATAAGAGTGATCAGTAGGACATGTTGAGATCATCAAGGGGTGGTCATCCGGATCTTCACCACTAAAGTCAATTAAAGATTCCTCTCCCTCGCATGGTACATCTTCCAACATTGTAGGTACATCTAGTAACTCAGAATCATCGAAAGATTCCTTAACAACCATAGGTGAGAGATCTGTAATAAGGTCGAGGGAAGATTCAGTAATCCAAAGGGGTGGCACTTCATAGGGGAGTTCCTCGTCCATGTCACTAGGGGTATCAAACTCCTCATCATCGCTAAGCTCTACATAAAAAATGACATTACCCTCAGTTGTGGGCTCAATCAACGGTACTACCTCGGACCAAATTGTCCAGATGGGCTTCTCACAGCATGTCTATTCCACACTCTACATTTCAGGATCTATAAGCAAGAATATATTGGGATCAAACCAATCTACCCATTGGAATCCACCCTTTTTCACCTTTTGGTGAGGGGATCCATGCAAGTATGCATATTGAGCACTTCACTTGTCTGTGAGAAACTCGTTACCCTTATAGTTCTTTTTGGAGTCATGGTGTTGGATTTCTATCCGGTTTGAAATGCGCGTGATGATTTCCTCTCTATGGACCTAGCTTCAGATCTTATTTCCGATGAGGGAATCCTCTTCATCACCTTCACAAAGCTTAGCGCAGCACCTAGCTCCAGCCCCTTAGTTTTCTTCTCAAGAACAATCAAAGGAGAAGATGGAATGAAGAGAGAGTGTGATAAGGAAATTATGATCTCCTCATCCTACACCCCTCTGTATAAGTGGCCTCGAGTTTTACCACAGCGATACGATCAATTCATCAAAATGAAGCAAAGGCTAAGATTTGAGTTGACTGGTAAACTTTTGTGTTATCGCCTGGCGATATCGTCTGTTGCCACTCAGTGACATGAACTTAACCGCTTCACCGCTTTGACCCAGGTCAACCACCACTTATCGGCCGCTCTTCGGTCAAACCGACACGTGTCTCAAGCCACGTAGCACTCTCGCCCAGCGACATCCACTGTCACCACTTGGCAATATCATTCGACGATTCTTCGAGTGCGTCGAGTGCCGACTCAACGCTTTAACGTTATCGCTACCAGGCGATACACACTATCGCCCGGTAATATCTAAAAAAGTTATGCTGTCAATTTTGTGGTGTTACAAACCTCCCCTCCTTATAGAAATTTCATCCCGAAATTTACACACAGCCATAAGAAAGACAGCAACTTAAATATCACAACAACTCTTTATTCATAAAAATATTATTACAACAATGTTGTAGGCAAACTCTATCATATAGAGATGGTATTCCCACCTCTTTCTGAAATCTAGGGAGAATATTTGGAGGTTTTCCTCCATAGTTTGGTTGGTACTCTTGGTCTGACCATCCGTTTGCGGATGAAAGGCCGTACTGAACTTTAAATTGGTGCCAAAAAGTTGGTGGATTAGCCTCCAATCATTAGAAGTTAAATGCATGTCTCGGTCACTTACGATGCTACAGGGCACACCGTGCAGTTATAATATATTATCTACATATATTTTGGCCAATTTTTCTACTGAATTGTCTTTCCTATTTAGAATAAAGTGCGACACTTTAGTTAAATGATCAACAACTACCCAGATGATGTCGTTTCCTTTCTGAGATATTGGTAGCCCATGCACAAAATCCATGGATATGTCGTAGAACTTCCACTCCGGAATAGGCAAAGACTTCAAGAATCCCCTTGGCCTCTGACACTCGGCCTTCACTAAGGCGCAAGTTTAACACTTCACCACATAATGTGCGATGTATTTCTTCATGACTGGCCACTAGAACAATTTCTTTTTATCTTTGAACATTTTAGTGCTCCCCTGGTGGATTGAGTACTTTATAAAATGTGCCTCATACCTCAACTCCTCCTGTAATGTACCAACTTTAGGGATGCACAACCGATCGTTTTTTTGTAAATACCATTGTTTAGAGAGAACTGGGAATTTGACCCATCCTTCAACTTTGCCATATAGCGTTTTATGCTTTTGTATATTTCCAAAGCTCGACGAATTCTGTCCGCGAGGTCGTATTGCACCTTTGACCAGTTAAAGCATACTTCTTCGATCATTCTTTTGTAAACACAAGATATATCCAGCCCTTCCAACTCATGAATCGGATGCTCATCTTGCATCTGTAATAAGTTTGCTTGTGTTGGAGTCTTGCGACTCAGCGCATCAGCGACAACATTCCCCTTCCCAGGAGCGTAATGAATTTCGAAGGTGTAGTCCCCAAGGAAATCCTTCCACCTCCGCTGTCGCATATTGAGATATTTCTGATGTATGAAATACTTTAGGCTTTAATGGTCCGTAAAGATATCAATCTTCACGCCATATACAAAATGTCGCAATAATTTAAGAGCGAATATCACGGCCTCCGATTCAAGATCATGAACCGGATAATTCCTCTCATGTACTTTAAATTGGCGAGAGCCATAAGCAATCACATGCCCATATTGCAAATGAACGCAGCCTAAGCTGCTACCAGATGAATCACTATATATCTCAAAGCCTTCTGAACCACATGGCGGACATAATACTGGCGTCGTGGTCAGTCGACCCTTTAATTCTTCAAATGCTTTCTCGCACTCAGGTGATAAAATGAACTTTTGATTCTTTCTAGTCAATCATTTGAAAAGCCCTCTACGAAGCGCCTATAATAGTCCGCAAGTCCTAGGAAATTCCGGAATTCCGCTACTGAATTAAGTACAGGACACTCTCGTATTGCAACAACCTTTATCGTGTCTACAACAATACCCTCTCCACTTACGACATGACCTAGAAAAGTCACCGAAGATAACCAAAACTAGCTTTTCGAGAACTTGGCATAAAGGCGATTCCTTTTTAGTGTGTGAAAAACCATTCTCAAATATTTTGCATGCTCTTCTTCAAACTGAGAGTATACCAGTATGTCGTCGATGAAGACGATCATAAACAGGTCCAGATACTCTCTAAAAGTCATGTGCATTATATCCATAAACACTGATGGCGTATTCATGAGTCCAAAAGGCATCACTGTAAACTCATAATGCCCATAACGTGTTCCAAATACAGTCTTGGGGATATCACTCTCCCGGATCCGCAATTGCCAATAGCCAGACTTTAAATCCAACTTCGTGTAGACAGTTGACCCAACTAGCTAATCAAATAAATCATCGATTTGAGGAATCAAATATTTGTTCTTTTTTGTAAGCTTGTTCAGCTTACGATAATCTATACATAAACCCAAGCTCCTGTCCTTCTTTTTCACAAATAACACCGGTGCACTCCACGGTGACATACTAGGACGTATAATGCCTTGCTCTAGTAGCTCTTATAATTTAACCTTCAGTTCTGCCAATTCTTTTGGCGCCACTCGGTATGGTCAGTGGGCCACAGGTTTCACACATGGTGCCAACTCAATAGAGAAATCAATCTCACGCTGGGGCGGAAGCCCAAGTAGATCCTTAGGAAAGAAATCTCCGAACTACGATACAATAGGAACGTCTCTTATACTGAGCTTTGACTTAATAGCCTCAAATAGCGTGAAAAACATTTCCACACCTTTCTTAACTTCTTTGACTACTTGAATAGCAGATTTCAACATCATGCCCACTCCTTGCATAACCGTGAATTTCGTCACACATTCAGTATTTTGCCTAAGTAGGAATTCCTTAGAGTTATAATCGATGTAGGCATGTTGCTCCGAAAGCCTGTCCATACCAAATATTACATCAAACTTCGAGACCGGTAGTACGGATGCTTTCAAGCAAAAATCATAGCATCCTATCCGCACCTCAACACTGTAGGCTCTATCTGCAGGCATCAAACACCTATTAAGAAACAAGACATTCACTCCATCTGTCGGTAGAAACAAAGGCACTTTGATATGTTTAATGAAGTACTTAGATAGAAAAGAATGAGAAGCCCCTGTATCGAACAGTGCTCTCGCTGGATAGCCCGCTATCGGGACAAAGCCTAATACAAACAATTTATCAACAAGAAACGTACAAGGTATTAAGTATGTAAAGCAGTAATAACTGAATCTTAACTCATACCTGTAACAACATCACTCTATTTTATGGCCTCCTATTGGCCAAGATTATAGAGTCGGGGTTGCGCCTAGGATGCAGTTGGTTCCATCACTAACTTTCCCTTTTCTGCATAAGACGCTCTCATCTTTTTCTCTTCTTTTGGAGGGCCACTTCAACAATCCTTATCCATATGACCCACCTTTCCACATGTATACCATGTGATAGGGCCTCTACCAGTAGTTTCTCCAAAAGTAAACGTAAAAGGAGCCGGTGCAGAAGTTTTTTGCTTATTGTTCCATATTTGTACCCAGCCTTTGAAGAACTAGGTATTTTGAAATCTTGCTTTTTCACCGCCAAATCATTCTTGCGTTACACACGCTTCATATGAAGTTCAGGGGAACCGGCCGTATTAACCAAGGTAAGAAAACCCTGAGTCATGGGTGCTGAGAGAAGCAATCACAATTCATCCCTCAACCTTTCATAGAACCTGTTTGTCTTTTGCTCCTCGTTTGCTAACGTTGAGCCTGCATACCTTCCTAATCGGTAAAAATCGTGCAAGTAGTCATCCACTGACCTCTCACCTTTAATTAGCCTTTGAAATATATTTTACAGCGCGATCCGCTGCTCAGATGGGATATATCATGCTAAAGGACCTCGAGAACTCTTCCATGGCGATCTCTACCAACAACCGACAAACAAACTAGTGTTGTTCTAGTCCGTACCACCAAAGTCTTGCATCACCATCAAGCAAGAAGGTAGCTATAGTGGATTTCTGCCACTGTACTGTCTCAGTTGCCATCAAGATTTTATGTACACTCGCGAGCCAATCTTTTACTTCTGTTGGGATTCCAGTACCCATAAACATATGTGGATTGAAACTCATCACGTGTTTCAACTGCCCCTGCGTCACCCGCCTAGCAGTCACTTCATCCAGGACCACTTGTCTTACCTCCATTTGTTCAACCATACTAACTAGTTCCTGAACCACCGCAGTATTAGGAGGTTTCCTCTAACCTCTGGGTTGTGTATTAAGTAACCCGACTACGGCTTCAACAATTAACTATATAGTTTCAGCAGAAGGAAGAGGTGTTTGCACCTCATTTGGCACATTGTTCTCCGCTAAGTGCTGGGGTTCTTGACGCTCCGCTTGCCTACAATTTTGAAACACATAACTTAGCAACTAAAACTATTGCCGAAAGTAATTATATAAACATGCAAGTTCCTCAAATATGTGTATTTTCATTCCTAAGTTGACATTAATGAGTTCATTATTGTTATAATGGTAGCGCACAAACACGTGCTCACCACCCCTTCAAAAGAATTCGACCACGGAATTGAATAAGGAAGGCCATGAACGGAATATGATACTAATTTTGTATCATCCCCATCCATCGTATAACATATGACAGGAGGTCCGGCCGGGGCCGAATGCCATATAATACGGATAGGTAAGGAGATTACTAGTTGTTTCCAAATCCAAGTTCAATTATGAACGCACCCTAACTCAGAGCATTCTAGCAGAAGCATTTTAGTTTATGAACCCATACATAACAAGAATGTCCACTACCCAACAAGAATGATATATATATATATATACATGTAATACATGTTTCGGTCGTAGCCTTATCACAACTGTTTCATTTAACAAAAAGTGGTTTCATAATTCGGCACGCAGGCCAGCCACACATGAAAACAGTAAATATTTGCTTTTAGGCCATCAAGGTCCAGCCAATTGCAGCACATGGGCTTCAGCCCACTACTTCCCACTTTGCTCTCCTGCACAGGCACAAAAGGGCCCACTAAAACGTGGCAAACAAAGCAACGATCAGCATTTTGCAGACCCGTTTATAATGATCCCACCCCTTACTCGGGGCGACATTTCTCCATCCCTGTAAACAAGGCACCATATATATATCGTGACATTTACAATGTGCAATTTAAGCACCATTCACAACAAACGGAGGCTAAACGACCACATGCCCCGTGCACTCAGGGCACCATTTCGGTATACACGCATTCCCATGTACCACCACCGTTTAGAAGTCTGTGACTTAACGGTTAACTTTGTCATCCAGAGGTCCTTAACTTGACGACTACGTCATTTAATGGTAATTAACTAAACGACCAACTGCCCATTCAGAGGTACTTAACAACTAACTTTGTCGTTCATAGGTCCATAACTTGATGGTACAGTAAAGCCACACTGCTTCGTCCATTTCAGGCTGGAACCCACCATTACTAGGCTATAAAAGCTCTCAGTTTCTCATATTTTCCCCCCCAGGTCTCAGGCCAAATAACATTTTAGCTTTCTGGAAGCTATTGCCTAGCGACACTCATTGTCGCCCGGCGACAGTAATAATTATCCGAATTGTACTTTCTTCTGGGTATTTTCCTGGAGATTTCTCAAGTACTTTGATGCAGCATCGTACAAAACTCTTGACCCCAAATTTCACATGTACACCTACACGTATCTTCACAGAGTCTTCTCTGACATGCAAAGCATAAAAGCATCACAAATCCAGACCAACTTGTCCAGATGGGCTTCTCATTGCATGCCTATTCTGTACTCTACATTTCCGAATCTATATACAGGATTATATAGGGATCAAACTGATCTACTCTTTGGAATCCACCCTTTTTCACATTTTGGTGAGGGGATCCATGCAAGTATGCATATTGAGAACTTCACTTGTTTAGGCGAAACTCATTACCCTTGAAGTTCGCTTTTGATCCATGGCTTTTGAGTTCTATCTTGTTGGAAATACGCACGACGATTTCGTCTCCACAGACCGAGCTTCAGATCTTTATTCTGATGAGGGAATCCTCTTTAGCACATTCACAAAGATCAGCCCAGCACCTTAGCTCCAACCCTTAGTTCTTTTCTCAAGAACATTCAAAGGAGAAGATGGAATGAAGAGAGAGAGAGAGAGTCAGAAGGAAATTATGATCTCCTCATCCTACACCCCTATCCATAAGTGGCCCCAGGTTTAACCCCAGTAATATGATCAATTCATCAAAACGAAGTAAAGGCCAAGATTTGAGTTGACTTGTCAACTTTCGCGTTATCGCTTGGTGACATCGGCTATCGCCAACCGACAACATCGACTTAACTGCATTACTACTTTGACCCAGGTCAACAACCGCTTATCGATCGCTCTTCGGCCAAACTGATATGTGTCTCACACTACATAACACTATCGCTCGACAAAATCTACTGTCACCACTCGGCGATATCATTGGACAATTCTTCGAGTGCGTTGAGTGCGTAGAGTGCCGACTCAACGCTTTATTGCTATTGCTACCAGGCGATACCCACTATCGCCCTGCGATAGTGACAAAAGTTCTACTGTTAATTTTGGGGTGTTACACATGGAATCCCTAGTCGTAACATCTTTCGAGTCTAAAACATATGACCTATATAGTATGGTTTCCCTAAATGTGGTAGTAGGCACACTATGGGCAGGCCGACCTTTTGGGGAGATGATCTATCTTTAGGTATATAATCATTCCTATAGGAAGATATTAGACTAGTGTCATAACGATACTCACTCACAGGCTTGGTGCCAGTAGTGCAGAGGAAGGAAGGATCAAATTGATCGAGAGTGGGAAATGCTTGTGCGGCCAAACATATTGATAACTACCTACACGTTGCTCTTCTTTTAACAAAAACACGCGGGCTTGACCAACAAATTTTTCACGGGAAATGATAACCTTTCGGAGGTCATCCAAGGGGTACCACACAAAATAATATTTCATCCATTTAGGCCATTCTCGAAAAATTTGTGGATACTCATAACAGTTATAAGTGGGTTCCTCAATTCTAGTGTGAGGAAGAGCGTGAGGGACGGTTGGGCTTCCTAAGGCAAGTAGGCAATGTTGGGGTGTGGTTAGCCATAACTTTATACAACAAATATTCTAATCGGGAATCTTTAACGTCCTGGGCCATATTCAGTGGGGACGAGAGAGAATAATCTACCCGGATCTTATGCGCAGAATCAAGAAAAATAGTTATGTAGGCAAAAATTACACAGACCGGGAATAAATTTTACAATGAAGTATTTTTTAAAAAAATAATGACTTAATAAAAATAAATTTTTTTATTAATTTCTCACTGAGATGATGATGGAGATTTTCCATAAATTTTGTTTTGGGTTTTCGAAAAAATGAGAATTTTAGGCTGTTATTGGCAGACTAACAAAATTATTTTTTTTTGTTATTTTGACAACAAAACGTGCTAGACAAGTGCATGTCGGTGTCCTATGAATATGAGGGTGGTGTAAATTAGGAAATTAACATAAACCTCCCTCTGATACCAAATTAAAGCAGTCTAAGTATCCCGATGAACCACAATTGACAAATGACACTGAATTACTCTCACTTGTTCCAATTCTACATTCGCACAATTAAAACACAACACACCCGATTCGCAATATTATTAATCAAACACTAATGCACGGGTTTGCTACACCCTTAGAGATCGAATAAAAGAAATAATCCAGTATTCTCCTAAGAAAAAAGGATATACCTGATTGTTCGAGCGTGTGTTGTACCAAAAGAAATCCACCCAAAAATTAACGATTCGGAAAGGTAGATCTCTCCCAACAAAAGAGAACGAGGTCTGGAAATCCTCATGAATTTAAATAGATCAAAAGAAAATAACACAATCATTGTTTCAAGACCACGATGAAATCAAAATTTCGCAAATCACGCCAAAGTAAACAACCACAAGGTTAATGAAAGAGGGAAGCACTCAAAGGTAGAAATTTTGTTACCCTAATCAGAATAGATTATTCCGATGAACTAAAATGTCTCTCTCTTCAATGGTTCCGATGGAGTCGTGCCAAAAGGATAGAAACACGTCCGCCTTCTTCGCTTCACGCCGGAGAGGGTTCCACGAAACCAAAGGATCCTTGCACCTTGGCCGAAATCTACCAAGATGGAAATCCTTGGCTGGAAAAAATCTTAAAGGGGAGGTGGAAAAGTTAAAGTAGCCTTTGTCTTGGAAGGTGATAGAGAGGAGGATGAGGATTTTGTTGGGTACATTGGAAAATGTGTACCTGATTTGAAGAAGCCCAACCTAGCTCAATGATATACATCAAGGTGTATTTAATGTTGTTTTAAGTTGACATGTGCAAGTGAAGAATTGATAAAGTATGCAGAAAAATTCTAAGTCCAAGTGTCGACACAGAGGAAGCAGTGTCGACACACAGAAGAAAAGAGTCGACACAACACTGGGAAGCAGTGTCGACACATAGCAGTTAGTCTACAACTACACTGGGAAAAAGTGTCGACACAGAAGAAGTAAGTCGACACATCACTGGGAAAAAGTGTCGACACAGAAGAAGTAAGTCGACACATCACTGGGAAAAAGTGTCGACACAGAAGAAGTAAGTCGACACATCACTGGGAATTTGTGTCGACACAGAAGAAAAGCGTCGACCTCAACATTGGGAGAATGTGTCGACACAGAAGAATATAGTCGATCTCAAGATTGTCGACATCAGCTGAATGTGTCGACACAGAAGAATATAGTCGATCTCAAGATTGTTGACATCAGCTGAATGTGTCGACACAGAAGAAAATAGTCGACCTCAAGTTTGTCGACACCAGCAGAATGTGTGTCGACACATTGTGATTAAGTCGACACAATAAAGCAGAATGTGTCGACACCTGAAGGCTAAGTCGACACTTACTAAGTTATAATTCTACAACAAGTGTGTCGACACACAGGACTTGTGTCGACACACTGAAGAGTCAAGACCAAGTTATTTTCAGAAGAAGCTGTGTCGACTCAAAGGCAACTTAGTCGACATCACTGAAGACTGTGTCGACACCAAAGTCAATTGTGTCGACACAGTTAGACAGATGGTCTCGACACTTTCTGACAGACTGTGTCAACAACTTGTGGTTCAAGACTAAGGCACAGGACTTGTTTGAGGACTTGACAGCTGTGGGTTACCACCGGTTAACTGAAGCTGTCAGACTTGTCAGAAAACGGTTAGAAACCGGATCAGCCGGTTACCATGAAGAATGTCTATAAATAGATGGATTCAGAAGGAAGAACTAACCTTTTGAAATACATTGGATCAAAAAGTGGAGAAGGATTACAATTCTACTCATTTCAAGAAAGTGCTAGGCACTTAAGAAGATCTTCTCCGGGAGATCTAAGAAGACTATCTAAGGATAGATCTAAGAAGAGTTCTAATCAGAATTCAGAAGAATTATTCAAAGTTCTGGATAGAGAGAGATCAAGTCAGAATTTGAAGAAGAAGAAAGAAACCACCAGTGGATTCTCAAGAAGCTGTTTGGAATCAACTCAGCTAAGTACATTTTCAAGAAGCTTTGAAGAAGGCTAAGAAACAGTTGATTGCTTCAGCTGATCAAGAATTGTCTTGGCCATTTCTCTCTCAACTTTGGCAAGACAGTTAAACAATCTTTTCTATATTTCTGTAGGATCTGTTTACACAGATCTGAGTTGTAGGCCTATGTTATAAAGGCTGAGTGTAGGAGTGTTGAACTCTGAGTGGTAGGGCTGTTTGCCTGAGTGTAGGAGAAGGATATTCTCTGAGTTGTAGGCCTTGGGGCAAGGCTGAGGTAGGGCAGTTGTGCCTGAGTTGTAGGAACCAGTTGGGTTCTGAGTTGTAGGATCTATTGATCTGAGATAAGTGGAAGTTTGGCCGAATCTAGCATACTGCTAGATAGGTGAAGGGGGAAAGTGGATGTACCCAGACCTTGGGGAACCACTATAAAACATAGTGCAATCTGTGATGTTTTGTTTTTCTGTGATTGCTGTGTTTATTATGTTAGCTATTGAATTGAATTCTGCCTAGAAGTTTCAAAAGAAAAGCAGAACCTATTCACCCCCCCCCTCTAGGTGTTTAGGCTGCTTTGAAAGTTAAACTATCAAGTGGTATCAGAGGGAGGTTCCTCAAAAAGGACTTAACAGTCTGAGGTAGATCTGAAAGGCAGATTCAAGATTCAAGAAGATGGGTTCTGGAGAGAATCATAAGGAGCTAGGGTCTATGAAATTACCCATATGCAAGAAGGAAATCTTTGGGATCTGGAAAGAGAGAGTCAGATTGTTTATGGAAGCATCTGACCCAAGGATTTACATCACAGTACAGGAAGGGCCCTTCATTCCAATGAAGATATCTGTTCTTGATGCAAATATCCAAATACCAAAGACTTATTCAGAAATGACCAAGGATGAAATCATCTTGGCAACCATGGATAAAAGGGCACAGAACATCATTGTCAGTGCCATAGATGATTCAACATTTCAGAATCTGATTCACTGCAAGACCTCCAAGGAGATGTGGGACACATTGATTGTCTACATGGAGGGATCTGAAGAAGTAAGGCTGGATAGAAAGTCTATGCTAAATCAGGAGTATGAAAGCTTTAGACAAGGAAAATCTGATAGCATAACTGAGTGCTATAAGAAATTCTATAGAATTGTGAATGAGCTAATATCCTATGGAAGAGTCTTCAGTACCTATGAACTGAATGACAAATTCTTAAGATCTTTATCAAAGGATTGGGATACAAAGATCTGTGCCATAAGAGAAGTGGCTAAATTGGCAGAGATATCTCCTCCAACTCTGTTTGGAAAGTTGCTATCCTATGAAATGCAACTTATGGTAAGGAAGGAGGAGGAAAGAAACTCAAAAGGAGAGCATAGAGAAAAGACTGTGGCATTTAATGTTGAAGCCACTAGAAAGAATAGGAGGAAATCACCATCTCCTCCTAAGGAAGTTGAAGAAGATAGTTCTGAAAATTCAGATAAGGGTTCAGTTAGCTGTGATTCTGATGCAGACTTTGCTGCATTCACCAGGCAATTCCAAAGGTTCTTGAAAAAGAAGCAATGGAAGTCTAGGCCTTCCTCATCACAGCAAGTTGATGACTATTATCAGAAGAGAAGGTCATCAAGGAAAGATAAAAGCAGATCTAAGCCCAGCAAAGCCACTACTTCAAAGATTGTCTGCTATTATTGCAATAGGCCTGGACATGTAGTGGCTGATTGTCCTGACAAGAGGAAGGAATCTTCAGAAAAGAAGAAGACTTATCAGAAAGGCAAGAAGGAGAAATCCTTTGTAGCAAAGAAAGATAAAAGTCTGTCAGATCAGTCAACTTCAGAATCAGGATCTGAAGCTGAAGCATATATTGGACTATATGCTGCATCTGAGGAAGAAGAGTTTATGCAGTTGCTAGACTCCATCAATGAACATCAATGCATGGGTTTGATGACAAGATCAGAAGAGGACATATGCCAGAATCAGTCTGGTCCTAATGAGGTAAACTGTCCTTCTTGTACATCTGTTTGTAGTACAAATAAAGAATCAGCTACATCTGCATCAAGTGATGAAGATGCATCTGGATCTGAAGGAGATGTCTATCAATTGATAGACAAGTATGGGGACTTGTTGCAGGCCCTTAAGAAAAGCAAGAACCTGGTTAAAACACAGGCTCAGGAAATTGCTGAACTAAGGGTAGCAACAACTGAGTTAGAAAAAGTCCTTGATCAAAAATTAAATGAAATTACCAAGCTGAAGAATATAACTATTATTCAGATGGGCACAATTAATTATACTAATGATCAAGTAAAGAGTCTGGAGGCCAGACTTAGAATTGAAAGGGATTTAGTGGCTAGTTACTCTAAGCCAAAATCTGTCTTACCCTTGATAGATGAATTTGTCACTCAGAAGGGTAAGGCTGGATTAGGATTTAAAGGTAACTCCAGGGCTGGCAGATTCAAGAGGAAAGGCAAAGCCCCTATTCAGCCACTAAACCTTTCAGTCCCTATAAGGTTTAGTAAGGAGAAAGTGCCTTCTAACATATATGATCATGAAGACATTCAAGGTCATATTAAGACAAATGTTCTGAAGAACAAGGGTGTTAAGGCAAGCAGTCCTACCTATGGTCATAAACCAAATGGTTTTAAGAAATCAGTAGGTGAAGTAGCAACAGCACCAGCAATGAACAGAAATTCTACTGACAAGAATGTATCTAGATCTAGATACAATAAGTTTGAATGTTGGTGCTGTGGCAAGAGGGGCCATTTTGCATTGGACTGCTGGTATAACACAAGTGTTACAAAGAATAAGAGTCTACCTGTTAGAAGAGGTTATGATAACTTTGTTAATGCTAACCTGAACCAAGGACCCAAGACTTACTTGGGTTCTAAGGGTAAGTAATTCTGTATTGCAGGTGAATCCAAGTAACCATGCCCCTATATGGTACTTGGATAGTGGTTGTTCCAGGCATATGACTGGAACAAAGGGGCTGCTGAAGGAGTATTCATCTGTCAAAGATGGACATAAAGTGATTTTTGGTGGATCTGAAAAAGGAGTCATCAAAGGGTTTGGTAACATTTCTTCTAACCTAATTACTATCACCCAAGTGGCCTATGTAAAAGGTTTGAAACATAATCTAATAAGCATAAGCCAGTTGAGTGATCTAGGATATGACATTTCATTTGGTAAGGATGGATGTCATATCAAAAGGTCAAGTGATCAAGAGATCATTTTGACTGGGTATAGGAAGAGAAATGTATATTGCCTTAATTTTGAATGTGAAAATAAGGCTTCCCCCATTTGTCTTGTAGCTGATGACAATGCTTCCCATTGTGTTAAGTGGCACAAGAGATTGGCTCATCTAAACTACAAGACAATTGGCCAACTCTTTAGTAAAGAACTAGTGAGGAATGGGCCTCAAGTTAAGTGTATAAAGGAAGGGGTATGCTCAGCTTGTCAAAAGGGCAAGCAGACAAAAACCTCATTTCAAAGCCTTGAAAACAAGGATTCTGTGAGGTGCTTATACCTCTTGCATATGGATCTTTTTGGTCCTATGCCAGTTCACAGTCTAGGTAGGAAGGTCTACACTCTAGTGGTTGTAGATGACTATTCTAGATTTACATGGGTGTTCTTTCTGAGACAAAAATCTGAAACCCCAAGTGTATTACTTAATTTTGTAAAGCAAATTCAGAATGAACTGAATAGTATAGTGGTCAAAATCAGAAGTAACCATGGTACTGAGTTTCAATCTGAAAGCATAACAAACTTGTGTATAGAATTTGGGATTTACCAAGAGTTCTCCTCACCTAGAACACCTCAGCAAAATGGAATTGCTGAAAGAAAGAATAGAACATTAATTGAAGCTGGTAGAACTCTATTGAGTGACACCTCTCTCCCAGAATATTTTTGGGCTGAGGCAGTTAACACTGCTTGTCATGTCATCAATATGGCTTCTATCACCAAAAGCCACAGAAAGACTCCCTATGAGATTGTGAAAGGCAGAAAACCAAATCTATCCTATTTCAGGATCTTTGGTTGCAAGTGCTATATACTTAACAATGGTAAGTCATATTTGACTAAGTTTGCTGCCAAATCCCAGGATGGGATATTTGTTGGGTACAGCACAAATAGTAAGGCCTATAGAGTCTTCAACTTAACTACTCAAGTGGTTGAAGAATCTGTGCATGTTGTATTTGATGAAACAAGATTAATCAATTGTGAGTTGTCTTGTAGATCAAATGACTCAACAGGTATAAGCAAGAAGATGGACAAGCTCTCCATTGCTGAAGCCTTCAAAGGAAGATGAAGCATTGGAAAATGAAGGCTGCTGTCCAGGGGGAGTACAAGAGATAATGGAAGCTGATGAAAACCAAGAGGAACAGCAGAATGAAGAAGCTGGAGATGCTCAACCTGAAGGGAATCTACCTCCAGCTATAAGATATCTAAGAGATCATCCTACTGATCAGATAATTGGTGATCCAAGACAAGGAGTGCAAACTTAGAAGCAGAAATCAAAGCACAGTTTTGCATTCTAGTTTCTTGTCCCAGATGGAACCTAAGAAGTTTGAAGAAGCTATCCAAGACCAGCACTGGATTGATGCTATGCAAGAGGAGCTGAATCAATTCAGAAGATGCAAAGTCTGGGAGCTGGTTCCTAAACCAAGAGGCCACAATATAATTGGCACTAAGTGGATCTATAGGAACAAGCTAGATGAGAGTGGATAATAGTGAAGAATAAAGCAAGGTTAGTTGCAAAAGGATACAGGCAGGAAGAAGGAATTGACTTTGATCAAACCTTTGCTCCAGTAGCAAGGCTGGAGGCAATCAGAATGTTCCTTGCCTATGCAGCCTACCAAGACTTCAAAGTATACCAGATGGATGTGAAGTCAGCATTTCTGAATGGTGATCTTAAAGAAGAAGTATATGTAGAGCAGCCATCAGGTTTTGTAGATCCTCTTAAACCTGAGTTCTGTGTATAAGCTTAGGAAAGCTTTGTATGGGTTAAAACAAGCTCCAAGGGCTTGGTATGAAACCCTGTCTACCTTCCTCATTGAGAATAAATTCTCAAGAGGAAAGATAGACAAAACACTATTCCTTAGGGAATCCAAAGGAAAGATCATCTTAGTCCAGATCTATGTTGATGACATAATCTTTGGATCTACTGAAAACAACCTTTGTAAAAAGTTTGCCAAACTTATGCAAGGGAAGTTTGAGATGAGCAGTATGGGTGAACTTAAGTTCTTCTTGGGACTCCAAGTAAGACAGACTGATGATGGATTGTCCATATCCCAGTCTAAGTTCACCAAAGAATTAATTAAGAAGTATGGTATGGAGTCATCCTCCACCATGAGAACTCCTATGGGAACTAGTATGCCTATATGCAAAGATGAGACAGGTAAACCTGTTGATGAATCATTGTATAGAGGAATAGTTGGGTCTCTACTATATCTCACTGCTAGTAGACCTGACATTATGTATGCAACATGTGTCTGTGCTAGGTACCAAGCCTGCCCTAAAGAATCTCATTATACTGCAGTCAAAAGGATTCTGAGATATCTAAAGGGCACTCCTACTCTAGGTCTTTGGTACCCTAGGAATAGAGATTTTCTACTAACAGGCTATTCAGATGCAGATTTTGCAGGATGTAGAGAGGATAGAAAGAGTACTACAGGTACTTGTCAATTCCTGGGAGGAAGACTAATATCTTGGAGTAGTAAGAAGCAGACCAGTGTGGCAATTTCCACAGCTGAGTCAGAGTATGTTGCTGCTGGAAGCTGCTGTGCACAGCTATTGTGGATGCAGCATCAGCTTAAGGATTATGGTATTCAGGTAAGTAGAACACCTCTTTTATGTGATTCAAAGAGTGCTATTTCTATTGCTAATAATCCAGTTTCTCATAGTAGAACTAAGCATATAGAAATCAAATACCATTTTCTTAGAGAACATGTAGAAAGAGGAGACATCTCATTGGAATTTGTAAAAACAGATTATCAAATAGCAGATGTGTTTACTAAGCCTTTAGATGAAACCAAATTCAATAAATTCAAAATTGAATTAGGTATGTTAACCATTGATTAATGTATTAACAAAATCATTAACAATGCAATTGAAGTGGTATATAAATAAGTAAAGGTAATAACAACAACAAAATCAAGTGTTAAAAAGGACACATTGAAGTTACAGAAATTGGCTAAGTAAGAATGTGTCGACACATTCAGTAGTAATGTGTCGACTCAGAGAAATTATGTCGACAAGTCAGAAATATTGTGTCGACACAGAGAATATGTGTCGACACTTAAGAGTTATATTGTCGACTTAACCAGAAATAATGTCGACTCAACCAGGAAAATGGTGTCGACACTTACAGAATATGTGTCGACACTTATCCTTAGAGTCGACACGGAATTTCTGTTTATCTAAGGTGTCGACATAACCACAAATTGGTGTCGACACATAGTAGGCTGAAGTAATGTCGAGACGGTAGAAGTTTGTGTCGACACATTCCGTCTGTGTCGACACATTTTGACTGTTTTTGGCGCCTTTTGAACTTCTTTCAACTGCGGCTATAAATAGGTCAAAAGCTCTTTCTGTCGACACGCTTCCAAGGTTTTCGAGACTAAAACCCTGTGTCGACAGTCTATCTTTCTCTCTTCTCTCAAGCTTTCTCGACAAAACGATGGCGCCAAGGATTGAAGATAACATCAATGAAGGGTATGAGTTGGTGCGCCAGGCCTTTGCAGAGGCGCCGCCAGATGTTCAAGGAGTTATCACCCTCCTCTCTGCATCAGGGTTAGAATTTCTCATTTCAGAACCTACTAAAATCTGGAAGAAGGAGGTGCACGAGTTCTTTATCTCTGCATCAGTCCATTCTACTGGCCTCAAGATTAAGTCTACTGTTCAAGGGACTAAGGTAAAGGTTAACCAAAGAAGTTTAAGAAAGATCTTCCAATTGCAAGTAGTTGAGAATGAAGAGGAAGTTCCTATATCTAAGACAAGGGAAGCTCTTCAATGGTGCGGCCTGGACTCAGGATTGAAGATTGGAGCTGCCTTCAACAGGAAGGGTATGAATCAACAAGGGAAATTCTTGTCAGAAGTAGTTGGGAAGGTAATCCTCTGCAAGACAGGTGGACATGATAGGATTTCTGCCTATATGTTCAGCCTGATGACCAGGATAGTTTTTACTATTCCTACTGATTGGTCAGGAGTGATCTTTGACAAGATCAAAGAAGGAATCAAGAAGCCTAACATGGCTAGGATCATGAGCCTATACCTCACTGGAGTGATTCCTGAAGTGATGCAGCAACTGCAAGGGAGTAAGATTAATCATATGAGAAGAATGGATATGAGATTATTCTCCAGGTGGGATAGGGTGCTGTCCAAGGATGTGCCTGAAGAGAGCAGGCCAAGACACCCCTGTGCAATCCCCTACACAAAATCAAGAATCTGAACAAGTACAAGAAGATCCACTGAGGACACAGCTTGACTCAACTGTGGTCCAGGAAGTATCAACACCTGCACAGATGCAGGGGGAGCCAGTTTCCACTCCTGCTCCAAAGGTATCTACTCCTGCTCAGGTATATGGGGAGCTAATGTATTTTACTATAAAAGACATTGCACATATTCTTATTCCTGCACAGGTTCAGGGGGAGCTAGTGTCCACTCCTACTCCAGATACAATAAATACTGAAGTGCAAGTACAAGAGGAAGCACAGTTAAACTTGTCTCAAGATTTAACTACTGCAGAAGTAACAGCTCAACTAGAATTTACTATGGAGGAGTTGTTCCCAGATATTGATACTACTGCTGATAAAGAAGGAGGTGGACCAGATATTGAGAAGTCCATAGGTATGGACATTGATCAGGAAACTGAAATTGAGCCACAGGTTGAGGGTGAGCCAGTGGATGTTGAAGCTGAGCAACAGGTCCCTGGAACAGATACAATTCATCATCCACAAGAAAGAATTCATGTAGATACTTCCTCTGAAACAGAAACTGAAGATGCCAGGGTGGCAAAGAAAAGAAAACTTGTTGTCTTTAAGAGAAGAAGCAAGAACTATAAGCAGGCTTTACAGACCACAACTCCACAAGTAACTCCAGCCTTTGATTACAACAAATTTATGGTAGATCATCAAGTAAAATTGGATGACCAAAGGATGGCTATGGAAAAGTATGTTGATGAGAATAGCAAGTCACTTCAGTTTGACTTAGCTCAGGATATCAAGTCCATCCAGTTTCAGGTAAACATGCATAAAAAAGGAAATGACAGATTGCTTCCACAAGGGTGGCAATGCTGTGTTTTATCTAGCTAAACAACAGGAGGCTATCACTACAAAGGTGGATGACATTGCCTTGAAGCAAAGTTATGTTTTGGAAAATCAGATCAGAATGAATGAGAATTTAACTGAATCTCATAATGCGATTATTGAGGAGGTCAAGAAGATTGTTCCAGGTCTGCCTGCAGATAGGGCCAAAGAAAAGGAAGAATTTGATAAGAATTTTCAAGCTGCCATTGCATCTGTTCAGACTGCCATCTCCACCTCTCAAAAAGAAATATCTGACAAGCTTCAAAAGTTAAGACCATTTTTCAAAGAGGGTGTGAATTATTTGGATGGCCAAATTCGATTTCAAAAGGAAGATCTAAGAGATCATATATCTAGAGAAGCCATAAAGGGGGAGAGGATGCTAATACATGCAGGCTCAGAGCACTCTAAATGGGTGACCAATAGCATTCGAGCCACTTTGGGATATCCCCCATTGTGTGATGATGCTATGGTAGCTGAATCAGGAATACAATCAAATCTACTTGAAGGCACTCAACCTGAGGTTGCCCAAGTCATTTACCCCCCTCCAGATTTTGACTTGATTGATCAGAAGGTTCAAGGAATGTATAGTCCTCCAAAGGAGGTTACTAATATTGTCTTTGGAAAGGTTGATAAGCCTGAGGCTACTCTGAAAGAACAGCAGGATGCTCTATTGGCAAAGAAGAAATTCAGAGAGCAGGCTGTACTTAAGCCAGATTATGAGCAGTGGAGTCCTACTTCAAGGAACATAATACTCACTGCATGGAAAGCTGTACAAGATAAAGTTCATGAGAGAGGGAAGTGGTACAATGAAATTGAATGGCAGAAGTATGAGGCAAGGCAAGAGGCAATAGTACAATTCAGAAGGAAAGCCAAGCTGGGAAGACTGCCATCTGATGCTAAGGAGCCAAGCAAATACTTCCCTAAGCCTTTTCATTATTTTGAAAGGCAAAGGATCAAGGAAGAAGCTCAGAAGAAAGCTGATCTTAAAGGAAAGAAGATAGCTGAAGAATCAGAAGCTCCTGTGACAGCTACAATTCAATCTGGCAAAGGGATTACAATTAAAGAGCCTGATCAAGCCTGATTTTGTTTCAAGTTCTTTTTTAGTGTTTTGTAATGTTTTGATGTAATCATTAAATGTAAAACATTGTAATCAAACATTACCCAGTTATAAACAAAATATTGTTTGGCATATTTTAATGTGCATTCTGTGATGAATGATTCTTTGTTATGATTTGTTTATATTGAAGTATTCCTGCTATGTCATTAATCATCATTTAGTACTGTTTATAAATGGTGTATATCATTGGCTATAGGGGTTATGACTTCTCCAAATAGGGGGAGATTGTTGGGTACATTGGAAAATGTGTACCTGATTTGAAGAAGCCCAACCTAGCTCAATGATATACATCAAGGTGTATTTAATGTTGTTTTAAGTTGACATGTGCAGGTGAAGAATTGATAAAGTATGCAGAAAAATTCTAAGTCCAAGTGTCGACACAGAGGAAGCAGTGTCGACACACAGAAGAAAAGAGTCGACACAACACTGGGAAGCAGTGTCGACACATAGTAGTTAGTCTACAACTACACTGGGAAAAAGTGTCGACACAGAAGAAGTAAGTCGACACATCACTGGGAAAAAGTGTCGACACAGAAGAAGTAAGTCGACACATCACTGGGAAAAGTGTCGACACAGAAGAAGTAAGTCGACACATCACTGGGAATTTGTGTCGACACAGAAGAAAAGCGTCGACCTCAACATTGGGAGAATGTGTCGACACAGAAGAATATAGTCGATCTCAAGATTGTCGACATCAGCTGAATGTGTCGACACAGAAGAATATAGTCGATCTCAAGATTATCGACATCAGCTGAATGTGTCGACACAGAAGAAAATAGTCGACCTCAAGTTTGTCGACACCAGCAGAATGTGTGTCGACACATTGTGATTAAGTCGACACAATAAAGCAGAATGTGTTGACACCTGAAGGCTAAGTCGACACTTACTAAGTTATAATTCTACAACAAGTGTGTCGACACACAGGACTTGTGTCGACACACTGAAGAGTCAAGACCAAGTTATTTTCAGAAGAAGCTGTGTCGACTCAAAGGCAACTTAGTCGACATCACTGAAGACTGTGTCGACACCAAAGTCAATTGTGTCGACACAGTTAGACAGATGGTCTCGACACTTTCTGACAGACTGTGTCAACAACTTGTGGTTCAAGACTAAGGCACAGGACTTGTTTGAGGACTTGACAGCTGTGGGTTACCACCGGTTAACTGAAGCTGTCAGACTTGTCAGAAAACGGTTAGAAACCGGATCAACCGGTTACCATGAAGAATGTCTATAAATAGATGGATTCAGAAGGAAGAACTAACCTTTTGAAATACATTGGATCAAAAAGTGGAGAAGGATTACAATTCTACTCATTTCAAGAAAGTGCTAGGCACTTAAGAAGATCTTCTCCGGGAGATCTAAGAAGACTATCTAAGGATAGATCTAAGAAGAGTTCTAATCAGAATTCAGAAGAATTATTCAAAGTTCTGGATAGAGAGAGATCAAGTCAGAATTTGAAGAAGAAGAAAGAAACCACCAGTGGATTCTCAAGAAGCTGTTTGGAATCAACTCAGCTAAGTACATTTTCAAGAAGCATTGAAGAAGGCTAAGAAACAGTTGATTGCTTCAGCTGATCAAGAATTGTCTTGGCCATTTCTCTCTCAACTTTGGCAAGACAGTTAAACAATCTTTTCTATATTTCTGTAGGATATGTTTACACAGATCTAAGTTGTAAGCCTATGTTATAAAGGCTGAGTGTAGGAGTGTTGAACTCTGAGTGGTAGGGCTGTTTGCCTGAGTGTAGGAGAAGGATATTCTCTGAGTTGTAGGCCTTGGGGCAAGGCTGAGGTAGGGCAGTTGTGCCTGAGTTGTAGGAACCAGTTGGGTTCTGAGTTGTAGGATCTATTGATCTGAGATAAGTGGAAGTTTGGCCGAATCTAGCATACTGCTAGATAGGTGAAGGGGGAAAGTGGATGTACCCAGACCTTGGGGAACCACTATAAAACATAGTGCAATCTGTGATGTTTTGTTTTTCTGTGATTGCTGTGTTTATTATGTTAGCTATTGAATTGAATTCTACCTAGAAGTTTCAAAAGAAAAGCAGAACCTATTCACCCCCCCCCCTCTAGGTGTTTAGGCTGCCTTGAAAGTTAAACTATCAGATTTGTAGTAGAGATGGGAAAAGTGGGGTCGGGGGAAGGGGGGGCCGAAATTCTCCAAGGGGAAATTAGGGGGGACGGTGGCTAGGGAGAGGGAGAGCGCAAGAGGGAAAATTCTCAAGTTTAGTTTTTAGGTGTTCAATTCATCAATCAATACATAATTCGTCCAATACATGGCCTTATATAAAGCTTAACAAAATCCGGGCTATATGCAGCCCAACTTAAAACATTAAATGTCCAAACTAAAAAAGAGAATCTTGATAAAGACAGCCCAGATATTAAAACAAATAAACAACAAGAAAATTAACATAAGCAATAAAATGTTAAGAGAAATTCTTGTACCGAGGGTGGAGGTATTAGCATCGATCAACAATGTTTCTGCGGAGCTGCAAGTCTTTGATTGGAGAGGCCGAGGGAACATCCGTAAGCATGTCGGCACCATCATCAACATGTTGGGGGTCGTCGTCTCCATCAATCCTCCCTCGCTCGAAAGTACTCATCATCGATGATTTGGCTTGAACATACTGGCGCAGATGAGCATCATCCAAAAGTGCTTTGAGTGGGATCACTTAGGTAGGTGATTTGAGTGGGATCACTGAGGTGTAAGCCGGTGTTATAAATGATGAGGTAGGGTTCTTGAGGGACCTGAGGTAGGTGATCAGGTGAATCCCTGAGGTAGACCTGTTGGTCTGAGTGTAGGTTTTTTTAACTGAAACCGAGCCTGTAAGATCTTTGGATCTGAGTTGAAGAGAAGGATCTATAACCTTATCTAGAAAATTGCTAGTGTGGAAGAAGGGGGAAAGTAGATGTACCCTAGATAGGGGAACCACTAAAAATTCTTTGTGTGTTGTGTTCAAAGATTTGCATGTGCTTTGTTCGGTTGTTCAATTGTGCTGAGTTATTGTGAAGCTAATTTCTCAAGTATATTATCTGTTGAATATTTAAGTGACAAAGAATTGACAAAGTATTTTAAAAAACACCTATCCACCCCCCCACCCCCCCCTCTAGGTGATTATCTACACATAGGATTAACTTTCAAGTGGTATTAGAGGGAAGTTATTCAAGAAAGACCTAACAGTCTAAAAAATATCCATAGGGTAGTTGAAAATTATCAGATCTAATGGCTTATGAATCTCACAGAGAGCTCAGCTATATGAAACTGCCAATTTGTACTAAGGATAACTTTGCTATATGGAAGTAGAGAGTGATATTGTTTATGGAGGCTTTAGATCCAAGAATCTTTGTCAATAAACAAGAAGGAACATATATTCCAATGAAGATATCTGTCCTAGATACAAATGTTCAAACTCCTGAGAAATTATTGAAATGACAATGGATGAGGTGGTTCTTGCCACCATGGATAAAAGAGCTCAGAATATAATTGTCAGTGCAATAGATAATTCAACTTTTCAGAATCTAATGCATTGTAAAACATACAAGGAGATGTGGGACACTCTCATAGTCTACATTCAAGACACAGAAGCAGTAAGAGAAGATAGAAAGTCTCTACTAAATCAGTAGTATGAGGCATTCAGACAAGGAAAGACTGATTCTTTAGAACTATGTTATGAAAAGTTCTTCAGAATAGTAAATGACTTAAAGAATTATGGCAGAGAATTCTCAAATTATGATCTTAATGACAAATTTCGTAGATCCCTAAATAAAGATTGGGACATCAAGATTTATGTTGTAAGAGAAATATGGAATCTGAGAAACATGTTACCCCAAGACTTATTTGGGAAGCTATTGTCACATGAGCTTCAACTAAATTCTAGAAAAGTTGAAGCTGAATCTACCAGTAGCTCTACTCGAACTAAATCTGTGGACTTCAAAGAAGATACATCAAAGAAGTCTATAAGATAAATCCCATCATCATCAAGAAGGGATGAAGATACATATAACACTAGAACTTGTTCTTCATCAGAAGAATTATTAGATGATGAATTGGCACTGTTTACCAGGAAATTCAAGAAAATGATGAGAAGAAGGAAGCAGTGGAAGAAGAAGAAATTAACTGGACCAAGTTCTAGTAAAAGCAAAGAAAAACACAATGACAAATATGTGGTCAAGTATGATTCTCACCAGAATTAACAATTTAAGACTGATATTATCTGATATTGCTGTAACAGGCCTGGGCATATCATTGCTGTCTGTTTAGTAAAAAGAAAAGAGAACAAAAAGTCAAAAGAAAGAAGTTCTATAAAGACAAGAAATCAAAAAAAGGTCTGATGGAAAAGAAGCCTAAGAGCTTATCTGATAGTGATACTGATTGACCTGAATCAGAAGAAGAACATGTTGGACTGTTCTCCTATGAAGAAGAATTAATCAGAGAGGTCATATATAAGGGCAATAACTCCACAACTTCATCACACTATAGTGATTCTGAAGAAGATATCGAGGTTAATTTGATGGCACAGTCATATAATCCAGATACAGAAATGGTTGAATGTCAAGATACTCAAGTAATCTTTGACAATTCGTGTTATTCTACAAATTCTATTCATGAGACAGTGGATGAGCTAGACTCATGTGACTCAAATAGTGATTCACATAAGTATAACCCTAAGCCTAACTACAGCAGCTCACAATAAAATTTGGAAAACTTTTAGAAGTTCTTGTAAATAGCAAGAAGGTTGTCAAACAACAAGCCATAGAGATTTAATCACTAAAAGGTCTTGAGTATTATCATAAGATGGATACTCTGAAGATAGGTCTTCAAAGTTCAAAGTTAGCAAGGCTGGCAAAGATCATTGATGATAAAATTTTGTTGATTAAATATACAGATGCAATCATTAAGTAGTTAGAACTCAAACTCCTGAATAAGAAAAGACTAGTACAACTATTTTCTAAACCTAAAATTGTGATGCTCATTATAGATACCTTCTAAGGATCACCTGGAAGTGGACTTGGTTATGTTAAACCTAAGAGAAGAAGTAGCAAAAAGCTGACAGGATAAAAGTGTCCAGTCATTCCACAACCTGTATTTCAGACTAAGGGAAAAGAAACCTAGAAGTCTTGACTAGTTGGACTAAGTTCATATGTGAATAGGAATGCTATTCCTAATGTTCTTGCTCCATGGAGAATTATTATAACTGAGAGAGAAAACAACTTTTTCTTTCCTAGTCAAAATACAACTTTCAAGTTTACTGATCCCTTCTCTAAGGATTGTCAGCACAAAGTTCCTTCTGTTCCTCCAAATAGGAGGTACAATAGATATGAATGCTGGTGTTGTGTAAAGGTGGGACACTTTGCCTCCGATTGTTGGTTAAATTACATTGTGTCTCATGTTCAAAAAAGGTATCTAGTCAAGAAGTTCACAGGCGGTCTCAATAGAGCCAGAGCTAACAAGAACCAAGGACCCTAAACAATTTGGGTTCCTAAGGAAAAATAAATTCTTATTTTGTAGGAATGTCCATGCACCAGAGATAGACAAATTTAGTACTTGGATAGTGGGTGTTCCAGACACATGAATGGAATAAGAGGCAATTTGAGGGAATTTATCCCAATGAAGAATGGACTAATGGTGATCTTTGTTGGAGATGATAAAGGAATTATCAAAGGTTATGATAAGATCACAAATGGCTTAGTCACTTTCACCGAAGTAGCATATGTGGAAGGGTTGCAACACAAACTTATAAGCATAAGCCAAATTTGTGACCTTGGCTATGACATTTCATTCCACAAGGATGAGTGCCTAATAAAGAAGTCATGTGACCAAGAGGTCATCTTGACAAACACTAGATTAGGGAATGTATATTGTTTGAATTTTCTTTATTTAAAGACAGACTCCCCCTTATGTCTAGTTACAAATGAAAAAGTCTCACACTATGTAAAAAGGCACAAGAGGCTAGCTCATTTGAACTACAAGGCCATAGGAAAACTTTTTAGTAAAGAGCTAGTTCGTAATTGCCCAATCACTAAATGCTCTAAGGAGAGCATTTGCTCTACATGTCAAAAAAGAAAGCAGACCAAAGCTTCATTGAAAAGTATTGAAACCAAAGCCTCAAAGAAGTGCTTATATCTCTTGAATATGGACTTGTTTGGACCTATGACAGTTCATAGTATAGGATGGAAAGTCTACACTTTTGTGATTGTTGATGATTATTCCAGTTTTACATGGGTTTTCTTTCTAAGGAAAAAATCTGAAACTCCAGATTTCTTTAAGACATTTGTCAAACAAATATAGAATGAATTGAAAAGTTCTATGGTAAGAATCAGAAGTGATCATGGAACTGAATTTCAATCTGAATTCATGACAAAGTTTTGTGAAGAACTTGTGATTCAGCAAGAGTTTTCCACTCCAAGAACACCCCAGCAAAATGGAATTGCTGAGAGAAAGAATAGAACTCTCATTGAAGATGGAAGATTCATGCTGAGTGATTCTTCTCTCCCAGAATATTTCTTGGCTGAAGCAATTCACACAGCATATTAGGTACTTAATAGAGTTTCAATCAACAAAAGGTTGAATAAGACTCCTTATGAACTAATGAAGGGCAGAAAATCAAACTTGACCTATTTTAGAATCTTTAGATGTAGATGTTTTGTCCTAAATAATGGGAAAACATACATAACTAATTTTGCTGAGAAGTCTTATGAAGGCACATTTGTTGGTTATAGTAACTATAGTATGTCCTATAGGGTCTACAACTTGAGGGATAATTTGTGGAGCAGTTTGTTTATGTTGTATTTGATGAAAGTTCTATGTTTTACAATGATAAGCTAGGTACATTAAGCACAACAGGAGAATACTTGAAGCTAAAGGAGCTGTCTATATAAGATTCAGTTCCAGTTTGACAAAATATACAAGATGGACTCAATATTGTTCAAAAAGTGCTTACACAGGAATAACAAGAAGAAGAAACCAGCATCAAAATGTAGTTGGTCCAAGAGATATAGTCACATTACCTGTAGCTGTCAGACATCTAAGGGATCATCTAAGGGAATTAATCATTAGAGATGCAGCTCAGGGTATAACCATAAGAAGAAAACATCACAACACAATGATGTACTCAAGTTTTTTGTCTCAAACAAAACCAAAGAAATTTGAAGAAGCCAATATAGATCCATTTTTGATAAGTGCAATGCAGGAAGAATTGAACAAGTTCAAGAGATGTAAAGTATGGAAGCTAGTTCCTAGATCAGATGACTGTAACATCATATTAACTAAATGGATATACCACATCAAATTGGATGAGAATGGTGTTATAGTCAGAAATAAGGATAGACTAGTTGCAAAGGGCTATAGATAAGAAGAGGGTATAGACTTTGATCAAACCTTTGTACCAGTGGCTAGATTGGAGGCTATTAGACTATTCCTGGCATATGCAGCCTGCAAAGGATTCAAGTTTACCAAATGGATGTGAAGTCAGCCTTCATAAATGGTAACCTTAAAGAAAGGGTCTATGTTGAGCAACCATACGGTTTTGTTGACTATATTAAACCTAATCATGTTTATCTTTTATTAAGATCTCTCTATGGGTTAAAAAAAGCCACAAGGGCTTTGTATGAGAATCTATCTAAGTTCCTTCTGGAGAATAAATTCGCAAGAGCAAAAATAGACAAAATACTATTCCTAAGGGAAGTCAAAGGCAAGACCATCTTAGTATAAATATATGTAGATGACATTATTTTTGGTTCAACTGATGAGTCACTTTGCACAAAGTTTGCTAAACTTATGCAAGTTAAGTTTTAGATGAGTAACATGGGTGAACACATGTTTTTCTTGGGTCTCCAAGTTAAGCAAACTATAGATGGACTTTTTATTAGTCTGTCTAAGTTAACGAAGGAGTTAATCAAGAAGTATGACATAGAAACAACCTCTTCAATAAGAACTCCTATGGGGTCCAGAATGTCTTTAGACAAGGATGGTGTTGGCAAGATGATGCTAAAGATCACGACAGTGAATCGGTCGCACAAGTAATATAAAATGGCGAGTTTTCCCAAGTATCGATCTCTCAAGGAATATAGTAAGGTGGAGTTTATTTCGAGGACTTGAGATTGAAGTCCTTAGGTCGGAGTTAACGATGGGGTTTTTATATTTGCAGAAAAAGAAAAGAAAATGCTAACAACTAGTCCTATGCAATGCCGCTATGCAATGCATCGCTAGGAGGGATGGAAGACTAGTAGGAACACTATGCACCGAATCGCTAGGCGGATAGGAGAGAATGCTTACGGAATGAGGGTCGAAAGCACATCTTTACGGCGCACGCCACTAGCAGTTGCTCGTGTTGCTTGGGTGGATGGTGGATGGAATATGGCGCACCTCAAGCAAATATAACAAAAATACAAAGCACATAGACATGATTTAATATAAGCATTTTACAACAAAGCACACATTATCTATAAATAAAGTTTACAACAACACATAAACAATAATAAAGAAAGAACAAGGCAAGAGATAGACCAAATCTGAATTCTTGTTGAGGGTTCACGGTTCAAATCGCCGGGTTGTCAATCCGCGTCCAAGCTTGGTCCTCAACTGCGTTCGGGGTAGAGAAGGGCCGTCACCATCTTCCAATGGCTTGTCTTCTTCGTGTCACGATAGAGGACGAAAGTTGCAAGCTTCCCATTGCTTGAGGGCTATGTCGTTGAAGCTTAAAATAAGCCCAAGAGATGATGGAGGAGGCCGAGAGGAAGCTCTGGATTAGATTTGGCGGTGAAAGCTTGCCCGGAGAACCTCCCTAGGGTGGAGATTGAAGGAGATCGGCGGATCTCTTCGTCGGAGGCAAAAAAACAGCAGAAAATGGCGAGCTCTCTGAAATATTCGGAATTACAGAATTAAGAGTGGTTGTGTGCACTATGGCCAGTGATCGTGCGTATTGGCATTGCAGAATTAAGAGAAGAACTGGGGTAACGCGCATGAGCAATGCCGCACAACCGGTGGTCATGCGCACTATGTCCAGTGGTCGTGCGATTACCCCAGACAGAATTCCAGGAAAAGTGGAATCAATGCACACGATCAGTGGCGCACGACCGGTGGTCGTGCGTACTATGTCCAGTAGTCGTGCGATTAGCCCAAGCATATTCTGGAAATCAGGGTATATTGCACACGATCGACGCATGACCAGTGGTCGTGTGCAATAGATCTAATGATCGTGCGCAGTATTCATGCTTCCAAAAGTCCCCGGAATAGGCACACGACCCCTAAACCCATCACTGATGTGTGCAGACATTCCAGACAAGCATAAAAAGGAGAACAAAGAATAAAAGCACAAAAATACACAACTACGAGCCAAAAGGTGCACTTCCTATGACAATAAGGATAAGATGAAATATAAACAATAATGGACTAAAAGTGAAGTGCAAGCATACGAAAATAAGCACAGATGAGTCTGAAAATCACTATATAAATAGGACTCATCACACCCCTAGACTTAAGTGTTTACGCGTCCCGAGCAAACAAAATCTAAACAGATAGGGAAAATTACTAGGTAACAAAGAAATTGAAAAACAGAGTACCATGCGAAGTCGCATGCTCGTGTGCGTAAAAATACAATAGAGAAAATTTCTAAGTATGCAGAATAGTTTATATTTTTTACCATGCGTATCAAAATTTTATTACTACTCAAAAATGGAATCACGGTGAATCATTCGGTCGTGCGTATCAAGAAAGTAGGCAGGCCACTAAGATGAGATTTGACAAAGATCGAGGCTCAGGATCACCTCCAAAGGAATCCACCAATGTCGGGGACCATATGCTTGCCCGTTCACACTATCTCCACAACACTAGTTTGACTCAAGCACGAATCCATAGGACTTTAGGATATGAGATGGGGCTTGGGTTACGGTGAGGTAAACAATGATAAATATGAAGGCTATGCACCTAACCCAAATGAGCTATCATATACAGAAATCCAATCGCTAATCTAAATTAAAAATGAGTGCATCACACCCCCAGACTAAACTTTTAACAAATTGGTGTGTGCACCGCCTACTCCAAATATAATCACATCTCCAAAAAGATTTTCAATATAAACTTTTTTCTTTTCACTTTTTCTTTTTACAAACATTATTTTTCATCTTTTTTTTCTTTTTCATCTCAGCAAATATACCTTGGAGCACATCCACATATTCACAATGAATATCAAGACATCACATCCCAACATGAAAATGTAAAATATTAAAGCTCAACTTGGGTGTGTGACTAGGATAGGCCATGAGGCTTTGGTGAAATCATGGTGGAGCTGAATCAAAAGAAAGGGTAGGCACAACGGGGCTTAGCGAGGATAAGATGTTAGGAATGGGTACAAAGCTCAACCAGGCAAAAATGATGGCCTACATAACACTCACGCTAGATTAACCATGTACCCAATCTTCGAGTGTAGCTTTGGGCAAGTTCTTAGCAACCGAGAAAGATAATCCTTCCTCCCGACTCGAGCAAAATGAGTATAGTGACAGCTACACACATTCCTAATCTACCGTTTGATTCACACCGGATTCACCAACTTTGTGTAGAATAAAAAAAATTTACGCAAATAAAAAAATATAAAACTATAAGCATACAAAAAAATTAAATCTACTCGAATTTCTACACGAAATGAGAGCAGTTGACTAGGAGCACAATAAGGTCAACATTTTACACTGTCTCACAATCCTAAGCCAGCACCATAATTTTCCCAAATATAACAAAGACACGAGTTTAACTTGCGGCACGATAACAACTAAGCATGCGATCATGTGGGTGCAGTGGTGTGCGATGAAATGAACTAAACAAAATAATAACTATAAATGCTTCTAGTATGCACATGAAATGTGCACGTGCAAAAGGTAACAAAACTTGCTCTACTGCAGACATAAAATAAGCTACGCATCATAAGATATTGAAATTTAAATCATAAAGAGCTAAAATAAATGGTTACCTAATGCTCAGCTAGTGAGCATACAAGAAGATGCATGAAACATAGAAGCAGGCCTGCCATACGAAGAATCACAACCCCGCTAATACGAAGTTATCAAGAATACCTGCTGGGGTGAACTCAGCAAAAACAAAATGAAAAATATATAGAAAGAAATACTAAAACAAAAAATAGACATGAAAAATTAAAATGCAGAAAATATAAGATAACTACTGGGGTTATTGTCATAATAACACGACTTATTCGACTAACATAATGTTTTAGCTAATGGGCCTATAAAAAGCAAAATGCACAAGTAACTGGCCTAATATCCATTATGGTAACGGGTACCGATACGGAGATAGAGAAGATACCCCTCTGCCCAAATAATCATACCTGTTCCTCACAGGCAGAGGAAATAGGAATTAAGATGAGGAGGAGGCCTGGTCCTCACTCATCTCACCACAAAATAAATCCTTGCCTAGCAAGGTTTCGTCCACCACAAGTTTGCTTGGGGCAAAGGTGACGGCAGGGGCTTACACTGTGAAGGAGGTAGGAACCTCCTCACACATGAGGATGCACTCGTCGACAGCCTTAGAGCAAGGCTCAACATCAACCCAGCTTACCCGTGGAGATTCAACCTACACAAGCTCAGATAAAGAAGGAGGGTCAAGAAATAAAAGAGACGAAGAACATAAAGAAATAATCGGGGGAGTGATCCCGGTTTCTCTCCCCAAAGGATGAGGTAGATAAATATCGTCGGCATTGTCGATAATGCTACAAGGCTCGGCAGGATCCATAGAGGCCTCCACCAAGACTTGGACTTCCTCCTTTGATATCGAGGTAGAATCCTCGACACTAGGAAGGTTGTCCTCCTCCATTGGAGTGGAAACAATCCATTTATCATAAGCCTCAACTTGTGTTGCATTATAGAAAATGTCGTCAGAGATGACTGTAGTAGAATGCACAAAAGGCGGAGGAACTTTGCTTTGATAAAAGTCAAGTGTAGGTTCCTCACAAAGTATCGGTTCCACATTTGGAGATGTATGCATAGGAGAGATAGGCTCAGCCATGTCAAAGCCTAGATCAGCCACACATCTGGTGGTTGTGTCCGCATCATTCCCTTCAAAAAATGACGGTGATAGGGTCACGTAACAAGATGATGAAGGTGTGTAACCATGGGTAGGAGTTGGGATGATCCGGATGTCTAGCTCATCATCCTCTTCCATAGAACGGAGGTACTCGTCACAATCCTTCAGGACATGATCTATTTTACGACAATACAAACACTTTCTCCCAGTACTCTGCTATTTTTGTGAGATCGGAGAAGCATAAGAGAATAGTGTATGAGGCGAAGAAGAATGACCATAAGCTCGGGGCACAGTGTTTGAAGGGCTGTACGAAAACAAAATCTCATGCATTGTGCGCTTAGGCTTATGCTTAATATCTCTCATAAGACATTCATGACTAGCGTGGGAGGACTTTCCATACCAACGACATTTGGCATACGAATATCCCCACATGGTGTTGAAAAAGCAGATTCAAAATAAATTGCGCAAATTACAAAATCCAACAATATATTACTACAGTTGCCTGAACAAATAAGAAAAAAAAAGCAAGATAAACAGTCATAACAAAACAAAAGCAATTTACAATGGAAAAGGAAAGCAATATGACGTCTCCCTCTCCAGCAACTCACACGACTGTATTCCCTGGCAACGGAGCCAAAAACATGATGCTAAAGATCACGGCAGTGAACCGGTCGCACAAGTAACATAAAATGGATGAGTTTTCCCAAGTATCGATCTCTCAAGAAACACAGTAAGGTGGAGTTAATTTTGAGGTGGACATGAGATTGAAGTCCCTAGGTCGGAGTTAACGATGGGGGTTTTGATATTTGCAGAAAAAGAAAAGAAAATTCTAACAACTTCTCTTATGCAATGCCGCTATTCAATGCATCGCCAGGCGGGATAGAAGACTAGTCGGGCCACTATGCACTGAATCGCTAGGCGGATGGGCGAGTAGGCTTGCAGAATGAGGGTGGAAAGCACCTCTTCGCGGCGCACGCCTCTAGCAATTGGTAGTGCGGCATGGGTGGATTGTTGATGGAATATGGTGCACCTCAAGCAGATATAATGAAAATACAAATCACATATACATGATTTAATATAAGCGTTTTACAACTAAGCGCACATCATCTATAAATAAAGTTTACAACAACACATAAACAACAATAAAGGAAGAACAAGGCAAGAGATCGACCGAATCTGAAGTCTTTCTAAGGGTTCAAGGTTGGAATCGCTGGGTTGTCAATCCACGTCCAAGCTCGGTCCTCAAATGTGTCTGGGGTAGAGAAGGGTTGTAACCACCTTCCAATGGACCGTCTTCTTCGTGTCACGATAGCGGACGAAAGTTGCAAGCTTCCCTTTGCTTGATGGCTATGGAATTGAAGCTTGAAATAAGCCCAAGAGATGATGGACGAGTCCGAGAGGAAGCTCCGGCTTGGATTTGGCGGTGAAAGCTTGCCTGGAGCACCTCCCAAGGGTGGAGATTGAAGGAGATCGGTGGATCCCTTCGTTGGAGGCAAAAAATGGAGGAAAATGGAGAGCTCTCCTAAAGATTTGGAATTAGGGCGAGACCTGTGATTTTTATAGAAAGTAGAATTTAACAATGTGCACGATCACAACGCATGACCAGTGGTCGTGCGCACTATGGCCAGTGATCGTGCGTATTGGCATGGCAGAATTAAAAGAACTGGAGTAACGTGCACGAGCGATGACGCACGACCGGTGGTCGTGTACACTATGTCTAGTGGTCGTGCGATTACCCTAGACCAAACTCCAGGAAAAGTGGAATCAATTCACACGATTAGTGGCACATGACCGGTGGTCGTGCACACTATGTCCAATGGTCGGGCGATTACTCCAGGCAGATTCTGGAAATCAGGGTACATTGCGCACGATCATAGGCACACGACCAGGTCTCATGTGCAATAGATCCGATGATCGTGCGCTGTATTCCTGCTTCCAAACGTTTCTGTAATATGCACACGACCCATAAACCCATCACTAAAGTGTGCAGATATTCCAGACAAGCATAAAAAGGAGAACAACCAATAAAAGCACAAAAATAAACAACCACGGGCCAAAAAGTGCACTTCCTATGACAATAAGGATAAGATGAAATATAAATGATAATGAACTAAAAGTGATGTGCAAGCATAAGAAAAAAAGCTCAGATGAGTCCGAAAATCTCTATATAAATTGGGCACATCACAAGCCTGTTGATATCACCTTGTAGAGGGGCATAGTTGGATCACTACTCTATCTAATAGCTAGTAGACCAGACATAATGTATGCCACTTGTGTTTGTTCTGGGTATCAAGTATGCCCTAAAGAATTTCACTATACACCAGTTAAAATAATATTGAGATATCTAAAGGGCACACCTAATCTTGGCCTATGGTATCCTATAAATAGTTATTTTGAACCGACATGCTTTTCAGATGCTGATTATGCAGGATGTTAAGAAGACAGGAAAAGCACATCAGGTTCATGTAAATTTCTAGGGAGAAGGCTAGTATCTTGGAGCAGCAAAAAGCAAATAAGTGTAGCAATATCCACTGCTGAATCTGTGTATATTTTAGCTGGAAGTTACTATGCACAATTGCTTTGGATCCAGCATCAATTACAATAATACAACATAAAGCTAAGTAAAATTCCTTTATTTTGTCATTCTACTAGTTCTATTTCTATTACAAACAACCCTGTGTCACATAGTAGAACAAAACATATTGAAATTAGATATCACTTTATTAGGGAGCACGTAGAAAATGAGGATATTAGTTTAGAATTTGTTCCAATAAATAAACAAATTGCTGATATTTTTACTAAGCCCTTAAAAGAAGAGAAATTTAGTTTTTTTAGTTTGAACTTAGAATATTGAATCTTTAGTAATTGATGCACACATAAAAACTGATACAAAATTAGAATAAAATAATTAGTCAGTAATCAAGTTTACTTATTTAGATATTAAGGATAGACCTCATAAATGCCAAGTATCTTTAACTTAGAGAACAAAATTTTGTCAAAGTTAAAAGTTTTATCGAGACACCAAAGAATGTGTCGAGACATCTAAGAAAGTGTCGAGACACCAGAAAATGTGTCGAAACTATAAATAGTAATGTGTCGAGACACCGGAAAGTGTGTCGACACACCATAACTACAATGTGTCGAGACACTAAAGTAAGTTTTGAGACATAAGGGTGTCAAGACACAAAGGCATATGTAGTAACACATTATCCTAATGTCTACTTATGTCGACACATCTCGACAGATAATTTTTCCCTGTGTCGAGACTACGTAATTACCTTAAAAATTTGGAAAAGTCAAAATGCAGCGTGCCCTTTTGTCTTCAGGAAAGATTAGACTATAAATAGGATATAAGAGTAGGAGTCTACTATGATTTCTTGATTTCTTGAGCTTTTGATTCCTGAGTGTCAAGACCAAGAATCCTGATTAGTTGAGACTCGTCAAACCTTTCTCTCAACTCCAATGGCTCCCAAGAATGGCGATAACATCTTTGAAGGTTATGACCTCATGTGAAATGGATTTGTCTCAATGCAAGAAGAAATTAGGAACATCATTGACCTAATCACTAAGGCAGGTCTGGAATATCTACTTTCAAAAAAAAAAATCTGGAAACGTAAAGTTTCAGAGTTCCTCTCAAATGATAAACTGGATTCAAACTCAGCAAAGATAAAGTCTAAGGTGAATGGAGAAAAGGTAAAACTCACAACCAAAAGGCTCGTATGGATATTTCACATACCAAGAATCGATCAGGAAGATGACATAGACTCCGGTAGGACGGCAGGACGGCAGAAGCATTTGTGTGGTGTGGTATAGCCCAAACCACTAAGATTGGAAGCACCCTAAACAGGAAGGGTATGAATTTACAAGGAAAATTCATGTCTAAAATAATTGTGAAGGTGATGCTGTGTAAAATAGGAGCGCATGACAGGATATTTGCTCAGATGTTTGAGCATATGACAATAGTAATTTTCAAAATCAAGACAAACTAGAGTAGAGTGGTCTTTAATAAAATTGCTGAAAGTATCCAGAAGCCCAATATTGGCAGAATTCTAAGTCTATACTTGGTTCATGCCATTCTAGACAGCCTCAACCTCAAGATTGGATCCAAGATCAATCACTTGAGGAGAATGGATGTGAGAATATTAGTTAGGTAGGATAGAGTCCTATCCAAAGAAACACCTATAGTTGAGAAGAAGAAAGATAAAATAGAAGAAGGTTATAGTTATGGAAGAAGATTCTTCCAGTGAGTTCTATGAACAAGAAAGTTCAAGCTTTGAAAAGAAGGATGATATTATAGCTGAAAATTCTCCACGTCCCTCACCTAGAACTAGTGATCTAGAGCATGGGGAGAATGTACAAGAGAAGGATCAAATTGAGGGGGAGAACCATAATGTACTGCAAGAAACAGATTTGGATAGTGTTAACAATATTATAATGGAAGTAGTACAAGATCTAGACACAGCTCTAAAGCAAGCAGAGGTTCCTGACCAAGAAATACCCGACAGAGAGATTGAGGATACAATCTCCAAGGAAACTGAAGAGGAAATTATTCTGAATACAGATTTAGATATATAGGGGGATATAACTGCTACTCCAGAGGACCCTGTTCCTGATGCTGAAGTTCAGCAAGAAGAGGCTAACTTGGAAAACATCAATATTGATGAAGAAGATACAAGGGTTGAGTGGGTGTTAGAAGATAAGACCCCAACTACTGAAACGGCTAAAGAGCCTATATCTGTTGAGGTGGTTAGTTCATCAGAATCTGAGGAGGAAGAAGCCTCTCAGTTAAAGAAAAGAAAATTATCTTAACTTAAAAAGAGAAGTAGAAGTTATAAAAAGATTATTCAGTCTAGACAAACATTTTCTCCTATTGTGGATTTAAGTTCACTTATAGTTCAACTACAAATAATGCTTGACCAACAAAGAACTCAACTTGAGATGTATGTAGATGAAAGCAATAAAGAATTACAGTTTAAGCTGGCTTAGTACATAAAGTCAATTAGATTTGATGTAAATCTATTGAATAAAGATATGACTGATTACTTTTAGAGAGGAGGCAATATTGTGGTGTATATTGCTAAATAGCAAATGGAGTCAAAAAAAATTGAAGATGAAATAGTTGTTAAACAAGTTTATGTCCTTAAAAAATGGAATAGAATGAAGGAGAACATAGTGATAATGCATGATGCTACATTATTAAAAATAGCTGAGTAAACAATTGCTTTGGAGACCAAGATAACTTCTACCTCCAAGGAAATTGCATCTCATGTGTTGGAAACCAATTAATGATTTGGGCTAGGATTACTATTAGGATGTTTAGTTTGACCCATTTTGTATAGTCTAGGGTCATAGGTTTATTTCCAGGATTTTTGCCTCAAAAGAATTCCAGTAAAATTCAGTTCGATTAAAGAAGAGCTACGTTCGACGAACAGCGATGTCAGTTCGACGAATCAGAGTCTTACCTCTGAGTTTAGCTCAACAAACTTTGAGCTTCGGTCGAGGAACTCTGATCTCTACTCAGAAACTCAGCTCGACTAAAGTCAAGCTCAGCTTGACGAACTTTGAGCTCAGGTCGACAAATAAGAATATTCAATTCGACGAACTCCAGGCTCAGTTCGACGAAATGCTTGCTGAGTTCGACTAATTCTTCGTAGTGTTTTAGGCAATTTTGTTTACAGAAGGTAGAACAGTTTCAGGCTTAATTTCAGGCTGTTATATATTCTGAAGGAAGAATTATTTAAAGGCTTAATTACAGACAGTTATGACACTGATATTTAATGCCAAATATTCTAACGAATATATCCATTTAGAGGCAGCATTAAATATAGATTTATCACGGATTTTAAGGCTAATAAATTCCAAGGCAGTTATCATTCTTAGAAATTCCTCAGACGTTTAAGAATCGATTAATTCAAATGTTTGAATTCCTCTCAGCATTCTATATATATGTACAGAAGATTGTCACCTCAAGGTTACTTACTGGGATATACTGACTTAGACATACAGACTAATAGATACTGACTTAGAGACTTGCAGATCAACACATACTCTTATAGATTTCATAAGCTTACATAATTAGATCTTCAGTCTCTACTTGTGCAAAGTCTTCATTTCTTAGATACAAGAAGGCCTATACCCTGATAAAAATACTCTCTCTCTTGATTATAAACTCTACACAAATCAGTGGGAGCTTTCTGCTTCAACATCCACTAGTCTTCTCAGAGATTCTTTACAGAGAAGAAATAATCACTTTTTTTTATTTTCATAAACTATGTACAAGGTTTTTAACTCCCTTCAAAAGTTACATTTTGATTTATAAGTCTCCTGATCAAATTACTTAAGTTTGTTTTTGTGCACCTGATTTAAAGGTCAAAAGGTTGCTTGATCTCCCTTAAAAAAAAATCTTGTTGTGGCAGGGCACCTGAGCAAAAACCTGTGGTGGCAGGGCACCTAATCAAAAACCTATAGTGGATTCCTATCAGGGCTGTAAAAGAGTGGATGTACCCAGATTTATTAGGGAACTGCTATAAAATGCCTTGTGTTGTCTGTGATTGTTATTCTCTTTATTTGTGTGTTGTGATTGCTTCTTTATATATATATATCATTAGTTTTTTTAAATCCTTTATAAAACTAAATCAAGTTTTTAAAATACCCTATTCACCCCCCTCTAGTGTAAAGTATATCTATCCTATACTTTCAATTGGTATCAGAGGTTGGTTCTTTGGATTTATAGGCTAACACCTAAACCATAAGATCTGATAGATTATATTTTTACCTAGAAATCTATCATGGAACACAATTTGGAATATTCAATCACCAGACCTCCCGTGTGCAATCTAAATAAGTTTGCACTATGGAAGGCAAGGATTAGGTTGTATATAAACTCTATTGATGAAGATATCTACAACTCTATCTTGACAAGTCCACCTCTACCAGTGGCAACAACAAGTGTAAGTGTTGTACTAGCTCCATAATGGACAGAAGCCAAAAAAATGCAAAAATTATTGATGTCAAGTCTATGATAATATTAGCACCAACAATATCAGATGACAATTTCCAAAAGGTTGTTGAATGCACTTCAGCAAGGTACATCTGGAACTCCCTCAACATAATGGTTGCTGGATCTACGATGAGAGAAAGGACAGAAGATCCAACTTGATCTCTCAGTATGAGAATTTCAAGAAGGGAGAATATGAATCCGTGGCTGAGATATATACAAGACTCAGTCTCATAATCAATGAGTTGAAAACCTTAGAGAAGGACATCACATTGACAAAATTCAATAATAAGATCCTCATGTGTTTCCCTTGCACATGGGATTCAAGGATCTAGCCAATCAAAGAAGCCAGAAGTTTAAATGAGATTACCACAGAGACCCAATTGGGAAAGCTCAAATCTTATGAGCAGCTCATCAGAACTAGAGAAGCTGAACAAAAGTCATCACCCCCAGTGAGGAAAGGGAAAAGTATTGCTTTTCAAGAAACAGAAGAAGAAGAAGAAAAAAACTCAAGAGAATGAAGATCTTATAGGTCTCTTGGCTAAGAGATTCTACAAAATGGCACGAAAAGACTTCAGGAGAAGATCTTCCTAAAATGATTACAAACCAAGGTATGATAAAACTCGCACTACAAAAATAGTTTGTTATGGTTGCAATAATCCAGGACATATCCGTCTAGAATGTCCTGAGAATAAGAAGAAAGACAAGATGAAGGAGAAAGACTACATGAATCACTCACACAGACCCTCTTCCAGTAAATACAAAATGAAGGAGAGAGGCTTTGTTTTTGAGACTTGGAGTGAATCTGATTCAGAATCTTCATCTAGCTCAAGTGAAGATGAAGAAGAAGCAAAGGCTAAAGAAATCTGTTTGATGGCAATCAATGCATCTTGCAGCAATTCTGAGTCTGAGTCAGAATCTGAAGAAGATAAGGTAACATCCTCTTTTGATTTTACTTCAATTCAGTTTAAAATAGTTTTAAAATTACTATGCAAAGATTTAATAAAATCTGAGAAAGAAATAAAACTTCTAAGAGAGAAACTAACTGAATTAGACAATATTTCCTACGAAAACCTTGAACTTAAAGAAATTTTAAAAATTTTTTATGAACAAATAGGTTCTATATAAAACAAGTTAAATTAGGCTAAGAGGTTTGAAGAATCAATTAATGGGATAAGCATAAAACTGATGGATATCGCAAGCACAATCAGTGCCAGGCTCAATGGCAAACAAGGCTTTGGGGCTTCATCTAGTCAGCCTCATCTGCTTTAGAAAAATATTTTATCAACCCCTATAAACTTCATATCAGCTAAAGGAAAATAAGTACTTCAAATGACAGATAAAATTACTAAAGTTTCACAAAAGAATAAATCAAAGGAAAATAGAAATTCATATAAAAATTATGTTCAAAAAAATTCGTCGAACCAAGATCGACGAAATCATTATTATTCGTCGAACGGCGATCGACGAACTCTGAACTAAGAATTTGGGTATAACTACCCAACAACCAGTTCTCGATGAAATCAATATGATTCGTAAAATAGAGATCGACGAACGTGGAATGCAAAAAATGAATACTAGCATTCTGTGAACCGAGCTCGATGAAATCAGTTCTATTCGTTGAACAAAGTTTGACGAAATAATTATAATTCCTCGAACCCTATTTCCTCTAACAGAAATGTTAACTCTTTTCAAAACAATAATCAAAAACAAAAATTGAAACACCCCTTTACTCAGTGGATCATCCCTCCTAGGAGATATCATCCACTTGGTTATAAAGATCAACAAGAAGGCTCTAACATTTCAAATTATCATTATGAATAAAAATTAGGACCCAAGGTAACCTTTGTCAAGAACACCTATTTTGTTTTTTTACAAGTAAAGAACTATCCTACCATAAAGGAATAGTGGTATTTGGATAGTTGGTGTTCAAAACACATGATAGGAAGCAAAGCTAATTTAATGGATTTTAAAGTAATGCTTGGACCAATGGTCATCTTTGGAGACTCCAACTGTGGCCAGAAAGAAGGCTATATAAATGTCAAGGTTAGAGCAATTACCTTCAAGAAGGTAGCCTATGTAAATGGTCTCAAGCACAACCTCATCTCTATAAGTCAATTATGTGATGAAGGTTATCGGGTAACTTTTTATAAGTCTTTATGTTGAATTACTTCTAGTTTAAATAAAATATTTTTAACTGGTGTTAGACTAGGTAATATCTACTTAATTAATTTTAACTCTGCAAAAACTGAAATATTTTTATTTCATCAGTTTAGTATAACTAGCTAACTTTGGCATAAAAGATTAGGACATGTAAACCTTAGGACTATTGCTAAATTATCTAAGGACAACCTTGTTAGAGGAGTAACTTCTGGTTCTTATAAGAGGGAAGGACTCTGCAGGGCTTGTCACCCAGGGTTTTATTTTTGCTACATATGGACCTTTTTTGACCTATTGCAGTATGAAGTTTGGGTGGAAAGAAATATACCTTAGTTATTGTAAATGATTTCTCTAGATTCACTTGGGTATTCTTTCTAAGAAACAAGTTAAATAAATTTAAAGTTTTTATAGATTTTCTTCAGACCATCAAGATTCAGTACTCTACTCAGATTGCATTGATCATAAGTGATAATGGCACTGAGTTTTAATCTCCTCTGATGCAAGAATTCTATGAGAAGGAAGGTATCTGGCATTATTTTTCTGCTCCTAGAACTTCTCAAGAAAATGGGGTAGCTGAAAGGAAAAATAGAACCCTAATATAATCCGATGAAACATTACTTGTAGATGCTCACATGCCCCTATCCCTTTGGGCAGAGGCAGTAATCACAACAAACTACGTCCTTAACAGAAGTCTAATAAATAAACTTAAGGGTAAGACTCCCTATGAATTACTTTAATCTAAGAAACCTAAAGTTAAATTTTTTTAAATCTTTGGTTATAAGTGTTATATTCATAATAATGACAAGAAATACATAAGAAAATTTGAAGCCAATGCTGCAGAAGGAATATTTCTTGGATATTCTCATGTTAGCAAGGCTTATAGGGTTTATAACAAATCTACTCTTAAAATGGAAGAATCTGTACATATAACTTTTGAAGAGACTAATATGTTTTACAAGGAGAGAAATATCTCTACCAAAGAATCTATTTAGGTACAAAATTTGTGTGAGAAATTGGTTGAATTAATCCTAACAAAAGAGGATACATTACATCCTTCTCAACAGACTGCTGATGATGGTAGTGATGAAGAAAATCATGAGATTTGGTGTGAGGATTGCTATCAACCCGAAAAGGCAAGTGTACCAATTGAATTATAGTACCAAGGTTATATTTAAACTCAGGGCTATCAAGTACTGCTACTCATGCTTCTACTATTATCCTACCGAAATATTGTTGGGTTTTGAGAATTTTTAAATTAAAACTAAGGATAAATAATACAAAAACTTATGATAAAAAAAGACTAGCATTCGATCAATGATTCACCATGAAGTGAGACGAGAGGGGTAAAAAGCTAGATTTAAAATTGCAAATTAAACTCGACCGTGACGGATCCGATATTAGGAATTAATCTCACTAGAGCATTAAATCCCCTAACTTGTAGAAGTTTTGACCAAAATATCTTTACAAGTCAAAATGGCCTAAAGTCGCATTACCGAAGTGAACCACACTATTGTATTTGACTCCAATCCGGAGGATTTACGTCATCTTATCTCTAGGGTTGCGTTCAACTCCTTCATTCTTTGAGTGATCTTTCAAATCAATGATTCTCTCGACTTATATGAAATTAAATCAAATGCCTACAACCGTATGCCGGAAATACGGAGTCGACGTGAGAAAAATCAAAGAAGGACCGATAATAATTTAGACAAAATTAAAACTAAGAAATAAAAATAACCCTTATCTCACTTCATGTCTCCTCACGATCAAATTCTAAAAGAAAAATTAGCTACACATGATTGAAAGGAAAAACACAATAAGATGAAGAAAATTTATTTGCATTGATTTATAAAAAGAGAAGAGTACACAATAGTAAATAAGATAAGATTACACTAAAAAAGAACTATTACAATAATGAGAAAGAAATCAACTTTAGAAAAGAAGAAATTACACTTGAACTCTCTTGCTCTCTCTCCAATCCAACCTTCCAAATGCATGAGACATGGGGTCCTTTTATAGGTTAGGGGGAAGGTTCTAGAATGAAATGAAGAAGGGGAGACAAGGGGGTGGCGGCCATGCCAGGGGGAGAGGGTTCATGTATGATATTTAATGAGGGGAGAGAGAAAAAGGTGGGGGTTCATTGTATTTCATTTATGGGAATGAGAGTGGAAAATATAAAGTAGGGAGAGGGGATGAATGAGAAATAAATAAGGTAGAGAGGAGTGGTCGACCAACATGGAGAAAAATCCATGAATGAGAAGGTGAATGTATGTGGATTAATGAGGGAGAGAGAGAGTGTGTAGAAGGTGGGCCAAAATATATGGAGTAGAAGCCATGCATTATGGGCTTGATGAAGTGGGCTGCATGGTGTAGTGGGCATTGATGAGGGCTCGGGTATAACTAGGAGAGATGCTCGGGTTGGAATGTGGGCTGCATCAGTAAGGTTGGCTCGGGTTGCTTGATATGTGAGCTGTTATTCGGGCTAGACTTGAGGAGGAGCTCGGGTTGCACCATATAGAAGGGTCGGGCAGCATGGTAGGCTGCATTATGTACTAGGGCTACTCCAAGTGTGCTTGAGCCTACATGAAAATAAAAGAAGAACATTAGTTATGTTATAAGAAAAAAATAATTAAAACATTAATATCAAAAAGTAGCAAAAACACAAAATTACAAACAACAAAAACATAAATAAAAACAAACCAACAAATATAACACAAAATGCAACATAACAAACAAACATAAAATATAAAAATATATTTTCAAAAATGAAATGTTAAGCATAACATACATAAAATATAAAAATTAATACTTAAACCAAGGAAAAATTAAACTAAACTAACCCAAAAAGCGATGACTAAAATAGTCATCAAAATCCTCCATGCTAGAGTATTTGCTTGCCCTCAAGCAAATAAAATTTAAAACTAGGAAGAGGAAATAAAAGTAAACAAAGCAATTTAGATTTAATAATTAAGAAAACAAAACTTTAAAAATTAAACTATCTAATCTCTATTTTAACAACTAGTGGGGTGAGAAGTGCACAATAGAAAACTTCAATAATGGAAACCTAAACATTTCATTAGAACTTAAGGAAGAATTACATATTTCTAAATCCATAAAACAAGGCATCCAAAATAAATGAAAATAATAAAGACAAGAGTAGAGGTTCTAAATTAACGGCGCATTAACGAACTACTAGGTTGCTAGAATAATGATTAACCCTAAATCACCTCAGGATAACCTCCAAAGAAATCCATCAATGATGGTGGCCATAGGCTTGTCCGTTCACACTCTCTCCACTATGTGAATTTACATCTAAAGATCAAAAAGACTTAAAATAGGCGTAAAGACTTGGCTTAGGTAAATGATTAGGAATATAATTTCAAGGATAAAAATGGCGGGTAAATAACACTAAACCAAGGGTGAGCTCAAAATACAATAAAAATGAAAAAAATGAGAAATGACAAGCAAGTCATTTCTCAAGTTCAAACTACAAAACAAGGCCATAAAAAACAAATTTCTTCTAAAAATTTGGCCACAAATAAACTTTTTCTCTCTTTTTTTTTGTTTTCTTTTTTTTGATTTGATAACATTTTGATAATAACCTTTTTTCATAAAAGATAGCTCCAAATGCAAACTTTAAATATTCCTTTTCATTTTGAAAGATAACCCAACACAATAACATAATATTGTAAGCTCATAGTCTTGTGTGAAATTAGGAAGGGAATTTTGGCTTTGGTGAAATAATAAAATGAAAGGTGGAGCTAAAATAAATAAACATGGAAAAAGGCCCAAAAAATTGTTTTTGCAACGGTGAAATTGTTTGGTGGGAAAAAGGCTCAAACGGGTCAAAGGGTGGCCTAAATCATTTCTAAAGTACGTAAAAACATCGCAAATGTTTCGAGAGTAGCTAAGGACAAGTTCTAGACACCAAGAAAGTATTACCCCACAAATGAAAAAGAGATAACATTACCTAGCAACCATTCATACGCAACTAACCGAATAACAAGACATAACTACAAATTGCCAATATATAACGTAAAAAACCGATGCCTATATTTAAGAACAAGAAATTAGTAAAACTAAGCTATGCTAAATTGAAAAATCTAGAAAACCGTTTCAAAGAAATCTACATAGAACTACAAAACTGCACAGGCCTACAAATCACTAGAAGAAACATAAAAATAGAGATAGAAAATAATTTTTTATTTTGATTTTCAAATACATTTTTGCATATTTTGGATTTTTGGTTTTTTCAATTTTTTTTATTTTTGATAAGTTTAAAATTAAAGCAATACTAAAGAAGCTTAACAAAACTATACTAATTTCTTGGAATTTTTTATTTTAAGAAAGCAAAAGATTTTTGGATTTTTGAAAGAAAAAGGAAGAAAGAAACTAACTAAACCCTCCCCCATGCTTAAACTTTTCATTTCCCTCAATGATAGAAAATGAGAAAGAGAAGGAGAGAATGAAAGAAAAAAATGCAGTAAAGTAAATAAGTAAAAAAAACAGGAGTTCCCCTGGTTTGTGAGGTAAAGGCGGATGTCGCTCCCCATGCTTGCTTTTTAATGCACTTGATCATTAGAAGGTTCGACTTGATCCATCTTGATATCAGCAACGTTGGAGCGGCGATTACGAACTTGTACTTGTTGGGCCACCGGGACGAAGAGCAAAAATAAAAATAAGAGCAGAAAATATTTGGGCAAGTTCCCAAGAGTGTTCATTATTTTTCACAATAGATTGTCCGAATAATAATAATAAAAGAGTTTTATAATAATAAGAAGTACAAAAATAAATAAAGGTTCCACATGAAAATAAACATTTAAGCGTCATAAAGAAGATCCTCCTTTGCAGGAGACACAGAATCATTAGAAAAATATAGTTTCACTCTATGACCATTCACTTTAAAATCACCCTTATCCGGGTGCGAGAGTAAAACAGTTCTGTAAGAAAAGACTTGCTTGATCGTTAACGGTCCAGACCATCTAGATTTAAGTTTTCCATGAAAAAGGTGTAAGCGAGAATTGAAAAGAAGAACTTGATTACAAGGTTTAAATGTTTTAGGATGGCCCAAGTTTTTATCGTGATAAAGTTTCATGCATTCTTTATAAATTTTATTATTTTCATAAGCATACGCTCGCCATTCGTCAAGTTCATTTAGTTGTTTTTTTTATGCTCGCCGATCGAGTGTGGATCGAAATTAAAAAACTTTAGCGCCCAATACGCACGGTGCTCTACTTCTACCGAGAGATGACATGATTTTCCGTAGACTAGTCAGAAAGTAGTACAACAAATAGTGGTCTTCTACGCCGTCCGATAAGCCAAAAGAGCATCGTCTAATTTTAAAGACCAATCCTTACGAGAAGTAGAAATGGTTTTTTCCAAAATTCTTTTAAGTTCTTGATTGACTACCTCGACCTAACCATTACTTTGAGGGTGATAAGCAGTGGATAGTTTATGCGTAACGCCATATTTCGTTAAAACTTTAGCGAGTTGAGCGTTGCAAAAATGAGTTCCACTATCACTAACTATCGCTTGAGGAAAACCAAAATGGGAAAATAATTTTTTAAGAAAAGAAACTACGATGCGAGCATCATTACTTAGTAAAGCATGGGCCTCCTCCCATTTAGAAACATAATCTACGATTACTAGAATATACTTATTTCCTAAGATTGAGGGAAACGGGCCTACAAGTCGATGCCCCACAGATCGAAAACTTCGCATTCAAGAAAATAATTTTGTTTCATTTCATTTTTATTAGATATGTTTCTAGTCCACTAGCACTGATCACACCCTCTCACAAAGATTTGTGCATCTTTAAATATGCTTGGCCAATAAAAGCCAGCACTAAGCAGTTTGTGGGCGGTGCGGTTCGCTTGAAAATGACCGCCAGTCGGACCTTCATGAACATGATTTAAAATCAGTTGATCTTCTTCCCGGGAAACACATCTTCTAACCACCTGGTCTGCACAAATGCGAAATAGAAAGGGGTCCTCCCAAAAATAGCACTTCAACTATGAAAAGAATTTCTTCTTTTGGTGAGATGAGTACTTTTTTAGAAGGACCCGGGCCACGAGATAATTGGCCAAATCAGCAAACCAGTGGGTAGAAGAATAAACGTTTAAAATTCGTTCATCCAGAAAAGACTCATTAATAAAATTTTCATTAAAAAATCGAGTTAAGGATTTTCAAGATGAGAAAGATGATAAGCCGCTCGGTTTTCCGCTCCTTTCTTATCCCGAATCTCCAAGTCAAATTCTTGAAGTAGGAGGATCCAACGAATAAGACGCGGCTTGGCATCCGGTTTAAAGAGGAGGTACTTCAAAGCAGAATGATCTGTGAAAACGATAACCTTAGAGAGAGTAATATACGGTCGGAATTTATCGAATGCAAAAATAACAGCTAAAAGTTCTTTTTCAGTTGTGGTGTAGTTTTCTTGAGCTTATTTTAGAGTTTTCCTTACATAGAAGATCAGATGAAAATTCTTAGAAATTCGTTGTCCTAGAACCGCACCTACCGCAAAGTTACTCGCATCACACATTATTTCAAAGGGTAAATCTGAATCAGGGGAAATAATAATTGGCGCATTTATAAGTCTAGATTTGATTAATTCAAATGCAGCAAGACAAGAATCATCAAAAACAAAAGGAGTTTCTTTTTCGAGAAGGTGGGTGAGAGGCTTAGTAATTTTTGAAAAGTCTTTAATAAATCTTCGGTAAAAACCTGCGTGCCCTAGAAAACTTCAAATCGCTTTGATATTCGTAGGCGGCGGTAGCTTTTCAATTACTTCAATTTTTTCCTTATCCACTTCAATTCCCTTAGCAGAAATCTTATGGCCAATGACTAAGCCTTCATGCACCATAAAATGGCACTTTTTCCAATTTAAAATTAAATTAGTTTCTTCGCAGTGTTGTAAAACTTTTTCCAAATTTTTTAAACATAAATCCAAAGAGTCGCCAAAAATGGAAAAGTCGTCCATAAATACTTCCATAATATTTTCTATGTATTTATCGAAAATAGCGAGCATACAACGTTGAAAGGTAGCAGGTGCGTTACATAACTCGAAAGGCATCCTACGATAGGCAAAAGTTTCCAAGGTGCAAGTGAATGTTGTCTTCTCTTGGTCCTCAGGTGCGATAGTGATTTTGAAATACCCCGAGAGACCGTCGAGAAAACAATAAAAGCTATGCCCAGATAAACGTTCAAAAATCTAATCGATAAAGAGGAGGGGGAAGTTATCTTTATGGGGGGAATCGTTTAGCTTATGGTAATCGATGCACATCCTCCATCCCATTACCGTCCTCATTGGAATTAATTCGTTATTTTCGTTCGTCACTACCGTGATCCCACCCTTCTTAGGTACAACCTGGACCGGACTCACCCACTTACAATCGGAAATTGGATAAATTATCCCTGCATCTAATAATTTAAGCACCTCTCACTTCAAAACCTCTTTCATATTTGGATTAAGACGACAATGAGGCTGGACTACGCCCTCAGAATTATTTTCGAAAAATATTTTATGCATAAAAAAAGAAGGGTTTTAGCCAGAAATATCAGAAATTTGCCACGCAATAGCTCGACGATGCTTTTGTAGTACTTCGACCAATTGATCATTTTCGGATTGAGAAAGATAGGGCGAGATTATAACGGGCAATTTAGAATTATTTTCAAGGAAGGCATATATAAGATGTTCAGGGAGTGGCTTTAATTCAAGGTGGGGTGGTTCATCATAAGAGTTTTTCAGATATTTTTCTTTTTCAAAAATAAGATTTTCATAATTTTTTCTACTAAAAATAGATTCATTTTCAAAATTTGCTTGCACGGACATAGCCGTGTTTTCTAAAATATTTGAGGAAATTTCAAGAAATAAGAAGAAAACGCATTTTAAGTGACATTTGAAAGAGAAAGAGAGGAATCTTCATTTAACACATCCAGAAAAAAACAAGAATCATCATTTTTAAAGAGTTTTTTAAAGATTGATTGATAGAAAAAATAACCTCATCATCTCCCACACGAAGAACAACTTTTTCGTTACTCACATCAATGACTGCTCGAGCGGTGGCTAGGAAGGGACGACCAAGGATAAGAGGGACATCGACGCCCTATTTAATAACAAGAATGACAAAATCCACCGGGAAGATGAATTTGTCGACCTTAACTAGTACGTCCTCAACAACACCTAATAAATACTTAATTGATCGATCGGCTAATTGGATACTCATGCGCGTAGGGCCGAGAGTGCCCAATCCTAGCTTTTTAAATAATGAGAATGACATCAAGTTGATGCCCGCACCTAGGTACGCTAACGCATGTTTTACAAAAAGGTCGCCAAAAACACAAGGAATTGAAAAACAACCCGGATCATTTATTTTTTTAGGAAGATTTGAGTTTTTAATGACCGTCGAGCACTCTTCATTTAATGTTACGTGAGAAATATTTTCCAATTTCTTTTTGTTCGTTAACTAATCTTTACGATATTTTGCGTACTTAGGCATTTGGCTAATCGCTTCATGAAACGGCAAATTAATATGAATTTTTTTAAACTTTTCATGAAAGAATTGATATTGATCATCTAGTTTTTTTCTTTCTAAGCCTAGCGGGATAAAGAGGTGGCAGAAATTCTTTTATAATTGTTGGAGCATCATTTTGACCATTAACATTTTCAAAAATAGATTTATCTTTTTCAAAAACAACTTTTTGCTTTTCAAGAATTTCATCATTCATTTTCGTAATTATAATTTTTTCAGTAGTAGGAGAGGCAATCACCTCTGGCTCTTCCCTTGTGGTGGGCTCGTGAATAACTTTACCGCTCCGAAGGGTGATCGCTTTCGCGTGTTCCCTTAGGGTTGGGTTCAGTGTTTGAGGGAAGAGAGATGGCCTCTCGGAGATAACTTTGGCGAGTTGGCCGACCGTATTTTCTAAATTTTTCATCGACCCTGATAAGTTTCTAATAGTAGCATCGTTCGAGCTTATATATCTAGATACAATTTATTCCAAATAGAGAGTTTTTTGAAGATTTTGGTTTTGTTGTGGTGGTGGTGGTGGTGTAAAATCGTGTTGTGGACGTACGACATTAGCATTATTACTCCAAGAAAAATTAGGATGGTTACGTCATCCAGGATGATAAGAGTTTGTAGAAGCATTAAAACCAGGTGGTGCAGAAAAATTAGAAAAAGCAGAAAAATTCGCAGAATTGTTTTGAGCAGGTCTGGGTATGTTCCCCAGATAATTTACCTGCTCGGCAGCAGCAACATTCGCAATTTAAAATACCTGAGGGGCGGAGGCAGCAGTCATCTCCGAAATCTTCTTGTTCAACATCTCCACTTGCAACGCCAATTGGGATCCAGAGTCCACTTCATAGATACTTGCATGTTTACTTGGCCGAGTCCTAGACGAATTCCACAGATAAGTGTTCATCTCCATGTCCTCTATAAGCTCAAGTGAGGCTTCCGGAGTTTTGCGGTCCAAAGAAACAGCGGAAGCGGCATCTATCATTTGCTTTTTCTCTTGATTTAGCCCATTATAAAATGCCTGAACCTTGATGACTAGTTTTAGACATCCTTATCTTTCCCTCTTCATTTATAAAAGGAGCCCATGGTCTCATTTTTGAAGTTGGCTTTTGGAGAGAGCAAGTGGAGAGTACAAGTCAAGAGAGCTGTTGTAATTTTATTTCTTAGTTTGCCTTGTTGTAATTTCATTTTGTTTAAGAGATTTTACTATCGTTTTGTTTTAAGAATTGTGTACTTCTATTTTTATAAATTGTTATTCATGAAATTTTCTTCTCTTTTTATTATGGTTTTCCTTTCAATTATGCATAGCTAATTTCTCTTAGCCTTCGATCGTGAGGATCCATAAAATGAGATGAGGGTTTCTTTTATTTCACAGTTTTATCTTTGCTTAAGTTTACTCGATCCTTCTTTGATTTTTATTTTGTCGACTCCGTATTTCCGGTATACGGTAGTAGGCTTTGGATCTCATATTTAAGTAGCCGAGAGGCTCGTGAATGTGAAAGATCACCCAAAGAAAGATGGAGTTGAATGCACCCCTAGAGATAGGATGACGTAAATCTTCCGAATTAGAGTCAAATCCAATAGTGCGGGTCACCTCGATAATGCGGCTTTAGGCCTTTTTGACTTGAAAGAGATTTAAGTCAGAACGTCTATAAGTTAGGGGATTTAATACTCTAGCGACATTATTTCCTAATATCGTGTCCGTCACGGTCGAGTATGATTTGCAAATTTAAAACTATGCCTTTTTATCCCTTTCATTTCATGTTATGGTGAATCCTTGATCGAATTCTATCTCTTTATTATAAGTTTTTCGTCTAAAAATCATCTTTTATTTTACTTTTAAAAAATGCTCAAATCCCAATAGTTTTCAAGTAGGATAATAGTTCGAGCGTGAGTAGCAGTACTTGACATCCCCGAGTTTTAAATACGACCTTGATACTACGATTCGATAGGTACACTTGCCTGTACGGGTTATAGCCAATCAAGTTTTTGGCGTCGTTGCCAGGGACTTTTTCGTCAATATTTTGAAAACACTTTTGCTATTACTTCTGCAAATATCCAAAAAAAAAATCTTTCTCATATTTAAGTTTTTTATTTCCTTTCTTTTCTTCTCTCCATTCTCTTTTTTTTAGTGCATGACCCGCACGAATCCGTCGCTACTTGTTGATTTGGACCCAGAAATCGAACGCTCCTTTCGAATACAACTACGATTCGGGGCTTCCACTTCTCAAATAGCGGTTGAGGATTCCTACAGTGATTGTAATTTCAATTCTTAAATGGGAGATCCCAACCCAGGAATGGCTCAGCAAAGGACCATATCCGACTATGCTCGACCGAACCTAGAGGGAATAAAAACAAGTATTGTTTGACCTGCGATTGTGAACAATAACTTCAAGCTTAGGCCTAGCATCATACAAATGGTGCAGCAATATGTACAGTTCGACGGATTAAAAGATGAAGATCCGAACTTACAAATTGCTAGTTTTCTTGAAATCTATGACACCTTTAAAATCAATGGTGTTTCAGACGATGCTATAAGGCTAAGACTCTTCCCTTTCTCCTTAAGAACCAAAGCCAAACTGTGGTTGAGTTCTCTTCCAAGAAGATCAATCACTACTTTGAACATATTAGTTGAAAAATTTCTTGCAAGATATTTCCCCCCGCCAAAACTGCTAAGCTAAGAAATGATATAACTTCATACTTTCAAATTGCTTCTGAGACCCTCTATGACACTTGGGAGAGGTTCAAAGAACTTTTGAGAAGATGCCCACATCATGCTCTGCCTGTATGGTTACAGGTCCAGACATTTTACAATGGGATAAATAAAGAAACTAAGCAAATGATAGATGCCGCTTCCGCTGGTTCTTTGGATCGCAAAACTCCGGAAGCCGCTCTTGAGCTTATCAAGGATATGACGATGAACACTTATCAGTGGAATTCGTCTATGACTCTCCCATCTAAACCTGCAGGTATTTATGAAGTGGATTCGGTGTCGCAACTAGCGCTGCAAGTGGAAATGCTGAACAAGAAGATTTCGGAGATGACTGCTGCCTCCACTCCTATGGTATTTGAAAATATGAATGTTGCTGCTGCTGAGCAGGTTGATTATCTGGGGAACATACCAAGTCCTGCTAGAAATAATTCTGCCAAAATTTTTTTTGCTTTTTCTAATTTTTCTGCTCCTCCTGGTTTTAATGCTGCTACGAATTCTTATCACCCTGGATGGCGTAACCATCCTAATTTTTCTTGGAGTAATAATACTATTGTCGTACGCCCACCGCAAGATTTTACACCACCACCACCACAACAAAACCAAAACTTTCAACAACCTTCCCCTTTGGAAGAGATCCTTTCTAAATTTATAAGTTCGAACGAAGCTAATATTAGGAGTCTAACTGGGTCCGTGAAATATTAAGAAAACCAGGTTGGACAACTTGCCAAGGCTTTTTCTGAGAGACCACCTAGAACTCTTCCCTCGAACAATGAACCTAACCCAAGGGAGCACGCAAATGCGATTTTCCTTCGGAGCGGTAAGGTTATTAACGAGCCCACCACAAGGGAAGAGGCAAAGGTGATTGTCCCTCCTGTTGTGGAAACAATTATCCCCACAGAAAATGAAAAAAATCTACTTTTGATAAAGAAAAAGATATTTCTGTTTTTTCTGATTTTGGAAAAGAAAATGATGACGTTCAAAATGATGCTCCGGTTATTATAAATGAATTTCTGCCACCTCCTTATCCGGTTCGACTTAGGAAAGAAAAACTAGACGATCAGTACCAAAGCTTCCTTGAAATGTTCAAACAAATTCATATTAATTTGCCATTTAATGAAGCGATTAGTCAAATGCCTAAGTATGCGAAATATTTTAAGGATTTATTAACAAACAAGAAGAAGTTAAAAAATTTATCGCTTGTAACGTTAAATGAAGAATGCTCGGCGGTCGTTAAGAACTCTAATCTTCCTAAAAAGATAAACAATCCGGGTAGTTTTTCCATTCCTTGCGTTTTTGGTGATCAATTCGTTAAACATGCGTTAGCGGATCTAGGAGAAAACATCAATTTGATTCCCTTTTCTTTATTCAAAAAGCTAGGATTGGGGACTCTTATCCCTACAAGAATGAGTATCCAGTTAGCTGATAGGTGAATTAAGTATCCGTTAGGTATCGTTGAGGATGTGCTAGTGAAGGTCGACAAATTCATCTTCCCGATGGATTTTGTCAATCTCGATATTGAAGAGGACATCGAGGTCCCACTTATCCTTGGTCGTCCCATCCAAGCCACCGCTCGCACAATCATAAATGTGAGTGACGAAAAACTTTTTCTGCATGTTGGTGATGAGAAAGTTACATTTGATATTAATAAATATTTTAAAAACTCTTTACAAAATGATGATTCTTGCTTTTTCATTGATGAATTAAACGAAGACTCCTATATTCCTCCAAAGGATTTTTTGTCTTCTTTTTCTGAACTTTCATCAAATGTTTTTGAAAACACTTTTATGTTCGTACAAGCACAATTCGAAAATGACTCTGATTTTCGACAAAAGAATCTTATTTTTGAAAATGATAAAAATTTGACAAATTATTTTGAAAAACCACCAGACCCTGAAACAAAAATATATCGCGATAAGAACTTTCGCCACAATAAAAATTTTAAGCAAGGCGATCAAGTTCTTCTTTTAAATTCACGTCTACGTATTTTCTTTGGATAATCTAAATCTAGATTGTCTGGACCGTTTACGGTCAAGGACAATCATTCTTATGGATTTGTGTTGCTTTCGCACCCCGATAAGGGTGATTTTAAAGTGAATGGGCATAGACTTAAACTTTATTTTTCAAATGATTCTGTGTCTCCTACAACGGAGGATCTCGTCTTGGACTCTTAAATTTTTATCTTGTTATGGAACATTTGTATTTTATTTTTGGACTTATTATTATTATGAAACTCTTTTTCGAACTTTAAATTATTGTAATAAAGAACAATCTTGGGCACCTGCCCATGGACTCTTTTTTTTCTACTATTGTTGATGCACGAAATGCGACACCGACCAGTTAACGCGTTGTTCGATCTCACAAGCTAAGGGTGAAGAAAGAAGGGTTGCGGGGATGGAGGAGAAGCTTGCTTGAGCAGAGGAGAAGCTTGCTCGAGCAGAGAGGGAGCTTGATCAGGTACTGTCGAGCAGACAGCTACTTTGATGGTCAGCTTTGCAGGTTAATGCCGAGAGAGGAGAGAAGAAGAGAGGAGGCTGCTAGCAGCGGCAACAGCAGACTTCGCCCGATGCGGCTTAAATGCCACTCTTGCGACGGGCTTTTCCTTTATTCAAGAAGAGTTACAACTTGCTATTGCACTATTACATATAAGAGCAGTAGAGGGTATAATGGGGGAAGCTGGCGGCTGAGGAAGAAGGTGCCAGAAATTAAGTAAAAGAGGCTGCAGAGGAGTAGAGAACTGAGGCTGCCGATGCTGCTCAAGCTGCCTAATGAGGGCAGAAAAAACTAAGTCCACAGCCCTTGACGACCTGGGAGAACTGGAAATCGGAGGCTGCGGAGGCTGCTCAAGCTGCCTGCTGCTGACAGAAAAAACTAAGTCCACAACCCTTGATGACCTGGGAGAACTGGAAATTGGAGGCTGCGGAGGCTGCTCAAGCTGCCTGCTGCTGACAGAAAAAACTATGTCCATAGCCCTTGACGACCTGGGCAGACTGGAGATTTGAGGCCGCAGACCTTACTTGATCAACTCGGACGACCTAGAAAACTTAGTCCGTAGGATTTGATCAAGGTGGCAGTTCTCCTCTCACCCATCTAGAATGAGAGGTCTTGGGGGGTATTTATAGGCCCGGGGAGAATCTTCTAGAAGCGGGGCCCAGTGACATCACTATTGACGACCTCGGTGGATTGAGAAGACTGAGAAGATGAGGTTGATGACCTCGGCGGACTTATTAGAGGAGGGGAGACCTGAGGAGCAGGCCCCCCTGAGGGCAGGCGGCCTGAGGCCAGGCCGCCCCTAGGCAGGTGGCCTGAGGCCAGGCCGCCCCTAGGGCAGGCGGCCTGAGGCCAGGCCGCCCTTACGGCAGGCGGCCTGAGGCCAGGCCGCCCCTAGGGCAGGCGACCTGAGGCTAGGCCGCCCCTAGGGCAGGCGACCTGAGGCCAGGCCGCCCCTAGGGGAGGCGGCCTTAGGCTAGGCCGCCCTTAGGGAAGGCGGTCTATGGCTAGGCTGCCCTTAGGTAGGCGACTTGAGGCCAGGCCACCCCTAGGGAAGGCAGCCTGAGGCCAGGCCGAACCTAGGGCAGGCGGCCTAAGGCCAGGCCGCCCCCTAACAGCAGAATCCTGGGGCCAGGCTGGACAGGGGAGCCGAGTCCTGCGATGGCCCGGTCGTGCCCTGACACCGGTAGATCGAACCTGTGAACTGATATAGGTTGCCTCCTACAAGGAAGCATGCTGCATGGTTAGCTGGCCGAATTGCTTGTCCTGCGAGGGTGAGCTATGGAAGCAGCTCGCCGTCTCGCAGGGCACGCGGTGGCTATACGACCAGGGCGGTTTAGACAGGGGAGACCGTCCTAGTCACACGGCCTGAGCGAATAAGAAAAAAGGAGGTCCACCTAGACAAACAAGAGAAGGCTGAGGCAGATCGCGATCCTCGGGGGGTTCCCTTGAGTGGGCCGCGACTCTTGAGCTAGAGACCTTGGGAGGGATCGCCGATTTTGGGGTTAACATAATCCCCGCACTTTTTCAAGTTCTGCAGGGAACTTCGAAAAAGTAGGAAACCCACGAAAATCGTGATCCACCCCTTGGGAAATAGGAGAGAAAAATTTAGAGATTAGGAGAGATAGAACCTGATGTCTCTCCTCGGAAAGATCTGTCAGTGCCTATATTTTACCTGCGAAGAAAAAGTCAATACAGGTAAAAGGAGGTACATCTTGTGTGTACCTGAGTTGAAAAGGACTTGCTGGTATCTGTTGATCTCTGCAAAAGAAAGGTAAGCAACAGATATGATAGGAGAGTAAGGTGCAAGTACCTGAAAGGAACTTGCTGAAATTTGTTGATCTCTGCAAAAGAAAGTAGGTAGCAGATATGATAAAGAGTAAACTACAGGTACCTGAGGGGAACTTGCTAATATCTTTTATTCTCTGCAAAAGAAAGTAAGTAGCAGATATGATAAAGATTAAACTACAAGTACCTGAGGGGAACTTGCTAATATCTGCTATTCTCTACAAAAGAAAGTAAGTAGCAGATATGATAAAGAGTAAACTGCAAGTACCTGAGGGGAACTTGCTAATATCTGCTATTCTCTGCAAAAGAAAGTAAGTAGCAGATATGATAAAGAGTAAACTGCAAGTACCTGAGGGGAACTTGCTAATATCTGCTATTCTCTACAAAAGAAAGTAAGTAGCAGATATGATAGGAAAGAAAACTAAGTTCGCAAATACCTGGGCGGAATCTGCGAATGTTGGCTGTTGGTATGATAAGATATAATCAGATAACACAACAGATACCTGACACACTCTGCTATCAACTGAATAAAGATCAAACTGTGATAATGATTGTCTCGCATGATCAAGGTCTAATGTCAACATGAATACCCAGATCAGCCAGATAAGAAAATTCAAAATTAGATTCATGATGACATGGCTTGTTAATCAAGAAGAATCATACGCCTTGAATAAATGATGTGTGGCTAACATCTGATGAGAGAACTTGTTGATTATCATCTGATAAAAGCTTATGTAGGTAGCGCATCTAAGATGATCATAAGCCAAGAAAGATATTGCAGATCCTTAGAATAGGTTGGATTTAACCTGTTAACCTGTAAGAAGGAAAAAAAGAAAAAAAGAGGGGCTACACCCCGAGGATGAAATAAAAAGGTTGAATGCTGCCACAGGTGTTCCCCGTGGGCCTTTTGCATCACTTGCCATCATCCTTGGTGTAGTCCTAACCAAAGCGGGCTGGCCACGCATCCTGTAGAAGGGCACAAATAAATTAGAAATAATCCTAAGAAGGATCGACAGATGCACTGCTCTCTTGCCTCGGGTTACAAGCATCGCTGATCAATTAGACTAGTTGCGCCAAGTGGCCTATTGCTTGTCTGCGGATTGATCAGCGGAGTTGTGAGTCCTGCGGAGGCATGGATCGAGAGTACCATAGAGTGTTCGGCCGTCACAGTTGTGAGATGATCGAGGAGAAAAGGCTACACTTGATCGTCATTGCTTGTCAAGCAAAGATCATCGTAACTGTAACGTATCCCTAACGGAGCACGATAGAACTATCACAGGAGGCCTGCCCTAGGCACTCACACTGCGCTAGACATCGGCCGGGATCCGAAGCCCCATCATCCTCCACACGAGAGTTGAATGGCCCCCACTACACATATGAGAAAACTCCTCATCATATGTGGTCATTGTGGTTTTACGCCTGAGGACAATCTCGAGGGGGCACTGAGCAAGACTTGGCGATATCTCTGTGGTTCAGTGATCTCTTTGGCAAAGAGAAAAATATGGAGAAGAAGCATCACAAAAAGGGAACTGTGTCAGTATGAGTTCTCTGACATAAGCTCTATTGAATGAAAAAATGAAACACTTAGAAGTGCTGAAAATAGAATGTTTGAAAGGTAAAGTAAAAGCAACCAATCACGATCGTGAGGGGCTTTGAGGAACTGCGATTGTTCATAGCTGATGAAGCAAGAAATGTGTCCTCTTTGCTTCAGAATAGCCTTCCAAGTTCACCTTCGACAACGACATCGATGCACTCACTTGGAATATCAATGGGCCCCAGACGGCCCTTGTCATGTATCTCTATGCACTCCAGCTAACCCTCAGCCACCTCCTTGCCCTTGGAGGTGGAAGGTTTTGAAGAATCAATCTTCTTGACCAGGTCGTTGATTTTGCCCTCGATGAGCAATCTTTCAACCAATCGCCGAAGGGCATTGCAATCTTCAGTTAAATGACCTTTCTCTCTGTGGAATTCACAGAACGGATCTGAATTTCTTGATCTCTGATTCGCCAGTTGGTAGGGCCTTTTGGGATATGCCTTATCCTTCATGATTTGGCTAACTTCTTGCATGACCTCATCTAGCTCAAACTCTGGTAGGTCACCTTCTTTCTGCTGATGAACAGCAGCTTCTAGTAGAGATGATGTTGACAATGGTAGCAGCCGTTCTTGGGCACAATCTTGCCTTGGGATGGGTATTGATGATGATGCTGAAATCTTCTTGCTTTCCTAGAAAGAGATGGAAAGTCTTTCCGAGGAGACCTCGGAGGCTGCTTGTAAGAAGAAGAATTTTTCTCCGATACAAGCCTGGAGACGAAGCTGGGGTTGCTCTTTTCACTGCGGATATACGAATTGGCTAAGCCGATAAACTATTGTTGGGATTTCTCGTGAAGGTTGGCACAACACTTTGTGCACGCAGCGGAAAGGAAAAAGACGAGAACACCCCAAGAAAACTAGATCTGGCCATGATCGTTGTATCAAGAAGTAAACAAAATAACTAGGGCAAAATACCTTAGTGGTGTTGAGTCACAACTCAACGAAGATGCTCCAAGTATTGAGTGTTGTCAGTGGCGAGTTGTACGTGGAATAATATCCACGTCTCTGCAGAAATCCACACGAGTAGGAGAAACCCGAACTGCTCGTCGCACGAACAATCGGGAGGAAGACAACCGCACCTTTGCAACTCCACGGACTGCTAGGTCCGCGCCAGGAGAGGCAAGAACAACGACTATCGCCGGAAATGGGAGGGTCAGCGGAGCAGACACGGCGGCGGAACACTTCCGTCCGGCGATGTGCGGGATGCGGCAGAATGAGCGATCGGCGGAACTCTTTCCGACGGGTTCTAATCGGCCGCAAAAAGCACAAGTCGTCACTTTTTTTTTCAAAACCCTAAGTGTCTATTTATACCTTACCTAAAGGAATGGTTATCCGCAGAACACACAGCATAGGGTCCCTGGGAGAATTCGGCGAGAATCGGCAGAGGCGTTCGGCGAGAATCATCCGCCAAGTCGTCGAGAATCAGGGACGATTCTCGACGAATGGCCTTTAGTCGTTGAGTCATACTCGACGACTCTCGACGATACTCGTCGATCGGCGAGAATCATCAGGCAGATTCGGCGAGAATCGATGGACAGTCCCGACGACTAAGTCTTTGATTCTCGACGAATCTATCAGATGGATTCTCGACTAAAACCCCATAGTCGTCGAGAAATTCTCGACGACATTGCCTTAGTCGTCGAGACATTCTCGACGATTTGCCTTATTCGTCGAGACATTCTCGACGATTTGCCTTGGTCGTCGAGTCAAACTCGACGACCTTTCGACTATCCATGCCCTATGAACTTTACTGGCAACAATTGCCTGACCCCATACATAATGGTGATTGGTATCCTTTACCAATACGGTCAATCTTCCAACTCCTCCACAGCTCTTATGTGTGACCCTGCAGGCTCATATCGCGTTGGCAGTGAGATTACATGTTTGACAACTTCTAGATCACCATGGTAACTCCAACATTCTCCCACTTGATCTTGGAAGTATCAAATCATAAACCTCACAAACAATGAGCGGCTTCTAGCAATGAATCATTGCTCCCCAAGCAATAAGAGTTTATAACTCATAAGCCTTCATGAACAATATATCAGCGTTGTCTTTGTCCCTTTGTCCCTTACATCCGGAAAGAACTAGAGGCATGGACCGTGTCACCCTCATAATAGCTCAATCCAAGTTTCCTGATCTAGAACGGACATCCAGAGAATGGTGAGGCCAATATCACATATTGACTCCACCAAGCATGGCCATGCATTTCTCAGTCCAGTTCCATCAAGGGGCCTATGGATGCAACTCCTGTCATATAGGAGGACAAATTCCATATCTGCTCACACACAAACATCCAAATGATTCGTAACGTGCCCAACAACCACCCTTATCATCAACCTTTCTCAAGGAAGACTTTAGATGGCATCAAAGCATGCTCTTCCTCACTTGATGAATACTGTGACTTCAGGTCAAAGGACCACAACACCATTGTCCATAGAGACCTACTTGTGACACGATTAGATAACAATCCACAAAGTAGTCTCTGGTTGGGTTTTTCCAGTACAACTTGTTCACTAACAAGTACCCACGTGATGACTTGATATCACAATATCATGACCTGTGAGAACTGGTCATCAGTCAACGCACGTGCTAGTCTTCATGTATCATCATTACCCTTAGATCCTATGATGATACCATGACCAGGGACTTTTAAGAATGAAGCTTCAAATGAATCATAGGCTCTCACATTCAAGTCACGTACTTGATGTCCTATGGAAGCGAACATTCTAAGGGTATTCATTATGTTAACATTTAACTATCATATAGAAAAACCATAATAACGGAATATGTCATTAATTGTAAAAAGAAAATCTAGGTACACAATTCATCATATGAATAAACAATAAACAGCCAACAGAATATATCTTTACATGCAACCCACAAGGCTCCCACTAGACTTGATCATTCAGGTATCGTATACCCATTGATCTAGTATGACCATCATGCTTTCTCTGCGCGAGAGGCTTTGTCAGTGGATCTGCAATATTCTCCTCAGTCGGCACTCTATAAATGTTCACATCGCCTCGTTCGACAATCTCACGAATAAGATGGAACCGCCGATGTATGTGCTTGGAGCGCTGATGGGATCTAGGTTCCTTAGATTGTGCAATTGCACCATTGTTATCACAGTAGAGAACTACGGGACCAACAATGCTAGGAACTACATCAAGCTCGCCGATGAATTTCCTAATCCATACAGCCTCCTTCGCTGCATTAGCTGCAGCGATATACTCAGCTTCCGTTGTAGAATCAGCAACTGTCTCTTGCTTGGAACTCTTCCAGCTCACAGCTCCTCCATTCAGGCAAAACACAAACCCTGACTGAGACTTTGAATCGTCCCTATCAGTTTGGAAGCTAGCATCCGTGTAACCACTTACAACGAGCTCTTCCTCTCCACCATACACCAAGAACACATCCTTAGTCCTTCTCAAGTACTTCAGGATATTCTTGACTGCAATCCAGTGACACTCACCGGGGTCTGACTGATACCTGCTAGTCATACTTAAAGCAAAGGAGACATCGGGTCGAGTACATAACATTGCATACATGATTGATCCAATTGCCGAAGCATATGGAATCAACTTCATGCGGTCCTTATCTTCACAAGATTTTGGACACTGGTCCTTAGAGAGATTCACACCATGAGACATGGGCAAAAATCCTTTCTTGGACTCAAGCATGTTGAACCGCTTCAACACCTTATCAATGTATGTACTCTGGGTCAAACCCAGCAACTTCTTCGATCTATCTCTATAGATCTTAATACCAAGTATATAAGTCGCTTCACCCAAGTCCTTCATAGAAAAGCAGTTCCCTAGGTTGTTCTTAACAACTTTCAGGGTAGGAATGTCATTCCCAATCAACAGTATGTCATCTACATACAGTATCAGGAAGACAACAATGCTCCCACTGATTCGCTTGTAAACACAAGGCTCATCTTCATTCTTGATGAAACCAAACTCTTTGATTTTCTCATCAAAACAAAGATTCCAACTTCGAGAGGCCTGTTTCAGTCCATATATGGACCTATTCAGCTTGCATATCTTAGTGGCTTCATTTGGGGATACAAAACCCTCTGGTTGTTTCATGTACACTTCCTCAAGGAGGTTTCCATTAAGGAAAGCTGTTTTGACATCCATCTGCCAGATCTCGTAGTCATAATACGCAGCAATAGCAAGCAATATCCTTATGGACTTTACCATGGCAACAGGGGAAAAGGTTTCATCATAGTCAATACCATGAATTTGTCTAAAACCCTTAGCCACCAGTCGCCCTTTGAATGTCTGTACATTCCCATCCATGTCGGTCTTCTTCTTGAAGACCCATTTGCACCCTATGGATCGTACCCCTTCAGGTGGTTCCACCAAGTTCCAAACTTGGTTTGCTTACATGGAGTCCATTTCGGATTTCATAGCCTCAAGCCATTTGTCGGAGTCCGGTCCATTCATAGCCTCTTGGTAGGTTGCTGGTTCATCATCATGATCCATTAGCAACACATTACCTATTTGAGACACGAGAAATCCATATCTCTCAGTCTCAAATCTTGGTCTACCAGATCTACGCAGGACTTGTGTTTCTTGAGTAGGTTCTCTAGCTACAACACCTTGTAGTCCTAATTCTGAATCCAATTCTGGTTCATTCACTATTTGTGGTTCTTGAACTTCTTCAAGTTCTACCTTTTCAGTCTTTCTTGATAAGAACTCTTTCTCCAAGAAGACACCGGTCCTTGCGACAAACACCTTGCCCTCGGACGGTAGGTAAAAGTAATATCCTTTCGTTTCCTTAGGATATCCCACCAGATAACATTTATCTGATTTGGGTTCCAGCTTGTCAGGCATTTGACGTCGCACGTATGCCTCACAGCCCCAAATTTTAATGAACGACATACTAGGACATTTCCCAGTCCATATCTCATATGGTGTCTTCAGAACCGTTTTTGTTGGAGCGCGATTCAGTGTCATAGCAGCAGTCTCTAAAGCAAAACCCCAAAAGAAAACAGGCAAGTCTGCATGACTCATCATCGAACGTACCATGTCTAACAGAGTACGATTTCTCCTCTCAGACACACCATTATGCTGTGGTGTTCTAGGTGGAGTGAGCTGTGATATAATACCACACTCTTTCAGATGATCACGGAACTCGTGACTCAGGTATTCACCACCTCGATCGGATCGGAGTGCTTTAACCCTTTTGCCCAACTGGTTTTCTACTTCATTCTTGAACTCTTTGAACTTTTCAAAGGTCTCGGATTTGCACTTCATAAGATACACATATCCGTATCTACTGAAATCATCAGTAAATGTAACGAAGTAGAAATACCCACCTCTAGCCATGGAACTCATGGGTCCGCATACATCACTATGTACAACACCCAAGAGATCCTCAGCCCTCTCAGTATAACCAGTGAAAGGAGCTTTTGTCATTTTGCCTAACAAACAAGATTCGCATCGCTCAAATGATTCATAATCAAATGAGTCCAAAAGTCCATCCTTATGGAGCTTGGATATGCGCTTCTCGTTTATATGGCCCAAACGACAATGCCAGAGATACGTAGGGTTTGAGTCATTTGTTCTTAGTCTTTTATTATTTTCTACATTATAGATCATATGGTCTAAGTTCAAAACATAAAGACCATTAAACAGTTGGGCTACAGCATAACAAACATCATTCTTAAATATGGAACAACAGTTGTTCTTAATTATAAAAGAAAATCCAATCATGTCCAGACATGAAATAGATATAATGTTTCTAGTTATGGCCGAAACAAAATAACAATTATCTAGTTCTATTACAAGCCCACTGGGCAAAGAAAGACGGTAAACCCCTACGGCTACAGCAGCAACTCTTGCTCCATTGCCGACACGCAGGTCCACCTCCCCTTTACTCAGCAATCTTCTCCTTTCCAGTTCCTGCACATTTGTACAAATGTGAGAACCACATCCGGTATCCAATACCCAAGATGAAGGAGCAGAAAGGTTTATCTCTATAACATAAATAGCTGAAGCGGAAGTCATACCTCCCTTCATTTTCTGCAGACCCTCAATATAAGAAGGACAGTTCCTCCTCCAATGCCCAGCCTTGCCACAGTGGTGGCATTTCCCTTCCTTCACCGTGCTTTTCTTCTTCTTCAGTGCAGAAGACTTGGGCTCAAGATGTGACTTAGGTCCCACCTTCGTCTTCTTGAAGCCCTTGGCCTTGCCCTTGCCCTTATGCACCATCAGTATGGGGCTGGTAGGCTTGGCATTCTTCATATTGATTTCGACAGTTCTCAACATGCCTAGGAGTTCGGGCAGTGTCTTGACAATTTCATTCATGTTATAGTTCAAGACAAACTGCTCGTAGCTGTCCGGCAACGATTGCAGGATCAGATCTATGGCCAACTCTTGACCCAGAGGAAAACCCAGCCTTTCAAGGTTCTCTATATACCCAATCATCTTGAGTGCGTGAGTCCCTACTGAGTCTCGAACTCCCATCTTGCACTGAAACAATGCTTTCGTGACGTCAAACCTCTCTTGACGAGCCTGCCCTTGAAACATTTTCTTAAGATGCTCGTCAATCTCCTTGCACCCCATGTTCTCATGTTGCCTTTGGAGTTCAGAGTTCATGGTGGCAAGCATGAGGCATTCGATGTCTAAAGCATCATCGGTATACTTCTTGTAAGCATCCTTATTAGCACGGGAAGAATTCCCGGTCGGCACCTCGGGGGATTCTTCTTCCAAGACATAGAGCTTTCGCTCTTGCCTGAGAACAATTCTCAAGCTCGTGTACCAGTCCATGTAGTTAGTCACATTGAGCTTATCCTTCTCAAGGATGGCTCTCAGAGACAAAGTGGAGTGTGAACCACTTACCATGGAATTCTACAAGAATTCATGCAGAATAAAATCAGTACCAAAGTTCCAAAAACAATTTATTTTAATTTGGACTCTAATTAAAACTCCCACTATTTTATTCGAACTAATAGCCCTCACTATCAATTCAGAGAGTTCATGCGAGCTACTCTCTTAGTGGACAAGATCCGTATTTCACCAACACAATGAGTCAGCTTTGGCTTTCCTCTCACGATGTAGTTATTTAGGTAGGCAACGCTTGCCAATTGCATCCTCATGCAATTCTTGTATGGTTGGTGAATAACTCTTTATTCGCATCCATCATATGGTGCATGCCAACCCTATGCCTCTAGGCGCTCAACCTTTGAGGTCTCCTAGTTAAGTGGGGCCCGATGTCGACAGTGGGATATCACAATTATCCGCTTGCACCCTTACCAAGATAGATTAATGCACCTTGCTTTGGCAAGCCCACACTTCATCGATCGAGGCAGGAATAGTGTCATCCATCGGAAGGCATCCGAACACTTAATGTTTGATGAAGGGATTTAAATTTTGATAGTATGTTAACAATTAACCATGATCAACATTTGATCAATGTGCACATCTAAATAAAATAAAACATCTCTAGAATCCTCATGCATCCCTTATGTGCACAACAAGACACTATCAACATTTGACAGAGCAAAGGGATAAATCTGAACATATGGACATTTCCAAATATTCAGGTTTACATGCATTGGACAAAGGGGAAAGGCAACTCAACTTAAAGCAGTAGACAAGCTCATCTCTTTTTGTTGGATTCAAAATCCAAAACAAAATTCGAGGGATGGTTACTGCTAAGGAGACAACAACTTCTACAATTAGAAATTGCTACGAAATCCCAAACGTTCCTAGTGGGGTTCCAAGGGGTAGCGCCCCTGGCGGTGGTCCCGCTGACCGACCAGCGGGCGGGGTCAAGGGGAAGAGCCCCTGCGGGGTGCGGGGCAGCGCCCCGACCAAATTTTGCAAAATCACCACCGATTTCCCTTGGAAAAATCATCAACAATTGATGTTCCAGGAATAAATCTAAACATTTAGAACACTTCTAAACCCCTAGGTTTACACGTGTTGGAATTCCCTAACTTCCAATACAACAATCATGGCCGCAACCTCCCTCTGATACCACTGTTGGGATTTCTCGTGAAGGTTGGCACAACACTTTGTGCACGCAGCGGAAAGGTAAAAGACGAGAACAGCCCAAGAAAACTAGATCTGACCATGATCGTTGTATCAAGAAGTAAACAAAATAACTAGGGCAAAATACCTTAGTGGCGTTGAGTCACAACTCAACGAAGATGCTCCAAGTATTGAGTGTTGTCGGTGGCGAGTTGTACGTGGAATAATATCAACGTCTCTGCAGAAATCCACACGAGCAGGAGAAACCCGAACTGCTCGTCGCACGAACAATCGGGAGGAAGACAACCGCACCTTTGCAACTCCACGGACTGCTAGGTCCGCGCCAGGAGAGGCAAGAACAACGACTATCGCCGGAAATGGGAGGGTCAGCGGAGCAGACACGGCGGCGGAACACTTCCGTCCGGCGATGTGCGGGATGCGGCGGAACGAGCGATCGGCGGAACTCTTTCCGTCGGGTTCTAATCGGCCGCAAAAAGCACAAGTCGTCACTTTTTTTTTCAAAACCCTAAGTGTCTATTTATACCAAAGGTATAAATAGACCTAAAGGAATGGTTATCCACAGACCACACAGCATAGGGTCCCTGGGAGAATTCGGCGAGAATCGGCAGAGGCGTTCGGCGAGAATCATCCGCCAAGTCGTCGAGAATCAGGGACGATTCTCGACGAATGGCCTTTAGTCGTTGAGTCATACTCGACGACTCTCGACGATACTCGTCGATCGGCGAGAATCATCAGGCAGATTCGGCGAGAATCGATGGATAGTCCCGATGACTAAGTCTTTGATTCTCGACGAATCTATCAGATGGATTCTCGACTAAAACCCCATAGTCGTCGAGACATTCTCGACGACATTGCCTTGGTCGTCTAGACATTCTCGACGATTTGCCTTATTCGTCGAGACATTCTCGACGATTTGCCTTAGTCGTCGAGTCAAACTCGACGACCTTTCGACTATCCATGCCCTATGAACCTTACTGGCAACAATTGCCTGACCCCATACATAATGGTGATTGGTAACCTTTACCAATACGGTCAATCTTCCAACTCCTCCACAGCTCTTATGTGCGACCCTGCAGGCTCATATCGCGTTGGCAGTGAGATTACATGTTTGACAACTTCTAGATCACCATGGTAACTCCAACAACTATTGATAAGTTCTTGGTGCTCGGACGTTAGCTTCAAACTTTTGTGGACCTTCACGGAGGCCGTGGATGAGAGCCACTCGGTACATTTCTTGATCAACGATCTCAATGTCCAAGATTTATTTCTGAAAATGATACACATAATGAGACCAAGTCTCATTCTCTCACTGCCTGATCTCAAAGTGGGCTTCTGGACCACCCTTACTCTTTGAAGATGTAGAAAATCTGAGCAAGAACTCTCTTCGCAAGTCAGTAAAGGAAGAGATTTACTGAGGTCGTAGTCCATAGAACCAGTCTCTCACTTGACCATCATAGGTCGTTACGAGGATCTTGCTCTTGATATCAACTGAGAGGGTCTTGAGAGCAACGGCTGATTCAAAGGCTTGAAGATGCTTGACAGGATCAGTCTCCCCAGTGTAAATGGGCAACCGTGGCTCTCGGAAGTTGACAGGAGTTGGTTCATACCTAACACTCTCCGTAAACGGCGATGGCTCTTCTGGTTCTACTGCATAAGGAAAGTAAGGAGCATGAGCAGTAGTTGCAAAAGAAGCAGGAGGATAGGAGAAAAAGGTTGCTGCAGGAGGAGCAAATGCAGGAGCTGAAGAGAAGGGATGACTTCCCTGAAAATTCAGAAATCTAGCTGGGCTTCCTCGGGCAGCTTCCCTGAAGAAGTTTTGACGAGCTGCAAACTCATCATCCTCAGATCGCAAAGGAGCTGCAGGCCCTTGCGGAAAGGTTGGAGTGTAAAGAGGAGGGTAGACCGGCGGATAAGCCGGTGGATGGACTTGAGGAGTCTCTGATGTTGGTGCCGAATTGGTTGAAGGGACTAGCACTGCTGAAGATTAAGCGACCAATTACTGCGTGAGAGCTGCTAGAGTATGGTTTATGGCTTGAAACTGTTGGGCAGTTTCTCTGCGAGATTGCTCTAAGGCCTCCCAAAGAGAATCATCACTAGGACTTGAAGCAAGGTTCTCGGCTGGTTGATGGTCTGACATGAGTAACCACTGCTTTCACTGTCTAATCGAGATCTGAAGGTCGCGTGTTAACTGTTGTTTCATGAAATGCGACACCGACCAATTAACGGGTTGTTCGATCTCACAAGCTAAGTGTGATGAAAGAAGGGTTGCGGGGATGGAGGAGAAGCTTGCTTGAGCAGAGGAGAATCTTGCTCGAGCAGAGAGGGAGCTTGATTAGGTACTATCGAGAAGACAGCTACTTTGATGGTCAGCTTTGCAGGTTGATGCCGAGAGAGGAGAGAAGAAGAGAGGAGGCTGCTAGCAGCGGCAACAACAGACTTCGCCCGCTGCGGCTTGAATGCCACTCTTGCGACGGGCTTTTCCTTTATTCAAGAAGAGTTACAACTTGCTATTGCACCATTACATATAAGAGCAGTAGTGGGTACAATGGGGGAAGCTGGCGGCTGAGGAAGAAGGTGCAAGAAATTAAGTAAAAGAGGCTGCAGAGGACTGGAGAACTGAGGCTGCCGATGCTGCTCAAGCTGCCTGATGAGGGCAGAAAAAACTAAGTCCACAGCCCTTGACGACCTGGGAGAACTAGAAATCGGAGGCTGCGGAGGCTGCTCAAGCTGCCTGCTGCTGATAGAAAAAACTAAGTCCACAGCCCTTGATGACCTGGGAGAACTGGAAATCGGAGGCTACGGAGGCTGCTCAAGCTGCCTGCTGCTGACAGAAAAAACTAAGTCCACAGCCCTTGACGACCTGGGCCAACTGGAGATTTGAGGCCGCAGACCTTGCTTGATCAACTCTGACGACCTGGAAAACTGAGTCCGCAGGATTTGATCAAGGTGGCAGTTCTCCTCTCACCCATATAGAATGAGAGGTCTTGGGGGGTATTTATAGGCCCAGGGAGAATTTTCTAGAAGCGAGGCCCAGTGACGTCACCATTGACGACCTCGGCGGACTGAGCGGACTGAGAAGATGAGGTTGACGACCTCGACAGACTGAGCGGAGGAGGGGGAGGCCTGAGGAGGAGGCCCCCCTTAGGGCAGGCGGCCTGAGGCCAGGCCTCCCCTAGGCAGGCGGCCTGAGGCCAGGCCGCCCCTAGGGCAGGCGGCCTGAGGCCAGGCCACCCCTAGGGCAGGCGGCCTGAGGCCAGGCTGCCCCTAGGGCAAGCGACCTGAGGCTAGGCCGCCCCTAGGAGAGGTGGCCTGAGGTCAGGCCGCCCCTAGGCAGGTGACCTGAGGCCAGGCTGCCCCTAGGGAAGGTGGCCTGAGGCCATGCCGCCCCTAGGCAGGCGACCTGATGCAAGGCCGCCCCTAGGGAAGGCGGCCTGAGGCCAAGATGCCCCTAGGCAGGCGACCTGAGGCCAGGCCGCCCCTCGGGCAGGCGGCCTGAGGCCAGGCCGCCCCCTGATGGCGGAAGCCTAGGGCCAGGCTGGACAGGGGAGCCGAGTCCTGCGATGGTCCGGTCGTGCGCTGGCACCGGCAGATTGAACCTGTGAACTGATATAGGTTGCCTCCTGCAAGGAAGCATGCTTCATGGTTAGCTGGCCGAATTGCTTGTCCTGCGAGGGTGAGCTATGGAAGCTACACGCCGTCCCGCAGGGCACGCGGTTGCTATGCGACTAGGGCGGTTTAGACAGGGGAGACCGTCCTAGCCACACGGCCTGAGCGAATAAGAAAAAAGGAGGTCCTCCTTGACCAACAACGGATGGCTGAGGCAGATCGCGATCCTCGGGGGGTTCCCTTGAGTGGGCCGCGACTTGCGAGCTAGAGACCTTGGGAGGGATCGCCGATTTTGGGGTTAACAACTATTATTTTGCTCTTCCTCCCAGTGGCTCAAGTACAAGTTCGTGACTACCGCTCCAACACTGCTGATATAAAGATGGATCAAGTCAAACCTGCTGACGATCAAGAGCACTGCATTCTAAGTATGGGGGAGCGACATCCGCCTTCATCTCAAAAACCCGGGGAAGTCCTGTTTTTTTTAATTACTTTACTGTATTTTATTTTTCTCTCCTTCTCAGTCTCCTTCTCTTTCTCGTTTTTTTGTTTCCTTCATTGAGGACAATGAAGAATCTTAGCATGGGGGAGGGTTTAGTTTATTTCTTTCTTCTTTCCTTTCTTAAAAAAATGTTTTAAAAAACAATGTTTTAAAATTTCTAAAAAATTAGTATAGTTATTCTTAAGTTTTTTTTAGTATTGCTTTTTATTTTAACTTCTTCAAAAAATAAAAAAATATTATAAAATACAAAACCGAAAAAAAACCAAAAAAGAAATTGTTAAAATCTATTTGAAAAACAAAATCTAAAATTATTTTCTATCTTTATTTTTTTGTTTCTTCTAGTGATGTGTAGGCCCGTGCGGTTCCTTAGTTCTATTTAGATTTCTTAGAAATGGTTTTCTAAACTTATCATTTTAACATAGCATAGTTTTACTAGTTTCTTGTTCTTAAATATAGGCATCCATTTTTTACGTTATAAGTTAGCAATTTATAATTATCTCTTTTTATTCGGTTAATTGCTTACGAATGGTTGCTAGGTAATATTAGCTCTTTTTCATTTGTAGGGTAGTCTTTCTTGGTGTCTAGAACTTGTCCTTAGCGACTCTCGAAACATGTGCGTCGTTTTTACGTGCTTTAGAAATGATTTAGGCCACCCTTTTACTAGTTTGAGCTTTTCTTGCCCACCAAAAAATTTATCATTGCAAAATAATTTTGGGCCTTTTCCATATTTATTTGTTTTAGCACCACCTTTTATTTCATTATTTCACCAAAGCCAAAATGCCTTTCCTATTTTTCACACTAAACTTTGAGCGTAAAAATCTTTTTTGTGTGAAGGGGTATTATTTTTGAAATGAATAGGAAATTTTAAAGCTTATTTTTGGAGCTCTCATTTATGAAAAAATGTTATTATCAGAATATTATCAAATCAATCAAAAAAAAAGAAAGAAGAAAAAAAATGAAGTTTATTTATGGCCAAATTTATAAAAGAAAAATATATGGCCTTGTCTTGTGTCTCTACTTTAATTGGTGAAATGACATACTTGTCACTTCTGATTTTGGTTATGGTTTATTTATTTTGAGCTCAACCTTGGTTTAGTGTGTGTCTTAGCCTTCATTTTTATCTTTGCTTTTCAATTCCTAATTATTTACCTAAACCAAGTCTTAACGCCTATTTTAAGTCCTATCTATCTTTAGAACGTAAATTCACGTAGTGAAGAAAGTGTGAACGGATAAGACTATCGCCACCATCTTTGATGGATTTCTTTGGAGGTTACCTTGAGGTGTTTTAGGGTTAATTTTTATCTAGCAACCTAGTAGTTCGTTAATGCGCTGTTTATTTAGAACCTCTACTTTTGTTTTCCTTATTTTCATTTATTTTCGATGCCTTATTTTAAGATTTAGAAAGGTGTAAACTTTTCTTATGTTTTAATGAGATTTTTTAGGCCTCCACTTTCAAGTTTTCTACTGTGCACTTCTCACCCCACTAGTTGATAACATGGAAATTCGGATAGTTAAATTTTTCATTTCTTGTTTTTCTTAACTATGTAACCTAAAATAAACAAAAAAAATATCTTTTGCTTTCTTTTTGATTTTTCCCTAGTTTTTTATTTCTATTTTCTTGAGGGCAAGCAAATATCTAAGCATGGGGGAATTTGATGACAAGTTTTCGTCATCCTTTTTTGTGGTAATTAAGTAGTCAAAATTCCTAAGTTTTATTATAATTTTGTGTTTTATTATTCTTATTATGATGTTGTGTTATTTTTTATAATATACGAATCTATAGTTTTATTTTATGTTTTGTTGTTTTTCTATGTTTTATGTTATTGTTATGTTTAGTTTATTTATAAATATTATTATCTTTGTTATAGTTTAGTTTTACACAGCTAATGATATGTAATAATGATTAATGTTATGTTTATTTTGTTTATTTTTATTTTTTTATAACTAATTAATAGTATGAATTGTTATGTTTCATGTTTAGTTTTATTTTAATTTTATATCATGATATGTTATGGTAAAGTGTCTAATGTTTTAATTATTATTTTATAGGTCCAACCTGAGCAACATGGTGCAGCCCTCCTCCTTTTGGTGCAGTCCACAAAGACTACAAGCAGCCTACCACTCCAACCCGAGCTTCTCTCCAAGCCTAACCCGAGCACATGAAGAATAAAGCCCATGCAGCCCGCCACCTTTGCATGACTCCTCCTCCAACATGTTCAAGCCTACTTGGAGCAGCCCACCACACCATGCAAGCCCATGAAGCAGCCCCCAAACATCAACTCCTAGTCTACTTGAGCCCAAGAAGCCCATTTATGTAGTCGGCCCCCTTCTTCCTCATTAATTAAATACATTGAACCCCTCTCTCTTTCTCCCCATCATTTATTACATGCATGCATTCTCCCCCTATATGGCAGAACCCCCCTCTCTTTCTGCCTTCTACATACTTCCATTCATTCCCCTTGACATTTTCCATTTGCACCCTCATTAATTAAATACCATGAACCCACCTTTTTCTCTCTCCCTTCATTAATGCCATACATGCACCCTTCTACCTACATGGCCGGCCACATCCATGTCCCCTCACTTTTGCCTTCATTCTAGAATTTTTCCCTCCTCATATATAAAGGGAGCCCATGGTCTCATGTTTTAGGTTGGCTTTTGGAGAGAGCAAGTGGAGAGTACAAGTCAAGAGAGCTTTTGTAATTTTATTTCCTAGTTTGCCTTGTTGTAATTTTATTTTGTTTAAGAGATTTTACTATCATTTTGTTTTAAGCATTGTGTACTTCTCTATTTATAAATTGTTATTAATGAAATTTTCTTCTCTTTTTATTATGGTTTTCCTTTCAATTATGCATACCTAATTTCTCTTTGCCTTCGATCATGAGGATCCATAAAATGAGATGAGGGTTTCTTTTATTTCATAGTTTTATCTTTGCTTAAGTTTACTCGATCCTTCTTTCATTTTTTTGCCGACTCCGTATTTCCGGTATACGGTAGTAGGCTTTGGATTTCATATTTAAGTAGCCGAGAGGCTCGTGAATGTGAAAGATCACTCAAAGAAGGAAGGAGTTGAATGCACCCCTAGAGATAGGATGACGTAAATCTTCCGGATTGGAGTCAAATCCAATAGTGCGGGTCACCTCGATAATGCGGCTTTAGGCCTTTTTGACTTGAAAGAGATTTCGGTCAGAATGTCTATAAGTCAGAGGATTTAATACTCTAGCGAGATTATTTCCTAATATCAGATCCGTCACGCTCGAGTATGATTTGCAAATTTAAAACTATGCCTTTTTATCCCTCTCATTTCATTTTATGGTGAATCATTGATCGAATGCTATCTCTTTATTATAAGTTTTTCGTCAAAAAATCATCTTTTATTTTACTTTTAAAAAATTCTCAAATCCCAAAGGTTTTCCGGTAGGATAATAGTTCGAGCGTGAGTAGCAGTACTTGACATCCTCGAGTTTTAAATACGACCTTGATACAACGATTCGACAGGTAAACTTGCCTGTACGGGTTATAGCCCATCAAACCTTTAACCATACAGGAAGAGCATGATGAGGGTATCTTCTCAAAAGTTCTTTAAACCTCTCCTAAGTGTCATAGAGGGTCTCAGAAGCAATTTCAGAATAAGAAGTTATATCATTTATTAATTTAGTACTTTTAGCGGGAGGGAAATATATAGCAGGAAATTTATCGACTAAAATCTTCCAAGTAGTGATTGATCCTCTTGGAAGAGAACTCAACCACTGTTTGGCTTTTGTCCTTAAGGAGAAGGGAAAGAGTCCTAGCCTAATAGCATCATCTGAGAAACCATTAATTTTAAAGGTGTCACAGATCTCGAGAAAACTAGCAATATATAAGTTCGGATCTTCATCTTGTAATCCGTCGAACTGTACATATCGCTGCACCATTTGTATGATGCTGGGCTTAAGCTCAAAATTATTATTTGTAATCGCAGGTCGAACAATACTAGTTTCTGGCCCCTCCAGGTTTGGTCGAGCATAATCGGACCAGGTCCTTTGCTGAGCCATTCCTAGGTTGGGATCTCCCATTTCAGAATTAAAATTACAATCACCGTCGGAATCCTCAACCACTATTTGAGAAGTCGAAGCCCCGAATCGTAGTTTTCTCTGAAAGGAGCGTTTGATTTTTTGGTGCAAATCAATAAGTAGCGATGGATTCGTGCGGGTCATGCACTAAGAAAACGAAAGAGAATGGCGGAAAGAAAAATAAAAACTTGAATACAAGAAAGATAAAATTTGTTTTTGGTTTTTTGTAGAAGTAATAGAGAAAGCGTTTTCAAAATATTGACGAAGAAGTTTCCCGGCAACGGTGCCAAAAACTTGGTGTTAGGATTGCTATCAACCCGAAAAGTCAAGTGTACCTATCGAATTGTAGTACCATGGTCGTATTTAAACTCGGGGTTGTCAAGTACTTCTACTCACTCTTCTACTATTTTCCTACCGAAAGATTGTTGGGTTTTGATAATTTCTAAATTAAAACTAAGGATAAATAAGACGAAAACTTATGATAAAAAAAACTAGCATTCGATCAATGATTCACCATGAAATGAGACAAAAGGGATAAAAAGCTATTTTTAAAATTGCAAATTAAACTCGGCCATGACTGATCCAATATTAGGAAGTAATCTCACTAGGGCATTAAATCCCCTAACTTGTAGACATGTAGATCAAAATCTCTTTACATGTCAAAATGGCCTATAGTCGCATTACCGAAGTGACCCACATTATTGGATTTGACTCCAATTCGAAAGATTTACGTTATCCTATCTCTAGGGTTGCGTTCAAGTCCTTCCTTCTTTGAGTGATCTTTCAAATCAATTAGTCTCTCGACTCATATGAAATGAGATCAAATGCCTACTACCATATACCGAAAATACGGAGTCGACGCGAGAAAAATTAATGAAGGACCGATAATAATTTAGACAAAACTAAGAAATAAAAATAACACTCATCTCACTTCATGGCTCCTCACGATCAAATGCTAAAAGAAAAATTAGCTACGCATGATTGAAAGGAAAACTACAATAAGATGAAGAAAATTCATTTGCATTGATTTATAAAAAGAGAAGAGTACACAATAGTAAATAAGACAAGATTACACTAAAAAAGAACAATTACAATAATGAGAAAGAAATCTACTTTAGCAAAGAAGAAAATTGCACTTGAACTCTCTTTCTCTCTCTCAAATCCAACCTTCCAAATGCATGAGACGTGGGGTCCTTTTATAGGTGAGGGGGAAGGTTAAAGACTGAAATGAAGAGAGGGAGATAAGGGGGTGGCCGACCATGAAAGGGGAGAGGGTTCATGTATGATATTTAATGAAGGGAGAGAGAAAAAGGTAGGGGTTCATTGTACTTCATTTATGGGAATGAGAGTGGAAAATATTAAGTATAGAGAGAGGATGAATGAGAAATAAAGAATGGAGCGAGGAGTGTCCGACCAACATGGAGAAAAATGCATGAATGAGAAGGTGTATGCATGTGGATTAATGAGGGAGAGAGAGAGAGTGTAGAAAGGTGGGCCAAAATATATGGAGTAGAAGCCATGCATAATAGGCTTGATGAAGTGGGTTGTATGGTGTAGTGGGCTTTGATGAGGGCTCAGGTATAACTAGGAGAGCTGCTCGGGTTGGCATGTGGGCTTCTTCAGCAAGATGGGCTCGGGTTACTTGATAAGAGAGCTGCTATTCGGGCTGGACTTGAGGAGGAGCTCGGGTTGCACCATATAGAAGGGTCGGGCAGCATGGTAGGCTACATCTTGTACTCAGGATACTCCAAGTGGGCTTGAACCTACAAGAAAATAAAAGAAGAATATTAGTTATGTTATAAGATAAAAAATAATTAAAACATTAATATGAAAAGGTGCAAAAACACAAAATAACAAACAACAAAAACATAAAAACTAAAATAATAAAAACAAAACAAACCAAAAAACATAACACAAAATGCAACATAACAAACAAACATAAAATATTAAAACATATTTTCAAAAATGAAATGTTAAAGCATAACATACATAAAATATACAAATTAATACTTAAACCACGGAAAAATTAAACTAAACTAACCCAAAAAGCGATGACTAAAACTAGTCATCAAGATTTATACTGAACATATTGTGGCTAATGAAATCCCTACAGAGGAATTAGCATCACAAGTAGTTGAATATCTAACTCTACCTGTTATCTTGTCACACTTAGGGATCACCCTAGATCTCAAGTGATTGGAGACATATTAACTAGTGTTCAAACATGGCATCAATTGAATCAAGATCAGATGCATGCTTGTTTAATCTCTCAGATGAAACCTTAATCCATCAAAGATGTAGAATAAGATCCCCACTGGATCATTGCAATGGAAGAGGAACTCAATCAGTTTGAGAGATGTAGGGTTTGGGACTTAGTTCCACGACCAAAAGACTATCCAGTCATTGGAACCAAGTGGGTCTTTAGGAATAAGCTGGATGTTCAAGGAATTATTTTAAGGAATAAAGCAAGATTGGTAGCTAAAGGATATTCACAGGAGGAAGGCATTGACTATGACCAAACATTTACCCCTATTGCAAGATTGGAGGCTATCAGGATATTTCTTGCATATGTAGCATTCAAGAAATTAACAGTATATCAGATGGATGTGAAGATTGCCTTTCTAAATAGAGAGCTCAAAGAAGAAGTTTATGTTTAATAACCACAAAGTTTTATCTCTCCAACTCACTCTTCTTATGTTTTTAGAATTAACAAAGCTTTTTATGGTCTTAAACAAGCTCCAAGAGCTTTGTATGAGACTCTTGCTAGTTTGCTTTTAGAAAATAAATTCAGTAGATGCATTGTATATAAAACATTATTTTTTAGACATCATAACAATAAAATTTTGCTTGTTCAAATATATGTAGATGATATAATATTAGGCTCTACTGATTCCAAACTATGCAAAAGGTTTTCTGACCTAATGCATTCTAAATTTGAAATGAGTAGCATGGGTCAACTATCCAACTTCCTTGGATTACAAGTGAAACAAACTCTTTATGGTATTTTTATATCCCAAACTAAATATGCAAAAGAGCTAATTAAAAGGTTTGGGATGTCATATGCCTCAGCTATGAAAATACCAATGCCCTCAAATATTGTTGTTGATAATGATGAATAGGGCAATCCCGTTGATCAAAAAAAATACATTGGACCATCATTGGGTCTCTATTATACCTAATAACTAGTAGACCAGACATAATGTTTGCTACATGTATTTGTGCTATGTTTCAAGTAAATCCCAAAGAATCCCATCTAATTTTAGCTAAAATGATTTTGAGATATATAAAGGGTTGCCCAAATCTAGGACTCTACTATCAAATAGAGTCAGAATTTGAATTAACTAGATTCTCAAATGCTTACTATACTGGATGAAGAGTAGATAGGAAAAGCACATCAGGAACTTGTTAGTTTCTTAGTGATAGGCTTGTGTTATGGTTTTATAAGAAGCAAGCTTCTGTGTCTACCTCAACTGCTGAAGATGAATATATGGCAGCTGGTAGTTACTATTCACATATTTTGTGGATTCAAAATCAGCTCCTTGATTATGGTTATAAATTAAGTTATTCAACCATATTTTGTGATAATACTAGTGCAATTTCTATTACACAAAAGCTAGTTCTGCATAGTAGGACTAAGCATATAGAAATAAGACATCATTTTCTTAGAGATAATGTATACAAAAATAAAATTAATCTTGTCTTCATTTCTACTGATTTACAAAGGGCAGATATTTTCACTAAACCCTTAGATGAAAAAAACATCATTTCCTCCTAAATCAGCTAGGCATGATAAATGGATAATAATTAATTTGATGTTTGTTTCTGAGATTGACGAATTGCAGACCTTTCGTCGAATGGAGCTCGACGAACTGTGTTCTTTTCGAGAAATATTCGTCGAACGGAAATCAACGAACCTTCCTTTGGAAACTTTCATCAAATGGAGATCGACGATTTAGATTCAAGCATTTTTCGTCGAACAGAGCTCGATAAAACGTATTTGCTTCACAAAACTTTCGTCGACTGGAGATCGATAGAATCCATTTCTTTTTAGAATTTTTCATCGAATAAGATTTCGATGTTTATTTTTTCGTCCGATAGATTTCGCTGTTTCGACTTCTGAAAACTTATATTTAGTTTTTCAACCAACTCTATCCCGCGCTTTCTCCATTTCCCTTCTCTTGCACTTGATCTTTTTCTGTCTTGCAGGAAAATGGTAGTATCGCAGGTGATTCTATCAACAATGAAGTTTTATGTAGGATTTGATATAGACATGGACTCCTTTTGTCATTCTAATCAAATATTTAAGGATATTTTTCATCTGTTCGAGACGCAAAACCAGCAAAACTTTATGTGCACCAGAATCAAACTCCCCATCTTGTAAATTAAGGAATGGGTCTATACTACAAAGATTCAAGACCCTACAACTATTACTGGATTAGTCACAAGACAACAAGTTTCTCTAACACCTGATATTTTATCTGAAATTTTTGGTATCATAAATGGTGAAGATAACATAGAAATATCTAGTACTGAATTTGATGAAATGTTAGATAGAATGGGACATAATAAGCAAACCCTAATAACCTATTGAAAATTTTATTTTTATTGAACATAAGTTTTTGGCTAATGTGGTCGGTAAAGTTTTGTTGGGAAAACACTCTACTCACGATTATGTTACCGGGCAACAATTTATGTTGATGTGTGCTTTGGTTGATAAGAAAACCATTAACTAGAAAATTATATTATTTGATTCAATTAAGTGGAAGATTAATAAGAAAGTTGTAAGGTATGGCACAATTCTTGGTATCTTTCTCCAAACCAAATGCCCAGAAGTTCTGGTATCTCAGACTGTGCATATCAATGCATCTAAGAGGCTTACTTCTGATTTGTTTGGAAGATGGGAGAGGGTGATCCCAAAGCCATCAAGGGTTGAATCCTCTAGAGCATCTTCTGAGAACACAAGGGCTGTATAAACCACTCTCCAAACCCCAGCAGAAGTTTCTTCTCCTCTCATTTCTTCTTCTTTAACATCTCTACAATATTCTCCACTACCTTCTCTATCTGACCAACTTCCATCATGAACTCCACCTATTGATCTTTCTCTTCCTCAGTCACCTTCTACTCTTAAAACCACTTTATCTGAAGAGATTCCTAAAACATCCCTCCATCCATATTCACCAATTCATCAATCACCAATTCATCAGTCACCCTCATCTCATTTACTTTCTAATCTACCTAATTTTAATCAACTTCCTCTGTATCCACTTCATTCATTTCAAATTCATATATCTCCATCTCCACCTCACTCCCCTATACAGGAAGAAACTATTCCTGATTTCATTCCTCCTGTAATCAATCTTCAATATATACCTCAAGCTTTCACCATCTGCCAAATCTGTGCAAACAGATCTGATCAATCTTCTTCTATGCCAAATCCACCCTCAACATCTACTCAGACTACTCCTGAGTTTATGTTTTTTGATTTCTCATCCATTGCCTCAAATCTTATTGAATTCATTACTCTAACTCTGAATAACTGATAGAAGAAGTTATAGCTCCTCTTGCTGCTTCCATTTCTGCTCTTTCCTCTCAGCTATCTTTTTTCTCTAATGTCCCCTCTTCTTGGGGCCTAGATTCAGGTCTCCCTAGATCTAGGCAGGTGGAGATGTTTCATGAAGAAGCTCCTCTCTCTATAGTTTCAGTTCCATAGGTTACTGCAGCAACAGCAGTTGTTGTTGGTGAATATGAAGATTCATAAATGTTTGAAGTTTCAGTTTTTTCAGATTAGTTAGCAGTTATTCCTGAATTTGTTATTGTTGGTGAAGTCTCTATTCATCCCACAGTCAACTTGAATTATTTATTATCAGACTTTGATACTCTGCATAATAATTATTCTCTTGTTTTTGAGCATTCTTTTAAAGTTATTGCATGTTATACTTCCCAAGTTGATTCTTCAGTTTTAGAATAGGTAAGGAACAACATTAGAGATTTTTCTACTAGAAATAATTCAGTCCTTCAGACTGTAGTAGCTGATAATATAATAGTTCTTATAGAGCAAGTTTCTTCCCCTCCTACTTATGCTTGGGATGAAACTCCTATGCATAATCTTGATAGAATCTTTAATTAAGATATAGAATAAGATGATAGTTTTCATATACAAGCAGTAGATATAGATATTATAAATACACAGCAAGTAGTTAAAATTCTTTATCAGACTGAATTGCTTAAAGAGCTAGATGATCTATATGATCAACCTACAGAATAGTCTGATAATGATGAAGAATCAGATGAGTCAGATAATTCTAGTTCTATGAAAAGGAAGTTTATGAAAAAGAAGGCTCCTACAAAGGTTGCTCCTAAACCATCCTCTACAGCTGATATCCCCTATTATATTTTGCATGGGATTACTCTTACACCAAACCATCCACATTGGATGAGATTTTAAAAAAAATAAGCAGAAAAGGAGGAAGAAAATAAAACGGTATCATTCACCTCAAAGCTATACTAGAGGACCTCCTCCTCCTCCTCCAACAGCAAGAGATGGGGGAAATATTTCTCATAGGCCTACTTCTTCTCATCTTTCTAGACCTTCAAGGTCAGGTTCTCAAAGTTGTCAGCAGCAGCAAACATGTAAAATCAGTCAACGACATTAAATACAGCAGTTCACAACAATCAAAACAAGAGAATGCTCCTTCACCAATTTATGATCAAGAACTAGATCCAAATTTCAAAATGGCTAGATTTAATGAAGTTGTTTCTTTATCTCATATAAAGAAAGCTAATGTTGAAGGAAAGGAAACCTCACAGTCCTCCACTATGTCCTCTTACAAAAAGAAGGAGCTTGACAAATATCAAGTACAGAACTTGTTCAATGTAGACAAGTATATGAGCTGGCATCCAGAGACAGTGGTGCCTAGGACTACTTCTTTGAAGATTATTGGCTCTCATGATTTGAATATGAGTCAAAAGGAAGCTGTAGATCCTAAGAGGAAGTTAATCTTCACAAAACCTTCTTCAGAATCTTCCTCTGATGCTCCTATGAAATACAATTGATTTTTGATTTTATGTTCTTATAACTGTGTTTATGTTTATAACTCTCAAAGCACTTTATTTTATATCTGCTGAAAGTTCTTCTGCTAGATATTTTATGCTTTGTGTTTTTCTTTTGTTTAATAGTATCCTCACCCAAATAGGGGACCCTATTAATGATATAGGCTAGGATTAATATTATAATGTTTAGTTTGACCCATTTTTTATAGTCTAGGTTCATAGGTTTATTTCTAGGGTTATTACATCAGAAGAATTCAAGAAGAATTCAGTTCGACGAAAGCAGAGCTGCGTTTGACGAACGATAATCTCAGTTCGACGAATTATAGTCTTAACTCTGTATTTAGCTCGACGAACTTTATGCTCTGGTCGAGAAACTCCGATCTCTAATCAGAAACTCAGCTCGATGAAAGACAAGCTCAGCTCGATGAACTCTGAGGTCAAGTCGACAAATAAGAAGATTCAATTCGATAAACTCCAAGCTCAGGTCGACGAAATGCTTGCTGAGTTTGACTAATTCTTTGCTGTGTTTTAGGCAATTTTGTTTACAGAAGGCAGAACAGTTTCAGGCTTAATTTCATGCTGTTATATATTCTGAAGGTAGAATAATTTAAAGGCTTAATTACAGATTATTATGACTCTTATATTTAATGCCAAATATTCTAACGAATATAACCGTTTAGAGGAAACATTAAATATGGATTATCATAGAGTTTAAGGCTAATCAATTTCAAAGGAAGTTACCATTCTCTATAATTCCTCAGACATTTCAGAATTGATTAATTCAAATGTTTGAACTCCTCTCAGCATTCTATATATATGTACAGAAGATTTTTACCTAACGGTTACTTACTGATATATACTAACTTAGACATACAGACTTAGAGATACTGACATAGAGACTTCCAGATAAACACATACTCTTACAGATTTCATAAGCTTACTGAATTAGATCTTCAGTCTCTTCTTGTGCAAAGTCTTCATCTCTTAGATACAAGAAGGCCTACATCCCGAAGAAAAGACTCCCTCTCCTAATCATAAACTCTACACAAATTAGTATGAGCTTTTTGCTTCAACATCCACTAGTCTTCTTAGAGATTTTTGACAAAGAAGACATCATCACTTTTTGTTTATTTTCATAAACTATGTACAGGGTTTTTAACTCCCTTAAAAATTTACCTTTTTGTTTCTAAGTCTCCTAATCAAAAGACTTAAGTAGGTTTTTGGGAACCTATTCAAAAACTCAAAGCATTGCTAGATCTCCCTTAGAAAAATAAATCTTGTGGTGGCAGGGCACCTGAGCAAAAACCTGTGGTTGTAGGAAACCTGATCAAAAACCTATAGTAGATTCCTACCATGGTGTTAGAAGAGTGGATATACCCAGATTCATTGGGGAACCACTAAAAAATTCCGTGTGTCATCTGTGATTGTTATTCTCTTTATTTGTGTGCAGTTATTGCTACTTTATATATATATCACTAGTTTTAAAATTTGTCATAAAAATAAATCAAGATTTTAAATACCGTATTCACCCCCCCCCCTTTGTATAAAGTTGATCTATCCTTCACTATCATCGTGAAGACTGTGTGATTAAGGAAGTTAAGTACTCTCACAAAGAATTCGATGATCATTTACTCAAAGTAAAGAATTATGAATCCTCAGGAATTCATCATATAGAGGGTCAAGTAAGATTTCATAATAATGAAATAAGAGATCATATTGAAAGAGAAGTTATTAAGGTGGAGAGACTAATGATAAAGGCAAGCTCTGAGCAAGTTATATGGATCTCAAATAGCATTAGAGACACTCTAGGACATCCTCCCATATGGTATGATGTAGACCAAATTGCTGAGTCTAGTTGCCAACCAGCTCATTTTTAAGCTATTCAGATTATTTTCCAAAGCATATACAGTCCACTAGCCCAAATTAAAAATATTGTATGTGAGGAGGTGGAGATGACTACATCTGCTTTGCTTAAAGAAAAAGAAGCTCAACTGTCAAATAAAAGATTCAGTGAATAGGCTGAAGTTAAGCCTGATTTTGAGCAATGGAGTCCATCTTCAAGATCCATTATTCTCACTACATGGAAAGAAGTCAATATCAATGCAGCTGTTGGGTACATTGGAAAATGTGTACCTGATTTGGAGAAGCCTCACTTAGCTCAATGATATACATCAAGGTGTATTTGATGTTATTTTGAGTTTATATGTGTAGGTTAAGAATGTGCTAGAATGCAGGAAAAAGATTCTAAGTCCATATGTCGACAGCTGAGGAAGCTGTGTCGACACTTCTGTAAGATTGTGTCGATACTGGGAAATGGCTGTGTCGACACTTCAGTGAGTTTGTGTCGACACTGGGAGGCAGTGTCGACACACAAAAGATTATAGTCGACATCGACTGTGCCGACACCGGGCAGCTATGTCGACATACAGAGGCAGAGTCGACAACAACTGTGTCAACACCTGGAGGCAGTGTCGGCACACTCTATGTTCTGAGTATACATCAACTGTGTTGACACACAGGACTTGTGTCGACACACAGCTGAGTCTTGACCAAGTTGATTACTGATGAATGGTGAAGTGTTTGTGTCGACACAAATAATCAGTGTCGACACATTCTCAAGAAGCAGTGTCAAGAAGCTGTGTCGACATCAAGGCAGCTATGTCGACATCACCAAAGGCTGTGTCGACACTTAAGTCACTTGTGTGTACACATATTGACAGATGGTATCGACACTTTATGACAGTCAGTCTCGACTCTTTGCTGAAAGAGACAAAGGCTCAAGAACTGTTTGAAGACTTGACAGGTGTGAGTTACAACAGGTTTACTGAAGCTGTCAGACTTGTCAAAAGTTAGTTATAAACCGGATCAGCCAGTTAACATGGATGAAGTCTATAAATAGATGGATTCAGAAGAAGTAAAAGAATTATAAGTGTTGTCATAACTAACAAAATTAGAGATTGATCTCTAATCAAGAAAGTACAAGTCACAAAGAAAAAGATCTTCGTGGGAAGATCTAAGAAGATGATCTGAAGTAGTTTTCTATTCAGATTCTGTCTAAGTTGAATTCAATCAAGAATTTAGAATTATCTTCTAGAAGTTTGTATAGAGAGAGATCCAGCTATTTGAAATCAAGCAGGCGACATTCACAAGTCTCTCAAGAAGCAGATACTGAACTAATCTGTCAAGAAGATTCAGATCTATTTTTGAAGTCTAAGAAGGAAGCTGCCAGTAAGGTGTATTCAAAGGAAATCAACCCAACTAAGTTCAGATTCAAGAAGCTTTGAAGAAAACTAAGATCAAGTTGATTTCAGCAATCAGCCTCTTCAAGAAGCTGATCAAGAAAGTTCTTATCCCTTCTCTCTCAACAGAGGTAAGAGATTATAAAATTCCTTATCAAATTCTGTAGAATCTATTCATAGATCTGAGTTGTAAGCCTATTATATAAAGACTTCAGGTAGGAGATTTATTCTCTGAGTGGTAGGGCTGTTTATGCCTGAGTTGTAGGAGAAGGTATTTTCTGAGTTGTAGGCCTTGTGGCAAGGCTGAGGTAGGGCTGTTTATTCCTGAGTTGTAGGAGAAGGTATTCTCTGAGTTGTAGGTCTTGTGGCAAGGATGAGATACGACTATTTATGCCTGAGTTATAGGAGAAGGTATTCTCTAAGTTGTAGGCCTTGTGGCAAGGCTGAGGTAGGGCTTGTTAGCCTGAGTTGTTGGAATGTGGAGATATTTTGAGTTGTAGGAATCCTTCTGGATTCTGAGCTAAAGGAAGAAGTTAGGCTGACTCTAACATACTGCTAGATAGGTGAAGAAGGAAAGTGGATGTACCCTGGCCTTGGGGAACCACTATAAATCTGTGTGCAATCTGTGATGTGTGTATGATTGTGATTGCTGTGCTGTGTTAGCTATAAAAATATCTGATCTATTAAAAGAACTATAGTTATATTCTGCCTTAAGTTAAATCAAGGAAAAGTAACTATTAACCCCCCCCTCTCTAGGTGTTTAGGTAGTCTTTAAAGTAAAACTATTAAGTGGTTTCATAGGGAGGTTGCTCAAAGAAAGACTTAACAGTCTGAGTGAGATCCCAAAGGCAGAATCAAGAATCAAGAAAATGGGTTTTGGAGAGAATCACAAGGAATTAGGTTCAATGAAATTACCCATCTGCAGGAAAGAGATATTTGGAATCTGGAAAGAAAGGGTTAGGTTGTTTATGGAGGCCTTTGACCTAAGGATATATATCACAGTAAAAGAAGGTCCATATATCCCAATGAATGTGTCTGTTCTATATGCGAACCAAAGAACTCCTAAAGATTTTTCTGAAATGACCAAGGATGAGATTATATTGGCAAATATGGATAAAAGATCTCAGAATATCATAGTGAGTGTCATAGATGATTCTACTTTCCAAAATTTGATTCACTGAAAAACCTCCAAGGAAATGTGGGACACTTTGATTGTCTACATGGAGGGTTCTGAAGAAGTTAGACAAGACAGAAAGTCTATGCTCAATCAAGAATATGAGAGTTTCAGACAAGGGAAGTCTGATAGCATATCTGAATGCTACAAGAAATTCTACAGGATAGTGAATGAACTGATGTCCTATGGAAGGGTCTTCAGTACTTATGAGCTGAATGAAAAATTCCTAAGATCCTTGACAAAGGATTTGGATAACAAGATTTGTGTCATTAGAGAAGTGGCCAAACTAGCAGACATTTCTCCTCCAACCTTATTTAAAAAGTTGCTATCATATGAAATGCAACTAATGACTAGGAAGGAGGAAGAAAGAAATACAAAAGGAGAGCATAGAGAAAATTCAGTGGCCTTCAAGGTTGAAGCCACTAGAAAGAGCAGGAGGATGTCTCCATCAACTCCTAAGGAAGTTGCTGAAGTTATCTCAGAGAATTCAGAAAATCAGAACTCAGATAGCAATGATTCATATTCAGATTTTGCTGCCATTACAAGGCAGTTTCAGAGGTTCTCTAAGAAGAAGCAATGGAAGTAAAGGGCCTCCACATCACAGCCAGTTGATGACTACTATCAAAAGAGAAAATCATCAAGAAAGGAAAGGAGCAGGTCTAAGCCCAGCAAAGCTACAACCTCAAAAATTGTTTGTTATTACTATAATAGGCCAGGACATATGGTGGCTGAGTGTTCAGAAAAGAGGAAGGAGTCAGCAGACAGAAAGAAGACTCAACAAAAGGTCAAGAAGGAGAAATCCTTTGTTGTTAAGAAGGAGAAGAGTCTTACAGATCAATCCTCCTCAGAGTCAGAATCTTAAGCTGAAGCATACATTTGACTGTATGCAGCTAGTGAAGAAGAGGAGTTTATGCAATTACTGGACTCCATCAATTAACAAGAAGACCATCAGTGCATGGGACTGATGGCTGAATCAGAAGACAACAAGTGCCAGGATCAGCCTGGTCCAAGTAAGGTACAAAGAAATTAAAGAATTTCTGATTACAGTACTGGTTCAGAGTCAGATTCATCTTCATCAAGTGATGAGGATGGATCAGAATCTGAAGGATATATTCATCAGTTGATAGATGAATATGTGGACTTATTGCAGGCACTGAAGAAAAGGAAAAACCTGGCCAAAAATAAGGCTAAGGAAATTGCAGATCTTAAGATGACTGCATCTAGTTTAGAGAAAGAAATGGATCAACAAATGAATGAGGTTGGCAAGCTGAAAAATATTACTGTTATTAAAATGGGTACAATCACATATAAAAATGATCTAATTAAAGGTCTGGAAGTCAGACTTCAAGTAGAGAAAGATATGGTGGCTAGTTGTTCTAAGCAAAAATCAGTCTTACCCTTAATAGATGAGTTTGTGGCTCAAAAGGTTAAGGCTGGAATAGGCTATAAAGGTAACACCAGGGCATCCCTTTTAAAGAGAAAGAGCAAAGCCTCTGTTCAGCCATTGAACTTTAAAGTCCCTGTAGTTTTTAGAAAAGTGCATGATCCTTCTAACAAGTATGATCTTGAAAACATTCATGGTCATAATAAGACTGATGTTCTGAATAACAATGGTGTTAATGCCAATAAGTCGGCCCATGTTCATAAACCCCATGGTTATAAGAAATCAGTGGGTGTAGCTGCAGCAGCACCAGCACAGAACATTAATTTTTTTGCCAAAAATGTATCTAGACCTAGATACAACAAGTATGAATGCTGGTGTTGTGGCAAGACAAGCCATTTGGCCTTAGACTGCTGGCATAACATAATTGTGAGGAAGAACATCAGTATACCAGTTAGAAGAGTTGCTGGTAGTTTTGATACGAATGGTGCTAACTTGAACCAAGGACCCAAGACTTACTTGGGTTCTAAGGGAAAGTAATTATGTATTACAGGAATGTCCAAGTTGTCATGCCCCTATATGGTACTTGGACAGTGGATGTTCCAGACATATGACTGGAACAAAGGGGCTGCTGAAGGAGTACACATCTATCAAGGATGGGCCTAACGTAATCTTTGGTGGATATGAAAGAGGAATCATCAAAGGATTTTGTAACATCTCTTCCAACCAAATTACAATCACTCAAGTGGCTAATGTAAAAGGTTTGAAACACAACCTGATAAGAATAAGTCAGCTGAGTGATCTAGGATATGACATTTCATTTGTTAAGAATGGATGTCATATCAAAAGGTCAAGTGATCAAAAGATCATTTTGACAGGATATAGAAAGAGAAATGTTTATTATCTTGATTTTGGGTGTGAGAACAAAGGTTCCCCTATTTGTCTTGTAGCTGATGAGAAAGCATCTCATTGTGTCAAATGGCACAAGAGGCTTGCTCATCTTTACTACAAGATAATTGTCCAACTATTTAGTAAAGAGTTAGTGAGGAATGGTCCTCAAGTTAAGTCTATAAAGGAAGGGATATGTTCAGCTTCTCAAAAGGGCAAGTAGAAAAAATCCTCCTTTCATAGCCTTGAAAACAAGGATTCATTGAGGTGTCTATACCTCTTACATATGGATCTTTTTTGTCCTATGCCAGTTCATAGTATAGGTAGGAAGGTCTACACTTTTGTGGTTATAGATGACTATTCTAGATATTCCTTGGTGTTCTTTCTAAGACAGAAATCTAAAACCCCAAGTATTTTACACAGTTTTGTCAGACAAATTCAGAATGAACTGGACAACATAATGGTAAAAATCAGAAGTGACCATGAAACTGAATTTCAATCTGAAAGTATGAAAAGATTGTATGAAGAGTTTGGGATTTTTCAAGAATTCTCCTCACCTAGAACACCTCAGAAAAATGGTATTGCTGAAAGAAAGAATAGGACATTGATTGAATCTTGTAGAACTCTATTGAGTGACACTTCTCTCCCAGAATATTTCTGAGCTGAGGCAGTAAACACTGCAAGTCATGTACTCAGCAGGGCTTTTATCACAAAGTGCCACAAAAAGACTCCCTATGAGATTATGAAAGGTAGAAAACCAAATTTATCCTATTTTAGGATCTTTGGTTGCTGTTGCGCGCTAGGGTTCGAAGAAAATAAACGCAACCGAACTAGCAACTCGATGAGGCAAGTATACCTATCGAATTGTAGCAAGGGGACACAAGTGTCGTATTGAAATCCGGGAACTGTTGGCTAAGCTTACTCACACGAACGCTATTATCTTATCGACGGAAAAACTAGGGTTTTAGAAAATCTAAGCGCAATGGAGGAATTAAAGCAAACTAGAAAGAGAACTACCACAATTAAGTTACGCTATTAAGAAAAGAACTATGCTAGAAAGGAAACTACTGCAGTTAATTAAAGAGCACAAGATAGGAGATTACTACTAAAGGAAGAAAATATGAAATGGAAATGCACCCGATCGAGATTCACCTCAGCTAAAGACGATTAAGAAAATGCGATAAAAATCTAAACTTAATAGGATAAGGGTCCTTGACCGTGGAGGTTCCTAAAGCTTGAACACGCTTCTCTCGAAGTCGTGCCCAACTGAGTTTAGGAAGGTCCGATCGACTCTCGTCTAAATCGGAGGCCTAAAACTCGCTTTATGCGGTGAACCCCACTATTGGATTTTACTCCAATCCGGGAGATTTGAACGTCTGCCTCTCTCGAGGGGTGCGTACAACTCCCTTTACTCTTGAATGCTCACTTCATTCTTTCGGCCTCTCGGCTAGCCCAGAATGAAAGCAAAGGCGGAGAGTATATATCGAAAATATACCCCCAACCCGTGATTAATCAAGAGTAATTCAAGGCCCTAACCTAAAAAGAAAAGACTAATTAAAACATCATAACATAATCGCTCTAACCTCGGATCATCAAGATCGAGTGCAAGGGGGATTAGTTAATCATAATGGAGTGGAGGGGGGGAGATGAGTAGAAAAACATAAGAAGAACACAAGCTAAGGGAAGAACAATTTTATTAATGAAAAAGGGCAAGTTACACTAATGAAAATAAAATTACAAGTGCATGAAAATTAAACCCTATTCTAGCCCTACATTAAGCACTAAGCAAGAAGAAAATTACATTAAAGCTAGCACAAACTAAGATTAAACTAGGGTTAACCAAAAAGTACAAAGAGAGGGGGAGAGAGAGAGAGAAAGCATGAAAAAGGATCAAGAAACAAAGGGGCAGCACCTCCCCCACTCAACCAAAGCTTGCTGAAATGGGGAGGAGGGGGCTCAATTTATAGAAAATTTCTCGGGTTGGTCACGCCCTCCGACACGCCCTAGGGGGGGCGTGTCAGGGGGCATGACAGGTACGGATTTGACCTCGGGCTCTGGATTCTGGCGGGAGGGATGATTGCTTCGGTACGTCGGTGGTCACGCCCTAGGTCACGCCCGTGACAGGGGGGCGTGACAGGCATGTCATGTCCAAATCATTGGTCGGAAATCCGTCAGTCACCGAAAAAAGAGGGTGTCACGCCCATGTCACGGGCGTGACATGGGGCGTGACAGTACTATTTGCGTGCTGAGGCGGAATGACATTTAATGCGGCGGCAGGCTTTACGGCAGAGGGCGACACGCCCATGTCACGCCCGGTGACACGCCCAGGGAGGGCGTGACAGGGGGGCGTGACAGCGGTTTTGACCGTTTTCTGTCCCTTCCAGCAGGTGTCCTCGGGATCGGGTGACACGCCCTAGGTCACGCCCAGGGAGGGCGTGACAGGGGGGCGTGACAGGCCATTTTGGCAATTTTCCTGAAAACCTGCAAAAAGACAAGAAAAAGTTAGTGGCAATAAAATTTACATAAAAAGGAAAAAAATAAACTAATAATAGACATAATTTGTACAATATAAAATATAAAATACGATAATAGTTTAGGCTACAAAACGTATTATCAAATTCCCCCAAGCTTAAGCTTTGCTTGTCCCCAAGCAAAAATATAAAAACTAGAAATTTATAAAAAGGACTAATCAAAAAGTTCTAATTATGCCTACACAAGTACTATGCGAAATTCTTAGTAGGGAAAAGGTGAAATGTAAGTCTAAAACAATTATTTAGGTATGGTAAAACTTTTATAAACTTTACTTAATAAAAACAAATCATCCAAAATTTTAACGAGATTTTTTTAAATAGACTTAAGCAAAGCAACGAAAATGAAAAACACGCATTGAGTTGTTACTAGATCCAAGCAACGCATTATAATTATATCAATTTAATTATCAAAAATCTAGGTTTAAATCTAAAACTAAAACTGATTTACTGTTTTTCATTTCTTAGTTGTTAAATAAAAATCAAAAAGCGTGAATCAAAAGGACTTAAATAGGACAGAAACGTTTGGTTTTGGAAAATGATTAGGAGTGGAATTCAAAGATAAACGTGAAGGTTTTAAAATCACACTAAACCAAAGCAAAGAGTTTCAAAAATTTTCATAAAAATATATACACATTTTTTTTCTTTCTTTTTCATTTTTTTTTTCAAAACAAAGGCCATAAATATTTTTATTTTCCTTTTTTGAGTTGGCTAAACAAAAATAAACATCACTTTCGAACATACTTCTTTTTTTTTCGAAAACCTTTCTCCACAAAAATCACAAAATACCCTATAAAAATCGTCAAAATAATTTATTAAACTCAAAAAGGCTAGTGTGATTCGATAGGTTGGAAATTTTGGCTTTGGTGAAACTGAAATGAAAGGAGGAGCTATCAAATGAAATCGGAAAAAGGCTCAAAAACGGCTAACTAGTGGTAAAAGTTTTTAGGTTGGCAAGAAAGCTCAAACGAAAACAAAAACGGCCTAAATCATTTTCACGCTTTTGAATTTATTTAAAACAAAGGTTTGAAAAATTTTCAAAAAGCGAGTCCTAGATAATAAAAGAAGATTGATGAAATTAACTTGAAAATAGAAATAATAGGTGACTTGGATCGTTCACATCTACTACGTTATTCAAAAGTTGACTTTACAAAAATTATTCAAAACGAAAAAGAAAATAGTGGATGATGAATTTTTGAGAAAGTAAAGGAAATAAAAAACAAAAAACCATAATAGAAATGCGAGTTTTAGAAAAATATTTCACCTTAATATTCTACCGCGAATTAGAAACACAGCATGACCAACATTTTACTTGTGAAACATAATTAAAAAGAACGATTAGAAATATTATAATTAACTAAGTTGTTTATAGAAGATTTTGAGTAAAACAAAACTAAAAACAAGGGCTACTATTGAAATACCAAAATGTCTAAACTATTCAAAAACACATATATATTTTTTTAATTTCATTTTGTGGAATATTCTCTTTTTTTGGATTTTGGAATTTTAAGATATTCATTTTTTTTTTGGAAATATTTACAATATATACAAAAAGAAGATTATTTACACTACGCAAAAATGAAGGAGGAAATCCTCCCCCAAGCTTAAAACAGACATTGTCCTCAATGGCTAAAGAAGGGGATTGGAGAAGGAGAGAAAAATAAAGTACATAATTGAAAGACAGAATTGAAATACAGGTACTTCCCCGGATTTATTTGCTGCGAAAACTGAGTGATGCCGCTCCTCCGAATGTCTTCTTTGGACTTCGTGATGGATTCAACAATGTTGGAGCAGGCGATCGCAGAAGCTTCAGCTTGTCGAAGCCGTCCGAGGCAAAAATTGTAAAATAAAGAAAACAGAAAAAGATAACTTGGGTTGCCTCCCAAGAGCGCCCTTTGGTTAAAGCGTCGTTGAGCTCGACGCATCAAAAAAAATAATATTGTCCAAAAATATTGTTGTCCCGAAATAAAATTGTTTTTAGCAAAAAATAAAAGTTCAAGATTAAAGTTCGTGAAGCAGAAACTTAATAGTGTTTGGACTGACATCATCATCACCAGAGAAATACAGTTTAAGACGCTGACCATTCACTTTGAAATTACCCTTATCAGGGTGAGAAATTAAAACAGTTCCATAAGGAAATACTTCTAAAACAGAAAACGGGCCAGACCAGCGAGATTTTATAATTTGCCCGGAAATAAACGTAAACGAGAATTATATAAAAGGACTTGGTCACCCGGCTTAAAGTTTTTAGGGTGCCTTAAGTGTTTATCGTGTAAACGCTTCGTCCGCTCTTTATAAAGTTTATTATTTTCATAAGCATAAGAGCGCCAGTCGTCGAGTTCATTTAGTTGAAATTTTCGAAGGTCACCGACTGAGTGGGGATCGAAGTTTAAAAATTTTAAGGCCCAAAAGGCGCGGTGTTCTAACTCTACGGGCAGATGACACGATTTTCCATAGACCAGCCGATACGGCGTACATCCGAGGGCGGTTTTGTACGCTGTTCGGTAGGCCCATAGAGCATCGTCAAGTTTGGTTGACCAGTCTTTTCTAGAAGTTGAAACAGTCTTTTCTAATATTCTTTTTATTTCTCTATTAACTACTTCGACTTGACCGTTAGTTTGGGGGTGGTAGGCAGTGGATAGTTTATGCGTAACGCCGTATTTGGTAAGAATTTTTGAAAATTGCGTGTTACAAAAATGGGAACCCCTATCGCTAACGATTGTGCGAGGCGTACCGAATCTAGAAAATAATTTTTTTAAAAACGTGACTACAACTCGGGAGTCGTTCGTAGGAAGAGCTTGGGCCTCAGCCCATCGTGAAACATAATCAACAGCAACTAAAATATATTTGTTTCCGAAGCTAGAAGGAAGGGGGCCAACAAAATCAATTCCCCAGAGGTCGAAAATTTCGCACTCTAAGAAATAATTTTGCGGCATTTCATTTTTATTAGAAATATTGCCCGACCGTTGGCAACTATCACACCTGCTCACAAAGGCTTGCGCGTCTTTAAACAGGCTAGGCCAGTAAAAACCCGCGCAAAGCACCTTATGAGCGGTGCGAGCAGCTTGATAGTGCCCACCTGTCGGACCTTCATGCAAATGTTTTAGAATATCAATTCCTTCATCAAAAGAAACACATCTCCTTATCACTTGATCCGCACAAATTTTGAAAAGATGCGGGTCTTCCCAAAAGTAGTTCTTCAGCTCAGAAAAGAATTTCTTCTTTTGCTGAGAGGAGAACTCTTTTGGGAGCACCCGGCCACTAGATAGTTGGCGATGTGCGCGAACCAAGGAGAAGTAGATGTATTAACTAAAAGCAGCTTCTCATCAGGAAAATAGTCATTAAAAGATTTTTCATTTAATTTTTCTATAAAGGGGTTATCTAATCTTGATAAATGGTCGGCGGCCAAGTTCTCGGCTCCTCGCTTATCACGGATCTCTAAGTCAAACTCCTGGAGGAGTAAGACCCAGCGAATCAAGCGAGGCTTGGCATCCGTTTTGGCAAGAAGGTACTTGAGGGCCGAGTGGTCCGTAAAAACAATGATTTTTGAAAGTGTAATGTAAGGGCGAAATTTATCAAACGCAAATACTACAGCTAAGAGCTCTTTCTCGGTTGTGGTGTAATTTTCTTGTGCAGATGTGAGGGTTTTACTAGCGTAATAGATGGGGTGGAAGTTCTTAGATATGCGTTGACCTAATACGGCCCCCACCGCAAAACTACTCGCATCGCACATAATCTCGAAAGGAAGGTCCCACACCGGAGCTATCATAATTGGCGCGTTAATTAACTTTTCTTTAATTAATTCAAAGGCAGAAATACAAGAGTCATCAAAAATGAATGGAGCGTCTTTTTCTAAGAGATGGGTGAGGGGCTTAGTGATCTTGGAGAAGTCCTTTATAAAACGACGATAAAAACCAGCGTGGCCTAGGAAACTTCTTATAGCTTTTATGTTTGTAGGCGGCGGCAACTTCTCAATAACTTCTATCTTGGCAACGTCTACCTCAATACCTTTAGCAGAAATTTTATGACCCAAAACTAACCCTTCCCTCACCATAAAATGGCATTTTTCCCAATTTAGGGCAAGGTTAGTTTCTTCGCATCGTTCTAAGACTTTTTCGAGGTTTTCTAAACATCTATCGAAGGAGTCGCCGAACACGGAGAAATCGTCCATGAATACCTCCATAATGCTTTCTACGTACTTGTCAAATATTGCGAGCATACATCGTTGGAATGTAGCCGGCGCATTGCATAATCCAAACGGCATTCTTCGGTACGCGAAGGTGCCGAAGGGACAAGTAAACGTAGTTTTCTCTTGGTCCTCGGGAGAGATGGGTATTTGAAAGTACCCCGAGAGGCCATCGAGAAAACAATAAAAGCTATGGCCGGAGAGACGTTCTAAAATCTGGTCGATAAACGGTAAAGGAAAGTGGTCCTTGCGGGTGGCGTCATTTAACTTACGGTAATCTATGCACATACGCCAACCCGTCACCGTCCGTGTCGGGATTAATTCATTATTCTCATTACTAACTACGGTTATCCCTCCCTTTTTTGGAACTACCTGAACGGGGCTAACCCACTTACTGTCCGATATAGGGTAGATAATTCCTGCGTCTAATAGTTTCATAACCTCGCCCTTAACTACTTCTTTCATATTCGGGTTTATACGGCGCTGAGGTTGAATAGAGTTACGCGAATTATCTTCCATTAAAATTTTATGTGTACAGAAAGATGGGCTTATGCCCTTGATATCAGAAATTTGCCAAGCAATAGCCCGGCGATGCTTACGTAGAACTAGAAGAAGTTTATCGTTCTGCGTATCCGTGAGGTAGGCCGAAACGATAACTGGTAACTTGGAGTCTTTTTCTAAGAAAGCATACTTAAGGTGTTCGGGAAGTTCTTTAAGTTCTAGGGTAGGGGGTTCTTCATAAGAGGATTTTGAGATTCTTTCTTTTTCGAAAATAATATCTTCATAAACTTTTTTATAAGGAACGTAATAAGGGGTGGGGCTAGCAGCCAAGACGGCTTCTTGTACAGATTCAGTGGTAAGAAAAGAGGAAGAACAAAAATCAGAAAACTCTTTTTCAAACTCAGAAAGACAATAAGAAGATTCATCACTTCCTTGCAGTGATTCTGTTGTAAGAGAAGAGGAGCAAAAAGTAGAAAATTCTTTTTCAAAGTCGGAGAGGCAGTAGGAAGAATCATCACTCACGGCGTCTACGAAAAAACATGAGTCATCGTTCGCTAAGGTGTTCTTCATCGAAGGGGTGATAGGAAATGTGACTTCGTCGTCGCCTACTCGAAGAAAGAGCTTACCATTGCTTACGTCAATGATGGCTCGGGAGGTGGCAAGGAAGGGTCGGCCAAGGATCAGGGGAACCTCGACGTCTTCTTCGATGTCCAAAATGACAAAGTCCACCGGGAAGATGAACTTGTCGACTTTTACTAGAACGTCCTCCACTATTCCTAACGGGTACTTGACGGATCTATCGGCTAGCTGGATACTCATACGCGTGGGGTTAAGGCTACCAATCCCTAACTTTTTGAACAACGAAAAGGGCATCAGGTTTATACTTGCGCCTAAGTCGGCTAACGCGTGTTTAACAAAGAGATCACCGAAGACACACGGGATAGAGAAACTACCCGGGTCACTGATTTTCTTCGGCAAACCGTTTGTTAAAACGGCGGAGCACTCGGCGTTTAGCGTGACGTGCGAAAGATTCTCTAACTTCTTCTTGTTTGTGAGGAGGTCTTTAGATATTTGGCGTATTTCGGCATTTGCGAAATAGCCTCGTGGAAGGGAAGATTAATGTGGATTTGTTTGAAGATTTCTAAGAAGCGGGAGTACTGATCATCTTGACGTTGTCTATTAAGTTCAGAGGGGTATGGAGGAGTTGAATTATTTTTGAAGATGGGTGGTGGAGTGAGATTATTTTCTAAAGTGGGGGTGATTACTTCTTCAGCAGAGGGTGGAAGCAGAGCAGAGCTTTGATTTTTAAAAGCGGGAGCGGAGCTTTGATTTTTAAAAGCAGAAGCGGAGCTTGCCTCGGGCTCTTCACTTACCATACCGGAGACTTGCTTCCCACTCCGAAGAGTTATAGCTTTCGCTTGCTCTCTCGGGTTGGGTTCGGTATTGGAAGGAAGAGACCCTGCGGGTCGCTCAGAAATTATTTTTGCGAGCTGTCCTACCTGATTTTCTAAACTTTTTACGCTTCCGGTTAAAGTTCTTATGGTAGCGTCATTTGTGGTGATATATTTAGAAAGTAATTCCTCCAAGCTCGGAGGTTTTGGGTAATTTTGAAGAAGTGGTGGTGGTGGTGGTTGTGCAGAAAAATCATTTTGCGGAGGTGGGCGCATCGCATTCGATGGATTACTCCATGAAAAGTTCGGGTGATTTCTTAAAGCGGGGTTATAACTATTCGGAAAATTAAAACCAGGCGGATGAAAATTCGCAGCAGAAAAATTATTAAAAGCAGTTCTAGGCAAATTATTAACATAATCTAAATGTTCTGGAGTAGGGGTTGCAGATTCCCATACCTGAGGGGCGGAGGCAGCAGTCATCTCCGTTATCTTTTTGCTTAGGATTTCTACTTGCAGAGCGAGCTGGGAGACGTTGTCCACTTCATAGATACCTGCAGGCTTGTTCGGGCGGGACCTAGGCACATTCCACTGATAAGTGTTCATGGCCATATCCTCAAAAAGCTCAAGAGCGGCTTCCGGGGTCTTATGATTTAAAGTACCGCCAGAAGCTGCGTCTATCATTTGCTTCGTGCTTTGATTTAGCCCGTTATAAAACGTCTGCACTTGTAACCATACAGGCAGCGCGTGATGTGGGCATCGTCTTAATAATTCTTTAAATCTCTCCCAGGTTTCGTAAAGGGTTTCAGAGTCTATTTGTCCGAAGGCAGAGATGTCGTTCCTAAGTTTTGCAGTTTTAGCGGGCGGAAAATACTTCGCCAAAAATTTTTCAGTTATTTCATTCCAAGTGGTTATGCTATTTTTCGGAAGTGTGTTAAGCCACTGCTTAGCTTTAGTTCTTAGAGAGAAGGGGAAGAGTCTTAGCCTGATCGCATCATTTGTGACACCATTTATCTTGAAGGTGTCACAAATTTCAAGAAAGCTAGCTATATGTGCGTTCGGATCTTCATCTTGAAGTCCGTCAAATTGCACATATTGCTGCACCATTTGAATTATGCTAGGCTTTAGTTCAAAGTTATTATTTGCTATAGTAGGGCGGACTATACTCGATTCTGTTCCCTCGAGGTTCGGTCGTGCATAATAGGACATAGTCCTTTGCACGGCCTCATCTACGTTGGGTTCTTCCATTCTTAAAGTATTAAATGACTCGGAGTCCTCAACCGGCACTTGGATAGTAGGACCTTGAAATCGCGATCTTCTCCGAAGAGTACGCTCAATTTCGTGGTCCAAGTCCAAAATAACCGACGGACTCCCGCGGGTCATGCACTAAAAGAACAGAAAAGAAGAAGAGAAAGAGAAAAAGGATAAACTAGAAAGAAAAACTAGATTTAGAAAATTAAATTAAATTTTTTTTTTCTTTTTGAAATAGATTTTTTTTTATAGATTAACTCCCGAACTTCCCAAGGACTACCCCGTGAAGGGTTCGCAAGGTACTAGACAAGACAGTGGCGCTTAAAGCCCTTTGCCCTTTTCGAGAGAATTAGGTGGCGTAGAAAAATTGTGAGGTTGGTTTCTATTAAGAGCGGTGATAAATTTTTTTTTATTTTTAAAATTTTAAAGAAAGAGGATGAGAAAGAGAAGAGATAAAATTAATAGGTTCGTGTTTTCAAAATATCAACGGAAGTTGGGTCCCCGGCAACGGCGCCAAAAACTTGTTGCGCGCTAGGGTTCGAAGAAAATAAACGCAACCGAACTAGCAACCCGATGAGGCAAGTATACCTATCGAATTGTAGCAAGGGGACACAAGTGTCGTATTGAAATCCGGGAACTGTTGGCTAAGCTTACTCACACGAACGCTATTATCTTATCGACGGAAAAACTAGGGTTTTAGAAAATCTAAGCGCAATGGAGGAATTAAAGCAAACTAGAAAGAGAACTACCGCAATTAAGTTACGCTATTAAGAAAAGAACTATGCTAGAAAGGAAACTACTGCAGTTAATTAAAGAGCACAAGATAGGAGATTACTATTAAAGGAAGAAAATATGAAATGGAAATGCACCCGATCGAGATTCACCTCGGCTAAAGACGATTAAGAAAATGCGATAAAAATCTAAACTTAATAGGATAAGGGTCCTTGACCGTGGAGGTTCCTAAAGCTTGAACACGCTTCTCTCGAAGTCGTGCCCAACTGAGTTTAGGAAGGTCCGACCGACTCTCGTCTAAATCGGAGGCCTAAAACTCGCTTTACGCGGTGAACCCCACTATTGGATTTTACTCCAATCCGGGAGATTTGAACGTCTGCCTCTCTCGAGGGGTGCGTACAACTCCCTTTACTCTTGAATGCTCACTTCATTCTTTCGGCCTCTCGGCTAGCCCAGAATGAAAGCAAAGGCGGAGAGTATATATCGAAAATATACCCCCAACCCGTGATTAATCAAGAGTAATTCAAGGCCCTAACCTAAAAAGAAAAGACTAATTAAAACATCATAACATAATCGCTCTAACCTCGGATCATCAAGATCGAGTGCAAGGAGGATTAGTTAATCATAATGGAGTGGAGGGGGGAGATGAGTAGAAAAACATAAGAAGAACACAAGCTAAGGGAAGAACAATTTTATTAATGAAAAAGGGCAAGTTACACTAATGAAAATAAAATTACAAGTGCATGAAAATTAAACCCTATTCTAGCCCTACATTAAGCACTAAGCAAGAAGAAAATTACGTTAAAGCTAGCACAAACTAAGATTAAACTAGGGTTAACCAAAAAGTACAAAGAGAGGGGGAGAGAGAGAGAGAAAGCATGAAAAAGGATCAAGAAACAAAGGGGCAGCACCTCCCCCACTAAACCAAAGCTTGCTGAAATGGGGAGGAGGGGGGCTCAATTTATAGAAAATTTCTCGGGTTGGTCATGCCCTCCGACACGCCCTGGGGGGGGGGCGTGTCAGGGGGCGTGACAGGTACGGATTTGACCTCGGGCTCTGGATTCTGGCGGGAGGGATGATTGCTTCGGTACGTCGGTGGTCACGCCCTAGGTCACGCCCGTGACAGGGGGGCGTGACAGGCATGTCATGTCCAAATCATTGGTCGGAAATCCGTCAATCACCGAAAAAGGAGGGTGTCACGCCCATGTCACGGGCGTGACATGGGGCGTGACAGTACTATTTGCGTGCTGAGGCGGAACGACATTTAATGCGGCGACAGGCTTTGCGGCAGAGGGCGACACGCCCATGTCACGCCCGGTGACACGCCCAGGGAGGGCGTGACAGGGGGCGTGACAGCGGTTTTGAGCGTTTTCTGTCCCTTCCAGCAGGTGTCCTCGGGATCGGGTGACACGCCCTAGGTCACGCCCAGGGAGGGCGTGACAGGGGGGCGTGACAGGCCATTTTGTCAATTTTCCTGAAAACCTGCAAAAAGACAGGAAAAAGTTAGTGGCAATAAAATTTACATAAAAAGGAAAAAAATAAACTAATAATAGACATAATTTGTACAATATAAAATATAAAATACGATAATAGTTTAGGCTACAAAACGTATTATCAGTTGCAAGTGTTATAACATTAACAATGGCAAGTTTTATTTAACAAAGTTTGCTGCTAAATCCCAAGATGGGATATTTGTTGGGTACAATAACAATAGTAAGGCTTATAGAGTCTACAACTTGATTACTCAGGTTGTAGAAGAATCTGTACATGTTGTATTTGATGAAACAAGATTAATCAACGGTGAGTTGCCTTGTAGTTCACACAGTCCAACAGGTATAAGCAATAGAATGGACAAGCTTTTTATTGCAGAAGGCTCAACTATAGATAAAGTATTGGAAAATGATGGCTACTATCTAGGGGGAGTACAAGACTCTCTAGAAGCTGATGACAACCAAGAGGTGCAGCATAATGAAGAAACTGGAGGTGTTCAGCCAGAAGGAATTTTACCTCCAGCTGTAAGACATCTAAAGGATCATCCAGTAAATCAGATAATTGGTGATCCAAGACATGGAGTGAAAACTAGAAGTAGAAATCTGAATACAGTCCTGCACTCAAGTTTTCTATCTCAACTGGAGGCAAAGAAATTTTAAGAAGCTATCCAAGACCAACACAGGATTAATTTTATGCAAGAGGAGCTTAATCAGTTTAGAAGATGTAAGGTCTGGGAGTTGGTTCCTAAACTAAAAGAACACAACATCATTGGTACAAAGTGGATTTTTAGGAACAAGTTGGATGAGAATGGAGTTATTGTGAAGAATAAAGCAAGATTGGTTGTAAAAGGATACATGCAGGAAGAGGGAATAGACTTTGATCAAACATTTGCCCCAGTAGAAGGATTGGAAGCAATCAGAATGTTCCTTGCCTATGTAGCATATCAAGGCTTCAAGATGCAGATTTTATAGGATGTAGAGATGATAGAAAAAGTATTACAGGTACATGCCATTTCCTGAGAGGAAGATTGATATCTTGAAGCAGTAAGAAGCAGACTAGTGTGGCAATATCCACAACTGAGTCTGAATATGTGACAGCAGGAAGTTGCTGTGCACAGCAGTTGTGGATTCAACATCAGCTAAGGGACTTTGTTATTAAAGTAAGTAGAACACCTTTATTGTATGATTCTAAAAGTGCCATTTCTATTGCAAACAATCCTGTTTCACATAGTAGGACAAAGAATATAGAGATAAAATATCATTTTCTTAGAGAACATGTAGAAAAAGAAGACATCTTATTAGAATTTGTTAAAACTGATTTTCAAATTGCATATGTATTTACTAAGCCTCTGGATGAAACTAAATTCAATAGATTTAAAATCGAATTAGGAATGCTGACCATAGGTTAGTTTACCAAAAAATATGCTAAGTAAAATGGTGTCGACACATTCAGTGATAAGGTGTCTACACAGACAAGTCATGTCGACAATTGAAGGAAATTGTGTCGACAAAGAGAAAATGTGTCGACACCTAAGGGACAAAGAGTCGACACATCCAGAAATGTAGTGTCGACACAACCAGAGTAATGGTGTCGAGACTTACAGATTTTGTGTCGATACTTATAATAAGAGTCGACACAGAATTTCTGATGAACTACTAAGTATCTCCTGTGTCGACATATCATCAATTGGTGTTGACACATAGTAGTCAACGCTGTGGTCGAGACAATAGAAGTTTGTGTCGACACATTCATACAGTGTCGACACTTTTAGACAGTTTTTGCCCGCCTTTTGATCTTCTTTGATTAGAAGGGTATAAATAGGTCAAGAACTTTTTCTGTCGAGACGCTCACAAGGGTATCGAGACAAAAACCTTGTGTTGACAATCTCTCTCATCTCCAACCAAGCTTTCTCTTCATTCCAATGGCGCCCAAGGTTGAAGACAACGTCAATGAAGGATATGAGTTGGTTAGGCATGCATTCGACGATGCCGACTCAGAGATCAAACAGGTCATTTCACTTCTTGCAGAAAACGGATTAAAATATCTTGTCTCTGAACCTAGTAAGATATGGAAGAAAGAAGTATTCAAGTTCTATACTGCTGCATCACTGGACTCAACTGGGTTTAAGATCAAATCCACTGTACATGGAGAAAAAGTCAAGCTATCTCAGAAAAGGTTGAGCAAGATTCTCCATCTTCTAAGAATACATGAGGAGGAAGAGGTGCCAGCCTTAAGGACCAGGGAGGCTCTTCAATGGTATGGATTGGATCCAACCATAAAAATATGATCTGCCATCAACAGGAAGGGCATGAATCATCAGGGGAAATTCCTATCTTAAATAATAGGTAAAGTGATCTTATGTAAACCAGGTGGCCATGATAGGATATCAGCCTATATGTTCAGCCTGATGACAAGGGTAATCTTTAAAATTAAAACCAATTCGTCTGCAGTACTGTTTGATAAGATTAAAGAAAGAATCAAGAAGCCAAACTTGGAAAGGATCATGAGTTTGTACCTGGCTGTAATAATTCCAGAGGTCAGGCAACAGATTCCTGGATAAAAGATAAACCACATGAGGAGAATGGACATAAGGTTATTCTCCAGGTGGGATAGAGTTCTTTCAAAAGAGATGCCTGAGCATGGTCATGAAGATGCACAAGACCAGGAAGAGAAAGTTAGAGTACAAGTTCAGGATCTGACTGTGACTACCCATGTCCAGGAAGAGACTATATCTGCACAGGTGCAGGGGGAGCCAATTACTGCACATTTGCAGGGGGAGACACATTCTGAATAAGTGCAAGAGGAAGAAAGAATCAATTTATCAAAGGACATTGCTCCTCAAACTGATCTCGATATTTCTGGAGTTGCTGCTGCTGCTGAGAAAGTACAATCTCCTGCTCTCACACAACAAGAATTCACTCTTGAAGAGTTGTTTCCTGATCTTGGAGGAGAAGCAGATAAAATGGAGTCCCTAAGATTTGAGGGGGAGCAAGTAATGGTTGAGGGGGAGCAGGTTGATATATAGGAAGAGCAACAAGTAGCTGAGAAAGAAATTTCTTCCACTCCTCAAGAGAGAGTTTATATTGAAAGTTCTTCAGAATCTGAGCATGAAGAAGTTAGGGAGGCAAATAAGAGAAAATTAATGCTCTTTAAGAGAAGAAGTCAAATCTATAAGATGGCTTTACAAGCTACTTCTTCCCAACTAGCACCTGCAATTGATTACAACAAACTTTTGGTGGATTTACAAGTCAAAATGGATGAGCAGAGATTGTCTTTTGAAAAGTATGTGGATGAAAGCCATAAGGCTCTTCAATTTGATCTGGCACAAGATATAAAATCTATAAGATTTGAAGTTAATCAGAATAAAAGAGAGATGACAGATTGCTTCCACAAGGGAGGCAATGCTGTGGTATTTCTTGCCAAGCAACAAGAAGAAATAAAGAAGCAAGTGGATGAGATGGCTATCAAACAAGGCTATGTCCTTTAAAATCAAATAAGAATGAATGACAATCTGACTGAATCTCACAATGAGATAGTCACTGAGTTAATAAATGTTGTTACTGGAATGACAGCTGGAAGAACTAAAGAAATGGAAGAATATGATAAAAAGCTACAGGCTGCCCTAGATTCGGTTAAAACGGTCATCACTTCATCTCAAAAGTTAATTAGTGACAAGCTTCAAAAGTTAAAGCCATTCTTTAAAGATGGAATCAATTACCTGGATGGGAAAATAAGATTTCAAAAAGAGGACTTAAGAGATCATATGACCAGAGAAGTCATAAAGGGGGAGAGGGTATTAGTGTATGCTGGATCTGATCATGCCAAATGGCTAACCAATAGCATAAGAGCCACTTTTGGATATCCACACTTATGTGATGATTATAATATGACTGAGTGAGGGGTGCAACCAATTCTACTTGAAGGTGATCAACCTGAGGTTGCCCAAGTCATTTACCCTCCTGTAGATATTGAAATTGTACATAGACAAGTTGAGTCTATGTACAACCCTCCTCTACCAGTTACAAATGTTATTTTCGAAAAGGTTGATATGCCAGAAGCTTGTTTGAAAGCTCAGCAAGATGCTCTATTATCAAAGAGAAGATTTAGAGAGCAAGCAGAATTAAAGCAAGACTTCGAGTAGTGGAGCCCCACTTCAAGGAATATCATTTTAACTGCCTGGAAAGCTGTAAAAGATCAAGTACATGAAAGGGGAACATGGTACAATGAGCAAGAATGGAAAAAGTATGAAGCCAGGCAGAAGGCCATAGTTGAACACAGGAGAAAGGCTAAGATGGGGAAGCTTCCTCCTGATACTCAGGAAACTAGCAAGTATTTCCGCAAGACCTTTCATTATTTTGAAAGGCAAAGGATTAAGGCTGATGCACAAAAGAAAGGTGAGTTGAAAGGCAAGAAGCCTTTTGAAGATACAGAACCTATTGTGCAGGCTCAGATTAAATATGGCAAAGGGATTGTCATCAAGGAGCCAGTCCAGCATTAGTGTAAGTTTTACTAGTTTTTTTCAAGAACTATGTAAATTGTTAGTTTGTTAAAGAAATCAATGTAAACAACTTGTAATAAACATTTTTGAGTTAATATACAAAACATTGTTCTTGGATCATTCTCTTTTACATCTTTATTCTGTGATGTAACAATGATATGTGTTTTGTTATAGTACCCTGTAATATAATACATATATACATCATCAGGTTTAGTTTCTAAGTGGTGTATATCATTGGTTAAAGGGTTATGACTTCTCCAAATAGGGGGAGATTGTTGGGTATATTGGAAAATGTGTACCTGATTTGGAGAAGCCTCACTTAGCTCAATGATATACATTAAGGTGTATTTGAAGTTATTTTGAGTTTATATGTGCATTTTAAGAATGTGCTAGAATGCAGGAAAAAGATTCTTAGTCCATATGTCGACACCTAAGGAAGCTGTGTCGACACTTCAGTTAGATTGTGTCTACACTTGGAAATGGCTGTGTCGACACTTCAGTGAGTTTGTGTCGACGCCGGGAGGCAGTGTCAACACACACAAGATTATAGTCGACATCGACTGTGTCGACACCGGGAGGCTGTGTCGACACACAGAGGCAGAGTCAACAACAACTATGTCGACACCTGGAGGCAGTCTCGGCACATGCTATGTTTTGAGTCTACATCAACTGTGTCGACACACAGGACTTATGTCGACACACAGCTGAATCTAGACCAACTTGATTGCTGATGAATGGTGAAGTGTTTATGTCGACATAAATAATCAGTGTCGACACATTCTCAAGAAATAGTGTCAAGAAGCTGTGTCGACATCAAGGCAGCTATGACGACATCACCAAAGGCTATGTCGGCACTTAAGTCACTTGTGTCGACACATATTGACAGATGGTCTCGACACATTATGACAGTTAGTCTCGATGCTTTTCTGACAGAGACAAAGGCTCAAGAACTATTTGATGACTTGACAGCTGTGAGTTACAAAAGGTTTACTGAAACTGTCAGACTTGTTAGAAGTTAGTTATAAACCGGATCAGCCGATTACCATGGATGAAGTATATAAATAGATGGATTCAGAAGAAGAAAAGAATTATAAGTATTGTCACAACTAAAACAATTAGAGATTGATCTATGATCAAGAAAAAGTACAAGTAACAAAGAAGAAGATCTTCGTGAGAAGATCTAAGAAGATGATCTGGAGTAGTTTTCTATTCAGATTCTTTCTAAGTTAAATTCAATCAAGAATTCAGAAGTATCTTCTAGAGGTTTGGATATAGAGAGATCCAGCTATTTGAAGTCAAGCAGGAGACATTTACAGGTCTCTCAAGAAGAAGTTACATAACTAATCTATCAAGAAGATTCAGATCTATTTCTGAAGTCTAAGAAGGAAGCTGCCAGTCAGTTATATTCAAAGAAAATCAACCAAACTAAGTTTAGATTCAAGAAGCTTTGAAGAAAGCTAAGATCAAGTTAATTTCAGCCATCAGCCTCTTCAAGAAGGTGATCAAGAAAGTTCTTATCCCTTCTATCTCAACAGGAATAAGAGATTATAAAATTCCTTATCAAATTCTATAGGATCTATTCATAGATCTGAGGTTTAAGCCTATTTTATAAAGGCTGAGTGTAGGAGATTTATTCTCTGAGTGGTAAGGCTGTTTATGCCTGAGTTGTATGAGAAGGTATTCTCTGAGTTATAGGCCTTGTGGCAAGGCTTAGGTAGGGCTGTTTATGCCTGAGTTGTAGGAGAAGGTATTCTCTGAGTTGTAGGCCTTGTGGCAAGGATGAGGTAGGGTTGTTTATGCCTGCATTATAGGAGAAGGTATTCTCTGAGTTGTAGGCCTTGTGGCAAGGCTGAGGTAGGGCTTGTATGCCTGAGTTGTAGGAATGTGGAGACATTCTGAGTTGTAGGAATCATTCTGGATTCTGAACTAAAGGAAGAAGTTAGGCCGACTCTAGCATACTTCTAGATAGGTGAAGGGGGAAAGTGGATGTACCCAGACCTTGGGGAACCACTATAAATCTGTGTGCAATCTGTGATGTGTGTATGATTGTGATTGCTGTGCTGTGTTAGCTATAGAAATATCTGATTTATTCAAAGAATTATAGTTATATTCTGCCTTAAGTTAAATCAAGGAAAAGTACCTATTCACCCCCCCTCTAGGTGTTTAGGTAGTCTTTAAAGTAAAACTACCAGCAGCTGATAGGGGAAAATGGTATACAGAGCAAAAGTAGGCCAAGCATACAAAGCAGCAGGAGATCATCTAGAAATTAAAAAAAATATCTGAAGGCAGGGAAGATTCCAGCTGACTTAATAGAGCCCAGCTAGTGTTTTCCCAAGCCTTATCACTATTTCGAGAGGCATAGCCTCAAGCAAGAAGAAATTTCTAAAGCTAAGGATGCCAAGGGAAAGGATAAAGTGGTTGATGGCAAAGTGCCAAAAGTCAAAGCTAAAATTCAATCTGGAAAAGACATTGTCATCAATGAGCTAGATCAATCTTAGAATATTTTTTTTCAAGGCATTATGTAATTTTGTTTTTAAGAACATTGTAACAAAACAAAAATTGAAAAATGTAATCTTTTAACAAATTTAAATGAATAATTTTGGTACACCATGTGATATCTGTGTTATTATTGTTGTGTTCCTTTATATTTTTTGTAGCATTTTTCTTATACATCATAATTAATATATTTTGGTATTATGGTGTATATCAATGAATTGGGGTTATGACTTCTCCAAATAGGGGGAGATTCTTTGGTACCTTGGACACAATGTACTTGATTTTAAGAAGCCATTTCAACTCAATGATATACACAAATATGTATTTGATGTATTTTCCAGTTTATGCTTACAGGTTGCCTATGTCATATTGATTTGACTGGTAGTCCATGTTACATTGACATGTAGACTCTAAGAAGCTGACTAAAAAGTGAAGAAAATTATCTAAGTACAAAAACATCAAGTGATGTCAGCAAAGTGCTGAGTGAATTCCGCACAGTCTGCATCTAGCAATTTATTGTGCCAAAAATTGGTTAAGTACAAAAGTGTCGACACACTTCAACTATGTCGACACCTTTGTTGTAGTAGTGTAGAGATAAGTCAGCTAACTCGAGACTTTGAAGGCTAAGTAAGCAGTGTCGAGACAAGTCAGCTAACTCGAAACTTTGAATGCTAAGTCAGCAATGTCGAGACAAGTTTGTTATCTTGGAACTTTGAAGGCTAAGTCAGTAGTGTCAAGACAAGTCAGCTAATTGACACAAAGAAGACTGAAAATTATACAAAGTAAAATATTGTCGAGACAAATCAATTTTCTCGACACAATGAAGGATTAAAGCAAGTATTAAAGTGTCAACACCGGCAGACTGGAGTGTTGAGGTAATTTAACTGTCTCGACACAATGAGGAAATAAAGTTAATATACAAGTGCCGACATCAGCAGACTAGAGTGTCGAGACAATTCAACTGTCTCGACATAGTGAAGAAATAAAGCTAGTATAAAAGTGTCAACACCAACAGATTGGAGTGTTGAGATAATTCAATTGTCTCGACACAGTGAAGAATTAAAGTAAGTATACAAGTGTCGACACCAGCAGACTGGAGTGTCGAGAAAATTAAACTTTCTCAACATAATGAAGAATTAAAGCAAGTATAAATGTGTCAACACCCAGCAGATAGTTGGGTCGAGAAAATTCAACTCTCTCGACACAGTGCAGATTTACAAATGTCGACACAGATGATAGTTGTGTCGAGACAAGTAAGCTGTCTCGACACATTCAAGTTCAGATGAAAATTCTTCTAAGTATAATTATGTCGAGACTGCTAAGATGTCTCGACACCTTCTAAGAACAAGTGTCGCGACACTTTTGACATATCGATACTTATGTTTCTTAAGATGTACAGATTAACACACATAAGTGTCAAGATAAGTCAGAATTGTCACATCAGCTACAATAACGTGGTATCTCAACAGAAACAGTCTAAAGGAGAATTTGAATTATGATGTCACATGTTGATTTCATCAATCATAAACAATCAATCCACGAAGGCTATAAATAGAGGGGTTGTCTACACATAAAGTAATAATTAGATAATCATTACATTCGCTCATTCTGAGTTTTCTAAATCAGAGGAGGGTGATAATCACCAGAAGGAGAAGGAAGATGAAAGTGTTCTAGAAGATCTTTAGATCCTTTCATCAATTGTTCATAAGATTCAAGTGGATATGTTCTACAAATTTTTCAAGGAAATCAAGCCGATCATCAAGAAGATTGCATATCTAGATAAAAATCTCTTCAGCCAGATTATTCATCAACATTTGTTTCTTTGCAGTTGAATTGAAGTATCTAAATTCATTCAGATAAATCAGATTACATATTTGTTTTCTGAATATTTTTACCTCCTAATTATGTTAAATCTCCCTGAGATCTTAGTGGGTATGAGAGTTTATCTCTGAGTTGTAAGCCTAATTTATAAAGGCTAAGGTAGGGTTCTTGAGCAACCAGAGGTAGGTGATTTGAGTGCGATCACTGAGCTGTAAGCCTATGTTATAAAGGCTGAGGTAGGGTTCTTGAGGGACCTGAGGTAGGAGATTGGGTGAATCTCTGAGGTAGGACCTGTTGGTCTGAGTGTAGGTTTCTTAACTAAAACTTAGTCTATAAGATCCTTTGATCTGATTTGAAGAGGAGGAGCTATAACCTTATCTAGCATATTTCTAGTTATGAAGAAGGGAGAAAGTGGATGTACACTAGATAGGGGAACCACTATAAATTCTTTGTTTGCTGTGTTCATAGATTTGCATGTGCTATGTTCTGTGGTTCAATTGTGCTGAGTTATTATGAAGCTAATTTCTTAAGTATATTATCTGCTGAATATTAAATTGATAAATAATTGACAAAGTATTTTAAAAGACACCTATTCACTCCCCCCCCCCCTTAGGTAATTATCTACACAAAGGATTAACTTTAAGTTCTCTCCGAGTTTGGGGCAATCTTGCAAAGTTCGGGGATTGTGTGCAACCCCGTATTCAGCTTGTGGTGTCAGCAAGAGTCAATCCAGTAAATTTAATGCAGTCCAAGTCCCAGGCGAGTCGGCAGGGAGGCAAGGGCTCTATGGCATCTCCAACTCGCCTAGGGGGGAATACATTAGGGGCGAGTGGAGCAGGAGGGCTCACACTCGCCATAGGGTCTCGACAATTAGCGGGCGAGTGGGGCAGACCAGACCCGCACTCGCCCAGGGTAGAAAGAGGCGGCGAGTGCCAGCTCCATCAAGCACTCGCCGCCCCAAGCGAGTTGGAGGTTTCAGATGGCCACTCGCCTAGTGTTGTATGATATATTTTTATAATTTTGGCCCCCACTAGCCTGCCCATAGTCTTAGAATAGCGGTGTTTTGCAATTGGCATGCCAATAAAGACTGCGTATAGATGTTTGAAACAGCGTAGGTGAGCTATTTACCGACCGTTTAAAAAATATATAAATAAGAACAAAGGGGGGGCGGGGGGTACATCATGAGGAATGCTTATTTGTGCCATGGTCTTCTTGTGCTTTTTGAGGTATCCTTATCTCATCACTTGGATAAGGAGGGGAAGTGCACTAAGATCTTCCGGGTGTGTGGTGGGACCTCCGTGTTGGAGCCTTGGTTCTATTTCTTGTTCTAAGCCTTTGGTTGTTTAGCATATGAGAGAGAAGTTGATAATACCTTTTCTAATTTATTTTACTAGGGTAAAATTTAAACTTTTGTTACTTTAAACGTATGCAATTAGCCTATATTTAGTTTCTTTTTATAATTGTTGTTCCGACTTAGTTTATTTTCTGTTTTTCAGGTTTTTTGGGTATTTTTGGGTTTTTTCCTATTTCATGTGTAAGACCCCATTTTTTTCTTTTCAAACACAGTGGTCTTAGGCACAGAACCAAGGCTTTGCGGTGACACCTTCAAACCTGGGAAGGTCGCCACTACAAAATGCCGATCCTGCCGGCCGATCGATCGCAAAAGTGAAGAATAATGTATATGAGTAAGAATAAACTAAAAAATAGTACACAAGAATCACAAGTATATAAAATAAATCTCCACGAAGGGAGAGTCCACAAAATAATAAAGTACTGAAAACAGGGCTCATGCCCAATACATAAAATCCTTACTACAAGAGTCTCTCAAGCGGAAGCAAAACTAATAAACTACTAGCAGTTGGGACTCACAGTCCCAGCTCTCTGAACTCTGGTACTACACTACCCCACTTCCAAGTGTGCTGAACTATGGGGCTGCTCCTCCATGTTGGGCTCCACGGTCCATAAAATGATGTGGTTCGAAAACCATTAGTCTAAAATACTAAGCCATATCATCCCCCACCCCTCCCCCATGGATCCTAGGCATCGAGTAGGGAGAAGGAAAGGGAAGCTGTAACACCTCCCCTGTAAAGACCATATAATATGGGTCCGGCCGGGGCCCCACAACATACGGACGCCACAGCTTTAGTATTAAAAGATGATATGAAAACTACCCAATCTCAAAACTCCAGACAAACACAGCGGAAACATAACATTAACCGACAGAAGTTATCCACTAACGATAGAGTATCAAATGGCCTTAAGGCCTTACACAATAATAGTCCAAAAATATAAATGTGCCAAGCACTCCTAGGCTACCTCGGCATGCAAGCCGGACATAAACATAACAAGAGTAGCAAACACAAAAGGAAAATCCAAGCACAGCAACACTTCATGAGGCTTAGGGCTTTTCGCCCGGCGCGCTAGCTCCTGCATGCGATCCTTGCCCTGTAAGGATTTGAAGTAACGTGGGTCAGCAAAGGCTGGCCTCTATTGTGTAACAAACACATCTCCTCCCGGCTGTCCCTAACGGATCCCGGGGTACCACTCCACCTGCAAGTTAGCACTTCGTAAACCAAAAGAGCATATATATTAAAGCGGTAAAACAGGCTTATGTCTCATACAGAATACATGTTTTCTATGTTTTGTACAAAGTGAAAGGGGGGCCTACTATGCAACATGAATGCAACCCGAGTTTCACCCAAGGCACCCTAGCTCGTATGCATCTAGCACAACATCAAACACTGGGTACTTCCGTTTCCCCATTGGCTTAAAGCCGCAAACACAAGGGAACCACCATGTCCCTAACAGCACATATGCCGTCACACGGAACCTTGCAAAGGCCCCACCCGCACAAGGGTCATATGCCCCGGGGCTTGCCCGCACATTCTGACTTCGCACGTCAGGGTTCCGTCTCACACTGACCGATTCTAAGAAGCCTTGCTGGACCCCACCCGCTCATGGCCATATTGCCCGGGCTTGCCCTCCGCTCGACATTCTCGTCAGTCCACACAAGGGGCTAGTCTCACCGGAACACTTCCCCCACATGACTTGCGCGTCACGGGATAGCCAGCCAACCACGGAGACATAGCCGCGCCTTTGCACAACACAAACAAAGGTTTCCCCACCCCCAATCACCATTCGCACCGTATCTTTCCCGTGCTCCAAGGAAACCATCTACTGCATAACACGGAGCTAACCTTGTCCGGTTCCGACCACGAGTACTCACTCAAATATAAGGGGGAAAACGCATACATACAACGGCGTATTGCCGCAACGGATTTCTACCGAATCCCCGAAGCTCGCTATGCAACATCACCGGGTCGGACTAATGGTCGCGACCACGGCTTCACCCACAATGCCTAATCCGCTAACGGAGCGGATCTCTAATGCAAAGCATACCGGGATAAACATACTCAACCTGGAGGTTCCTCTTGAACCTAGGCTACACGAATCCCTCTCATTTGAGAGATTCGGTGCTCAAAATACGAAAGGAAGGGGATGCTATTCATGCATCCTAAATCCTAAAAACCGAGATGAGAAGTGTCGTTACCTTCCGTCCCCTCTTCCTAGCCATGGAGAAGATTTGCTCGGTTGAACACCACCGCAACGCTCCCACCTTCGCGGATCTGAACTCCGCTCGCGAAACGGACCTCCGAAGCTTCGCGGGCGGCCGGAACTTGGCCTCCTTGCTCTCCCTTCCCTCTAGAACTTAGAGAGAAAAAAGAAAGTGGGGAATGAGGGTTTGGAACCCTATTCCCGGCCTTAAACTGCCCAGGGAGGCCCCCCACCGTTGGATCTTCCAAAGAAAAGAACGAACGGCCACGATCGGAACCCAAAATAGAAAATCTGGGCCGAACACGGGTTGCAACACGACCGTGTGCATGGCCGTGTTAGCCATTCGCCGTCTCGACCGATTCGAAAACCAGCACACGGCCTTTGACACGGCCTTTGATACGGCTTCCGACACGGCCATGTCGCCGTTGACACGCCCGTGTCGAGACCCGTGTCACTCCCCCCCTACCGACCAACATTCCCAGCCAGAGAAGGACACGAACCAAGACACGGCCAAGGACACGGCCCTCGACACGCCCGTGTCAGCCCCGACACAGCCGTGTCGTGACCCGTGTCATGCCTAACAGAATAAATTCTGCGAACAGCCCGAGAAGAACACGGCCAGGGACACGCTCGTGTCCAAGGCCGTGTGCCTTCTCGCCGATCGTCGACCAACACGGCTCGGCGACCCAGGCGCAACACGGCTCGACGACCCAGGCGCAACACGGCTTGTGACACGGCCGTGTCACAGGCCGTGTGCCTACCCCCAAAACCCAAACTTGGCCAAAACGACGCCGTCGATTCCTCTTCCAAGTTTTGGGGTGTTACAATTCTCCCCCCTTTAAAGAATTTCGTCCCGAAATTTAAAACATGGAAAGTACACAAATTCTAAACGGTACCTGAGGAGAAAAGCTCGGGGTACTCCTCTAGCATGGCCTGCTCTCGCTCTCATGAGAGCTCCTCGCAGCCACAGTTGTCCCAACGGACCTTTAAGAGTCTAACTTCCTTGTTCTGCAATTGCCGAACCTCTGAATCTTCTATCCCGATTGGACGAACTCGCGTCCTCAAGTCTTCCTCTACCGGCACCGCCGTCGGCTCAATCACCACGCTGGCTTCTAACAAAGCTTTCCTCAAAACGGAGACGTGAAAAACTAAAAGTCCACCTAGTGTCAACTACCTTCACCTATGGGGGGATATGTGACTTGCAGCGTATTTGCGGAATTAAAAATGTACCTGCAGAATCAAAACAAAACACACAGCACAAAAAATAACACAGGCAATATATAATGGTTCCCTGATTTGGGTACGTCCACTTTCCCCCTTCGACCTATCTCCCAATCCAGGGACGACTCGGTCACTTCACCAACAGGATTGAAATCCAATCCTTGCACTATCGGAAGGAACCCTTCCACACGTAGGAGTCAACACTCCCACAATACGGGTTGCACCCAACCATAGAACTAGGAACCAAATGTTCCTTTACAATGAAAACAAAATTAGAGTGTATAAGAAAATACAAACAACTTGAATATGTAGGTGTCCATTTTCGTTAGACTACTTGTTCTTGTAGGCAACGAAAAGTACACAACCCTAGATCTTTCTTGGAGAGAATCTCCCCGAGACCGGTGGCGGCGACGAGCGGCGGTAAGGCTCTCGGTGTTGGCGGCGGCAACTGAAAACAGCAGCAAAGCACTGGAGATTCAATCTTCTTAGCGAAGTCGGCAAGGTCTTCCAACGGTCACACTAGGATCGATCGTCTCGATCGATTCGGATGGGGATGGATTTCCCTATCTTAAATCAAGAGACAAAAGATCTCTGGTTAGACGCGTGAGAGGCTGTGCAAGACATGGCTTCTATCACCGGGGATCTGGAGGAGATCGAGATCAGCAACGGTGATCACTGTACGAGCGGCGGCGATGGAGACGGAGCAGGTTTGCGAATTTAGGGTTTGACGGCCGCTGGCTTTCGTACTCTGTATCCGTGTCTTAACACTGTACACCAATACTTATGTATTTATACACTAGGTCATAAAGATGACCGTTGTGGGCCCCACCAAAGCAAAGACCTATGTCCGGTTCGAAATACCGCTAGAAACCTGGACCGGTCCAGGAAATGTCAGAAATTTGCCCAAGTCAAATTCGGCGAGAATCGTATGTGATTCTCAACGAATCGGCGAGAATCACTTACGATTCTCGCCAAATTCTACTTGGCGAATTCTGGCTTCACAGGTTAAACAGGCCGGGGAGAATCGGCGGGAATCACATTTGATTCTCGCCGAATCGTCGAGAATGCAAAGTCATTCTCGAAGAATCGGCGAGAATCATTTAGTGATTCTCGACGATTCTGCCTTGAGAGGATTTTCTGACTGCGTCGAGACAGCCGGCCCAACCTGGCGAGAATCATCTAGTGATTCTCGACGACTCGTCGAGAATCACAAGTGATTCTCGACGAATCGGCGAGAATCACTTAGTGATTCTCGACGATTTACACTTAGACGATTCTCGTCTTTCAACCCGTGAGCTGGTCTTTGGCCCATCCTTGCTCCTTGTCTGCTCTTGCTTTATCATAGCCCTGTACTTGAAATTAAGTACACCCTAATAGAGAGAGTACACGTAGGCCAACACACTGATCTGCTCAACGAGGGATTACGTCGCGCAGACCCGTGTATATTGACCCACTGCACCCTGACATTGGTGTGTACTTAGCGTGGAATAACTGCAAGCACAACTTAAAAGATTTCATCAAACACACTATCTATTTACCTTGGCTTGCTCAGGGGCTTCTTCAAATCAGGTACATTGTGGATACAATACCCAACAATCTCCCCCTATTTGAAGAAGCTTAAACCCTACAAACTAAGGTGAATAGAGCATATAGGAATGAAAATCATAAACTTAAAATTGAGTTGAGAGATATTCATTACCAATTACTTGGGAGCAAACTTGGAGCCACCTTAGCCTTAGCCGAGAGGGTAATCTCCCCCTTTTCGGCTTCTGCAAATCTGGGTCTGGTGCATTTGACACCATGCTCCCCCTCAGTTCGTGCACCTATGCTTACACTTGAGTTCCTGGCAGATACTCCCCCTAGATGCACGACCCAGGAGCTTCTGGAGTTTTCATTCCTCATAGTTGAGCATTCCCAATTCAGTTTTGAAGAGACTGAACTTGGCCCCGTCTAAGGGCTTTGTGAAATTATCTGCAATCTGCTTGTCCGTGGGGACATAGCAGAGAGAGATGTCCTTGTTCTCCATGTGCTCCCGAATGAAGTGGTAGCGCACTTCAATATGCTTCGTTCTGCTGTGTGATACCGGATGGTTGGCAATAGCAATTGCACTTGAGGAGTCGCAGTACATTGGTACTTCCTTGAACTGGAGGTCATAGTCGGCTAACTGGTTTCTTATCCATAGGAGTTGTGCGCAACAGCTGCCAGCCGAGATGTACTCAGACTCTGCAGTGGAGGTTGCTATATAATTTTGCTTCTTGTTGTTCCATGAAATAAGCCTTCTTCCGAGGAATTGACACGTTCCGGAAGTGCTTTTCCTGTCATCCCTACTTCCTGCAAAATCAGCATCTGAAAAACCTATTAGCTCGACATCATTGTTTCTCGGGTACCACAAGCCAAGATTGGGGTTACCTTTAAGATATCTTAGAATTCGCTTTGCAGCGATAAAGTGAGATTCCTTAGTGTTCACCTGATATCTGGCACAGACACATGTGGAGAACATGATATCCGGTCTACTGGCAGTAAGGTAGAGCAAGGATCCAATGATGCTTCTGTATTTGGTTTCATCAAAAGGTTTCCCTTTCTCATCCTTATCCAGAGACATAGTGGATCCCATTGGAGTCCGCATAAAGGTTGCATTCTCCATTCCGAATTTCATGAGGAGTTCATTTGTGAACTTCGTCTGAGAAATGAAGAATCCTTCCTCAGACTGTTTCACTTGAAGTCCTAAGAAATACTTCAGCTCTCCCATACTGCTCATTTCAAACTTTCCTTGCATAAGTTTGGAAAACTTTTTGCAAAGATTATTGTCCGTTGAGCCGAATATAATGTCATCAACATAGATTTGCACCAGCAAAATATTGCCTTTGACTTCCCTGAGAAACAATGTCTTATCTATTTTTCCTCTAGAGAACTTGTTCTCAAGAAGAAAACTAGACAATGTCTTATACCAAGCTCGAGGAGCTTTTTTTTGGCCATATAGCGCTTTATTAAGAAAATATACATGATTAGGATAAGTAGGATTGACAAAACCTGGAGGTTGAGCAACGTATACTTCCACTTTCAAATCTCCATTCAAGAAAGCTGATTTCACGTCCATCTGATAGACTGTGAATCCTGTGTGAGAGGCATAGGCTAGGAATTGCCGGATTGCCTCGAGCCGTGCAACTGGTGCAAACTTCTGGTCAAAGTCAATCCCCTCCTCCTGTCTGTATCCTTGAGCCACCAGTCTGGCTTTGTTCTTGATGATGACTCCATGTTCATCCAACTTGTTTCTGAAGATCCACTTGGTGCCAATCACATTTTGCGTCTTTTATCTGGGAACCAGCGTCCAGACTTTGCATCTTTCGAATTGATGCAATTCATCTTGCATGTCCAAAATCCATGAAGTATCTTTGTTCGCCTCGTCGAACTTCTTTGGCTCAACCTGTGATAGGAAGCTAAGATGCAAAATCTCATTAATGGTACCTCTTCGAGTTCTGACCCCGTCCCGAGGATCTCCGATGATCTGATCTCTAGGATGATCCCTCACGTGTCTGAGCTCAAGAAGTCTGGCGTCAGGAGCTTCAACTACTTCTTGGGCATCTCCTTCTTCTAAATGATTTGCTCCATTTTGATCTTCAACTTCTCCGATCGGCGTTGATGTGGAGACCTTGATGTATTTTGGAGTTGCATCTTTCTCGGGCTCATCCAGTTGTAACTTTTCGAGTCTGGCACCTGCATCTTCAGGAAGACAACTATAAGTCTCGCAATTAAGCAAACTTCCTTCATCAAATACAACATTTATTGATTCATCTACCACTAGGGTTTTCTTGTTGAAAACTCTATAAGCCCGGCTATGGCTACTATACCCCATGAATATGCCTTCGAAGCATTTTTCACCAAACTTAGTACGAGGGTACTTCCCATTATTCAGTACATAACATTTGTAGCCAAAGATCCTCAGATAGGACATGGTTAGTTTCTTGCCTTTAAGTAGTTCATAAGGAGTCTTACGATGGCTCTTGTTGATCAATGCCCGGTTTTGTACATGACAAGCCGTATTGACAGCCTCGGCCCAGAAGTATTCTGGAAGAGAAGCGTCATTCAACATTGTCGTTCACGCCTCAATGAGTGTTCTATTCCTCCTCTCCGCCACTCCATTTTGTTGAGGAGTGCGAGGGGAGGAGAACTCATGAAAGATACCAAGCTCTTCACAGAACTCTTTCATAGCCCCAGACTCAAACTCTGTTCCGTGGTCACTTTTGATTTTGACCACTGAGCAGTTAAGTTCATTCTGTATCTGCTTGACAAAACTGGTGAAGATGTCAAACGTATCAGACTTGCACTTTAAAAAGAACACCCACAATAACCGAGAGTGATCATCTACAATTACTAGCGTATACGACTTCCCTCCTATGCTATGAACTTGCATTGGACCAAACAGTCCCATATGCAGAAGATAAAGACATCTGGAGGAGTCTTTGTCTGGGATGCCCTTAAAGGTAGCCCGAGTCTTCTTGCCCATCTGACATGCAGGACATGGACTATCTTTAATGCACTTAATAATAGGAGCATCCCTTACTAAGTCTTTGGAAAACAACATATTAATTGTCTTGTAATTAATGTGTGCCAATCTCTTGTGCCATTATTCACAAAAAGGTACACTGCCTTTTGCAACGAGGCATACTGGGGTAGAAGAATCTAAACTAAGAAAATCTAAACAAAAAATATTTCTGCTCCTAATGCCAGTTAATACAGTTTCCGAAGAATCACATGATATTATCAGGCATTTATCCTTGCAGAACTTAACGGCATACCCTTTATCACATAATTGGCTTACGCTGATCAGGTTATGATTTAATCCTTCAACATAAGCTACGTTAGTGATGGAGAGTATACCATTGGAAATCGTACCGTAACCTCTGGTGACTCCCCGATCAGATCCCCTAAATATGACTTTGGGTCCATTCTCGACTAGAGAGTACTCCCTCAGCAGGCTTCTTATCCCGGTCATGTGACGGGTGCATCCACTGTCCAAATACCAAATAGGAGTTTTGTTGGCCTTTGGACATTCCTGCAAAACAAAATTAATTTACCTTAGGAACCCAATCGTACTTGGGTCCTAGATTTTTCGTTAGCATACTCCCCCTCGGTTGGTTAGCTCTATGAGAGGTCGGCCTTGCATTGCCAACAAGAGGAGTCTCGATATTCCTCGGATTAAACCAATAATCAATGGCAAAGTGACCAATTTTGCCGCAGCACCAGCAGACAAACCTGTTATACTTCCTCTTGGGCGCCTGCTTCACCCTTGAAACGTGGGGTTCAGCCGGGGCCAAAGACCTGGAGGTGGAGGCAACATGATGAGCACAGTCACATGACTTCTTCACCTCTTGGCTTTTCAGAGTAACAGGCTTGGCCTTAGGTGCTTGCTTCCTATTATGGCCGCTAGAGAATTGACCATAATTTCCCAAGTGAATTTCCTCATACGGTGCCTTGAAGACACTCTCACTGAAGTTACGGGGAAAGGTCCACCCATCATACAGGCTCTTCGGCTTTGCAACCGAGGGCCTGAAGTGATGGCCATATGTTGACTCAAAGTCATGTTGGTTATAGAGAAAGCTAGGCTTTCTGAACTCAATAGGGCTGAGTGGGGCCTTTCCTTTCTCATCAGCAGAGGCTTTCTTGGCAGCCTTATTCTTCCTCTTGTTCCTATTTCTCCTGGATGAGGAGCTAGATACCCCTACATTCCCCAAGCCAGCTCCTTTGGCTTGAGCAGAGAAGGTATCAACTAATGGAAGAACAGTTTTTGGCATAGAGAAGCTCTTGACGATCTTCCTTTCTACCGCAAGTAGTTCTTCCAACTTGTAGACTTCCTCCTGCTTAAGATCAAGGAGCTTAAGAGACTCTGAATGCTTTGAAGTCAGGTCTAAGTGCTCCTGTCGGAGGGAGATCAAACTGGTGATCTCTTCCCTCAGGGATACACTCTCACCCTTAAGGAATTTAACTTCATTTTTCTCAGCCTTCAGTCTCTTTCGACATTTCAGGAAAGTATTGAGTAGAAGCTCATACTTATCGAGGAGCTCAGCTTCAAGGGCAGAAGGGCTATCCTCAGGGTCAACATCCTAAGACTCAGGATCAGAGTCAGAGTCGGAGAGAGGGGTGTGAGCTTTTACCTTCCCAGTAAATGGGGGGCATTCTCCTTCTGAGTCAGAGCGACCCATTAGCCCAAAGTAGGCTTCCTCATCATCGCTGGTGTCTGACGTGTCAGATTCACTCAGCGTCTTTGGCTTCTTTGCGATGTAACTCGTCTCCTTCTTCTTATCTTTTGAGGACCTGTGCTCCTCTCCCTTTCCCTTTTCCATCTTGCCTTGATGGCAGTCGGCCACGACGTGTCCTGGCTTGTTGCAACCAAAGCAAATAATGTCAGATGAGCGGCGTTTCTTCGGTTTGGAAGCATACCTGTTAGAAGAATAGTTCTTCTTCTGATCCCTTGAAGAGGAGCCGTTTCTCTTTCTCTGATTCCTCAGCTTGAGGAACTTCTTGAATTCCCTTGTGATAAGGGAGAGGTCTTCCTCTGACAACTCTGAGCTGGAGGAGCTTGGCTCAGAGTCTTCCTCTTCATCCCTCTTCCACGCACAGGAAGAAGCTGCACCCTTGCTCTTTCTGGAGTGAATGGCTTTCAGGGCCACGGTCTTTTCCTTGGCCGCGGCTTTCTCTGCTTCCTCTTCAGCCTTCCTTGTATTCAACTGAAGCTCATAGGACATGAGCTTCACGAACAGAATCTGAGGGTCGGTTTCCGCAAGTCTGCCAAACTCGCGGATGGCGCATATCTTTGTGTCCCATTCCTTAGTGAGGGATATAAGGAACTTATCATTGAGCTCACCGTCAGTGAACACACTTCTGTATCCTTTGAGTGCATTGACGATCTTGAGGAAGTTTTCGAAGGTAACTCCGATCTCCTCCTTGGTCCCTTGCCTGAAGGCCTCATATTTTTGATTGAGGAGGGATATCCGATCGTCCCTCACTTCATCCGTGCCCTCCATTAATACAATCAGGCAGCTCCAGAGATCCTTGGCTGTCCTGCAGTTGCAGAAGTTCTGCATCATAGAGTCGTCAACTGCGCTTACCAGGATGTTCTGAGCTTTCTTGTCGAGTCCGAACAGCACCATTTCGTCCTTGTCCATTTCCGAAAGTTTCTTAGGCACTTTCTTGGTAGGATCAATCGTGGAGGCCTTAGTGGGAATGTAAGGTCCCTCCTCCACAATCATGAAGAGCCGGGGGTCGACTGCTTCCATGTAGAATCTGATTCTTTCCTTCCAGATAGGAAAGTTCAGTCTGGTGCACACTGGGATTTTGTCGGAGTGCTTGAGTCCATCCATGGAGAATATCGGTCTTCTTCTTGACACTGGTGGTAGGATTCTACTCAAGGTGTGACCCTTTTTGATGAGCAACCTCCCTCTGATACCACTTGAAAGTCCACCTAGTGTCAACTACCTACACCTATGGGGGGGGGGGAAGGTGACTTGCAGCGTATTTGCGGAATTAAAAATGTACCTGCAGAATCAAAACAAAACACACAGCACAGAAAATAACACAAGCAATATATAGTGGTTCCCCGATTTGGGTACGTCCACTTTCCCCCTTCGACCTATCTCCGAATCCAGGGACGACTCAGTCACTTCACCAACAGGATTGAAATCCAATCCTTGCACTATCGGAAGGAACCCTTCCACACGTAGGAGTCAACACTCCCACAATACGGGTTGCACCCAACCATACAACTAGGAACCAAATGTTCCTTTACAATGAAAACGAAATTAGAGTGTATAAGAAAATACAAACAACTTGAAGATCTAGGTGTCCCTTTTCGTTAGACTACTTGTTCTTGTAGGCAACGAAAAGTCCACAACCCTAGATCTTTCTTGGAGAGAATCTCCCCGAGACCGGCGGCAGCGACGAGCGGCGGCAAGGCTCTCGGTGTTGGCGGCGGCAACTGAAAACAGCAGCAAAGCTCTGGAGATTCAATCTTCTTAGCGAAGTCGGCAAGGTCTTCCAACGGTCAGACTAGGATCGATCGTCTTGATCGATTCGGACGGAGATGGATTTCCCTATCTCAAATCAAGAGACAAAAGATCTCTGGTTAGACGTGTGAGACGCTGTGCAAGACTTGGCTTCTATCACCGGGGATCTGGAGGAGATCGAGATCAGCAACGGTGATCACTGTACGAGCGGCAGCGACGGAGACGGAGCAGGTTCGCGAATTTAGGGTTTGACGGCCGCTGGCTTTCGTATTCTGTATCCGTGTCTTAACATTGTACACCAATACTTGTGTATTTATACATTAGGTCATAAAGATGACCGTTGTGGGCCCCACCAAAGCAAAGACCTAAGTCTGGTTCAAAATACCGCTGGAAACCTAGACCGGTCCAGGAAATGTCAGAAATTTGCCCAAGTCAAATTCGGCGAGAATCGTATGTGATTCTCGACGAATAGGCGAGAATCACTTACGATTCTCGCCAAATTCTACTTGGCGAATTCTAGCATCACAGGTTAAACAGGCCGGGGAGAATCGGCGGGAATCACATTTGATTCTCGCCGAATTGTCGAGAATGCAAAGTCATTCTCGACGAATCGTCGAGAATCACTTAGTGATTCTCGACGATTCTGCCTTGAGAGGATTTTCTGACTGCGTCGAGACAGCCGGCACAACCTGGCGAGAATCATCTAGTGATTCTCGACGAATCGGCGAGAATCACTTAGTGATTCTCGACGATTTACACTTAGACGATTCTCGTCTTTCAACCCGTGAGCTGGTCTTTGGCCCATCCTTGCTCCTTGTCTGCTCTTGCTTTATCATAGCCCTGTACTTGAAATTAAGTACACCCCAATAGAGAGAGTACACGTAGGCCAACACACTGATCTGCTCAATGAGGGATTACGTCGCGCAGACCCGTGTATATTGACCCACTGCACCCTGACATTGGTGTGTACTAAGCGTGGAATAACTGCAAGCACAACTTAAAAGATTTCATCAAACACACTGTCTATTTACCTTGGCTTGCTCAGGGGCTTCTTCAAATCAGGTACATTGTGGATACAATACCCAACAAAAACATCATGCAATCCACTTAGCTCTGTGGACAACGCCAACCGGTACACTGCCTCTCCCACTCGCTCGATGACCTTGAATGGTCCCAAAAATCTCGGACTCAGCTTCTTGAGTCGGCGAATTCGTGAAACGCCTTTGAATGGCTTGATCTTAAGGTACACCCAGTCGCCCACAACGAATTCCACATGTCTGTGGCGAGCATTGAAATACTTCGACTGCCGATCTTGAGCTACCTTCATGCGCTCTTGGATGGTCCGCACTAGCTCACTTGCGTCGGCTACCACTTCTTTCCCCAAAAGCTTTTTGTCTCCCGCCTCTGTTCAAGACATCGGTGTTCGACACCGCCTCCCATAAAGAGCTTCATATGGCGCCATCTTGATACTAGCTTGGTAGCTATTGTTATAAGCAAACTCCACCATGAAGAGGTGATCCTCCCACTTCTTGCCGAAGTCGAGAGTACACATCCTTAGCATATCTTCCAAAGTACAGTTCGTTCTCTCAGTTTGCCCATCGGTTTGAGGATGAAAGGCCGTACTGAACTTGAGTTTTGTGCCCAAGCTCTTCTGTACCAACCGCCAATCCTTAGACGTGAAACGTCCATCCCGGTCGCTGACTATACTCTTCGGAATCCAATGAAGTCGTACAATATTGCGGACGTACAACTCCACCAACTTTTCCACACCGTCCTCCTTCCGGTTTGGGATGAAATGTGCCACTTTGGTCAAGCGGTCCACAATCACCCAGATGGCATCATTACCCTGCTGCGATCTAGGCAATCCATGCACAAAATCCATGGAGATGTCATCAAATTTCCATTCGGGGATTGGAAGAGGCTTCAAGAACTCGCCCGGCTTCTGACACTCGGCCTTCACCAAGGCATAAGTTTGGCACCGACTCACACACAAAACTACGTCCCGCTTCATCCCAGGCCACCAATAGGACTTCTTCAAATCCAAGTACATCTTTGTACTGCCCGGGTGAATGGAGTACTTAGTGAAGTGGGCCTCAAACATCAACTCCTCAAGGAGCTTGCCGAACTGTGGTACACAAATCCTTCCGCCCTTCCTCAGAATCCCATCAAACATCTCCCAGGCGTTACCCTCTCCCTTTAGAGCTTCCTCCACGAAAGGTTGGAACTCCGCATCTACACGGGTCGCTTCCCGAATACGATCGCATAAGTCACTCTGCATCTCAATCCAATTTAGTCGAGCCACGCTAGACTCGCCTCTTGCCACACATTCAAAACCAAGGGACTCCCAGTCCCGCCTTAACCGCTCATCGTGAGCTTCAATCCAATTTCCTTGCCCCGAGTATTTCCTACTCAAAGCATCTGCCACCACATTGGCTTTCCCTGGCGTGTACTGGATCGCCATCTCGTAGTCCCCAAGGAGCTCGACCCACCTGCGCTGCCGCATATTTAGGTCCTTCTGATCTAGGAGATACTTTAGACTCTTGTGGTCCGTGAAGATCTCCACCTTTGCACCATAAACGTACTGCCTCCACAACTTCAAAGCAAAAATTACCGCCGCCAACTCCAAATCATGGACGGGGTAATTTCTCTCGTGGGGCTTCAGCTGCCTCGACCCAAAAGCTATCACACTACCATGCTGCACCAACACGCACCCTAGAGCGCATCCGGATGCGTCGCTGAAAATCTGGAACCCTTCGGTCCCCTTTGGTAGACTTAGGATCGGCGCCGTCATTAGCCTTTCCTTCAGGGTTTCAAATGCCTGATTGCACTCTTGAGTCCATACAAACTTTTGATCCTTGCGAGTTAGTGAAGTGAGGGGTAGAGCTATCCTCGAAAAGTTTTCCATAAACCTTCGGTAGTACCCGGCTAGTCCAAGAAAACTTCGGACTTCCGCCACGGTCCTCAAAACTGGCCACTCTCTGATGGCTTCTACTTTCGTTAGATCCACCGCCACCCCGTCCCCACTGATTACATGGCCCAAAAACGCCACCTTCTCCAACCAAAACTCGCATTTCGAGAACTTCGCATAGAGCTGGTTCTCTCTCAACACTTGTAACACTATCCGCAAGTGCAACTCATACTCCGCTTCCGACTTGGAATACACCAATATGTCATCGATAAAGATGACTACGAACCAGTCCAAATATTCATGAAACACTCGGTTCATCAAGTCCATGAACACGGACGGCGCGTTCATCAGCCCGAACGGCATCACCGAGAACTCAAAATGACCATACCTCGTACCAAACGCGGTCTTGGGTATGTCTTCGTCACGAATCTGCAACTGATAATATTCGGACTTCAAGTCCAACTTGGAGTACACCACCGATCCCACCAACTGGTCGAAGAGATCGTCTATCCGAGGAATCGGATACTTATTCTTGACAGTCAATTTTTTCAACTCTCGGTAGTCCATGCACAGACGCATACTACCGTCCTTCTTCTTTACGAATAACACCGGCGCACTCCACGGTGAAGAGCTGGGCCTGATATACCCTTGCTCCAAAAGCTCCTGCAACTAAACCTTGAGCTCGGCCAACTCCTTTGGTGCCATCCTAAAGGGTGGACGCGACACTGGTCTAGCGTCGGGCACCAACTCGATGGAGAAATCAATCTCCCGCCGAGGAGGTGCTCCTGGTAGCTCGTCATGAAATACATCACCAAACTCCACCACCACGGGCACTTCTCCAAGAGACAGCTGGAAAGGCTAACCTCCAACAACGCTACTAGAGCTACACCCCCCTGGTTAACAGCTCGCACTAGTTGAAGTGCCAAAACTAGGGAACAGGCCACTCCATGCAGGCCCTCAAACTTGACTTCTGCTTGCCCCACGCCCCTCAGGGTTACCACCTTGGACAAACAGTCGATACTGGCACGCTGCTACGCTAGCCAATCCATCCCCAAAATCACATCGAACTCGGACAACGGCAAGATCGCCGCTACCAACATGAAGTCGACTCCCTCAAGACTCCAACAAATCCGTCCTTTAGCCCTGGTTGTCATAAACGACCCATTGGGCATGCGCACTTTCAACTCTGAGCCCATTGAGAGGGACTCAACTCCAATCCTCCGGGTGAAACTTTCCGCAAGGAAGGAGTGCGACGCTCCCGTATCAAAAAGTACCCTAGCGGGGTACCCAGATACCACTACAAAGCCTACACACATGCATCAAACATAAAAAGGCTTGAAAGGAAGAAATCTACGATGCAGGTTGAACTCTCATACCTGTCACCACATCGATTTGGCGGATTGCTTCCTGCTGCGCAAGGTTGTAGGCCCTTGCCTGCACTGGTTGAAACCGGGAAGCACTCGACTCCGCCATTTTCCCTTTCTCCGCGGCACTGGGGCCGGAGCGCACAGTTTGCTCCTGCCTTGGCTCTTGCTCCGTTCCCCCTTGGGTACAAAATCTTACTATGTGGCCTGGCTTGCCACAACTATAGCACGTCTGAGGGCCCTTAGAGCGTGACCCTCCGGACGTCCAATTACTCTTCTCGCCTGACTTATATGGGGAAGGCTTCTTCTTCCATCGGCTCCCTTCCGCCTTTCCGTGGGACTGAGCAGGCTTCTTCTCTTCCCCCTGTTTGGGCGTGAAACCCTTGCGATGCTGGGATTGCTCCATGTCACTCTCCAAAATTCGGGCCGCCTCCACCAATTCATTGAAACACGCACGTTTCATCGATATGAGGGGTTGTCTTAGATTCACCCTCAATCCAAGATAGAAGAGATTGTCCCTCTCTTCATTGTCTGCCATGGTCGTTCCCGCATAACGACCCAAGCGAGTAAATTACTGAACATACTCATCCACTGACTTGTCTCGCTGTACCAGATGTAGGAACTGCCTCTGGAGGGCTAACCTCGTTGAGGCGGGAATGTACTTCTTCAGGAAGGCATTCCCAAATTCCTCGATGGACGGTGTGCGTCCTAGAAATTGCCGGCCACTGTGGCTCACCCACCATAACTTGGCATCTCCCTCCAACAAAAAGGCTGCAAACTCTGCCTTTTTCTCTTCGGGCGCCTCTGCCGCCCTCAGAAGCTCCTGAATTCTAGCACACCAATCCTCTGCATCTGTGGGCGTGCCGATTCCCTTGAAGGTTGGAGGGTGGAAGCTCAGAAAGTACTTCATCTGCCGGTCCCCCTGCCCGACAACCACTCTCTCGGCCTGCGGCTCCGCCCGCCTGGCCTCCTCAACTTGCATGGTCGCTGCCGTGACCGGGGTAGAAGGAGTTGCTACCTGAGCAACGGGAGCTACTACCTGTGCTGTCGCTGCAGCTTGGGCCACCACCATCACTTCTGCAAGCATACGGCAGAATTCGGCCGGTGTGACCCCCATCCCTAGCGGACCTTGCGCAGTCGCACTACTTGCCGAGAGCTCTTCTCTTGGCCTCGAGGTCCCAGCCTCGTTGCTTGCACTCTAAACACAAGCAAGAAAATGCAAATCAGTCTTTAATTGAAAGACTCGAACACAAGGACACTCATGGTCCCGCGATACTCCTATGTGGATAACTTCTTATACGCGACTCGACTTATACTTTCGACCGCAAAACTTCTCATTGGAACGCCAACCTCCCTCTGATACCAAATTGTAACACCTCCCCTATAAAGACCATATAATATGGGTCCAGCCGGGGCCCCACAACATACGGACGCCACAGCTTTAGTATTAAAAGATGATTTGAAAACTACCCAATCTCAAAACTCCAGACAAACACAGCGGAAACAGAACATTAAACGACAGAAGTTATCCACTAACGATAGAGTATCAAATGGCCTTAAGGCCTTACACAATAATAGTCCAAAAATATAAATGTGCCAAGCACTCCTAGGCTATCTCGGCATTCAAGCCGGACATAAACATAACAAGAGTAGCAAACACAAAAGGAAAATCCAAGCACAGCAACACTTCATGAGGCTTAGGGCTTTTCGCCCGGCACGCTAGCTCCTGCATGCGATCCTTGGCCTGTAAGGATTTGAAGTAACGTGGGTCAGCAAAGGCTGACCTCTACTGTATAACAAACACATCTCCTCCCGGCTGTCCCTAACGGACCCTGGGGTACCACTCCACCTGCAAGTTAGCACTTTGTATACCAAAAGTGCATATATATTAAAGCAGTAAAACAGGCTTGGATGTCTCATACAGCATACATGTTTTCTATGTTTTGTAAAAAGTGAAAGGGGGCCGACTATGCAACATGAATGTAACCCGGGTTTCACCCAAGGCTCCCTAGCTCGTATGCATCTAGTACAACATCAAACACTGGGTACTTCCATTTCCCCATTGGCTTAAAGCCGCAAAACAAGGGAACCACCATGTCCCTAAAGGCACACACGCCGTCACACGGAACCTTGCAAAGGCCCCACTCGCACAAGGGTCATATGCCCCGGGGCTTGCCCGCACATTCTGACTTCGCACGTCAGGGTTCCGTCTCATACTTACCGATTCTAAGAAGCCTTGCTGGACCCCACCCGCTCATGGACACATTGCCCGGGCTTGCCCTCCGCTCGACATTCTCGTCAGTCCACACAAGGGGCTAGTCTCGTCGGGACACTTCCCCCACATGACTTGCGCATCACGGGATAGCCAGCCGACCACGGAGACATAGCCGCGCCTTTGTACAGCACAAACAAAGGTTTCCCCACCCCAATCACCATTCGCACCGTGTCTTTCCCGTGCTCCAAGGAAACCATCTACCGCACAACACGGAGCTAACCTTGTCCGGTTCCGACCACGAGTACTCACTCAAATATAAGGGGGAAAACACATACTTACAACGGCGTATTGCTGCAACGGATTTCTACCGAATCCCCGAAGCTCGCTATGCAACATCACCGGGTCGGACTAACGGTCACGACCACGGCTTCACCCACAATGCCTAATCCGCTAACGGAGCGGATCTCTAATGCAAAGCATACCGGGATGTACATACTCAACCCGGAGGTTCCTCTTGAACCTAGGCTACACGAATCCCTCTCATTTGAGAGATTAAGTGCTCAAAATACGAAAGGAAGGGGATGCTATTCATGCATCCTAAATCCTAAAAACCGAGAGGAGAAGTGTCATTACCTTCCGTCCCCTCTTCCTAGCCATGGAGAAGATTTGCTCGGTTGAACACCACCGCAACGCTCCCACCTTCGCGGATCTGAACTCCGCTCGCGAAACGGACCTCCGAAGCTTCGCCGGCGGCCAGAACTTGGCCTCCTTGCTCTCCCTTCTCTCTAGAACTTAGAGAGATAAAATAAATTGGGGAATGATGGTTTGGAACCCTTTTCTCGGCCTTAAACCGCCCAGGGATGCCCCCCACCATTGGATCTTCCAAAGAAAAGAACGAACGGCCACGATCGGAACCCAAAATAGAAAATCTGGGCCGAACACGGGTTGCAACACGGCCGTGTGCATGGCCGTGTTAGCCATTCGCCGTCTCGACCGATTCGAAAACCAGCACATGACCTTTGACACGGCCTTTGACACGGCTTCCGACACGGCCGTGTCGCCGTTGACACGCCCGTGTCGAGGCCCGTGTCACTCCCCCCTACCGACCAACATTCCCAGCCAGAGAAGGACACAGCCCAAGACACGGCCAAAGACACGGCCCTCGACACGCCCGTGTCAGCCCCGACACGGCCGTGTCGTGACCCGTGTCACGCCTAGCAGAATAAATTCTGCGAACAACCCGAGAAGGACACGGGCAGGAACACGCCTGTGTCCTAGGCCGTGTGCCTTCTCGCCGATCGTCGACCAACACGGCTCGGCGACCCAGGCGCAACACGGATCGACGACCCAGGCGCAACACGGCTTGTGACACGGCCGTGACAGGTCGTGTGCCTACCCCCAAAACCCAAACATGGCCAAAACGACGCCGTTGATTCCTCTTCCAAGTTTTGGGGTGTTACAGAAGCTATGAAGGTGGAGAGTAACAAATGTAAGAAGGTTGCGGCGGAACTAGTCTTGCAGTTCTATGAGAATAAGCAACAGTAATAAAAGTATGAAAGAAAGAACATGAAATATGTAACCTTAACTTATACAAAAACACATAAGCTAAGGGATCTTCTGCAAGTCTCCCATCGTATAAAAAGTCTCATACCAATTTATACGACAGGGTGTCGCTTTACAAGCAAGCGATATCTATAAACTGAATATAAACCTTAACTTATAAGAACGCTCATGCAAACTTATAAGCTAAGGGGTCATTTTGTAGGGCATATTGTATTAAGCATCACATACCACTTTATACAATAGGAGTTAGGGGTTGATGCAATGATGATGCTATGACATGCAAATATATTATGATGTGGTCATGCAAGTGCAACTCACCTACACGACTCTGTGCACACATACCTTTAGTTCCCAATTTTTTGAGCCAAACCTCCCAGGATACATCCGTAGTGACAAACGGAAGCGGTGGGTTGGGCCTCGCCCACCTCTAAACTGGTATCAGCACTACCAGTCAGACTTATCGTATGCCTCAATGCTGGTGAACTAAGCGGAGCTCCTACGTACTATTTTCCTGTTGGTCCAACGGACTTAGTTTGGCTAAGTGTAAAACCACACCCGCCGAGTCAACGTACTGGTGTCGGTAAGACAACCATCCAATATCGAAAACCCACCACCTTATACCTTATGCACATGCACATTAATGTATTATCCACCGAGTCAAAGCTCACTAGACGATCCCGTCCATTACAATCAACAACCGTGCAAAAGATCACCGGGCAAACTTGTCCATCACCCAAACCCCCGGGCCTACAACTTGTGTGAACCAACCTAACATACCAAGACATCAAGGTGAGTGAAAGTGAATATCTAATTATGCTAGTTACACTTGCAAGTTAGTTTGCCTAAGGTTTAGGTTAGCCCAGGACTGCTCCCGGTATACCCAGTGAAGGGTTCTCAAAGGGCACTTGGAACTATGATGGTAGCTGAAGCCCATCATTCCCTTTCGGAAGACACATATTATTATAGGTTACCTCCCTTTACCCATTCCCTTTTTGTGTTATGTTGGACCAAACCTAGTGTTATTTGACTCTTTCTCCCTTCGGGAAAGACGATCCTTCGCCGATCCCGAACGCCACCTAACACTAGTCAATTCCATACTTTACTCAACCTATCTTCCAGAGATTCCCCCAATTGTTTATCCAATTCAGCAGACTATTAGAATCACAAACCCTATGATAGCACTCACACACCAACCTAGTTCCTACACATTAGCTAACTGCAGACCATCCTTAACGATATGAAGTACATAGTAGGTAGCACTATAATTATTCATCCAAATGCCTCAAGATAAATAATGGGTGTCTATCATGACCTAACTAGGCTAAATACAGTAAATTATATTTTCCTAATTTATCTGGCATTTATTTATTTTTCCCAAAAGATCCAGGTGCCACAAATTTAAACATGAAGTACCCTATAAATTCATGCAGGATGCCTAAAATAATTATGATAAATATAAGGCTTAATCAATACTGTAAATACAAAATATAACCATTTTTCCAGAAACTAAAGGACCCTAAAACTATTTTGGTAATATATCTTATTTTCCTTCAATAATGAAGTAAGTACAACAAATAATCATCCAAAAATTATTAATTAATTTTCTAATGCAACTACTGTCCTACCAATATTATTGATAATGTTTCATGATTTAAAAGCAGGAAATAAGCTCTGGATAAATTAAACATCAAATTCCCAAAATGATGGGTTTGTATAGTAAGTACTGCAAAAATCTTCTAATCATAATGAATTAATTTCTCCAAGTAGTTATTGACATAAAAGCAATAGTGACCAAATTTCATAATTTTTGTAATATGAAAATAGCTTTAAATAAATTATTGACCATAAATGCCCCGTTTGAATCTTGTGAAGAAAGTACTGAACTTAATAAACTAAATTTTTTTATAAAATTAAGGGATAATCATCTTGACCAAAAACATCTCTTGCCCATGTTTCATAGGATTTTAATGAACAAAATTATCCTAACAAATTAAATAAAATTTAGGGCTATATTATGTATAACAAGTGGAGTGCTAAAAATATTGTTCATAAAATTCCAATAAATTCACTAAAGGTTCTATCTAACCTAAAATCCATGTTACCTAAGTTTCATACCCCTTTAGTAAGTCTTTGTGGCTTATTCTATATAAACAGTGGTTATGCCCTAAGCTAGGGATAGGGTTTTTAGATGTCCATCCATCTCTAAATCCTCTAAGATTCATACCAAAGGGCTTAGGCTATGCGGTCATCATTTCCACCAAATTACAAGATAACATAAGTGCATTTTCCCCCATACCCTTCACAACCCTCAAAAGCCCCTCCTTAGGGTTTGAGTTTGAATCCTATTGCAACAATAACCTAGACTATCCCATAATCCCTAAGGGGGTGTTATAGGTCATGTCAAGTCAATGGTCAAAATATCATCCTCTGTTGAGGTGATTTGACCACTCATCCTCAAGGTGAACTTTTTAATTAAGAACCCCTCCTTAAGGCAAAATTAGGGTTAGGTCTTTACCTATCCAAAACACTTCCAAAAGAGGTGAAATTTTATACAGAGCAATATCATGATACCAGGGACCAATCACCAAAATATGGGAGGGTTTGGAGGTCATTAGACACTTCAATTAAATCCTATATGGATTATTAATATTTTAAAAAAACTATAGAACAATTATATCCAAAAATTCCCATTTTTAGATATGTTTTTGATATAGCTAAGAATGGCCACCACCCAAAATTTCAAGCCTTTTGGATGGCTGGATTGTTGGGGGCACTCAATTTATTCTCTTATCAACCCTATGTATAGATCTCACAAAAAGGTGGATGTGGCTTAACCAGGATTCCAAATTGGTTCAAACAAATTTTAAAATAAACTAGAATCATACATCTATAATTTTCATGTTAACTAGTTTTCCTGAATCAGCCTTTAAGTATTTTTAATATTTAATTCAAAACCACCCTAAAACTGTGACAGAAATGAAATAATTCCAAATTAAATAAATCGGTCAGCACGAATCTTAAAGCAGCTAAATCGACGGCATCTGGTTGTCTTCAACCTCCAGCCAATGGCTCAGATCAACCAATCTTGGCAGTTTTGCAGGCCGATTTCCCGGCAAACTAGCCACCTTCCCGGCCGGCCACCGCCACCACCACCTTGGTGGAGTTGGTGGCTACCTCCAGCCGGCGTCATGGCCGCCGGAGATGGCTATTTCGGTTAACCCGAGGGGTTAATTTCCCCCGTAAAACCAGAGAATCGAAACCTTGGATCGGGCCTAATTGATCCCAATTCTTGTCCTAATTGATTCCTTAGATCTACCCATAGAAAAAGGAGAGGAGGAGGAGGACCATTAGCCGTGCTTGCCGATGGGTTTGGTGGTGGTGCGCCATGGTCGGATTTTGGAGCTTTCGGTATGTTATAACCATGCAGTGGGAGGGCTCGATTCCTTCAAAAAAATTGTGGAAACTCCTCCACTCTGCCTAGTGAAGCTTTTAAAGTCATCAAATGGGTGAGGGGAAGGGTCTAGGCTTCAAAGCCATTTATGGCCATGAAAGGTGAAATTCGTCCATGGCATATCTATTATATTATGCCACCTAGAGGCTAGGGAAAACCCTTGGTATCCTCTAACTAATGAGGGGAAGATGAATTAAGGCTTTGGAATGAATTGGAGAGGAACTCTTGCTCTCCCATAGCCATTAATGGCTTTCTCTCCCCTCTTTCTCTCTCTTCCTTATGGGAGAAATTAAATTCAGTCACTTTTATGGCTGGTTATGGTTACTAAACTTCCTCAAAACGGATGAGGGAGAATATATTCAGCCCTTGGAATCAATTAAAGAGTCCCTTGGTCTCCCTTGGCCATTAATGGTCCCTTTAAACCACTTTCTCTCTCTTCCATTAAAGGGTAAAATGGAGTTTTCTCTCCCCTAGTCATCAAGGCCAAATTTTCTCATCTCCCTAGATATTGGCAGGCCATAACCCATATGAATAATAATAATGAGGTTAGCCCAAGTGGGGGAAATGGGTTTGAGCTTAGGTTAGCCCATTCGGGCTAATTTGACATATTTCAATAATTGAGTTGACCTTGGTCAAATTGACCATTTGGGTTGACCCCAATGGGTCCTTGGTGACCCATTAGCCTCCCTTAGGTCTTGGTAGTGTTGGGTAGGGTTGACTTGGCACCTTGGAGGTCACTTGACCCTTTGTAGGGGCACTTTGAGCACATTGGGGCTAGAGTTGACTTGGGTCAACTTAGCCTCTTGGGTTGTCCCCAATGGGTCCTTGGTGACCCATTGAACTCACTTAAGGTCTAGTAAGAATTAGTTAAGGTTGGTTGGGCATATTGGAGGTCATTTGCCTCTTAGTTAGGGCACTTTGACCTTTTTAGGGCTAAGGTCGACTTGGGTAAAATCAGCCTCTAAAGTTGACCCCAATGGGTCTTTGGTGACACATTGACTTCACCCTAGGTCTGGGAAGACCTAGGTAGGTTTTGTGTTGCACATTACCTGCATATTGACCTTAGTTAGGTAACCTTGTCCATTTTAGGCCTAGGATGATCCTAGGTCAACTTGGCTTGTCCATTTTCGGCCTAGGATGATCCTAGGTCAACTTGGCCACCCTTGGTTGATTTTAATGGACCCTTAGGGCTCTATTGGACCTTTCAATAGTTTAGTGATATTGTGGTGGGGTAATGGAGTCATGGTGAAGCCCTTTGGTCAACCTAAACTAGTCTTTAAAATTTTATTATTTGCGGACCATGGTGATCTCCACCTTCATGCCTAAACTCACTTGGTCATCTTGGGCTTCTTAGGGTTTTGTCATGACCTTATCATGACAAAACCACTTCTAGGGGTCTAGCTGGTAATGGGATGTTACAAATCCTAATAAACAAAAACAAAAATTTTGTCCTCGAAATTTAAGTTAGGTTTGCGGGGTTTCTACTGAGGGTAACTGCTTGTAATATCCCATGGTAAGTTCAATGTATACTTTACCCAGAGAGATCCAGGTACCTCCACTGCATTAGATTAAGTGGCTCCCAGGAATGCTCCTCCTCCCCATAGTTAGTCTACAATACCTTTACTAGTGGGACCTTCTTGAGCCGCAAGACCCGCACTGCTGTATCATCTATCCTGACCGGTCATCTTGTTACTGATTGATCAAAATCTGTCGAGCCATTTATGCCAAGAACCTGCTGTTCCAGCCATAGTAGAGCCTTCCTAAGAAAAGAGACATGGAATACATCGTGCAAACCCGCTAACTCCGACGATAGCTCCAGCCTGTAAGCCAATAGGACGATCTGCTCCCGGATCCTGTAACACCCCATATTCCATGGACTGAGCTTATTCCGCCCGCGTACCCACGAGACTCCATGCACTAGACGTATCTTCAGGAATCATGGTCTCCATCTTAAGACTCTACTTGGCAATGTCACGCATCGTAATATTTGGCTGGTCTGCTCTGGGCCTCCAGCATCTTATCTTGAAGTAGTCATACCCAGGTTTCTGGGTTCTTTATAAATTCTGAGTCAAGTGCCTTTGGATCCTCATCCTAGATCCATGATAATGGAATCTTGTACCTCCGTACGAGGGTGGAGAGTTGTGTTGAATGTCGGCCGAGTGTCCAGAAAAGCCAGGACTGACCTTTTCTCCTTGGACGTACACTATCCATCCTGATTCTACATGATCACCTTAAGCATATCATGATAACAGAATTCTACTCCCAAACTTCATGAAACAACCACGGGAGTTTTCTTCCGGGTCGGGGTGACCCTAGCTTCCTCGGCCAGTCTATCCTCGATATTCCCTTTATAATTATGCCCGGAGTGGGGATGAGGAATCCTGTGTACGAAAATCCCTAATTATACCCTCAAACTTCGTCTCTAACTCAGGTAGTGTATGGTAATTGTGCCTCTTTCTTCACTCCAGGGAGATACATGTTCTGAGATACACCATACTTCTGGTGATACATTATAGCGATTAAATTTTTACCTTCTAAGATATCCTGAATCTTGTTACCCATCATCTAATTTTTTGTAATCATAGTTAATCCTCGTCTTATCACCAAGTCATTGTCTTGGTAATGCTACAGTTCATCATTCCGAACATGTTTTTACAAAATCTTATCTTCGCCCGAATAACGTCGAATAATACCGACTTTAATCTCACTATGTTTGTTATGCCTCATACTCTAAATAAGATCTAAGGAAACCCAAGTAAATACTAATTCATCCAATAAACAAAGGACAAGTCCCAAATAAACAAAAGGTAAGCCCCCAATAAATAAAAGATAAGCCCCTACCTATCTTGGGCTAAGTATCTTTGATATTACCATGCTATATCCGTCCCAGCTGGGTGCACAATCCCTAGGGCATCAATCTTCGACTTGGGGTTCCACCCTTAAACCTTTTGATATACTTCATACTCTAAACCATCAGAGTCAAATTTACGACAACCTTAACCGGGTCAACATGTTCCCAATCCCAACTGTGTCACTTCCGAACTTGAGTTCCTATCCAACCCTCGATTTTTTTCTTGGTGGTTTTATTCAGGAAATTTTGTTACTGGTACGAGGTTTGAGACTATGTGTCTTCTCCCATTCTACTAATGGTTATTGGTCTCAATTCTCTTTAAAGCAATCCTATCAGTTTGATTAATGGACCGTAGGGTCACAAGATTTTACGTCTTAGGTTTCCATTCTCGTGTTGAACTTCTCCTTTATTCTCTTTGGGTATCTCATTATCTTAACCAAGTTCATACAAAATGTCTATTTCTGACTAGGGCATACTATAAGTTGTCATGGTTAGACATGAGTCCTAGTGGGTTGAGTCTAACTCGTTAGCTAGAGAACTATAAAATGAGATCTTCGAGCCGGAGGTGCTCCCTACTCGGGCAGGGTTTGTCGTAGGCTACAAAGAAGAATTAAAATTAATGAAGAAGTGGACTTTTACATGTGATTTCCCTTATGGGCACACTAAAACATCACCTGCCCAAGTTTCATAGGATTTTAATGAACAGAATGATCCTAATAAATAAAATATCATTTAATGCTATATTATGTATGACAAGTGGAGTGCTAAAAATATTGTTCATAAAATTCCAATAAATTCACTAAAGGTTCTATCTAACCTAAAATCCCTGCTACCTAAGTTTCACACCCCTTTAGTATGTCTTGGTAGCTTATTCTACACAAATAGTGGTTATGCCCTAAGCTAGGGTTACGGTTTTGAGATGTCCATCCATCTCCAAATCCTCTAAGATTCATACCAGAGGACTTTGGCTACTCAGTCATCATTTCCACCAAATTACAAGATCACACAAGGGCATTTGCCCCAATACCCTTCACAACCCTCAAAAGCCCATCCTTAGGATTTGAGTTTGAATCCTAGGGAAAAACCACACAAGACTACTCCATAATCACTAAGGGGGTGTTATAGGTCATGCCAAGTCAGTGGTCAAAATATCAGCCTCTGTTGAGGTGATTTGACCACTCATCATCAAGGTGCACTTTTTTTACATAAGAACCCCACCTTATGAAAAATTATGGTTAGGACTTTACCTATCCAAAACAGCTCCTAATGAGGTGAAATTTTATACAGAGTTATATCATGATGCCAGGGACCACTCACACAAATTTGGGAGGGTTTGGAGGTCATTAGACCCTTCAATTAAATCCTATATGGATTATTAAATTTAAAAAAACTATATAAAGTTTATATCCAAAAATTCCAATTTTTGGATATGCTGTTGATATAGCTAAGAATGGCCCCTACCAAAAAATTCAAGCCATTTTGATGGATGGATTGTTGGGGGCAGTCAATTTATTCACTGATAAACCCTATGTATAGATCTCACCAAAAGGTGTACTGTGGTCTAACCATGACTCCAAATTGGTTCAAACTAAATTAAAAATAAAATAGACTCCTAGATCTATAATTTTCATGTTAATCAGTTTTCCTGAATCAGCTTCTAAGTATTTTTAATATTTAATTCAAAACCACACTAAAACTGTGTTATAAATGAAATAATTCCAAATTAAATAAATCGGTCAACATGAATCTTAAAGCAGCTAAACCGTCGGCATCAGGTTGTCTTCAACCTCCAGCCGACGGCTCAGATCAACTCGTCATTGCTGTTTTGCGGTCTAATTTCCCGGCCACCCAGCAACCTTCCCGACCGGCCACCGCCACCACCACCTTCTTGGAGGTGGTGGCTACCCCCAGCCGACGTCACGGCCGCCGGAGCTGGCTATTTCGGCGAACACGAAGGGTTAATTTCCCCCGTAAAACCTTAGAATTGAAGCCTTGGATAAGGCTCAATTGAGCCCGATTCTTGTCCTAATTGATTCCTAAGATCTACCCATAGAAAAAGGAGAGGAGGAGGAGGACCTTTAGCCGTGCTTTTCAATGGGTTTGGTGGTGGTGCGCCATGGCCGGATTTTAGAGCTTTGGGTATGTTATAACCATGCAGGGGGAGGGCTCGATTCCTACAAAAAAAATTTTGAAACTCCTCCCCTCTTCCTAGTGAATCTTTAAAAGTCATCAACTGGGTGAGGGGAAGGGCCTAGGCTTCAAAGCCCTTTATGGACATGAAAGGTGAAATTTGGCCATGGCATATCCATTGTATTCAAACACCTAGAGGCTAGGGAAAACCCTTTGTCTCCTCTAACTAATGAGTGGAAGGTGAATCAAGGCTTTGGAATAAATTGGAGAGGAACTCTTGCTCTCCCATGGCCATTAATGGCTTTCTCTCCCCTCTTTCTCTCTCTTCGTTATGGGAGAAATTCAATTCAGCCACTTTATGGATGGTTATGGTTATTAAACTTTCTTAAAATTGATGCGGGAGAATAGTTTAAGCCCTTGGAATCAATTGGAGAGGCCCTTGGTCTCCCGTGGCCATGAATGAACCCTTTAAACCACTTTCTCTCTCCTCCATTAAAGGGTAAAATGGAGTTTTCCCTCCCCTAGTCATCATGGACGAATTTGTTCATCTCCCTAGCCTATTGGCAGCCCATAACCCATATGAATAATAATAATGAGGTTAGCCCAAGTGGGGGAAATGGGTTTGAGCTTGGGTTATCCCATTCGGGCTAATTTGACATATTTCAAGGATTGAGTTGACCTTGGTCTAATTGACCATTTGGGTTGACCCTAATGGGTCCTTGGTGACCCATTGGCCTCTCCTAAGGTCTAGGTAGGGTTGGGTAGGGTTGACTTGGAACTTTGGAGGTCACTTGACCCTTAGTAAGGGCACTTTGACCACTTTGGGGCTAGAGTTGACTTGGGTCAACTTAGCCTCTTGGGTTGTACCCAATGGGTCCTTGGTGACCCATTGACCTCACTTAAGGTCTAGGAATACTTATTTAGGGGTTGTTTGGCATATTGGAGGTCACTTGCCTCTTAGTTAGGGAACTTTGACTTTTTTTTGGCTAAGGTCGACATGGGTCAACTCAGCCTCTAAAGTTGACCCCAATTGGTCTTTCGTGACCCATTGAATTCAACCTAGGTCTGTTAGGACCTAGGTAGGGTTGGTTGGCCACATTAGGGGCACATTGACCTTAGTTAGGCCACCTTGCCCATTTTAGGCATAGGATGATCTTAGGTCTACTTGGCTACCATGGGTTGATTTCAATTGACCCTTAGGGCTCTAATGGACATTCCAATAGTTTAGGGATATTGTGGTTGGGTCATGGAGTCATGGTGAAGCCCTATGGTCATCCTAAAATGGTCTTTATAATTCTACTATTTGCACACCTTGGTGATCTCCACCTTCATGCCTAAGCTCACTTGGTATTCTTGAGCTTCTTAGGGTTTTATCATGACCTAGTCATGAAAAAATCACTCCAAGGATTCTATCTTGAAATGGGATGTTACAACACGCCCCCAGGTCACGCCCTCCCACGGCTTGTACTTAAGGCGTGTAACCCAATAGGAATGAAGCTACGGTCCGATGTCAAAAACAAGGAAAATTCAGTTTACACGCCCTCGGTCATGCCCGTGTACTGTTGGAACATGGTTTCACACTCCTTAGGTTTGAGAATATCAACTCCCTGCTTGTATTTGATAAGATTGGTTGTGTGATAGAGTGTGCAGGCTGACAGGTGAAAGGAAAGGAGAAGAGCTTCAAAAGGTTACTACCGCCCGGCGATAACCTTATCGCAGCGCGGTAACCATCTCGATCGACGCATATCGGTTCGATGGTCGACGGCCCAATTATCAGCTAAGGAAGGATCGTCGACAATCAAAAGCTACCGCCCGGCGACAGGACGCTACCGCCGGCGGTATCCGGTCGACGTGCATCAAGGGGACGATCGTCGACGATGGTACCTACCGCTCAGGCGATAGTCTTATCGCAGGCGGTAGAATTATTTGGCGAAATGGCGCTATCGCTCTGACTGGGCGCGGTAACCATTACCGCCCGGCGATAGCTCTCTTGAAACGGCAGTTTCCTTAATGAGCAGTTATAGTTGCCGTTTCGGGAGACGTGTGGAGACAGCTGGCAGGCGTTACGCGCGAACTTACCGCCCGGCGATAGAGTTATCGCAGGCGGTAGTCTATTTTCTCCAAGACGTATAAAAAGCAGCGCCGTTTCCTCAAGACAAAAGCCTCCAGAGATTATTGACGAAGTGCTCCAGGAATACCAAGTTCGGCCGTCTTCCTACGACCGTACTACTCATCTTCGTCTAAGAAAAAGCAAGGCTTCTTCCTCCCGTTCGAGATCGAAGAACTCCGGCGATCAAGGCTTCGCATCGTCTACGTCTAGCGACCGGGTGCTTTCCATCGAAGATCACAAGCACCGGCCGTAGATTTATCCGGAGAACTTCTCAAGAGGGAGAACCTAAACTTTAACGAATATATTTTGTAATCTCTTTTTGTATCTTTTTCTTCTTCTATTGTTGTAAGTGGTAAGGGAAATTGACCGGGGAAGGTCGTCGGAATCCGGGTTGGATTCCGTGGAAAATCGTCCCGGGATTTGGGGCGTCTAGATCGGGGATCTAGCGGTGCTCTAAGACCCTTCCGGGTGTGGAGGTGAAGAGCGGCTCTAAGACCTTTCGGGGAGAAAGTGAGAGAGCCAACCGGTCCGGGTTTTGGGTCGGTATAGAAAACCCAAAGTTTTCTTCTCTTCGTCTTTGATCTTCGACGTCATGAAGATCGTACTGTAAAACATTCATCTTGTACTTGTATGAAATTGATTGTTATTGAATTTAATACTTGTGTTTTAAATCTTCACTTGTGGTGTGGTTTACGTTAAGATTCCGTTTATTCAAGCGAAATTTATAAAACCTTATTCACCCCCCCCCCCCCTCTAAGGTTGGCCTCCGGATCCAACAAGTGGTATCAGAGGAGGTTACTTCGAATAGGCTTAACCACCTGAAGTAAGATGGCCAACCCAGTGCATGCTTTCACTGAGGGACAAGGTGTGAGTCGTCCTCCACTCTTTATGGATAGTGACTATAGTCACTGGAGGACAAGGATGAAAATCTTTCTGATGACGCACAGCATGGACGTATGGGCCATGATAGAGACTAAGTACACCACACCCACTACCACGGTTGGAGAAGTCGTTCTTGAAAAACCGCGCGATAAGTGGGACGATGCGGACAAGCTTAGATGTACTAATAACGCCAAGGCTATGAATTCTCTATTTTGTGCGTTAGATAATACGGAATTTAATAGAATATGTAACTGCGAAACTGCCTTTGATATTTGGCGACTTCTTGAACTTACTCATGAGGGTACCTCGCAGGTGAAAGAATCAAAGCTGTTTCGGCTTGAATCCGAGTATGAACAGTTCCGGATGGAGATCGATGAAGATGTTGACAGCATGTACACAAGGTTCACCAAGATCGTCAACGCATCAAGATCTCTTGGAAAGAACTTTCCAAATGGTGATCTAGTGAGGAAGATACTGCGATCTCTACCTCCCCGCTTCAACCCCAAGGTGACTGCTATCGCTGAATCTCATGAAATCAGCGCCTTGGAGATTGAGAGTCTTATCGGAAACCTGAAGACTCATGAAGTGGAACTGAAGATACAAGCCGAGGAATATCCCAAGGAAATGAAGAAAAAGGGATTGGCTTTGAAGGCTTCAAAAGAGAGTAAAACCTCTGATTTCTCTGAAGAAGATGAAGAGGAAAGTCTCTATGTAAGGGAATTCAAAAAATTCATGAAGAACCCCAGAAAACAAGGGAAGTTCAAACGGTTTCTGAAGAAGGGAGTTGAAGAGGGTAGGAAGTGGAACAAGTCGGTAAAGGAGACCGATAGCGATGATGAAAAGTATCAGCCTGAATGCTTTCATTGTCACAAGCTGGGACATCTAAAAAGAGACTGTCCAAGACTCCAGAAGGAAGAGAAAGGAAAGGACAACAAGTATAAAGGGAAGAAGAAAGTACTGAAGGCTCTGACCTGGGATGAGGATGGATCGGAAGATTCGAGTAGCACCGACTCGGGAAGTGACAACGAAGCAAATCTGTGCCTCATGGGAAAAGGTCAAGAGGAATCTGAATCTGATGCTGAGTCCAGTGTCCAAAGCGACACTGAGGTAACTCCTCCTACTTACTCTGAATTACTTGAGATTTATGATCATGTAGTTGGTAGGTTAGAAGAAGTAACATCTAAGAAAAATTCCTTAAGAGCTGAAAATAAACGTCTAAACAAGAGTTTAGAAAAGCTGAAGAAAGAAGTAATTAAAATTGGGAAAGAGAAGGTGGAATGCCTTGAATGTCCTCACTTGGTAGCATCCATCGAGGAGGGTAAAGCAAGTCTCTCCAAGACATCCTTGAGACTAGTATCTCTCAAAAATGAGAAGAATGTCTTGGAGAAGAAGCTTCATATCTCCCTTGCTAAAGTTGAGGAAGGAAAGAAACAGTTTGCTAATCGATGTGTGATGTTAGTAACTGAGAACACCGCTCTAAAAGCGAGGATCCATGATCTCAACTGTGCGGTTCAAAAATTTGGTGTAGGCCAAAAATCTCTAAACATGCTATTGGGCGCACAGTGTCATGGGTCTGGAAAGTTTGGCATCGGCTATGTAAGTCCATCATCACCATTGGAGGACTATAGCACTCTGTCCATGCCTAAGTCAACAAATAAGATCAAAAATCTGAATACATTATCTCCTTCCTCTAGCAAGAGATCGAGTGAGGTGATGAAAGTCATTTCCTCAGCTTATGCTCTATGTGCCAACTGTAATAAGTTCGGACATGCTTCAAGCTCTTGCGGGAGGAAAGGTGCTAAACAAAACGCACAAGTCTGGCTACCAAAGTCTACTACCTACAAAATAGGTGGAACAACTTGGGTAACCAGATCTTTACTCTCATCTCCTTTTTAGGTATGTTGGCAGGCAAGGGACACAAAGAATGTGTGGTACTTGGACTCTGGATGCTCCAAGCACATGACGGGTGATAAAGATAAGTTCCTTAGCCTGGAAAAGAAGAGAGGTGGAGTGGTCACGTTTGGAGATAATGGTAAAGGAAGAATTCTGGGAATCGGCACAATAGGTAACAAGTTTTTCTCTATTTCAAATGTGATGTTTGTTGATGGTTTAAAACATAACCTTATTTCTGTAAGTCAACTAGGAGATAAAGGTATAGATGTTATTTTTGAATCATCATCGAACACGTGCAAACTCATTGATGCTAAAACCTCTAATGTATTGCTTGTAGCCCATAGAAATCACAATGTGTACACAGTTAATTTTGATGATTTCTCTTCGTCCAATCTAAAATGCCTAGTAACTAAGAATGAAGAACTAGACCTTTGGCATAGGAGATTAGGACACTCGGGTAGCAAGCTAATTATTAAGTTATCTAGAAAGAAACTTGTTAGAGGAATTACGTCTCTAAGCGGTAGTTTTAACGTTATGTGTGGGCCTTGTCAAAAGGGAAAATTTGTCAAAAACTCGTTTAAAAGTAAAACAGAGATTTCCACCTCTAGACCGTTAGAACTTTTGCACATGGATTTGTTTGGACCGCTTTCCACATGTAGCCTAGGAGGAAAGCGATATACATTCGTCATCATAGACGACTTTTCTCGTTATTGTTGGACAATATTTCTTGCCAACAAATCTGACACGTTTAGGGAATTCTCTACTTTATGCACGCGTATTCAAAATGAGAAAGAACTAAACATTAAGTGTATCAGATCAGATCACGGTGGAGAGTTTGAGAATGAGGATTTTTCGAAGTTGTGTGAGACTTTAGGGATTAAGCACGAATTCTCCGCTCCTCGCACGCCTCAACAGAATGGAGTGGTAGAAAGAAAGAATCGCACACTTCAAGAGCTAGCACGTACGATGCTCGCGGAGTTCAGCTTACCTCGATCGTTTTGGGCCGAAGCGGTCAACACGGCAAGCTACGTGATGAACCGTGTCATGCTTCGCCCACTTCTTAAGCGAACCCCTTACGAGCTCTACTTTGATAGAAAACCCTCCGTCTCGTACTTTAGAGTTTTTGGGTGCCCATGCTATATTCTGAACACTAAGGATCACTTAGGAAAATTCGATGAAAAATCCGATCTAGGCATATTCTTAGGATATTCTAGCAAAAGTCGAGCCTATAGGATTTATAATAAGAGAACCTTAGTGGTTGAAGAATCGGCTCATGTGCATTTTGATGAGAGTCCACCATCTAGTGAGCCTAGGATGTCCGAAGAAGAGGTTGAGGAGAGTGTTCCGGTTGAGAGTAACGAGGAGAGTGAGTCGCATGCATATGTGCCTCCTAAGGATCTAACGTTTACGAAACAACATCCTCGTGATCTAGTTATTGGAGAACCATCCCATGGAGTTAGAACTCGATCTGCTCTTCATGAGGCGTTCTCCAACTTTTGCTTTCTATCGGATATTGAGCCCAAAAACGTGTCCGAGGCTCTTCAAGATGAATCATGGTTCCTTGCCATGAATGAGGAATTGAGCCAATTCGAGCGTAGCAAAGTTTGGATTCTAGTTGATCGTCCGGACAACCATCCCGTGATTGGTTTAATGTGGGTGTTCAAGAATAAACTTGATGGTGAGTCTAGGATCACGAGGAATAAAGCTCGGTTGGTAGCACAAGGATATTCACAAATTGAGGGTGTGGATTTTGAGGAGTCTTTTGCACCGGTTGCTCGTCTTGAGTCCATTCGAATGTTTTTGGCATTCGCAAGCCATAAGAAAATAAAGTTGTTTCAAATGGACGTTAAGAGCGCATTTTTAAATGGTTATATAAAAGAAGAAGTGTATGTCGAGCAACCACCCGGTTTCCTAAATGCCGCCCACCCTCATCATGTGTACAGATTAGTAAAGGCCTTGTATGGATTGAAACAAGCACCCCGTGCTTGGTATGATAGGCTAACTACGTTCCTCTTAGATCATGGGTTCAAGATGGGTAGTGCGGACACAACTCTCTTTGTACAAGCCAAAAATTCGGATCTCATTATCCTCCAAATTTACGTAGACGATATTATTTTTGGAGCGACTAATGAGAGGTTGGTTGAAGAGATTGTGGGTTTAATGAAATCTGAATTTGAAATGAGCCTTGTGGGAGAACTCAATTATTTTTTAGGATTTCAAATCTCTCAACGACAAGACGGAATTTTCATAAATCAATCCAAATATATAAAAGATATGCTTGTACGTTTTGGTTTTGAGTCTTTAAAACAAGTCAAAACTCCGATTAGTGCGTCCCTTAAATTAGGAAAAGACGAGAGTGGAATCTCTGTGGATCAAACAATGTTTCGGGGCATGATTGGATCTTTGTTATACATGAGTGCGTCACGGCCCGATATCACGTTTGCGGTAGGTATGTGTGCCCGTTATCAAGCTGACCCTAGGGAGTCTCACTTTAAAGCGGTAAAACATATTTTTCGCTATCTCCTTGGCACGCAACACCTCGGGTTGTGGTACCCTCACTCGGATGATTTTACCCTTCATGGATATTCTGACTCCGATTATGCCGGTTGCTCTCTTGACCGCAAGAGCACTAGCGGTACTTGTCATTTTTTAGGCCCGGCACTTGTCTCGTGGTCAAGTCGTAAGCAAAACTCGGTGGCTCTTTCGACCGCCGAAGCCGAGTATATCGCCTTAGGAAGTTGCTGTGCACAGGCACTTTGGATGTCGCAAACTTTAGAAGACTTTGGTCTTTCTTTTCGCAACATTACACTTAGGTGCGACAACAAGAGTGCGATAGACTTAACGTATAATCCGGTGCATCACTCTCGGTCCAAACACATAGACGTTCGACATCACTTTATTCGCGACCACATTAAGAAAGAGAATGTGAGTGTCGTCTTTATTGGGACCGATGATCAACTCGCGGACATTCTTACTAAACCGCTTCCGGATGCTCGTTTTTCACTTCTACGACTCGAACTTGGGATTCTTGATTTATCGTCCTAATTTTTTGTTATATGTGTTTTTTTTGTGTGTTTGTAGTTTTGTTTTTTTTTGGGTTTCGTTTTTGTTCTGTTCAAAGTTGTAACACCAAAAACAAAAAAAAAACAAAAAAAAAAATTTTTGTTCTGTTCGTTTTTTATTCCCTGCTCGTGTTGTTTTTGGTTGTTCCCTGTTTGTGGCTAAAATTGTTTTCAAAAATTAAAAAAAAAAAACTGACAAGTTGGTTTGGGGCTCATATGACCGAGTCGTGGCATATTTTCAAGTATATACAATGTTTGCTAATCTTCTTGTCAATTTGTACGGCACATTGGTATCCGGTCATGATGAGCGAAGTTAAATTTTTGTCTAGCTATTGAGTGCGAAAATTAATGTGGGTGTACGTTGTCTACACCTCTAAGTATGTGTGAGGATTTATTTACGATAATGACTACACCACTCACACACCACGTGATCATGCACTCAACCTGAGATAATAAGCTGACATGCTATAAATCGTGACACTAAATTTAACATATCTGATATATCTTGAACAATCAATGTCATGAAATCAAAATGCGCGTGTCTATGCTAATTAAATTTTTGGGCCAAAACTAGAAACGCATATGTCCAATGTAAACAAGTTAAAGTGGATCTACCTATGTGGGTAGATTTCGATTGACTTGGGGTCTTGTTCTGCTTTGATTATGTATAAAATTGATGGCCTAACTCAAAATAAAATGATGGCCATCAAATCCCGCTTACAGACCCCCAAAGAACTACTCATCCCTCCTGATAAGTATTCATAAGCGTTGTGAGGGTGAGCACCTTGGATTACAAAGTCGTTTCGATCTTGTGCATGGACTACACTTTATGATTTGTGCCCTTGATTTAATTTCTTTATGCCGCACTATGTCATGTGACGTGATTTTTCACTATATCTCTTTGGTGTTAGCATCGTTAGTTTGCTTGATATAAAACATGTCTGCATGATATCTCTATTGAATGTTTTGTCTCTTGATGCTACACGTGCACATGTCATTATCTTATTTAAATCTTCCGCGCATAAGAATTGGACCTCAACTACATTCGATGCTTTTCGCACAATACGTACTGGCACATTTTTTTCTCTCATGACGATATTTGTGTTTGCCTATTTTTCTCTCTATTTATCTAAACCTTGCAAACATTCATGTCATACTTGATGTGTGCTATGTCTCGTGCATATAGTCCAATTTCTTCACTCTGATTAGCGTTTGCTCCTGATTTTGACCCTGTTTTACAATTCTCTGATTTCAAGTGCTTTGTGGGTCTATATTACGTTATCTCTCGCCTACAATTTTCATCCTCCTTGGTCGGTTGGCCTCGCCCATTTTTTTGATATTATCAAAGGGGGAGAAGGTATTGGAGGTAGTGTTCATGATAGGGGGAGCGTATTGAGGTGTGTGTGTGCTCATAGATAGGGGGAGCGTCCCACCGATAGGGGGAGTATGTAGTAGGATAGAACAGGATTGAACGAGATCGATATAGGTGTGTATTGCTTATTTGTTCAATATCATTTTACTCTGATACTCTACTTTATACTGTTCTATGTTCATTTTACTCTGATACTCTACTTTATACTGTTCTACGTTGCTACATACATCTATTCTGGCACTCTATCTACTTGATTTTGGTTTATCATGAACGGGATTGATATTATCAAAAGGGGGAGTTTGTTGGAACATGGTTTCACACTCCTTAGGTTTGAGAATATCAACTCCCTGCTTGTATTTGATGAGATTGGTTGTGTGATAGAGTGTGCAGGCTGACAGGTGAAAGGAAAGGAGAAGAGCTTCAAAAGGTTACTACCGCCCGGCGATAACCTTATCGCAGCGCGGTAACCATCTCGATCGACGCATATCGGTTCGATGGTCGACGGCCCAATTATCAGCTAAGGAAGGATCGTCGACAATCAAAAGCTACCGCCTAGCGACAGGACGCTACCGCCGGCGGTATCCGGTCGACGTGCATCAAGGGGACGATCGTCGACGATGGTACCTACCGCTCAGGTGATAGTCTTATGGCAGGCGGTAGAATTATTTGGTGAAATGGCGCAATCGCTCTGACTGGGTGCGGTAACCATTACCGCCCGGCGATAGCTCTCTTGAAACGGCAGTTTCCTTAATGAGCAGTTATAGTTGCCATTTCGGGAGACGTGTGGAGACAGCTGGCAGGCGTTACGCGCGAACTTACCGCCCGGCGATAGAGTTATCGCAGGCGGTAGTCTATTTTCTCCAAGACGTATAAAAAGCAGCGCCGTTTCCTCAAGACCTAAGCCTCCAGAGATTATTGACGAAGTGCTCCAGGAATACCAAGTTCGGCCGTCTTCCTACGACCGTACTACTCATCTTCGTCTAAGAAAAAGCAAGGCTTCTTCCTCCCGTTCGAGATCGAAGAACTCCGGCGATCAAGGCTTCGCATCGTCTACGTCTAGCGACCGGGTGCTTTCCATCGAAGATCACAAGTACCGGCCGTAGATTTATCCGGAGAACTTCTCAAGAGGGAGAACCTAAACTTTAACGAATATATTTTGTAATCTCTTTTTGTATCTTTTTCTTCTTCTATTATTGTAAGTGGTAAGGGAAATCGACCGGGGAAGGTCGTCGGAATCCGGGTTGGATTCCGTGGAAAATCGTCCCGGGATTTGGGGCGTCTAGATCGGGGATCTAGCGGTGCTCTAAGACCCTTCCGGGTGTGGAGGTGAAGAGCGGCTCTAAGACCTTTCGGGGAGAAAGTGAGAGAGCCAACCGGTCCGGGTTTTGGGTCGGTATAGAAAACCCAAAGTTTTCTTCTCTTCGTCTTTGATCTTCGACGTCATGAAGATCGTACTGTAAAACATTCATCTTGTACTTGTATGAAATTGATTGTTATTGAATTTAATACTTGTGTTTTAAATCTTCACTTGTGGTGTGGTTTACGTTAAGATTCCGTTTATTCAAGCGAAATTTATAAAACCTTATTCACCCCCCCCCTCTAAGGTTGGCCTCCGGATCCAACATGTACCACCACCACGGGCATGTACCTAGAGAATGTACCGCATGTCCAAAATTTCGGCATCGCCGACAACTTTCCATAGTCCACTGACACGCCGCAGCTCACACACCCTCCGACACGGGCGTGTATCGGGTGCGTTGATGAGTCCGAATTTATATAGGGTTTTACGGACTCATCAGGGGTAGTTTTCATACATTTGCACTTCACTTTTAGTTCTTTATCATTCATTTTTCTACTAATCTTTATTTTCATAGAAAGTGCTTTGTTTAAGCCCTTGGGTGTGCAATTGCACATTCTTTGGTTGGGGCTAAGCACATGGTGCTCCCCATGGTTCTTTTTGTATATTTTATGTTGTGTATTGTTGCTTGGAGCTGGTGCACTAGTTTCTTTCATTGTTGTGCAGGAAGTCGGGTTGTCTTGAAGTCTATTTCAAGTTTTTGTGTAAAACACACGGTCATGCTCATTTCTTCGCCTACGGTTCCAATTCGATCGTGTGTTTCACACAGCAATTCCGGAGACTTCTGTTTCTTCCCGTGCATTTTTTTCACGCACGGTTTCGGCCAAACCGTGTGAGAAGGAATCGCACTGTCTGGACATTTTTCTCTATTTTCCTGCATTCTGGAGTAAATCGTGTGTTTCTTTCACGCACGGGCAAACGCGCCCGTGCACAAGTAAAACACACTGTTCCCCTGTTTACCTTGATTTCCTGCGTTCTTTGTTTACCCGTGCGATATCCTTAAAGCACGGGCGGAATCGCTTGTGTGCGAGTAAAACGCACGGGTCAACGCTTCGTCTCCCACAATCAAGATCTGTAAGAAATAACACACGATTAGCGCACGGTCATGCGCGGGATCGTGCGTGACCATTTTTCTGATCTTTTTCTATTTAAGCATAGATTTTAAGCCACTGAAGGGACCTTCGTTTCCATCCATCTCTCCCGTGATTTTAGGTCAAAAATTTGCAATTCCACCAACGAAAGGAGATCCAGGCAAGCATTCAATGCCAAATCCAATCCGGAGTTCCCTCTCGGCCTCCTCCTTCATCCTAGAGCTTCAAGAAGGGTTTTAACCTAGCGTTCTCCACCAAGCAAGGAGAACTATGTGCAATCTTCTTATGGCATCGTGACACGAAGAAGATGGGTTCATTGGGAGGTACTGACAGCCTTCTCTACACCGGACATAGTTGAGGACCGAGCTTGGACGCGGATTGACAACCCGTCGATTCCAACCGTGATCCCAAGGCAAGACTTCGGATCCGGTCGATTTCGCACACTTTCTTCTTTTGTTTTTGATAGCTTAGTTGAAAGCTTGTATTTGATGAAGTGTTTGTAGTTTGTAAAACATTTATATTTAATCATGTCTATGTGATTGTATGTATTAGTTATTTGATTGAGTTGCACCTTTATATCCATCCGCCTTCCATTTTTTCTTAGCGTTCTAGCAATTGCTAGAAGCGTGCATAGAGAAGAGGTGTTTACGACCATCAAATTCTAGTTCTTACGCTTGCCTAGTCGTCCATCCGCCTAGTGATTTGGTGCATAGCGGCCCGTGTAGTCTTCCATCCTGCCTGGCAAAGCGATGCATAGCGGCATTGTCATGGGAGTAGTAGTTAGTGTTTTATTTTCTTTTATCGCAATATCTAAACCCCCATCGTTAACGCCGACCTATGGTCTTCAATCTCAAGTCCTCCTTGAAATTAACTCCACCTTACTATGTTCCTTGAGAGATCAATACTTGGGGAAATTCTCCAATTTTATATTACTTATGTGACCGGTACACTTGTCGTCAAATTTGCATTAGGCGTGTACACCAAAGTACGCATTTTCGGTGTCGTAACACGACTCTGCCGAGCCACTGATGCGCCACAGCCTACACGCCCCTCAACTTTCACAACCCGCATTTTCTCCATATTTAACGATATATAAGAGTAAGGGAAAATGCACGTCATGATTCCACGTCAGTAGGGGATAACTGCAGATGCTCAGGCAAAACTCTAACTGAACACTTTTATGAAAGATCCATAAGTTATTTAGAGGAAAATCTAGTTTAAGTTAAAGGGTTAGCCGTATCCCTCGACTCAGTGGCTCATCTAGTCTATGAGAAAAGTTAGTTATACTGTGTGGAAAAAACTTCATTTAAAAGATTAGATGTCCTACATGAGTATAAATATCCCTAGAGGATAGCTCATGATATGCAAGACTCTAGATTTATAGTTTTTACGAAAGTAGCTAATACGATTGTTAAATATAGTTGTTTAGATTTCAAATATGACCTGTATGAGGTAATAATAATAGTTTTATACTTTAAAATATCTTACATGCAACCTAGCATAAACCTTCCCGGGGAGCAAGTAAAAACAACCACAAAGATGTAAACTAGCAGCTAGCAAAGTATTTAAAATTCTAGAGAAAACTACCAGTATGCATCAACAACCTGACACGAACCACTAAAGTTATGCAAGTATGAACTAAAAAACAAAACTACAAACTACCCCACGGCGGTGAGGAAAACCACTACAACAACTGCAGTCCAAAAACTACTAACCAACATAGCCGCTCCAACGGCTATATCCCTGAACCCGAGGCATTCAAAAGAAGAACACCGCTGTAAGAAAATACAAGTGGAAATGGATATATACAGGTAACAAGTAAAAAGGCAAGAAAGGGTTTACCAAACCCGATTATAAGGAATGCTGAAACCACAGCTGATTAGCCAAATATAAACATGTAAAAAATAAAATTCTGTAATAAAGGAGTTAAAAGAACATTGCACCAAGTGCGGCACGAATCCATGCTTTGACAAAACCTGCAAGGATAAGCACAAAATAGCATAAACTGATCTGAGAAGTAAAATGAGCAAAAAATAGTTCGAAAATGTTAGTCATTAACACTAGGTTAAAACAATCGGGCCGAAGTCGGTGACAAAAACATCCAAACCCGAACTACCAAAACTAAATGTCTTACAAAGGCACTGCGGAGGTGGCCACCTGGCCCAACACAACCCAACAAGCCACAAAATAAAGACGAAACAAAACCACCAAGTGTAATGACTCACAAACCGGCGTCTAGCTGGTGGTCCTTTATCCACTGCTAACCTTCATAGGCGAAGAAACAACATACCCAAACACCCAAAACCAAAACACATGCCTCAACCCAAAAAAATATTTAAACGAGCCCTAAAATCACCCTAAGGACCATACAAGATGATTCCTACACGAAATGGAAAAATATTCAAAGTATTGGCCAAATTCGGCGAGTATACCCGATGAACCACAAGGGTACATGACGAATTGCATAACAATACTCAACGAATGCTACACGATACTTGAAAAATCAACCAATGATAATCGATGATTTCCCATGATACACGCCGAAATTCACATTGCTTCACCAGCCACTCAACACTTATAAGCCTAGACTATACTTGGAGATTCATCGATTATACTTGATGAATTGGGATCCTCTCGACACCACACTACCGATGCTTGACAAAATATCATAGATACTCGACGAAAATGACTCGGTGAACTCTCACTTACTCGACGAATCAGACTTAAGCAACTAAACACATACTCGACGAAACTCAATAAGTCTAATTCCTTATATTCGACAAATTTTCCTTAACGAATTCCTACGCATAATTCAAACCCGACGAAATCTATAAAGTATATACGCTGAATTTTCCTTAGGCTGAACTATGATTTTTGACGAATTCTACTTTGATACTTAATTAATTCCGGACAGACCATTATGCCTAAACTCGACGAATAATGGCTGAAATCTTCTAACCCACCTATGGATTCCTCAAGCTTGATCCCTACACAACCCCTACCTTCTAAGGAGAGTAAGAAAATTAAGTACATGGAAGGAAAACAAGAAATAAAGCAAGAAGTAAGGGGAAAATCACCACTTGCCTTGAAACTCCGGAAAAAAACCTCCCACTCACACCGTGACAAGGATTGGCCGCCAAAAGATCCTAACAACATTTCTTGAAACTTTTGGGGGAAGAAGGATGTCAAAATCACAAACCCTAACACCTAATAATCGGGTAATCCGCAAAAGCTTTCCACGATCGGGTAGATCTTGGCGAGAGCTTTCAAAATCTCCTATCTATCGTGGAATCCAACCACCAAATCGCTGGAAATCGTCGGCCGAAAGAACGCGGGAAGTCGCTCCTCTTCCCTCCCAAAATGTCCGCCGCTCGAGTTTAGGAAGAAGATTAATATGTTTTTGATGCGATCTTTACAACCGGCTATATATATACATATATAAATAATAATATTATTACAATACAATCATTAATCAATAACCCCAACATAACCTGAAATCCAACAACCTCAAAATCATGCGAAAATCATACTGTAGCTAAATATAACCGCTAAGAATCTAATGGAGAAGTCTAAATACAAATCCGACAAACAAAACTCGGGTAAAACACCACCCGAAGCTAAAACGCCACCACATCCCTATAAAAAGCTAAACCGAGTCAACAAAACAGATCCGACTCGCGAGGGAAGGTGACAACCAAAACACCCGTTAACTACGTTTCAACGTAATTCCCTTACGTCAAAAAACTTCACTATGTGAATAAAATAAACACCTAAAAAATCAGGGACGTTACATCGATAAGGGCGTGTATGGGGACGTGTAACCCAACTTTCGAGCAAATAACTTTCTAGCTAAAATTTCAGCAGCCGAAGTCAACAGTACTGACACGCCCCCACTATGGGGCGTGTACTTCTCCGAAAATTTTCTATAAATATGAGCATGCTCCAAGTGTTTCATAGCAGATTTTATCAACTGATAGCAGCCCAATAAGTAGAATTAGTGGAGTTTAGTTGAGTTTTTGGGAGATACTACTTATTTTCTTTCATGTTTATGTTCTTGTTTTTGCTCGTTCTCTCTCACTCGTCTCAAGTTTTTCTTATGCATCTTTTGTAAAAAATTTGTAATGAATTTCAATAGAATGGAATTAGCAGGTAGCTTGTTTTTCTTAGTTCATGTAAAGGTATTTTTTATTTCTACTCTCAACGCCTCTTTTCAGTAATAAAAGTCTCCCTTTCTCTTCCTTATTTATTCTTTCATGAATTTCTACTACTTCACTCTCTCTAACCCTTCCACCATTAGTAACTAAATCCTCATAGTACTCGATCACGATGATCTGAGGATGAGTTGATCAGTTATGAAGCTTTAGCTTTCTTCTTCTTTTTAGGGCTTACGCCTTCGATTTACTCTTGAATTATTTCGAATGGAACTATATTAAGGATATATAGTCTCCTTTTAGGTTTTCACTCTTAGGTAGCCGAGAGGCTCATAGTTTGAAGTGAACACTCAAGAGTAAAGAGCGTTTCATGCACCACTCGAGAGAGGATGAGGTAAATCTCCCGGATTGGAGTGGAATCCAATTGTGGGCTTCATTACTTAAGGCGAGCTTTAGGAATCTGAATACAGGATGAGAGTTCGGTCAGATCTTCTTAAACTCAGATGGGCATGTCTTCGAGAGAAGCGTGTTCAAGCTTTGGGAACCCCCGTGGTCAAGTTCCTTTACCTTATTAAGACTTAGGTTGTTATTTCATCTTTGATTGACTTATGCCGAGGTGATTCACGATCGAGTACAATTTCTTTTTCATGTTTTAAACCCTTCTCTTTATTTGCAGGTATTTTTCCTTTTCTAATTTTCTAAGCAAACCTTAAAATATAATTCGATAAGATAATAGTATTTCGTTTGAGTACAATTATTCAATGTCTCCCGGATTTCAATACGATACCGTTATCCCCTTGATACAATTCGATTGGTATACTTGCCTCTATTGAATTGCTAGTTCGGAATTATTTTCGAAACGAATCTTAGACACCAAGTTTTTGGTGCCGTTGTCGGGGAAACAACTTTTCATTGATATTTAAAAAACATGAATCTACTACTTTTATCACCTCACTTTCTTCAAAAATTAAAACAAACAAAAATAATTAAACATTATCTTTAGAAACCCACATCACCTTCTTTCTACATCACCTAATTCTCTCAAAAAGGGCAACGTGGCTTAAATACCACTATTGTTTCTAGTACCATGTGAACCCTTCACCGTGTAGTCCTCGGGAAGTTTGGGAGTTAAACCATTAAAAAAATTCTATTTTCAGTTTTTTATCATATTTTTCACCCCCTCTCTCCTTTCTTTCTTCTTCGAGTATATGACCCGTGTGAATCCGTCAGAAATTTTGGAATTGGACCAAGAAATTGTGTGCACTCTTCGGTGAAATTCGTGATTTAAAGATCCTACTTTCAAAGAACTGGTTGAGGAATTCTAGTAAATCTCTAATTCAAAAATGGAAGATCCCAACATAGAGGAAGCTCTGCATAGGCCTATGTCCTATTATAAAAGGCCAAATATGGAGGGTACAAAATCTAGTATAGTGCGCCCTGCAATAGCGAATAAATATTTCGAATGAAAGCATATTATAATTCAAATCGTGCAGCAATATATGTAGTAGACAGATTGCAAGATGAAGATACGAACGCACACATCTCTAACTTTCTTTAAATTGGTGACACCTTCAAGATAAATGGTGTTACAAATGATGCGATTAGGCATAGATACTTCTCCTTCTCTTTAAGAACTATAGCAAAATAATGGTTGATGACTCTACCTATTGGAAGTATCACCATATGGGATCAATTAAGTGAATTTTTTTTGACAAAATACTTTCCGACAACAAAAACTACAAAGCTTAGGAATGATATTTCTTCTTTTTGCCAAATAGACTCTAAAACTCTATATGACACATGGGAAATATTTAAAGAGCTTTTAAGATGTTTCCCTCATCATGATCTGCCTGTATGGTTACAAGTGTAGACATTTTATAATGGGCTAAATCAAAATACTAAGCAAATGATTGATGCCGCTTACCGTGCTACTTTAAACCACAAAACCCCGGAAGCCGCTCTTGAGCTATTTGAGGATATGGCTATGAACACCTATCAGTGGAATGGGTTAAGATCACGCCCAAAGAAACCTGTAGGTATTTATGTGGTGGATAACGTCTATCAGCTTGCACTGCAAGTAAAAATGCTTACCAAAAAGGTATCGGAAAAAACTTCTCCCTCCGCCCCTCAGAGATGGGAATCTGCAAAAGCTTCAACCAAAAAAATTGATTTTGTTGGCAATATACCTAGGAATGCTTACAATAATCAAAATTTCTCTTGGAGTAATCCTACGAACGTTATTCACCCGCCTTCGTAATATTATTTTTCGGCACCACCTCCACCACCTCAAAATTTTCAAAAACCTCCAAGCTTGGAGGAAACTTTTTCTAAGTATATTTCTGTAAACGAAGCGACCATTAGAAACCTAATAGGGTCCGTTAAAAATCTAGAAAACCAAATAGGGCAGCTCGCTAAAATTATATCCGAGCAACCCCCCAATTCTCTCCCAGCTATTACAAAGCCCAATCTCAGAAAGCAAGCGAAATCTATAACTCTTCGGAGTGGGAAGCAAATTTTTGGTATGGTTAGTGAATAGCCTGATGCAATCTCCGTCCTCGTTTTAAATATTCCACCCGCTAAAAAATATTTCATCACTCCACCCTCTGCTTTGAAAAATGAACTTACTCCACCTTATCTATCTCAATTAAACAAAGAGAAGTTAGATGGTCAATATAATCTCTTCCTGGAAATGTTCAAGCAAATACATAACATTTGCCCATTCATCAAGCGATATCTCAAATGCCCAAGTACGCTAAGTACTTGAAGGTTCTTATAACAAATAAGAAAAGCTAGAGAATTTATCGCACATAATATTAAACGCCGAGTGCTCTGCCGTCTTAACAAATAACTTGCCAAAAAAATAAATGATTCGGGTAGTTTTTCTATCCTTTGTGTTTTTGGTGACTTAGTTATTAAGCATGCGCTAGCTGACTTAGGAGCAAGTATCAACTTGATGTCATTTTCCTCATTTAAGAAGTTAGGATTGGGTACCCTTAGCCCTATGAAAAAGAGTATCCAACATGCTGATAGGTCGGTAAAGTTTCCGTTAGGAATAGTGGAGTGCGTTTTAGTTAAAGTCGACAAATTCATCTTTCTGGTGGATTTCATTATTTTGGACATTGAAGAGGATGTCGAGGTTACCTTAATCCTTGGCCGACCCTTCCTTATCATCTCCTGCTCTATCATCGATGTGAGTAATGGAAAGCTTTTCTTATGAGTAAGAGATGATGAGGTTTCTTTCTCCATCACCTCTTCAATGAAAAATACCATAGAAAATGACGACTCTTGTTTCTTCCTAGATGTGTTAAAGGATAACTCTTCGCTTTGTATTTCTGAAAATGATTTTTCTTCTTCATTTTGTTCTTCAAACATCTCACCCAAGTCTTTGTAAGAAACGGCATTGGTCATAGATTCACATCCCCAATATTTCAATATAAATCAAAAGTTTACGAAGAAATGGTTTTTAAAAAAAGAAAGACCCTCTAAATCATAATACGAGGAACACCCTGCATTAGAACTGAAGGAACTACCCGATCACTTGAAGTATGCATTTCTAGAAAAATACTCTAAGCTCCTAGTGATAATTTCAGCATTTTTAACTGAATCTAAAAATAATAAACTTCTACACGTAAAAAAGCACCGCCGAGCTATTGTTTGGCAGATTTCTGATATTAAAGGCATAAGCCCGTCGTTTTGCAGACACAAAATTTTAATGGATGATAATTCAAGCAAATCTATTCAACCTTAGAGCCGCATAAATCCAAATATGATAGAAGTAGTAAAGCATGAGGTAGTGAAACTATTGGACGTAGGAATTATCTATCCGATATCAGATAGAAAGTGGGTTAGCCCCGTTCAGGTAGTTCCTCAAAAAGGAGGAATCACGATAGTAGTAAATTAAAATAATGATCTAATTCCGATACGGACGGTGACGGGGTGGCGTATGTATATTGATTATCGTAAGTTGAATGACCCCACCCGTTAGGACCACATAACCTTGCCTTTCATCGATCTGATCTTAGAGAGTTTATCGGGCCATAGCTTTTATTATTTTCTCGATGGTCTGTCGAGATACTTTCAAATCCCTATCTCGCCCGAGGACTAGGAGAAAACGATGTTTACTTGTCCCTTCAACACATTCGCCTATCAAAGAATGTCGATTGGGTTATGTAATGTGCCAGTAACATTTCAGCGATATATGCTAGCTATTTTTGACAAGTACGAAGAAATTATTATGTAGGTATTTATTGATGACTTCTCTGTGTTTGGTGACTATTTTGATATCTGCTTAAAAAACTTAAAAAAAGTTTTGGAGAGATGTGAGGAAACTAACCTCGCCCTGAATTGGGAAAAATAACATTTAATGGTTAGGGAGGGTATAGTTTTTGGTCATTAAATTACATCGAGAGGGATTGAGGTTGATAGATCGAAAATCGAGGTAATTTAATAATTTCAATCCTCCAAACAATGTTAAGGCAATACGCAATTTCTTAAGTCATGCCGGTTTCTACTGTAGGTTCATAAAAGATTTTTTAAAATTAACCAAACCCCTTACTCAGCTGCTAGAAAAAGACGCCGCTTGTCACTTTGATGATCTTTAATTTTCTGCCTTTGAATTAATAAAAAAAATAATAATTAACGCGCCTATTATGATAGCCCCGATCTGGGAACTTCCTTTTAATATTATGTGTGATGCGAGTAGCTTTGTGGTGGGAGCCATTCTAGGACAACGCATACCTAAAAACTTCCACCCAATCTACTACGTGGGTAAAACACACACATCTGCACGAGAGAATTACACCACGAAGGAAAAAGAGTTATTAGCAGTTATTTTTTCCTTCGACAAGTTTTGCCCCTACATTACGCTTTCTAAAATTATAGTTTTCACGGACCACTCAGCCCTCAAGTACTTACTTACTAAATCGGATGCCAAGCCGCACTTGATTCGCTTGGTCTTACTCCTCCAAGAGTTCGATTTGGAAATCTGAGATAAGACGGGGGCCGAGAATTTGGTCGCAAACCATCTCTCACGTTTAGATAACCCGTATATTTAAAATTTAGATGAAAAAGCTTTTAGTGATTATTTTCCCAATGAAAAGCAAATTTTAATTAATGCTTCCCCTTCTCCTTGGTTTGCAAACTTTGCCAACTATTTAGTGGCTCGTGTCCTCCCAAAAGAATTCTCCTCTAAGCAAAATAAGAAATTCTTTTCTGATCTGAAGAATTATTTTTGGGAGGACCCACATCTCTTTCGAGTTTGTGTAGACCAATTTGGGAGGAGATGTGTCTAGTTTGATGAATGATGGGATATTTTAAAACACTTACATGAATGATCGACCAACGGTCACTACCAAGCCAATAAGACCGCTCTTAAAGTTATTAGTGCAGGGTTTTATTAGCCTAGCCTCTTTAAAGATGACCAATCTTTTGTGAGCCGGTGTGATAACTGCCAACGGTCGGGCAATATATCTAATAAAAATGAAATTCCACAAAATTACTTCCTCGAGTGCAAATAATTCAACCTTTGGGGAATTGATTTTGTAGGTCCTCTTCCTTCTATCTTTGGGAATAAGTATATTCTAGTTGCGGTAGATTACGTTTCTCGATGGACGAAAGCCCAAGATTTTCCAACCAATGACTCCCGTGTTGTTATCTTGTTCTAAAAAAAATTATTTTCTCAATTCTGTCCTCCAAGAGAAATCATTAGTTATAGGGGTTCATATTTTTGTAATGCACAACTTGCAAAAACTCTTTTAAAATATGGCATTACACATAAGCTTTCAACCACATACAACTCCCAAACTAACGGCCAAGTCGAGGTAGTAAATAGGGAAATAAATTTCATTTTAGAAAAGACAGTTTCTACTTCACGTAAGGATTGGTCAGTTAAATTAGACAACACTCTATGGGCTTACCGAAAATCATACAATACCGCCATCAATTGTAAGCTATATTGGTTAGTTTATGTAAAGTCATTTCATTTACCCATCGAACTAGAACATCGCACATTTTGGGCCTTAAAATTTTTAAATTTCGATCCCACTCCAACGCCGATCTTCAAAAATTCCAACTTAATGAACTCGATGAGTGGAACTCTTATGTGTACGAAAGTAACAAATTATATAAAGAGCGAATAAAGTGTTTTCACGATAAAAATTTAAGGAAACCAAAAACTTTCAAGCCGAGCGACCAAGTTCTACTATACAATTCACGTTTGCGTTTATTTCCCGGAAAGCTCAAGTCTCGATAATGTAACACCCCAAAAAGGCCCCAAAAAGACTCAACATGAAGTTTGAGTAGCAGGCTGGTTTACACGGCCTGGGACACGGGCGTGTCCCAGGGCGTGTCGGGTGTACACGGCCTGGGACACGGGCGTGTCCCAGGGCGTGTTCGAATTATTTTTCGAAATTGGCCTATTCAAGTCAGAGCCGGACACGGCCTTGAACACGGCCGGGAACACGGGCGTGTCAGGCTGGACACGGGCGTGTCAGTTGCCGTGTTCCGACCCGTGTACTGGTTGCAGCTCGATGAAGCAGGAGACACGGGCGTGTCTCAAGAATGACACGGGCGTGTCAGGTTCGACACGGGCGTGTCGATGCCCGTGTTGTTCAGTCGGTTCAAACTGTGTGTGCCGCTTAAAGGGTACACGGCCTGTGACACGGGCGTGTCACAGGCCGTGTCGGCCAAAATTTGGTTTTTTGGGAAAATCTTGGCCGTTCAGTTTCCTCTCTTTTGATCCAAGGGCTCAGGTGGTTTCCTGGCTGGATTAAATTGTGAGGGAAGAATGAAGAGGTCATTCTTCTTTTGGCTTAAGGAAGAGAGAGAGAGAGGAAGAGAGAAAGAAGGAGGAGGAGAGCAAGCCACCGGCGGAGCTCCCGTGGTCCGATTCGTGATCCGAAGCCGACATTGTGAAGGCAAGGCTGCTGCAGTCCTTTCTCACCGGCTAGTTTTCGATGGCACCGAAGAGTGGGTAATGATCTCCCTCCTTGGACATGTGAAGTCCTTCTTTTCTGCATTGCATAGGGAAAACCCTTCCCCGCGAGTGTGCGGTGGGTTGTGGTGTCCCTTGGGGTATATATGTGAAGTCCCCCTTGTTAGAGGCTGGAATTGGAGTACGGCTCTAGGCATGCTGTGTGAAGCCCATCTGGATGTAGTCTGGATTGGTGATGCTTGTTTGCATATCGGAGAAGGCTCCGTGATTATGGCTTGTGATGCCTATGGCTTGTGATGCCTTGTTCCTACCTGTTGCTTGGTGCGGCAGGAAGTACTGGACGATGTCCAGGAAATGAAGAGGGTTGGATGCAACTCTTGTGGCCGTGTGTTGCCACTTTGTGAATGGTTGAGCCGTTGGGCTGCAACTCGATGAAAAGGCAGATTGCCGAACAGGAAAGGTGAAACCGACCCGCGCCTATAAATAGCCATGGATACTTACGTATTCGAGGTGGCACGGTGACTTGAGCAACGGGGGGTGGCTGATCCGTACCTGCGTTAGGTCCGTCCGACTTGGAAGCCTGGTTATAGGTTTTGTTGGAGCGCCTAATGAGAGTCTTAGGCCCGCGCGCCGGAAAGACTAAAATGCTCAAATACCATGTAGACGGTGGTGTTGACCCTGGTATTCCGGTATACCGAAAATGTGCCCTGAGTGCACGGACTATCGGGCCGTGTGGCCGATGGTTGTGATGGCTTGAATGTGCCTGCGCGCACATAGTTGCTATTTGATGATGCCATGCTCGCACGGAAAGAATGCTCATGCCCCGAGAAAGGGGTAGGATTGTTATAATTGGGTCAGCTGAAAGCTGACCGTTGTATTGTTTGCCACCGGTTGGGTGGATTGTTCCCGTGCAGGTGCTGGAGAGCCAAGTGGTAAATGATGGGCTGAAGCCCTACTGCTGTTGTTGCTGCTGCTGCGGCTAGCCCTTGAAGGCTAAGCTAATGGCTTTGTTTTGTTTTCTCTTTTACTCATGTATGGCCGGCCTGCGCGCCGAGGTTTGTAAAACATGTTGTATGTAAAGAGGAACTGTAAGGCCTTAAGGCCAAACTCTTGTGGTTGTGTACATTCCGTGGTATATATATATAAAGGTGGTGTATATATTGCACATTCCGGTTGAGAGTTCAAAGTTGTAACTTAAAGCTTCCGCTAGAATGCTCTGAGTTAGGATTCGTATTTGGTTTGGTATTATCCTGTGACCTCACCGTCTGTTTGTGGCATATAGTGTGGGGCCCCGACCGGACCTTCTACTATACGTCATTTAACGGATGGGGTCGTTACATTTTGGTATTAGCTTTTGTCGGTCTTCCTCTTTCGAATTCGTGGTCGAATTCTTTTGTGGGGTGGCGAGCACGTGTTTGTGCGACCTGCTGTAACGCTAATGAACTCTGGAATATCCATAAAGGAATGTACAAAATCTTGTTTGAGGAATCTGCGCGTTCCTTTTTGTGTTGTTTTGCTTGCATACGTTCGCTAATGTGTGTCTTGTCCACCTATAGGTGACACGTAGTGGTGCTGGGCAGTCTGAGCCCCAGCGCTCTGATGAGAGTGCGGCACCAGCTGAGGTGCCAACACCTCCTCCATCTGCGGAAACTGTTCGCTTAGTGGCTGAGGCGCTATTTGCCATGATTCAGCCCACCGGGCAAGCGCAGCCGGCAGTAGTGCCAGTTCGTTTTGATGTAAGACCCGAGCCGGCTGAGGCTGTAGATCCACGAGCAGCTGACCGATAGTTGAAGCAATTCATGAGCTTCAGTCCTCCTACGTTTGCGGGAATGGGATCCCCAATGCAGGCGGAAGATTGGTTATCGCGTGTCAAGAGGATAATGACAGCGATTAGGGCGGAGGAAACTCTAAAGGTCACCTTAGCCACCTTCATGCTTGAAGGGGAGGCGCGGTTGTGGTGGGACGAGGTTGAGTTACACCATTTGGCTGGCAGGCAATTAACACAAGTGTCGATTGAGGAGTTCTCTCGAATATTTCTGGCGAAACATGTCCCAGCGGCGCAACGCATTGCTATGGAAAATGAGTTCCAACGGTTAAAGCAAGGGGAAGATAGTGTGGATATCTGCTTGCATGAGTTTACCAGGTTGGGACGTTATGCGGGAACAATCTTCGCGGATGACCAAAGGAAAACGAATCGGTTCTATGAAGGATTGCGGGATGAGTTGCGATTCCTGCTTTCGAGTTCAGTGAGCCAAGGGTTTCAGGCGTTGGTTGATACTGCGTGCGCGTTGGAGAAGGACATGAGGCGAGTGCAAGGGAATAAGGGCTTGGTTGTGTCGAAGCGAGAGTTTCAAGCACCTCGCCCGAGCAAGTCGTTTTACCAGAAGAAAGGGGGCAAGAGGTCCAAGCTATCTGGGCAAGTGACTACGACCGTTGTGTCGGGAGCGACATCAAGGCCGGATGCTCGTACATGCTATAACTGTGGCCGGGTGGGGCATATAGCTCGTGACTGTCGGGTTGTGCAGCCCAAAGGGGAAAAGAAGACGGGTGCGTCTTATGCTGAGAAGGGCAAAGCGGTGGTGGATTCCTCTGCTTCCCAGGCGCAGCCCCGAATCTATCAACTTGGCCAACAGGAAGCGATTAAGCAAAGTGACGTCGTCACAGGTACGAGTTGAGTTAGTTTACTTGCTGTGCTTTTGGTTTTAGTTATGTTTAGCTTGTGCATGGTGTGTGTGCTGCAGGCTTTGTCCTGATTTGGAATAATTTAGCGAGAGCCCTGTTTGATACGGGTGCTTCGCATTCTTTTCTGTCTGAGGATTTCGTATCTCGCATTGGGGTACCGAGTCATGTGACGGTGGATAGTACAAGGGTGCTATTGCCGAATGGCTGTGTGATGCTTGCGGATAGGGCTTGCGATGTGGATGTGCAAATAGGAAGTCGGGATTTCGGTTTGAGTGTAGCTGTGCTACCGTTGTCGGAGTTTGATGTGATCTTTGGTATGGACTGGCTCTCGGTGCAGCGTGCCTTTATTGATTGCAACTCCAAGGAGATTACACTGGGCCAAAATACCGGGCTTGTGACGAAGTTCGCTGGTATGCGAGGAGTTGGCGGAACGTTGTTGTCTGCACTCCAAGTCGTCAATGCTGTTCGGAAGGGCGCAGAGTTATTCTTCACGCTAATTCAGGCTGTTGAGCCAAAGGCCAGTGTCGGTGAAGTGCCAGTTGTGTCAGAGTTTGCCGATGTGTTTCCTAAAGATCTTCCTGGGTTACCACCCCAGCGGGAGATTGACTTCTCTATTGAGTTGGTGCCAGGTGAGAAACCTGTGGCCCGCTCTCCATATCGCGTCGCGCCAAAAGAGATGGCTGAGTTGAAAGTCCAATTGCAAGAGTTGTTGGAGCAGGGATATATACGCCCAAGTATGTCACCTTGGAGCGCGCCTGTTCTCTTTGTGAAAAAGAAAGACGGTAGCTTACGGTTGTTTATTGACTACCGCGAGTTGAATAAGCTGACGGAGAAAAACAAATATCCGATTCCGTGAATTGATGACCTCTTTGATCAGCTGGCAGGATCAACGGTCTATTCCAAGTTGGATTTGAAATCGGGATATTATCAGCTAAGGATTCGGGAAGGTGACATTCCCAAGACGGCGTTTGGAACACGCTACGGTCATTATGAGTTCACGGTAATGCCGTTTGGCCTATGTAATGCGCCTTCGGTATTTATGGACCTAATGCATCGAACGTTCCGAGAGTATTTGGATTTGTTTGTTATTGTGTTTATCGATGACATCTTGGTATACTCTCAGTCGGAAGAGGATCAAGCAAACCATTTGCGGCTGGTCTTGCATACCCTGCAGAGGAATAAGCTTTTTGCCAAGTTCTCAAAGTGTGAGTTCTGGCTCTCTTCAGTAGCCTTTTTAGGCCATGTGGTAAGCGGAGAGGGTATTGCGGTGGATCCGTTGAAGATAAGTGCCATTCGAGATTGGCCAGAAATGTCTTCAGTGGCCGAGGTCAGGAGCTTCCTTGGACTTGCGGGCTACTATAGACGGTTTGTGGAAAACTTCTCACGGATTGCTTTACCTCTGACCACGCTGACGAGAAAAGATCAAAAGTTCATTTGGACGCCGGAGTGCGCGCGAGCTTTTGAAGACTTGAAGAGTCGTTTGACCACGGCGCCTGTGTTGACATCGCCATGTGGTAGCGATGGGTATGAGATCTATAGTGATGCATCAGGGAGCGGCTTAGGCTGCGTTCTTCTGCAATTTGGTAAAGTGATTGCTTATGGCTCGCGTCAGTTGAAAGTGCATGAGCGGAATTACCCCGTCCATGATTTGGAGTTGGCGGCGGTAATCTTTGCGCTCAAGTTATGGCGGCACTATCTATATGGCGTCAAAGTGGATATCTATACGGATCACAAGAGCCTAAAGTATTTGTTGGATCAGAAGGATCTGAATATGCGACAACGAAGATGGATGGAGTTCCTTGGGGAATACACCTTCGAGATTCACTATACCCCCGGGAAGGGAAATGTGGTCGCTGATGCTTTGAGTCGAAAGACTCCGGTACGGGCAAGCTGGTTGCAGAGGCATGATCAGCGTTTGATCCAGGAATTGGAAGCAATGGAGATATCGTGTGTTGACAAGGGTGCGTCAACCGATGCATGCTTGAACTGGACGGAGGTGCAATATGACCTTACGGACAGAGTTCGGCGAGCAACAGAGCTTGATGAAAGTCTCCAGCGCTATGCTAAAGATGGGCCGGATGATCAATTCTCTTGGGATAACGGGTTGTTACGGAGAAATGGTCGAGTGTGCGTCCCAAGTGTGGGTAAATTGAGGGAAGAGTTGATGTACGAAGCTCACTTTGCAAAGTACTCAGTTCACCCAGGGAGCACAAAGATGTACAGAGATCTGAAAAAGTTGTTCTGGTGGCCCGGACTAAAGAAAGATGTGGCTCGTTATGTGGCTAAATGCAACACCTGTGCGTTGGTGAAAGCAGAATGCCAGAAGCCTGGCGGTTTCCTGAAGTCGTTACCTATTCCGGAGTGGAAGTTTGATGATATTTCGATGGATTTCGTGCACGAATTGCCGAGATCTCAACGCGGTCATGATTCAATCTGGGTGATTGTGGACCGGTTGACGAAAGTGGCGCACTTCCTTCCAAACAGAAGAGACGATTCAGTGGAAACCTTGGCCAAGCTGTATGTGGAGCAGGTTGTTCGACTGCACGGTGTTCCTCGGAGCATCGTTAGTGACCGTGATGGGCGGTTCACATCGAATGATTGGCGGCTCGTTCATCAAATGTTGGGTACAAAGTTAGCATTTAGTACGGCCTTTCATCCCCAAACGGATGGCCAGACTGAACGAACCAACAGGACGATGGAGGACATGCTCCGCATGTGCGCCCTAGACTTTGGTAAGCGATGGGAAGAGTATATATTTCTTGTTGAATTTGCCTATAACAATAGTTACCAAGCGAGTATTGGTATGGCACCATTTGAGGCGTTGTATGGTCGGAAATGCCGTACACCGTTAGCTTGGGCAGAAGCAGGCGAATCTAAGCTGAATGGGAAAAAGGAAGTCGAAGAAGCTACTTCGCTCATACGCTCTATTCGGGAGAGGCTATTGATAGCCCAAGATCGTCAAGCAAAGTACTACAATGCCAAGCACCGGAACGTGGAGTTTGCGGTGGGTGATTGGGTATATTTGAAGATCAAACCCTTCAAAGGTGTGTCCAGGATTCGGCGTTTGAAAAAGCTAAGTCCGAGGTATCTTGGTCCGTTTGAGGTGGTGGAGCGAGTTGGGGAAGCTGCTTATCGACTAGCACTTTCAGCGGACTTGGGTGGATTACATGATGTGTTTCACATCTCAGTCCTTCGTAAGGCGGTAAAGGATCCAGCTCAAGTAGTGGAGAATGATCGGGTACCGGTCGAGTATGGGCTAACGACGAGGGTTAGACCCATTCGGATCGAGGATCGAGCCGAGAAACAGTTGCGGAACAATGTGATCGGGATGGTCAAGGTCCGTTGGGACAATTGTGGCCGTGAAGAGCTAACATGGGAGCGAGAGCAGACCATGCGAGCTGAGTTTCCCGAGTTATTTGTATAAACTGTAGACCGTGTACTTTTTGTTATAACAGAGTTATAGCATTGCTGGTTTTGTTTCCTTACCGTGCAAATTTCGGGACGAAATTTTGTTAAGGGGGGGAGGGTTGTAACACCCCAAAAAGGCCCCAAAAAGACTCAACATGAAGTTTGAGTAGCAGGCTGGTTTACACGGCCTGGGACACGGGCGTGTCCCAGGGCGTGTCGGGTGTACACGGCCTGGGACACGGGCGTGTCCCAGGGCGTGTTCGAATTATTTTTCGAAATTGGCCTATTCAAGTCAGAGCCGGACACGGCCTTGAACACGGCCGGGAACACGGGCGTGTCAGGCTGGACACGGGCGTGTCAGTTGCCGTGTTCCGACCCGTGTACTGGTTGCAGCTCGATGAAGCAGGAGACACGGGCGTGTCTCAAGAATGATACGGGCGTGTCAGGTTCGACACGGGCGTGTCGATGCCCGTGTTGTTCAGTCGGTTCAAACTGTGTGTGCCGCTTAAAGGGTACACGGCCTGTGACACGGGCGTGTCACAGGCCGTGTCGGCCAAAATTTGGTTTTTTGGGAAAATCTTGGCCGTTCAGTTTCCTCTCTTTTGATCCAAGGGCTCAGGTGGTTTCCTGGCTGGATTAAATCGTGAGGGAAGAATGAAGAGGTCATTCTTCTTTTGGCTTAAGGAAGAGAGAGAGGAGAGGAAGAGAGAAAGAAGGAGGAGGAGAGCAAGCCACCGGCGGAGCTCCCGTGGTCCGATTCGTGATCCGAAGCCGGCGTTGTGAAGGCAAGGCTGCTGCAGTCCTTTCTCACCGGCTAGTTTTCGATGGCACCGAAGAGATCGGCAAGGGTAACGATCTCCCTCCTTGGATATGTGAAGTCCTTCTTTTCTGCATTGCATAGGGAAAACCCTTCCCCGCGAGTGTGCGGTGGGTTGTGGTGTCCCTTGGGGTAGATATGTGAAGTCCCCCTTGTTAGAGGCCGGAATTGGAGTACGGCTCTAGGCATGCTGTGTGAAGCTCATCTGGATGTAGTCTGGATTGGTGATGCTTGTTTGCATATCAGAGAAGGCTCCGTGATTATGGCTTGTGATGCCTATGGCTTGTGATGCCTTGTTCCTACCTGTTGCTTGGTGCGGCAGGAAGTACTGGACGATGTCCAGGAAATGAAGAGGGTTGGATGCAACTCTTGTGGCCGTGTGTTGCCACTTTGTGAATGGTTGAGCCGTTGGGCTGCAACTCGATGAAAAGGCAGATTGCCGAACAGGAAAGGTGAAACTGACCCGCGCCTATAAATAGCCATGGATACTTCCGTATTCGAGGTGGCACGACGACTTGAGCAACGGGGGGTGGCTGATCCGTACCTGCGTTAGGTCCGTCCGACTTGGAAGCCTGGTTATAGGTTTTGTTGGAGAGCCTAATGAGAGTCTTAGGCCCGCGCGCCGGAAAGACTAAAATGCTCAAATACCGTGTAGACGGTGGTGTTGACCCTGGTATTCCGGTACACCGAAAATGTGCCCTGAGTGCACGGACTGTCGGGCCGTGTGGCCGATGGTTGTGATGGCTTGAATGTGCCTGCGCGCACATAGTTGCTATTTGATGATGCCATGCTTGCAGGGAAAGAATGCTCATGCCCCGAGAAAGGGGTAGGATTGTTATAATTGGGTCAGCTGAAAGCTGACCGTTGCATTGTTTGCCACCGGTTGGGTGGATTATTCTCGTGCAGGTGCTGGAGAGCCAAGTGGTAAATGATGGGCTGAAGCCCTACTGCTGTTGCTGCTGCTGCTGCGGCTAGCCCTTGAAGGCTAAGCGAATGGCTTTGTTTTGTTTTCTCTTTTACTCATGTATGGCCGGCATGCGCGCCGAGGTTTGTAAAACATGTTGTATGTAAAGAGGAACTGTAAGGCCTTAAGGCCAAACTCTTGTGGTTGTGTACATTCCGTGGTATATATATAAAGGTGGTGTATATATTAGACATTCCGGTTGAGAGTTCAAAGTTGTAACTTAAAGCTTCCGCTAGAATGCTCTGAGTTAGGATTCGTATTTGGTTTGGTATTATCCTGTGACCTCACCGTCTGTTTGTGGCATATAGTGTGGGGCCCCGGCCGGACCTTCTACTATACGTCATTTAACGGATGGGGTCGTTACAGATAATCTGGTCCTTTTTCTGTAAAAGAAGTTTTTTCTTTTGTCACTATTTTAATTTCACACCCAGATAAGGGTGATTTCATTGTTAATGGGCAGTGCTTGAAACTATATTTTTCTTGTGATGATTTGTGTATAGACAATATTAAATTTATTATGCATTGACTGTAATAAACTTATACTTGTTTTTTTATTTACAATATTTTTTTTGGTCGAGCTCTAACGACCATTAAACAAAGGGCGCTCTTGGGAGGAAACCGAAGGTATTTTTCTCTTTTCTTTCTTTTTATTTTTCACTTTTTGCCCCGAGCGGCTTTGACAAGCTGAAGTTTTGTAGTCACTTGCTCCAACGTTGCTGATTCCACAAAAAGTCAAGATGATATTACATGGAGTTCCAAGGCGAAAGCATGGGGGAGCGGCATCACACATCTATTTGCGACTTGTAAATCCGGGGAAGTACCTATTTTCAATTCTATAATTTAATTTTTCTTTATTAATTTCGCTCTTTCCCCTCTTTTCTTCATTGTTCATTTTAAGCTTGGGGGAGGGTTTCCTTCTTTTCTTTTCTTTAGGGTTATTAGTGTTTTTTGAAAAAAAAATAACAAGTTATTAGTGTTTTTCTCTTTCTTAGATGTTAATTCTCTTTTGCTTTTGTTTTTAGAAAAATTCCAAAAAAAATAGAATATTAAAAAACATATATATATTTTTACTTTGGTAGTTAAATTAATTTTGGAAAAATCAATAGTACCCCTTGCTTTATGTTTTGTTTTTCTCAAAATTTCTTATATTAACTTAGCTAATTTTAATTTGTCTAATCATTCATTTTTATTATACTTCACAAGTAAAATATTGGCCTTATTGTGTTCTAATTCATGGTAGCAGGTTAATGTGAAATGTTTTTCTAAAACCTGAATGTTCTTTATTGTTTTCCTTCTCTATTTTCTTTACTCTCTAAAAAAAATTTCACCCGCTATTTTTCTTTTGGTTTTAGGTAATTTTTTTAATGTTAACTTTTGACTAGTGTAGTAGATGTGAATAATCCAAGAGGCCTATTATTCCTATTTTCAAGATAATTTCATTAGTGTTCATTTAATATCTAGGACTTGCTTTTTGAAAATTTTCAAAAACTTACGCTTTATTTAAATTTAGGAGCATGGAAATGATGTAGGTCATTTTTGTTTTCGTTTGATCCTTCATGCCAACCTTTAAAATATATCCGTAGTTAGATTATTTTAAGCCTTTGTTCCAAGAGAAGACAACGAAAAACAAAAGAAGGTTTCGGGTTTTTAATTGTTATCTCCACTTATCATTTTCCTTTCACCAAACCTCATATTGTTTATATATGATTTTCACCCTTTCTGTAGAAATTTTTGAAACTCATGCTTTAGTTTAGTGTGATTTTAGTCACCATGTTTAGCTTTGAATTTCACTCCTAATTTTTTACCTAAGCGAAACATGTAGGTCTTAAAAAGTCCTTTTGATTAATGCTCCTATGTTTGTCTATTAGCTAGGTAGAGAAAAAAAATTAGATTAGTTATGTTTTAGGTATTAATTTAGATTTTTGTTATTTGATTGCTATAGTTATAATATGTCTCTTAGATCAAGTAACAACTCAATGCGCTTACTTACTTGTTTCCTTACTTAGATCTATTTAAAATAATTCTGGTTTAAATTTTGGATGAATAATTTTTGTTAGTGAAGTTTAAAAAATGTTAAACCATGTTTAAGTACTCGCTTTAGGATTACTTTTCATTTTCTCCCTACTTTAAATTTTGCATGATACTTGTGTTTAGCATAATAAAAACTTTTTGATTAGTTACTTTTATGTTAGCTAGTTTATATATCCTTACTTGGGGACAAGCAAAGCATAAGCTTGGGGGAATTTGATAATACCTTTTCTAGTTTAATTTACTAGGGTAAAAGTTGGAATTTTATTACTTTAAACGTATGCAATTAGTCCATATTTAGTTTCTTTTTATAATTATTGTTCTAACTTAGTTTATTTTCTATTTTTCAGGTTTTTGGGGTTTTTTTTGGGTTTTCTCCTTTTACACTCCCCCAGGTCAAGACCTCCCAAGGCGTGTAACCTAACTAGAATTAATCTACGGTCCGAAGTCAAAATCTAGGAAAATTCAGCTTCATTGCCCTCGGTCACGCCGATGTACCACCACTATGGGCATGTACCAGGAGCGTGTATTACAAGTCCATAATTTCGGCACAACTGATAACTTTCCATAGTCCACCGACACGCCGCAGCTGACACGCCACAGCTGACACGCCCTTTGACACAAGCATGCACCTGGGGCATGTACACCAAAGTCCGCATTTTCGGTGCCGCAACACGACTTTGCCAAGCCATTGACACGTCGCAGCCTACACGCCCCTTGACACGGGTATGTATCGGGGGCGTGTAACCCAACTTCCACACCAGTCACTTTCCAGCCAAAATTTCAGCAGCCGAAGTCAACATTACTAACACCCCCACCCCAACACGGGCGTGTACTTCCTAGAAAATTTTTTAGAAATATGAGCAAGCTCCAAGTGTTCAAGAGAAGATTCTAGCAGCTGAGAGCAGTCTAATAAGAAGAATTAGTTGAATTTAGTTAAGTTTTTGAGAGCTACTACTTATTTTATTTCGTGTTTATGTTCTTGTTTTTGCCTTTTTTCTCTCACTCGTCTCATGTTTTCCTATGCAACTTTTGTAATAAATTTGTAATGTCTTTCAATAGCAAGGAATTAGCACGTAGCTAGTTTTTCTTAGTTCATGTAATGGTATTTTTTATTTAAATTCACAATGCCTCTTTTTAGTAATAAAAGTCTCTCTTTCTCTTCCTTTTTATTTAGTCTTTCAAGAATTTCTACTACTCTCTCTCTCTCACCCTTCCACCATGAGTAACTAAATCCTCATAGTACTCGATCACGATGATCTGAGGATGAGTTGATCAGTTATGATGCTTTAGCTTTCTTCTTCTTTTTAGGGTTTAAGCCTTCGATTTACTATTGACTTATTTCGAATGGAACTATATTATCGATATATAGTCTCTGTTTAGGTTTTCACTCTTAGCTAGATGAGAGGCTCATAGTTTAAAGTGAACACTCAAGAGTAAATAGAGTTGCACACACCCCTCGAGAGAGGATGATGTAAATCGCCCTGATTGGAGTGAAATCCAATAGCGGGGTTTATTACTTAAGATTAGCTTTAAGTATCCGAATACAAGACGAGAGTTCGGTCAGATATTCTTAAACTCAGTTGGGCATGTCTTCGAGAGAAGCGTGTTCAAAATTTGTGAAGCCCCATGGTCAAGGACCTTTATCTTATTAAGACTTAGGTTGTTATTTCATTTTTGATTAACTTATGTCGAGGTGATTCACGATCGGTTAATATTTCTTTATCATCATTTAAACTCTTCTCTTTATTTTCAAGAAATTTTCCTTTTCTAATTTTTTAAGGAAACCCTAAAATATATTTCGATAAGATAATTGTAATTCTTGTGAGTACAATTATTCAACGGTTCCCGGTTTCAATACGACACTTGTGTCCCTTTGCTACAATTAGATAGGTATAATTAATTTAAATGGATTGCTAGTTCGGAATTATTTTCGAAATAAATCATAGACACCAGAAGTAAGTGTGCGATCACCCCTTCCCACGGGGTTCAGACTTCATAGAAGCCGATTTTTGGTTTCAACAATATTGTTATTTATTTTATATCTAGATTCAAATAAGGAGCACTAACTCAAGTTATAGTCGTTACACAAGATTGAATTGATTTTTTAACCAAGGTGCTTGTCCTCACAATGCTCATGAAGACTTATCAAAAGGAGTGAGTAGTGCTTTGGGGTATCCTTGACACGTCAGTTGATAGTATACGATTTGCTCAATATTTTTTTCTCATTCATTTTTTTCACAATCAATTTTATAACTTTTTTTGAGTTTAAGGACTCAAAATCAATCAAAATCTACCCACAAAGATAGATACACTTTAACTTGTATACAAACGACATTTTTTAAAAAATTTTGGCTCAAAGTTCTAGCTGTATATAAAAATAGGAACACTGCGACTTTGATTGTTCAAATTATTTCTAGCATGTTAGACACAATATCACGAGTTATAACATGTACACATGAATTTCTACACGAGTGCAATTTTTAGGGATATCTAAAGAGTATAATGTCATTATGCTACCTAAATCCTCACACATACCTAGAGGTATATTCAACATACACTATCATGTATGGTTGCACTCAGTATCTAAGTACCTATAGAATAGACACCTCATGACTTGATCTGACAATGTTAACAGGGAGTAACAATCCTAAATCAAACATTGCAAAAAATCATTATGCTATAAGTTCTAGTCTTGTGTGTCCTATGAAAGAACGATCCACATATTTTTTTTGATTTTGTGATTTGTATACATTTTTTTGTTTTAAAAAAATAAAACAAATCTAAATGAAAAATAAAAATAAAGACATCTTTTCAAGATTTTTGTTTGATTTTTACAAACATATGCACAATGCATACAAGACAAATGAAAAGATAGAAAACAAACGCAAAGAACAAGCAGATACAAGAGAACATGATATAATAATATGCATGATATTAACAAACATGAAACGTGAAATAATGATCATGCTATGTATATGAAAAATCATGAGAATGCCCAAGACAAAATTACCTAAGAAGTATGTCATCACCTTAGCCCTGTACTAAGTGACAGATGGGCATGAGAAACTACACAAGCATCATAGGGTGGGATGTTAATCCCATGTGCATAAAAAAGAACCCGCTCAACCCAACACTCTTTCCCCCCAATGCATCACATGGACCTACTAAAACCCATCCGTAGTTAAAGAAAAGGCATGGTTTACAGGTTAGCGAGTCTAATGCACACACACCTTCACCCCCGCTATTGTGAGACACATCACATGTGGTATTGTGTTAGCTTTCACATCAACTGGTTACCCACAATGATAGTGGACATTTAGAAACAAATCATGTTACCGCCGATGGTAGACTTACTGCGGTGTGGTAGCTCGATTTATTAGATCCAGCGCTAGGCCAAACCCCTCACATTTCATTTTTCATTCTTTCTTGTTGTTAGTTCTTCCGCCGACACAACCATAGATCCAAGTAAATCTCACTCCTTTTCTCCCTTATTTCCATGTATGTTGAGATTAGAGTGTAGTTCATGGATATTTTGTCATTTTGGGTACGATCCATGGTGGTTTCAAAATGTTTTTGTTTGATTTGAGGATTTTCTTTATAGATCGAGTTAGATTTATCAGATCTGAGTTATTTGTGCTTAGATCTCCATCTCTAGGTTTTATGCAAAAATTTGTTAAAAATCTGATTTTGTGGGAGATCTGATAGATTGGGACATTGTATAGTCTGTCAAGCTACCACATGATGGTAAAAGATTACGGTGCTGCGATACACACCAGAAAATTTTTTTCCTGAATTTAAAATTTGGAATTCTTGTGTTTTCATGCTATGGCTTCATCCAGATCCAAACCACAACAAAGAAGCTTCTCCAAACGATCCAGAGTACCTGTATCGACATACACTGTGGTGGAAGAGACCACTGTGAGTGTGGCGATTGTTGTCGACATCGATTAGCAAAATGCTCACATCTACAGCTATTTGGAACATGCAGGAGTACTTTATGTGATTTCAACTAGTGACCCATTTTCTCCGGTGCTCGTTTAAGAGTTCTATAAAAATCTATAGGATCCAACACTCATACAGCTAGACTAAGGGGTGCAAACCTGTATAAGCACAAGGATTGTCACAATACTACATGAAGATCTGGAGAGCAAGTACGTCTGGTTCCTAGGTAGGGAGCGAATCGATATCGTTAATTCCTTCAGATCTACGAGGGACTGAAGAGAAATTAATTAAATTCTCCATGGTGTAGAGGGTTGTCGAGATCTCATCACATCAGTTGATACCCTTACTCTGGATGACCGTATAATAAAAGATGTTTTGCGCCACTTGTTTATGTTCAAGTCTAGGGATACGAAGAAGATAACTACCTAGCTCTCTATGGTAGCGTACTATATATTAGCGGGTAAGCAATTTAGCATATCTGACTTACTTCTATTGATGATGTGCTATACGTTTTGGCAAAAGTCTCCCGAGTGCTAGTGGCTGAACACCCCGCTATTAGGCAGAGTGATTTAGAGTATCTTGATGGGCAAATATCCAGCATTTGATTGGTCCAAATACCCAATAGATAGCTGCCCTCCGATCTATAAAATAGGGGAAATTTCTAATTCATCACGATCACGGCCCCCTGCTTCACAGCCTCCTCTATGCCATGGAGGATCCCTTCAAGAGACTACTCGGGATATATACGGGATGGTGGAGGAGAAAGGATGGGAAATCAGGCAGACTACTAAGGAGGTGAAAGGGATAAAGAAGATTCTGAAGAAGATGATGAGTAAGTTTAATATTTCACCGACTTCTTCAAAAGAGTAGCATCCAAGATTTATCACTCGTTATTTTAGTGCTTGATAGTACTTAGTTTTATTAATGTTGTACTAAGACAGGTTTAACACTATGATATTTATGGTGAACTCTTTTGCTGGAAGTGTCACTACTAGTGATATCTATTATACTTTCACTCTTTCCAATTGTGATTAGCTTCGTGACACTACACCGCTTAGCATGATTTTAACCATTCTTCTAATTTTTATGGATATATATACTTATCATGCAAGCTCAAATACATAAATAATATAATTAAAAAAGGGACAAAAAATAACAACAAAAAACACAATTCAAACTAGTAAGCATATCGTGATGTAAGATATAATGTAGTTCATTTTGAACTTCCTTCACGCAATTCATGGATGTTATTGGATAGGAGATTTAGGTATCAGAGTGAGACCTTATGAGGCGGTTCTCTTGGGTACCCAAATACTGTGTGATGAACCATGGGGAGATAATGATGGATGTGCCCTTTTGAGTAGAATTGGTGCTTCATTTTTAAGGATGGGCTTCCATTCATACTTTGGTTTAATGTTATTTTTATATTGCAAATTTCCATTTAGATTTTTACGAGTCCTTATGTGATGATTTTCAGTTGAACAATATTATGTTGGAGGTTTAGATACATTGAAATTATTCTCCAATTTAAGATTATTTCGCTTAATGTAAGGACTCGTAGTGCAGTGATTTTTTAAAAGAAATTTACGTTCATTTGTTTTTAAATTGAGAGTGATTTGAGTTTGAACATGAAGATGGTTTTTATGTTTTGAAATTTCATTTACATGCGCATCACGGTTTCCACTACCGTTGATTGATCTAGTTATTATGTGACAATTCATATTCAACATGCTTTTGGGTTATGCTTGAAACTTAGGAGTTGTGTTTTGTGAGGTTTTTATCATAATTTCCTTAAGCGTGTTAATTTTTGTATTTAATTTTTTATTTTTAATTTTCAGATTATGTCTAGCTTTATTGTACGTGATTGTGCTATTTTTAAGAGTGGAGACTATATATTTAAAATGAGCTTCATACTTACTCCTGAATTCATCAAAAATCTCATTCATCTCCTTAATTTCAATTTTATAATCATTGTATCTAGCAAAATCTCTTTTTAAAGTTGAGTTTTCTAGAAAGAATTTCTCATTTTGTTCTTTTGTAAATTGAAGCTCTTTTTTAAAAAACTTCTATTTTTCTTTGAATTCATTACAATTTATACAAGGTGTAGAATTGTTATCTAAAGGGCATGCAGGAGAACAAGGCATGATAATTGTATATTTTACATTGTCATTTTCTTTTAAAGGGTTATTTTCTAAACATAATTTTTAATTAATACTTTTCAATTTCTTAATTCTACGTTTAGCCACATATAGCACATGCAATGTAGAAATAGAATTACATACAAGAAGGAAATTGATTTTCTTACAGTACTCTTGGATGAGGCAAGATTGGAGCATATAGATTCTTTGACTTCTTCATTTGCCTCATCCATAGTTGAGATTTCAACTTCCCTTTCCTTTGATGTGGTTGTAATCTCTTCCTCCACGATCAAGTCTCCATTTGGTTCTTCACTTGGATCCATGATGAATTGCTTGAATTCATTATCTGCAGAAAGAGAACTATAAGTAATCTCAAGAAATTTCCATATACCATAAGCAGTAGGAAGCATCTAGATGAGTTTGAAAATTTCTTGACCAAGCCCGCAAAATAGACTTTTCATAACTTTGGCACTTAAGTGACATTCTTCCGTATTTAAATTATTTTGGGGCTTAACACAAGTCATGTTCTAGGCTTCTATAAAATTCATCAGAGCTACAGACCATATATTAATTTCTTATAAGTACTTCTCATAATTTTACTCTGCAATAGCAAAAGCTTAAGTATGGGGGTATTTGATAAGTCAATAATTATAGTTATTTTAATATAACTTTTATCTAATAAATAGTTATATTTTATTTAGTTTTTTACTAATATTTTTACTAATTCCTTTATTTTCGAATTTCAGGTATAATTGGGCACAAAATATCAAATTCAAGTCCATGGTCATGATCTAAAAACATTGTGGAGAAAATTAACCTTTTTGGTCTCGGATAGTTGAACTTCAAATGGTCATAACTTTCAAACATGAAGAGATACGGGACGTGCAACCAGTCAACATAAAGAGGATGACGTCCTCTACAAATCTAGAATAGTTTCATAAGTACATTCCCCCAGGTCACAGGCGTGACCTTTGCGTGAACACCGGCGTATCTATGTCAAAAAACAGTTTTCCCCAAAAATTTCTCGGGACAATTCTAGAACTTTTTCTAAGTAAACGCGCCAATGCAACAGGCGTGACCTGGGGCGTGACCTACCCGAAACTGTCGAATTAATGCCAGATTGCGTCGTTTCCAGCCATTTGCTGACCCGGTCAGTACAATCCTTGTGTCATGGGCGTGACCTACAAGAAACGCCTTAGTTCACAGGCATGACATAGGGGCAAGACCAGCAAATTGATAGATTTTTGCAGTTTTCTGGAAATGTTCCCGGGCTTTTATGGCAGCGGTTTCCGAACCTTACACGCCCTAGTTCACGGGCGTGACCTAAGGGCGTTGCACTCCAGCAATTTTTCCTATAAATTTTAGACGAAATCAGGAGCTCAGGAGTCCTCCTTTGGGGTTGAAAATAAGGTTGGGTGGCTTATTATTTTGATATCTTTGGAGTTAGTTTTATTTTAATTGCAATATAGTATAGATATTTCTTTTCATGCAATTATACTCTTTTATTTCATAGTGATATAATGTATTTTTAAATTATGAGCAGCTAAATTTCCATAAGCACTTTTTTATCATGCTATTGTCTTTCTTTTTTTGTAATTTCTTCATTATGTCAAGTAGCTAAATTTTATTAGCACTTGATCATGATGAACTTTAAATTAGAATAAATTTCTTCTTTCTTGTCAATCTTCTTTTTTCAGTTCGATATGCATTTGATTTTATTTATTTCGAACTCATATTCATGTATATATTTTCGCTACTAGATCTGTATCCTAGATTTATTGATAGGTTGTGGATACGGTTAGGTCACTCAAATGTAGAAGGAGCCGCATGCACTCCTCGACAGAGGATGACATGGATCTTCCTGATTTGAGTCAAATCCAATAGCAAGGTTCACGACATAAGGCAATCTTAGGGGTTTTTACTGGCTGAGAGGTATTAATCGATCAACCTAAGTTTAGTCGAGAGAGTATTCTCGAGAGATGCGCTTTTGTAATTTCGGAACCTAAGGTCGAAGTTGCAATTTAGAAGTTTGCTTTTATGAAAAGTTTATTTTACTTCAAAGAGAGTCTAGATCAAATGCTAGTTTTTTTTAGTTTATTTTCTTCCGATAGTTTAATTTAACCCTTTTTATATTTAGATAAAATAATATTAATTTGCGTGACTAGGAGTACTCAATAATCCTTGAGTCTAAATACGAGACTTGACCCTATACTCTAGAACAATAAGTATACTTGCCTCATCGATTTAGAATCACGCGCAAGCATGAATTTCATTAATCACCCCTCTAGAATCATCCACGTATGGGTGCCGCAGAGGCAAGTGCCTTGCTTCCCCCAGTATCGCCCCATTTAGGCGAGTGGTGCCCCCACGGACCACTTACCTAGTGGTGTGTCAAGGAGGCGACTGCCTGGATTCCCCTAGCACTCGCCCCTTTGGGCGAGTGGTGCTCCCATGGACTACGCGCCTAGTGGGGTCTAGAGGTTAAATGACCTGGGTGCCCTTGATGGTCTACATATAGCAATTTAGAATAGTGGAGATTGGCTGTTTGTAGACCCAATTGGGCCACATATAGCCGTTTAGAACATTAGAGGTACGCTATTTGCAGGACAGGTTGTAAAAACTATAAATAGACCCAAGGGGGTACCTTAGAAGGCATGCTTACTTGTTCTCTGATCTTTTAGCACTTTCTAAGGTATCCTTAGCTCAACACTTCGCTAAGGAGGGGAAGTGCTCTAAGATCTTCTGGGTGTGTGGTGGGACCTCCGTACTGGAGCCTTGGGTCTATTTTTGGCTCTATGTTTTTTGTTATTTGAGCTTTTAAGGAGAAGTAAGTGTGCGATCACCCATTCCCCACGGGTTAGGACTCCACAAAAAGCCGATTTCTGGTTTCAATAAGTGGAGTTACATATTAGGACCATAATCCATAAACGTGAATCCTAACTCAGAGTGCATGCTAGCAAAAACAATTTAAGATTTCACATAGAAACCAACCATGTGAATGTCCACTAAACCAAACTAGAATGGAAAGAAAGATACACCTATAGTAATGGCCTTCGGGCTTTTCAAAGTTTCCTCAATTATCATTTATTTTACATACTTTGGCTCATAGGCCGGCTACACATGAGTAGTAAAAGTAAACACACTTTGCTTTGGCCTTCGAGTGATGGCTTAGAAACCATGGGCTTTATCCTGCTATATCCCGCTCGGCTCAGCTACACAACCACGAAGACATTCCACCCCAAAGATGAAAAATAAAGCAACGATCAGCATTAGCTGACCAAATTCATCTTATATTATGATAAAGTCAAGAAACTCACTATTGTGGATCCATGCCACTGGCTCACTCCAACTCAATCGCCATAGGGTGCGTATACATTAGCCACAACCCTTTACTCAAACCATCAGGCTCGCAGGCCACGACGATGGTCAGCCTCCACTTGCCCAATCACACATTGCATAATCACATTATGTCAAAGGCTAGCTCTCATGGCCACTAAAGCAGAGCAATTAAAGATCACGGCTCAACGTTCAGGCCCCCAGGTCACCACGATACATGCCTCACAAAAAGTGCTCACTGGGAGCTAATGCCGGAGGTAACATTATCATCGCATAGTAGGAGACAGATTATTGATTCTATCCCTCCAAACGGGTGTTTTCCTAGAGTCCTTCTCCAGTACTCTCTCTACAACATCCTGCACACCTCGTGAATCCAAAATTTACATAATACCACACAGACTTCTTCGGCACACAAACAATCATCACGAATCCAAACCAATCTATCCTGATGGGATTCACAGAACATTCCTACTCCATACTTCGACTCCAGATTCTAAATGCCAAGATAAAAAGGATACACAGATCAAACCGTAAGAAGAGTTGCTTCCACGAGTTTATGGAGCATCTACTCTCATATACCAAAACAAAGGACTTTACATTTCGAAGAAAGAGAATCGTTACCCTTGACGTTTGTTTTTTGTGCTATGGGAGAGAACCTAGCCGGATGGAAATGACCGCAACGAACTTGCCTCTGTAGATCGAAACTCGGCTCACGAATCAGAGCTATGAAACACTAATAAAGGCGAGGTCTCCTTCGTTCGCATCTTCTCCAACTTTCTCTCCCTCAACCAGTCAGGAGAAGAAGTCACAAGAGAATGTGAATTGAAAACCTAACTCCCAAGAATTTAAACTGGTCAACTATCATGAGGTAACTAGCTACCACCGCACGGTAACCCAAATGACAGTTTGTATCGAAAGCAACTGCCCAAAACCTTCAATCATAGGATGATACGCATTTATGCCATAATTGTCCTGCTACAGCTACGCGGTAAAAACCTACACGCACGTGGTATATTATGTGTCGAGTTAACACATCATTTCAACAAACTATCGCAACCTACATATGATACCCACTATTGCAGCACGGTAACTCTCCGGGAGCCATGCCAAATAAAATGGCCACTCTAATGCAAACGGTATTGCTACTACTGAGCGGTAGCTTACAGAATCTCTCTGGCTTCGGGAGACTTGGGGCCTTACAAATATCCCCCACTTATAGAAAATTTCTCTCGAAATTTACACCTTGCAGTGAAGTATAGAAGTATCAATTTTACAAGTCCAAACCTCAAATAAATTGTCGGGAAACTCGTCACTGAAGGTTTGCTAGCGCTCCCATGATAGTTCCTCATGGACACAGTTGTCCCAACGGACCTTGACTATCCCGATAGACTTATTTTGAAGCTTCTTGACTTCCATGTCCAATATACGAATGGGCTTCACCTTCATTGTCAACCAACCATCAATCGACACCTGATATACAACAACCGCCTGTGTAGGCTAAAGCATCGCCTTTCGCAATACCGATATGAGGAATTCGATGTACAGAACACTTAGTTCCATTGAAATCCTCAATCGATAGTCAGCTTCACCAATGCACTCTAATATCTCAAACGGCCCATTGTATCTCGGGCTTAGCTTTTTCAATTGTCGAATCCTTGTTATGCCCTTAAACGGTTTGATCTTCTGGTAAACCCAATCTCCCATGGCAAACTCAACAATAATGGAAGTTGCATCCTCGACTTCCTTCCGCTTAAATAACTTTGACTCGCCCGTCTCCAACCACGACATAGGAGTTCGACAATTTCTACTATAAAGGGTCTTGAAGGGTGCTATTTGAATACTTTCCTGGTAGCTGTTGTCGGTGGTGAACTCAATTATAAACAAGTGGTCATCCCACCTCTTCCCGAAATCTAGGGTGCACATGTGAAGCGCCCATCTATGGATGAAAGGCTGTACTGAACTTCAGCTTGCTACCAAACAGTTGATATATAAGCCTCCAACCAATAAAAGCGAACATCCCATCTCAGTCACTAAAGATGCTACCGGGCGCAACGTGCAATCGTACGATATTGTCTACGTAAAGCTTTGCCATTTTTCCATAAAATCGTCCTTTTTATTCAGAATGAAGTATGACACCTTCGTCAAACGATCAACGATCACCCAGATGGTTTCATTTCCCTTCTACAATCTCGGCAAACCGTGCACGAAATCCATAGATATGTCATCAAATTTCCATTCTGGTATAGGCAATTTCTTCAAAAATCCACCAGACTTGTAACATTCGGCCTTTACTAGGACACAAGTCTGACACTTGGATACATATATTGCTACGTCTTTCTTTAATCCTGCATACTAGAACAACTTTTTCATATCTTTAAACCTCTTTGTGCTTCCCGGGTGGATTGAGTACTTTGTGTAATGTTCCACGTACATCAACTCCTCCCGTAATTTACTAACCTTTGGAAAACACAACCTACTATTCTTCCACAAAAGGCCATCACTAACATTAAAATGGGCATTTGACCCATCCAAATACATTTCCATGTAGAGTCTCATACTATCATCTAGTTCCAGCGCCAACAGAATCCTTTCTGTGAGGTGATACTGCACTGCTGTCTAGTTCAAACATGCTTCAACACTAGACCTCCTATCAACTCATGAGTTCTCCAAGCCTCCAAATGCCGAATAAGACGCTCGTCATGCATCTGTATTAAGTTATCCCGTATATGAATCCTGCGACTTAGCACATATGCAACAACATTTTCCCTGCAAGGAAAATAATGTATCTTGAAGGTGTGTCCACATGGAACTCCATCCACCTACGCAAGTGAATATTCAGGTCCTTCTGATCTAATAGTTATTTGAGGCTCTTAGGGTCTGTAAAGATATCGACATATACGACATACAGGTACTGCCTCCACAGCTTCAGAGAAAATATCATGGCTGTTAACTCCAAATCATGTACAAAATAATTCTGCTCGTGCACTTTCAATTGGCGCGAGCCTTATGCTATCACCTTCCAATGTTGTAGCAAGACACAGCCTAAGCCATTTCCTGAAGTGTCACTGTAGATCTCATAGCCTTCCGATCTACATGGCGAGCATAGAAGAGGAATCGTGGTGTGATTACTTTTGAAGTCTTCAAAAGCTTGCACGCATGCCAATGACTAAATAAACTTTTGATCCTTCCTTGTCTAGTTAGTGAGGGGTAACACTTTATGTGAGAAGTTCTCCATGAAGCTCCTATAGTAGCCAGCAAGCCCTAGAAATCTCTTGACTTCTGCCATAGAAGACAACACAGCCCATTCCCGTATCGTAACTATCTTTGCCAGATCTACAAAAATTCCCTTTCCACTAACGACGTAACGAAGGAATGCTACCAAAGATAGCCAAAACTCACATTTTGAGAACTTGGTTTAAAGCTGATTACTCCTTAGGGTCTCCAAAAAAATGCATAAATGATCCGCATATTCTTCTACAGACTGAGAGTACACTACTATATTGTAAATAAAGACTATCACAAACTTGCTCAAGTACTCTTTGAATGTCCGGTTCATCAGGTCCATAAACATGGATAGTTCATTCATCGACCTAAAAGGCATGACAATGAACTCATAATTCCCATAACATATGATGAATATCGTCTAGGGAATGTCACTTTTCCTGATCCTCAACTCATAATATCCAGATTTCAGATCCCGTTTTGAGTATACATTCGATCCAACTGGTTGGTCAAACAGATCGTCAATTCTTTAAATCGAATACATGTTCTTCTCCATCAACTTATTCAATTCCTGATAATCAATACACAACAAAAAACTACCATCCTTTTTCTTCACAAAAAGGACCAGCGCACTCCAAGGTGATGAACTTGGACACACAAAGCCTTGCTCTAAAAGTTTTGTAGCTGTAACTTCTATTCTAAAATTTTTATTAGTGCTAAGTTGTATGGAGAGCGTGACACAGGCTTGGGACTAAGCACCAGCTCAATGGTAAAATCGATCTCTCTCTTATATGGAGCTCTAGGGAGATCTTTAGGGAAAACGTCAGCAAACTCTGATACCACCAAAATACTGATCAAACAAGGCTTGGGCTTCTTAGACTCAAATAGGGTGAAGAATAACTCCGCACCTTCCTGTACATCTTTGAGTACTTCGATAGAAGACATCAGCGTCTTGCTCGATCCCTTCAAACCAAATAAAGTAGTTTCACAACACGTATTCAACCCAAATTTTACCATCTTTAGACTGCAATTGATGTACACACGTTGCTCTGATAGCCAATCCTTGTCAATGATTACTTTGAACTCAACTATCGGTAGTACAGACGCTTCCATGTCAAACTATTGAATCCATATCCAAACATTTATGCAAAGAACTCTATCTGCGTGTATCGAGCATCAGTTAGGTTGCAACACATCCAGTGTACCCTTCACCATGGAATAAGGCACTATGATATGCGACAAAATGTCCTCAAACAGAAAGGAGTGTGATGCTCATGTATCAAACATTGCTCTCTCTAGATAGTCCAAGATTAAGACAAATCCAAAAATAAGATAATCATATGACCAATGCATAAGGAGTAATGTATTAAAAACATTAAAGAAAAAATCTAAATCATACATTTAACCACACCGCCTTTCTTAATGGCCTCCTGCTGGCCATGGTTGTAGACTTTGTGTTGGACTGGAAAATGATGGGTCGTGGTTGACTCCACCGCCTTCCCTTTCTCAACATATGATTCTCCTACCTTTCTCTCCATTCTTGGAGGGCCACTTCAAAATTATCCCGCTCTCTGTCCCGTCATATCGCAAGTATAATAATTAATTAGGACTCCTCGCCCAGAAGATGCCCTAAAAGTAATAGACGAAGCTGCCGGTCCAGTAGATCTGGGATTCTTGTTCCACCTTCAGTACCCAGTCTTCTATGAACTCGGTACTTTGAAATCTAGATTCTTCATATTCATGTCCTTCTTACTATGAAGCCTCTTCAGATCCCTCTCCAGAGATCATACTATATTGACCAGGGTCAGAAAGCCCTGCCTACATCATTAGACCTGAGAGCAACAACCACAAATCGTCGCGTAGTCCTTCATAGAAATGGTTGGTCCTCCAATTATCATAAGTAAAGTTAGAGCCTGCATATCTATCTAATCTCGTGAACACATGTACGTAGTCATCCACACTACTCTCACACTGAGTTAATCTCTGGAAATGATTTTCTATAGAAATTATTTGCGCTGACGGGATGTATTGAGCCAGAAACAATCTCGAGAACTCATCCATCGAGATATTAGTAAGTTGCCTCCCAGCAAAGTGATGTAGCTCAAATTCATCCCCCCAAAACATTGCTTCACCGTCCAAAAGGAATGTGGCTATAGAAACATTTTTCCCCTCCTCCATCTTCGTTGACGACGTGACTCTCTAAACCAGAGAGAGCCTGTCCTAAGCTTGCATTCGGGTTCTAGTCCCCATAAACATTGGAGGGTTAAAGCTCATCGCATGCTTGAGCCGCGTTTCAATCACTCTTCTTTGCACTATGGGATCTTCCGCTACTTGATCCGTCAATATTGGTTCGGCTATGCCAAGCGGCACTACACAAAATTCAGGAGTAGAAGAATGGACTTGCCTCCTTTATTGGGTATTTAACATAGCAAACTGATAGTTTTACTTTCAAGACAACCTAAACACCTAGAGGGGGGTGAATAGGTTCTAATTTCTTATTTATAATTCTAGGCAGAATTCAATTACAAAATTAAAACATCTAGCACAGCATTCACAGACAACTAAGCATCACAGATTGCACAATGTTTTATAGTGGTTCCCCAAGGTCTGGGTACATCCACTTTCCCCCTTCACCTATCTAGCAATATGCTAGATTCGGCCAAACTTCCACTATTCTCAGATCCTCAGATCCTACAGCTCAGAACCTGGATAGGTTCCTACAACTCAGGCTCAAAAGCCCTACCTCAGCCTTGCCTCAAGGCCTACCACTCATAGAATAACCTTCTCCTACACTCAGGCAAATAGCCCTACCACTCAGAGATCATCTCTCCTACACTCAGCCTTTATAACACAGGCTTACAACTCAGATCTGTGTAAATAGATCCTACAGAAATTTAGAAAAGATATTTTAATGTCTTGCCTTTGTTGAGAGAGAAGAGGACAAGGCACTTCTTGATCAGCTGATGAAATCAATTGAATCTGAGCTTTCTTAAAAGCTTCTTGAATCTGAACTTAGCTGAGTTGATTTCCAAACAGCTTCTTGAGAAACCACTGATGGCTTCCTTCTTCTTCTTCAAGATGACTGGATCCCTCTCTGTCCAACACCTTTTCTGATACTTCAGACTTCTTCTTCTTAGATCTTCTGATGAAGATCTTCTTTAGAGCTTAGCACTTTCTTGAATTGAAACTTCAATAGGATCGTAATCCTTTTGTTTCTTCTTCTTAGATCTTCTGCTGTTATTTTTCTTAGCTTAGCTGTTCTTCTAATTCCTTCTGAATGTGTCTATTTATAGACTTTCTTCATGGTAACCGGCTGATCCGGTTTCTAACTGCTTTCTGACAGGTCTGACAGCTTCAGTTAAACGGTGGCAACCCACAGCTGTCAAGTCTTCAAACAGTTCCTGTACCTTAGCCTTGGACAGCAAAATGTCGAGACAGTCTGTTAGAAAGTGTCGAGACCAATCTGGCTATCTGTGTCGACACAAGTGACTTTGGTATCGACACAGTCTTTGATGATGTAGACTAAGTTGCCTTTAAGTCGACACAGCTTCTTCAGAAAATAACTTGGTCTAGACTCTGCAGTGTGTCGACACAAGTCCTGTGTGTCGACACAGTTGTTGTAGATTCAGAACTCAGTATGTGTCGACTCAGCCTTCAGGTGTCGACACAGCAATCTTCTATTCGGCCAAAATGTGTCGACTCAGTCTTCTGGTGTCGACACAAGCATAGTCGACTTCTGCCAATATGTGTCGACTCAATTCTCAAGGTGTCGACACATCCACCCAGTGTCGACACAGTTGAGATCGACTATCTTCTTTTGTGAGTCGACAATCTTTCTCTGGTCGACTATCTTTCACTAGTCGACTATCTTCCACTAGTCGACTATCTTTCTTTGGTCGACTATCTTTCACTAGTCGACACTGCTTCCCAGTGCTGAGGTCGACGATTTTCTTTATGTGTCGACACTGCTTCCCAGTGTTGAGGTCGACGATTTTCTTTATGTGTCGACACTGCTTCCCAGTGTTGAGGTCGACGATTTTCTTTATGTGTCGACACTGCTTCCCAGTGTCGACATAAATGTGGTCGACTATCTTTCTCTGTGTCGACACTGATATTCTGAAGTGTCAACACAAATATTCTGAAGTGTCGACACAATTTCTTCAGGTGTCGACATGTGGACTTAGAATATTTTTCTGCATTCTTTAATACTTCTTCACCTGCACATGTCAACTCAAAACAACATCAAATACACTTTGATGTATATCATTGAGCTAAGTTGGGCTTCTTCAAATCAGGTACACATTTTCCAATGTACCCAACAATCTCCCCCTATTTGGAGAAGTCATAACCCTTATAGCCAATGATATACACTATTTACAAAAAGTATAAACTGATGATATATGACATAACAGGAATACTTAATATAAACAAAACATAAAAACAATCCATCACAGAATGAACATTATATGATACCAAACAACATTTTGTTTATAATATGATAATGTTTGAATACAGAGATTTACATTTAATGATTTAATCAAAACATTACAAAATACTTTGAAAGAACTAAAAATTAAGACTGATCAGGCTCTTTTATGACAATCCCTTTGCCAGATAGAATTTGAGCCTTCACAGGAGCTTCAGAATCTTCAGCTGGCTTCTTGTCTTTTAGATCAGCCTTCTTCTTTGCTTCTTCCTTGAGCCTTTGCCTTTCAAAATAATGGAAGGGCTTTGGGAAGTACTTGCTCGGCTCCTGAGCATTTGGAGGCAGCCTACCCAGCTTGGCTTTTCTTCTAAACTGTACTATGGCCTCTTGCCTGGCTTCATACTTCTGCCATTCCATCTCATTGAACCACTTGCCTCTTTCATGCACTTGGTCTTTGACAGCCTTCCATGCAGTGAGTATAATATTTCTGGAAGTAGGACTCCACTGCTCAAAGTCTGGCTTAAGTTCAGCCTGCTCTCTAAATCTTTTCTTAGATAGTAGAGCATCTTGCTGGTCTTTCAAAGTAGCCTCAGGCTTATCAACCTTCCCAATAACAACATTAGTAACCTCCTTTGGAGGACTATACATTCCTTGAACTTGCTGATCAATCATATCATAATCTGGAGGAGGGTAAATGACTTGGGCAACCTCAGGTTGATTGCCTTCAAGTAGACTTGTTTGTATTCCTGACTCAGCCACCATAGCATCATCACACAATGGTGGATATCCCAATGTGGCTCGAATACTATTAGTCACCCATTTGGTGTGCTCTGAGCCTGCATGAACTAACATCCTCTCCCCCTTTATGGCTTCTCTAGTAACATGATCTCTGAGATCTTCCTTCTGAAATCTGATTTGGCCATCTAGATAATTCACACCCTCTTTAAAAAATGGTTTTAACTTTAGAAGCTTGTCAGATATTTCCTTTTGAGAGGTAGTGATAGCAGTTTTAACAGAATCAATAGCAGCTTGAAAGTTCTTATCAAATTCTTCCATTTCCTTTGCTCTAGCTGCAGGCAGGCCTGGAACAATCTTTTTCAATTCATCAATGATCTTATGATGAGATTCAGTTAAATTCTCATTCATCCTTATCTGATTCTCCAAGACATAACTTTGCTTTAAAGCAATATCATCCACCTTAGGGATATTAGACTGCTGTTGTTTTGCCAAATATACCACAGCATTACCTCCCTTTTGGAAGCAATCTGTCATCTCCTTCTTATGCATATTGACCTCAAACCTAATAGATTTTATATCTTGAGCTAAGTCAAATTGCAGGGACTTGTTGTTCTCATCAACATATTTTTCAATAACCACTCTGTGTTCATCCAATTTCACTTGTAAATCGACCAAAAACTTATTATAATCAAAGTCAGAAGAAGTGTGATGTGCTGTAGACTGTAGAGCCTGCTTATAGCTCTTGCTCCTTCTCTGGAAGACCATAAGTTTTCTCTTCTTAGCCACCCTGGCTTCTTCATTCTCAGAATGAGAAGTACTATCAATTTGAACTCTTTCTTTGGGAGGAGGAGGAACAGCTGCTTCAGTGTCATGTTGAACAGTCTCAATATGCACAGGCTCCCCCTCAATTTCTTGCTCCACTTCCATGCTATCAGTAATAATTTCATCATTTGGAAATAACTCTTCTAGAGTATATTCCTTCTGGGCTGGAACATCTGCAGTATTCAAATTTTGAGATATATCAATTTGAGCATCTTCTTGCACTTGCTCAGACAGCTTTTCCCCCTGTATTTGTTTAGTATTGGTGATGTCCTGGGCAGGTGAGGACACTTGCTTTCCCTGGACCTGTGCAGAAATAAAAATATTAGAAATGTCTTTTGTAGGAAAATACACCAGCTCCCCCTGCACCTGTACCTGGTCATGAGTAGATACAGTCTGTGTAGGTGAATAAACTTGCTGAGCTAGTATTCTTACTTCTTCTTCTTGAATTGCAGGTATTGTGGCATCCTGAACTTGTGTAGAAGCAGGCTGATCTTCAACCTCTTGTCTTACTTGCTCTTCTTGTTGGTGCTCAGTACTGGTAGCATGACCTGGGGATGTCTCAGGTGAATCCTGCCTTTCCACTTCAGGCATCTCTTTGGTCAGCACCCTATCCCATATGGAGAACAATCTCATGTCCATCCTTCTCATGTGATTAATTTTTGTTCCAGGTTGTTGTTGCATAACATCAGGAATTTCCTTACTTAGGTATATACTCATTATTCTAGCCAGATTTGGCTTTTTGATTCCTTCCTTAATCTTTTCAAAGATTACAGTTGACCAATCCGTTGGAATTGTAAACACAATCCTTGTCATTAGGCTGAACATATAGGCGGAAATCCTATCATGTCCACCTGGCTTGCACAGAATAACTCTTCCTACCACCTCAGACAGAAACTTGCCCTGTTGATTCATTCCTTTCCTATTGAAAGCAGCTCCAATTTTCATGGTGGAATCCAATCCACACCATTGATGAGCCTCCCTTGATTTAGAAGCAGGGACATCCTCTTCATTCTCAATTATAGGTAATTGTAGAAATGTTCTTAACTTACTTGGTGTAATCTCCACTGGTGACCCATGAACTGTGGATTTTATCTCATGACTTTCAGATACTACAGATGCAGAAGTAAAGAACTCATGCACCTCCTTCTTCCATATCTTAGATGGTTCGGAGACCAGAAATTCTAATCCTGAGTCGGAAAGGAGAGAGATAACCCCGAGAACATCTGGAGGGGCAGCAGCAAAGGCCTGGCGCACCAACTCATATCCTTCATTCACATTATCTTCAATCTTTGGCGTCATCGATCAGTCGAAAAAGCTTGAAGGATGAGAGAAAGAGAGAGAGAGAGAGAGGGAGAATGTCGACACAGGGTTTCGAAAACCTTATAAGCGTGTCGACAGAATGAGTTTTTGACCTATTTATACCTTCTGTTTAAAGAAGATCAAAAGTCGCCAAAAACAGACTATAAGTGTCGACACAGATGGAATGTGTCGACACAAGCTTCTATTGTCTCGACTTCAAGTCCGTCTATTATGTGTCGACACCAATTTGCGGTTATGTCGACACCAGAGATATATAGTAGAGCATCAGAAATTCTGTGTCGACTCTTAGTATAAGTGTCGACACAAAATCTGTAGGTGTCGACACCACTATCCTGGTGAAGTCGACACTACATTCCTGGATAAGTCGACAATAAGATTCTAAAGTGTCGACACATATTTTCTGTGTCGACACAATATCTCTGACTTGTCGACATTACTACCCTGAGTCGACACATTATTGCTGAATGTGTCGACACCATCTTACTTAGCCAATTTCCGTTTGTTCAACACAACTTATAAGTACTACAAGGTACTTGATACTACTTCAAAGTGTCTTTATATCACTTGAATGTCTTGTTACCACTTCAACTTCATTGTTGATGATTTTGGGATTACACTAATCAATGGTTAACATACCTAATTCAATTTTGAATTTATTGAATTTGGCCTCATCTAGGGGCTTAGTAAACACATCTGCTATTTGATAATCTGTTTTCACAAATTCCAATGAGATGTCTTCTTTTTCTACATGTTCTCTAAGAAAATGGTATTTTATTTCTATATGCTTAGTTCTACTATGAGAAACAAGATTATTAGCAATATAAATTGCACTCTTAGAATCATACAAAAGAGGTGTTCTACTTACTTGAATACCATACTCCTTAAGCTGATGCTGCATCCATAATAGCTGTGCACAGCAGCTTCCAGCAGCAAAATACTCAGACTCAACTGTGGAAATTGCCACACTGGTCTGCTTCTTACTACTCCATGATATTAGTCTTCCTCCCAGGAATTGACAAGTACCTGAAGTACTCTTCCTATCCTCTCTACATCCTGCAAAATCTGCATCTGAATAGCCTGTTAGTTGAAAATCTCTATTCCTAGGGTACCAAAGACCTAGATTAGGTGTGCCCTTAAGATATCTCAGAATCCTTTTAACTGCAGTATAATAAGATTCTTTAGGGCAGGCTTGGTACCTAGCACAGACACATGTAGCATACATAATATCTGGTCTACTAGCAGTGAGATATAGTAGTGAGCCAACTATTCCTCTATATAAAGTCTCATCAACAGGTTTACCTGCATCATCTTTGCATATAGGCATACTTGTTCTCATAGGAGTTCTCATGGTGGAGGATGACTCCATACCATATTTCTTAATCAATTCTTTGGTGAACTTAGACTGGGATATGGACAAGTCATCATCAGTCTGTCTTACTTGGAGTCCCAAGAAGAACTTCAGTTCCCCCATACTGCTCATCTCAAACTTCCCTTGCATAAGTTTGGCAAACTTTTTACAAAGGTTGTTTTCAGTAGATCCAAAGATTATGTCATCAACATAGATCTGAACTAAGATGATCCTGCCTTTGGATTCCCTAAGGAATAGAGTTTTGTCAATTTTTCCTCTTGAGAATTTATTCTCAATAAGGAAAGTAGACAGGGTTTCATACCAAGCCCTTGCGGCTTGCTTTAACCCATACAGAGCTTTCCTAAGCTTATAAACAAAATCAGGTTTAAGAGGATCTACAAAACCTGATGGCTGCTCTACATATACTTCTTCTTTAAGATCACCATTCAGAAATACTGACTTCACATCCATCTGGTATACTTTGAAGTCTTGATAGGCTGCATAGGCAAGGAATATTCTGATTGCCTCCAGCCTTGCTACTGGAGCAAAGGTTTTATCAAAGTCAATCCCTTCTTCCTGCCTGTATCCTTTTGCAACCAATCTTGCTTTATTCTTTACTATTATTCCACTTTCATCTAGCTTATTCCTATAGATCCATTTTGTGCCAATTATGTTGTGGCCTCTTGGTTTAGGAACAAGCTCCCAGACATTGCACCTTCTGAATTAATTCAGCTCCTCTTGCATAGCATCAATCCAGTGCTGGTTTTGGATAGCTTCTTCAAACTTCTTAGACTCCATTTGTGACAGGAAACTTGAATGTAGAACTGTGTTTTGATTTCTGCTTCTAGTTTGCACTCCTTGTCTTGGATCACCTATTATCTGATCAGCTGGATGATCTCTTAAATGTCTTATAGCTGGAGGAAGATTCCCTTCTGGTTGAACATCTCCAGCTCCTTCATTTAGCTGAATCTCTTGGTTTTCATCAGCTTCTACAGTGTCTTGTTCTCCCCCTGGACAGAAGCCTTCATTTTCCAATGCCCCATCTTCCTTTGATACTTCAGTAATGGAGAGCTTGTCCATACTTTTGCTTATACCTGTTGAGTCATTTGATCTACATGACAACTCACAGTTGATTAATCTTGTTTCATCAAACACAACATGCACAGATTCTTCAACAACTTGAGTAGTCAAGTGGAAGACTCTATAGGCCTTACTATTTGTGCTGTAACCAACAAATATCCCATCCTAGGATTTGGCAGCAAACTTAGTCAAATATGACTTGCCATTGTTAAGTATATAAAACTTGCAACCAAAGATCCTAAAGTAAGATAGATTTGGTTTTTTGCCTTTCACAATCTCATAGGGAGTCATTTTGTGGCTTTTGGTGATAGAAGCCCTATTGATTACATGACAAGTAGTGTTAACTGCCTCAGCCCAAAAATATTCTGGGAGAGAGGTGTCACTCAACAGAGTTCTACCTGCTTTAATTAATGTTCTATTCTTTCTTTCAGCAATTCCATTTTGCTGAGGTGTTCTAGGTGAGGAGAACTCTTGGAAAATCCCAAAGTCTTTACACAATTTTGTTATGCTTTCAGATTGAAACTCAGTACCATGGTCACTTCTGATTTTGACCACTGTACTATTCAGTTCATTCTGAATTTGCTTTACAAAATTGAGTAATACACTTGGGGTTTCAGATTTTTGTCTCAGAAAGAACACGCATGTAAATCTAGAATAGTCATCTACAACCACAAAAGTGTAGGCCTTACTACCTAGACTATGAACTGGCATAGGACCAAAAAGATCCATATGCAAGAGGTATAAGCACCTCACAGAATCCTTGTTTTCAAGGCTTTGAAAGGAGGATTTTGTCTGCTTGCCCTTTTGACAAGCTGAGCATATCCCTTCCTTTATACACTTAATTTGAGGTCCATCCCTCACTAACTCTTTGCTAAAGAGTTGGCCAATTGTCTTGTAGTTTAGATGAGCCAATCTCTTGTGCCACTTAACACAATGAGAAGCATTGTCATCAGCTACAAGACAGATGGGAGAAGCCTTATTCTCACATTTAAAATTAAGAAAATATACATTTCTCTTCCTATACCCTGTCAGAATGATCTTTTGATCACTTGACCTCTTGATATGACATCCATCTTTAACAAATGAAATGTCATATCCTAAATCACTTAGCTGGCTTATGCTTATTAGATTATGTTTCAAACCTTTTACATAAGCCACTTGAGTGATAGTAATTAGGTTAGAAGAAATGTTACTAAACCCTTTGATGACTCCTTTTTCAGATCCACCAAAGATCACTTTAGGTCCATCTTTGATAGATGAATACTCCTTCAGCAGCCCCTTTGTTCCAGTCATGTGCCTGGAACAACCACTATCCAAGTACCATATAGGGGCATGGTAACTTGGATTCACCTGCAACACAGAATTACTTACCCTTAGAACCCAAGTAAGTCTTGGGTCCTTGGTTCAGGTTAGCATTAATAAAGCTACCATAACCTCTTCTAACAGGTAGACTATTGTTCTTTATAACACTTGGGTTATACCAGCAGTCTAGTGCAAAATGGCCTCTCTTGCCACAGCACCAACATTCAAACTTATTATATCTAGATCTAGATACATCCTTGTCAGAAGAATTTCTGTTCATTGCTGGTGCTGCAGCAACTTCACCTGCTGATTTCTTAAAACCATTGGGTTTATGAACATGGGTATGCCTGCTTGCATTTACACCCTTGTTCTTCAGAACATTAGTCTTAATATGACCTTGAATATCTTCATGATCATATTTGTTAGAAGGCACTTCCACCTTACTAAACTTTATGGGGACTGAAAGGTTTAGTGGCTGAACAGGAGCTTTGCCTTTCCTCTTGAATCTGCCAGCCCTGGAGTTACCTTTAAATCCTAATCCAGCCTTACCCTTTTGAGTGACAAATTCATCTATCAAGGGTAAGACAGATTTTGGCTTAGAGTAACTAGCCACTAAATCCCTTTCAATTCTAAGTCTGGCCTCCAGACTCTTTACTTGATCATTAGTATAATTAATTGTGCCCATCTGAATAATAGTTATATTCTTCAGCTTGGCAATTTCATTTAATTTTTGATCAATAACTTTCTCTAACTCAGTTGTAGCAACCCTTAGTTCAGCAATTTCCTGAGCCTGAGATTTAACCAGGTTCTTGCTTTTCTTAAGGGCCTGCAACAAGTCCCCATACTTGTCTATCAATTGATAGACATCTCCTTCAGATTCAGATGCATCTACATCACTTGATGCAGATGTAGCTCATTCTTCACTTGTACAACAAACAGATGTAATAGAAGGACATTGTACCTTATTAGGACCAGATTGATTCTGGCATATGTCCTCTTCTGATCCTGCCATTAGCCCCATACACTGATGATCCTTTTGTTCATTGATGGAGTCTAGCAAATGCAGAAACTCCTCTTCTTCAGATGCATCATATAGTCCAATATATGCTTCAGCTTCAGATTCTGACTCTGAAGTTGACTGGTCTGTTAGACTCTTATCTTTCTTTGCAACAAAGGATTTCTCCTTCTTGCCTTTCTGATGAGTCTTCTTCTTGTCTGAAGACTCCTTTCTCTTATCAGGACAGTCAGCCACTACATGTCCAGGCCTATTGCAACAATAGCAGACAATTTTGAAGTAGTGGCTTTGCTGGGCTTTGATCTGCTCTTCTCATTCCTTGATGACCTTTTCTTCTGATAATAGTCATCAACTTGCTGTGATGTGGAAGGCCTAGACTTCCATTGCTTCTTTTTCAAGAACCTCTGGAATTGCCTTGTGAATGCAGCAAAGTCTGCATCTGAATCACAACTTTCTGAACCCTTATCTGAATTTTCAGAACTATCTTTTGCAACTTCCTTAGGAGGAGATGGTGATTTCCTCTTATTCTTTCTAGTGGCTTCTGCATTGAGTGCCACAGTCTTTTCTCTATGCTCTCCTCTTGAATTCTTTTCCTCCTCCTTCCTCACCATAAGTTGCATTTCATAGGATAGCAACTTTCCAAACAAGGTGGGAGGAGATATCTCTGCCAATTTAGCCACTTCTCTTATGACACAGATCTTTGTGTCCCAATCCTTTGTTAAGGATCTCAAGAATTTGTCATTCAGTTCATAAGTACTGAAGACTCTTTCATAGGACATAAGCTCATTCACAATTCTATAGAATTTTTTGTAGCACTCAGTTATGCTATCAGATTTTCCTTGTCTAAAACTTTCATACTCCTGATTGAGCATAGATTTATTGTCCTGCTTTACTTCTTCAGATCCCTCCATATAGACAATCAATGTGTCCCACATCTCTTTGGAGGTCTTGCAGTGAATCAGATTCTGAAATGTTGAATCATCTATGGCACTAACAATAATGTTCTGAGCTCTTTTATCCGTGGTTGCCAAGATGATTTCATCCTTGGTCATTTCTGAATAACTCTTTGGAGTTTGGATATTTGCATCAAGAACTGATACCTTCATTGGAATGAAGGGGCCTTCCTGTACTGTGATGTAAATCCTTGGGTCAGATGCCTCCATAAACAGTATGACTCTTTCTTTCCAAATTCCAAAAATTTCTTTCTTGCATATGGGTAATTTCATAGACCCTAGCTCCTTATGATTCTCACCTGAACCCATCTTTCTGAATCTTGATTCTGCCTTTCAGATCTACCTCAGACTGTTAAGTCCTTTTTGAGGAACCTCCATCTGATACCACTTGATAGTTTTACTTTCAAGACAACCTAAACACCTAGAGGGGGGGTGAATAGGTTCTAATTTCTTGTTTATAATTCTAGGCAGAATTCAATTACAAAATTAAAACATCTAGCACAGCATTCACAGACAACTAAGCATTACAGATTGCACAATGTTTTATAGTGGTTCCCTAAGGTCTGGGTACATCCACTTTCCCCCTTCACCTATCTAGCAATATGCTAGATTCGGCCAAACTTCCACTATTCTCAGATCCTCAGATCCTACAGCTCAGAACCTGGATAGGTTCCTACAACTCAGGCTCAACAGCCCTACCTCAGCCTTGCCTCAAGGCCTACCACTCAGAGAATAACCTTCTCCTACACTCAGGCAAATAGCCCTACCACTCAGAGATCACCTCTCCTACACTCAGCCTTTATAACACCGGCTTACAACTCAGATTTGTGTAAACAGATCCTACAGAAATTTAGAAAAGATATTTTAATGTCTTGCCTTTATTGAGAGAGAAGAGGACAAGACACTTCTTGATCAGCTGATGAAATCAACTGAATCTGAGCTTTCTTCAAAGCTTCTTGAATCTGAACTTAGCTGAGTTGATTTCCAAACAGCTTCTTGAGAAACCACTGATGGCTTCCTTCTTCTTCTTCAAGATGACTGGATCCCTCTCTGTCCAACACCTTTTCTGATACTTCAGACTTCTTCTTCTTAGATCTTCTGATGAAGATCTTCTTTAGAGCTTAGCACTTTCTTGAATTGAAACTTCAATAGGATCGTAATCCTTTTGTTTCTTCTGCTTAGATCTTCTGCTGTTATTTTTCTTAGCTTAGCTGTTCTTCTAATTCCTTCTGAATGTGTCTATTTATAGACTTTCTTCATGGTAACCGGCTGATCCGGTTTCTAACTGCTTTCTGACTGGTCTGAGAGCTTCAGTTAAACGGTGGCAACCCACAGCTATCAAGTCTTCAAACAGTTCCTGTACCTTAGCCTTGGACAACAAAATGTCGAGACAGTCTGTTAGAAAGTGTCGAGACCAATCTGTCTATCTGTGTCGACACAAGTGACTTTGGTGTCGACACAGTCTTTGATGATGTCGACTAAGTTGCCTTTAAGTCGACACAGCTTCTTCAAAAAATAACTTGGTCTAGACTCTGCAGTGTGTCGACACAAGTCCTGTGTGTCGACATAGTTGTTGTAGATTCAGAACTCAGTATGAGTCGACTCAGCCTTCAGGTGTCGACATAACAATCTTCTATTCTGCCAAAATGTGTCGACTCAGTCTTCTGGTGTCGACACAAGCATAGTCGACTTCTGCCAATATGTGTCGACTCAATTCTCAAGGTGTCGACACATCTACCCAGTGTCGACACAGTTGAGGTCGACTATCTTCTTTTGTGAGTCGACAATCTTTCTCTGGTCGACTATCTTTCACTAGTCGACTATCATCCACTAGTCGACTATCTTTCTCTGGTCGACTATCTTTCACTAGTCGACACTGCTTCCCAGTGCTGAGGTCGACGATTTTCTTTATGTGTCGACACTGCTTCCCAGTGTTTAGGTCGACGATTTTCTTTATGTGTCGACACTGCTTCCCAGTGTTGAGGTTGACGATTTTCTTTATGTGTCGACACTGCTTCCCAGTGTCGACATAAATGTGGTCGACTATCTTTCTCTGTGTCGACACTGATATTCTGAAGTGTCGACATAAATATTCTGAAGTGTCGACACAATTTCTTCAGGTGTCGACATGTGGACTTAGAATATTTTTCTGCATTCTTTAATACTTCTTCACCTGCACATGTCAACTCAAAACAACATCAAATACACCTTGATGTATATCATTGAGATAAGTTGGGCTTCTTCAAATCAGGTACACATTTTCCAATGTACCCAACACAAACACTGCTTCCGCTACCAATCTTATGTTTTCAGCTGAAGGAGGGGTCGCAGGCACATAATTTGGCGCACTACTCTTCGTAGAGTGCTGGCGTTGAGACAATTCTGCACCACTCTTAGTCACCTATAATCGTGAAACACTCAATTTGGCAACCAAGCATATTGGTATAAAGAAATTATAGAAACATGCGGGATCCTCAAACATGTTTATTTTCATTCCTAATTGGACATTCCTGGGTTCTTTCATGTTATAATGGTAGCTCACATGCACATGCTCACTACCCCTACAAAGAATTTGTTCGCAAATTCCAATAAGAATGACCAACACCAGAGACTGATACCAAAATATAACACCCCCATCCATCATATAGGATATAACAGAAGGTCTAACTGGGGCCTAATGCCATATTCTACGGATAGTTAGTGGAGTTACCTATTGGGACAATAATCCATAAATGCGAATCCTAACACAGAGTGCATGCTAGCGGAAGAAAATTAAAATTTTACATAGAACGCAACCATATGAATGTCCACTAAACCAAACTGGAATGGTAAGAAAGATACACCAATAGTTATAGCATTAGGGTCTTACAAAGTTTTCTTAATTATCATTTGTTTTACATACTTCAGTTCGCAGGCTGTCCACACATGAGCAGTAAAAGTAAACACACTTCACTTTAGGATTCGAGTGCTGGTTTAGCAACCATAGGCTTTAGCCTGCTACTTCCTGCTCGGCTCAGCTGAACCTGCACGAAGAGATTCCACCCCAAAGGTTACAAACAAAGCAATTTTCAGCACTAGCTTACCAAATTATAACATCCGCACCCCTCGCTTGTGGATGCGGTGCTCCTTCCCTATAGGAGTTTTGCGCATATATATAAAGGTATTCAAAACGTACGATTTAAGCACCATTCACCATAGATGTTGGCACGACAGACCATACGCCCCGTGCACTTAGGGCACATTTATAGTGTGCTGAGATTCAAGCCCCACCTCCGTCCTCAAGACGGTAACTTTGAGAATTTCTAGTTTCTTTGGCCTGAAGCATAAGACTCAATTCCACCTATGCTACAACAAAGTCAAGGCACTCACTGATTTAGATCCATGCAACTGATACACTCAAGGTCGATCTCCTAAGGGTGGGTACTGTTAGCCATAACCACGATACAGGTCAGCCTCCCCTTGCCCAATCACACAATGCATAACCACATAATGTCCAAGGATGGCTCTCATGCCCACCATAGCGAAGCAATTAAAGCACAAAGGTAAACCTTTAGGCCCCCAGGTCTCCACGAGATAGGCCTTACATATAGTGCTCAATGGGAGCGACTATCGGTGGTTGCTTTACCTATTGGGTTTCTCTAAGAGGTTGGCACAACACTTGTGCACGCAGCGGAAGTAATAAAATCTAGAACAACCCAAAGAGATTGGATCGGGCCATGCATGTTGAATCAAGAAGTTAATACAATAAGGCAAAAATTACCTCTTGGGTATTGAGTCACAACTCAACAAAGATGCTCCAAATGTGATTCCTTGTGGGTGGCGAGTTCCACGTAGAATAATATCTACGTCTCTGCAGAAATCCACACGAGCGGGAGAACTCCAAACTTCCGTCACACGGATGGTCGGAAAGAAGATCGGCCGCACCTATGCACTTCCCACGGACTACTAGGTCCGCGTCAGGGAAAGCAAGACCAGCGCCGGTCGCCGGAGAGGAGGTGGTCGGCGGAGCGAACAACCGGCGGAGGAACGTTTCCGTCCGGCGGAATCAAGAGATCGGCGGATCGGGAGATTCGACGGAACACTTTCCGTCGGCTTCCGTACGACTACAGGAATCCCGATATTGGTCGATCCTATCACGAGCCACTCATCCCAAAACCCTAAGTCCCCTTTTATACTAAAAGCATAAAATTATTGCTATCCGCAGACCACCCAAGGTAGGGTTTCAGAGTCATTCGGCAAGAATCAGCACAGGTTCGGCGAGAATCAGATCCAGATTAAGCGAGAATCAGCAGACAGATTCGGCGAGAATCATCTGCCGATTCGTCGAGAATCAAGGATAGAATCGTCGAGTATCACCAATCGCCGGGAATCAAACACTTTTGATTCTCGATGAATTCGTCGGGAGTCGTCGAGTATCACTCCACGATTCTCGACGAATCATTTGCGATGAATGATCTTCGACGAACTCGTCGATAGTCGTCGAGTCATACTCGACGATTCTCGACGAATCATTCTCGACGAACTCGTCGAGAGTCATCGAGTCATACTCGACGAATCTCGACGAATTTGCCTTAGCAACATTTGCCTGACTCCCCATACGGTATGGTGATTGGTAACCCTTACCAACACAGTCAATCTACCAACTTCTCCACATGCTCTTATGTGCGACCCTGCAGGCTTATATCGTGTTGGCAGTGAGATTACATGTTTGACCACTTCTAGATCACCATGGTAACTCCAACAGTCTCCCACTTGATCTTGAAAGTATCAAACCAAGAACTTCACAAACAATGAGCGGCATCTAGCAATGCATCATTGCTCCCCAAGTAATAAGAGTTCATAACTCATAAGCCTTCATGACCAATATATTAGCGTTGTCTTTGTCCCTTTGTCCCTTACATCCGGAAAGAACTAGAGGCATGGACCGTGTCACCCTCGTAATAGCTCAATCAAAGTTTCTTGATTCAGGACAAACTTCCAGAGAATGGTGAGTCCAATATCACATATTGACTCAACCGAGCATGGCCATGTATTTCTCAGTCCAGTTCCATCCAGGGGCCCATGGATGCAACTCCTATCATATAGGAGGACAAATCCTATATCTGCTCACACACAAACACCCAAATGATTCGTAACATGCCCAACAACCACCCTTATCATCAACCTTTCTCAAGGAAGACTTTAAATGGCATCAAAGCACGCTCTTCCTCACTTGATGAATGTTGTGACTTCAGGTCAAAGGACCAGAACAATATTGTCAATTGAGACCTACTCGTGACACGTTTAGATAACAATCTACAGAGTAATCTCAGGTTGGGTCTGTCCAGTACAACTTGTTCATTAACAAGTACCCACGTGATGACTTGATATCACAATATCATGACCTGTGAGAACTGGTCATCAGTCAACACACGTGCTAGTCTTAAGGTATCATCATCACCCTTAGATTCTATGATGATAAAACGACCAGGGACCTTTTAAGAATGAAGCTTCAAATAAATCATAGGCTCTCACATTCAAGTCACGTACTTGATGTCCTATGGAAGCGAACACTCTAAGGGTATTTATCATGTTACAATTTAACTATCACATAGAAAAATCACAATACAAGAACTTGCCATTAATTGTAAAAATAAACATTAAGGTACAAAGTACATCAAATGAATAAACAATAAACAGCCAATAGAATATATGTTTATATGCAACCCACAAGACTCCCACTAGAGTTGATCATTCAGGGATCGTATACCCATTGATCTAGTATGGCCATCATGCTTTCTCTGCGCGAGAGGCTTTGTCAGTGAATCCGCAATATTCTCCTCAGTCGGCACTCTACAAATGTTCACATCTCCTCGTTCGACAATCTCACGAATAATATGGAACCGCCGAAGTATGTGCATGGAGCGCTGATGGGATCTAGGTTCCTTAGGTTGTGCAATTGCACCATTGTTATCACAGTAGAGAACTACGGGACCAACAATGCTAGGAACTACATTAAGCTCGCCGATGAATTTCCTAATCTATACAGCCTCCTTCGCTGCATTAGCCGCAGCGATATACTCGGCCTCTATTGTAGATTCAGCAACTGTCTCTTGCTTGGAACTCTTCCAGCTCACAGCTCCTCCATTAAGGCAAAACACAAAACCTGACTGAGACTTTGAGTCGTCCCTATCAGTTTGGAAGCTATCATCCGTGTAACCGCTTGCAACGAGCTCTTCCTCTCCACCATGCACCAAGAACACATCCTTTTTCCTTCTCAAGTACTTCAGGATATTCTTGACCGCAATCCAGTGACACTCACCAGGGTCTGACTGATACCTGCTAGTCATGCTCAAAGCAAAGGAGACATCGGGTCGAGTACATAAAATTGCATACATGATTGATCCAATTTCCGAAGCATATGGAATCAACTTCATGCGGTCCTTATCTTCACAAGATTTTGGACACTGGTCCATATAGAGATTCACACCATGATACATGGGTAAAAATCCTTTCTTGGACTCCAGCATGTTGAACCGCTTCAACACCTTTTCAATGTATGTACTCTGGGTCAAACCCAATAACTTCTTCGATCTATCTCTATAGATCTTAATACCGAGTATGTAAGTCGCTTCACCCAAGTCCTTCATAGAAAAGCAGTTCCCTAGGTTGTTCTTAACAACTTTCAGGGTAGGAATGTCATTCCCAATCAAAAGTATGTCATCTACATACAATATCAGGAAGACAACAATGCTCCCACTTATTCGCTTGTAAACACAAGGCTCATCTTCATTCTTGATGAAACCAAACTCTTTGATTTTCTCATCAAAACGAAGATTCCAATTTCGAGAGGCTTGTTTGAGTCCATAGATGGACCTATTCAGCTTGCATATTTTAGTGGCTTCATTTGGGGATACAAAACCCTCGGGTTATGTCATGTATACTTCCTCAAGGAGGTTTCCATTAAGGAAAGCCATTTTGACATCCATCTGCCAGATCTCGTAGTCATTATACGCAGCAATAGCAAGCAATATCCTTATGGACTTAACCATGACAACAGGGGAAAAGGTCTCATCATAGTCAATACCATGAATTTGCTTGAAACCCTTAATCACCAGTCGCCCTTTGAATGTATGTACATTCCCATCCATGTCGGTCTTCTTCTTGAAGACCCACTTACACACTATGGGTCGTACCCCTTCAGGTGGTTCTACTAAGTTCCAAACTTGGTTTGCATATATGGAGTCCATTTCGGATTTCATAGCCTCAAGCCATTTGTCGGAGTCCGGTCCATTTATAGCCTCTTGGTAGGTTGCTGGATCATCATCATGATCCATAAGCAACACATTACATATTTGAGACACGAGAAAGCCATATCTCTCAGGCTCAAATCTTGTTCTACCAGATCTACGTAGGACTTGTGCTTCTTGAGTAGGTTCTCTAGCTACAACATCTTGTAGTCCTATCTCAGAATCCAATTCCGGTTCATTCACTACCTGTGGTTCTTGAACTTCTTCAAGTTCTACCTTTTCAGTCTTTATTGATAAGAACTCTTTCTCCAAGAAGACGCCAGTCCTTGCGACAAACACTTTGCCCTCGGACGGTAGGTAAAAGTAATACCCTTTCGTTTCCTTAGGATATCCCACCAGATAACATTTATCCGATTTGGGTTCCAGCTTGTCTGGCATTTGACGTCGCACGTATGCCTCACAGACCCAAATTTTAATGAACAACATACTAGGATGCTTCCCAGTCCATATCTCATATGGTGTCTTCAGAACCGTTTTCATTGGAGCGCGATTCAGTGCCATTGCAGCAGTCTCTAAAGCAAAACCCCAAAAGGAAACAGGCAAATCTGCATGACTCATCAACGAATGTACCATGTCTAACAGAGTACGATTTCTCCTCTCAGATACACCATTATGCTGTGGTGTCCTAGGTGGAGTGAGCTGTGATACAATACCACACTCTTTCAGATGATCACGGAACTCATGACTCAGGTATTCGCCACCTCGATCAGATCGGAGTGCTTTAACCCTTTTACCCAATTGGTTTTCTACTTCATTCTTGAACTCTTTGAACTTTTCAAAGGTCTCGGATTTGCACTTCATAAGATACACATATCCGTATCTACTGAAATCATCAGTAAATGTAACAAAGTAGAAATACCCACCTCTAGCCATGGAACTCATGGGTCCGCATACATCACTATGTACAACACCCAAGAGATCCTCAGCCCTATCAGTATAGCCCGTGAAAGGAGCTTTAGTCATCTTGCCTAACAAACAAGATTCGCATCGCTCAAATGATTCATAATCAAATGAGTCCAAAAGTCCATCTCTATGGAGCTTGGATATGCGCTTCTCGTTTATATGGCCCAAACGACAATGCCAGAGATATGTAGGGTTTGAGTCATTTGTTCTTAGTCTATTATTATTTTCTACATTATAGATCAGATGGTCCAAGTTCAAAACATAAAGACCATTAAACAATTGGGCTACAACATAACAAACATCATTCTTAAATATCGAACAACAGTTGTTCTTAATTATAAAAGAAAAACCATTCATGTCCAAACATGAAATGGATATAATGTTTCTAGTTATGGCCGGAACAAAATAACAATTATCAAGTTCTATTACAATCCCACTGGGCAAAGAAAGATGGTAAACCCCTACGGCCACAGTAGTAACTCTTGCTCCATTGCCGACACGAAGGTCCACCTCCCCTTTACTCAGCAATCTTCTCCTTCCTAGTTCCTGCACATTTGTACAAATGTGAGAACCACATCCGGTATCCAATACCCAAGATGAAGGAGCAGAAATGTTTATCTCTATAACGTAAATACTTGAAGCAGAAGTCATACCTCCCTTCATTTTCTGCAGACCCTCAATGTATGAAGGACAGTTCCTCCTCCAATAACCAGCCTTGCCACAGTGGTGGCATTTCCCCTCCTTCACCGTGCTCTTCTTCTTCATCAGTGTAGAAGACTTGGGCTCAAGATGTGACTTAGGTACCACCTTCGTCTTCTTGAAGCCCTTGGCCTTGCCCTTGCCCTTATGCACCATCAGTATGGGGCTGGCAGGCTTGGCCTTCTTCATATTGATCTCGGCAGTTCTCAACATGCCTAGGAGCTCGGGCAGTGTCCTGTCTATCTCATTCATGTTGTAGTTCAAGACAAACTGCTCGTAACTGTCCGGCAACGATTGCAGGATCAGATCTGTGGCCAACTCTTGACCGAGAGGAAAACCCAGTCTTTCAAGGTTCTCTATATACCCAATCATCTTAAGTAAGTGAGTCCCTACTGAGTCTCAAACTCCCATCTTGCACTGAAATAACGCTTTTGTGACGTCAAACCTCTCTTGACGAGCTTGCCCTTGAAACATTTTCTTGAGATGCTCGTCAATCTCCTTGCACCCCATGTTCTCATGTTGCTTCTGAAGCTCAGAGTTCATGGTGGCAAGCATAAGGCACTCGATGTCTAAAGCGTCATCAGTATACTTCTAATAAGTATCCTTATCAACACAGGAAGAATTTCCGGTTGGCACCTCGGGGGCTTCTTCTTCCAAGACGTAGAGCTTTCGCTCTTGCCTGAGAACAATTCTCAGGTTCCTGTACCAGTCCATATAATTAGTCCCACTGAGCTTATCCTTCTCAAGGATGGCTCTCAGAGACAACGTGGAGTGCGAACCACTTGCCATGGAATTCTACAAGAATTCATGCAGAATAAATCAGTACCAAAATTTCAAAATACAATTATTTTTCTTAATTTGGACTTCAACTAAAACTCCCACTATTTTATTAGAAATAATAGCCCTCACTATCAATTCGGAGAGTTTATGCGAGCTACTCTATTAGTGGACAAGATTCGTATTTCACCAACACAATGAGTCAGCTTTGGCTTTCCTCTCACGAAGTGGTTATTTAGGTAGGCAACGCTTGCCAATTGCATCCTCATGCAATTCTTGTATGGTTGGTGAATAACTCCTTATTCGCATCCATCACATGGTGCATGCCAACCCCATGCCTCTAGGCACTCAAACTTTGAGGTCACCTAGTTAAGCTAGACCCGATGTCGACAGTGGGATATCACAATTATCCGCTCGCTCCCTTACCAAGATAGATTAATGCACCTTGCTTTGGCAAGCCCACACTTCATCGATCGAGGCAGGAAGAGTGTCATCCATCGGAAGGCATCCGAACACTTAATATTTGATGAAGGGATTCTTTTTTGATAATAGGTTAACAATTAACCATGATCAGCATTTGATCAATGTGCACATCCAAAGAAAAACACTTCACTAAAATCCCCATGCATCCCTTATGTGCATAACAGAACACTATCAACATTTGATAGAGGAAAAGGGATAAATCTGAACATCTGGACACTTCCAAATCTTCAGGTTTACATGCATTGGACAAGGGACAAAGGTAACTCAACTTCAAGCAGTAGACAAGCTCATCTCTCCTTGTTGGATTAAAAATCCAAAACAAAATCGAGGGATGGTTACTGCTAAGGAGACAGTAATTCCTAACAATTAGAAATTACTACAAAATTCCAGACGTTCCCGGCGGGGTGTCAAGATTAAATCTAGACATTTAGAACACTTCTAAATCCCTAAGTTTACACGTACTGGAATAACCTAACTTCCAATACAACAAACATGCCCGAAACCTGGCTCTGATACCACTGTTGGGTTTCTCTAAGAGGTTGGCACAACATTTGTGCACGCAGCAGAAGTAATAAAATCTAGAACAACCCAAAGAGATTGGATCGGGCCATGCATGTTGAATCAAGAAGTTAATACAATAAGGCAAAAATTACCTCTTGGGTGTTTAGTCACAACTCAACAAAGATGCTCCAAATGTGATTCCTTGTTGGTGGTGAGTTCCATGTAGAATAATATCTACGTCTCTGTAGAAATCCACACGAGCGGGAGAACTCCAAACTTCCGTCACACGGATGGTCGGAAAGAAGACCGGCCGCACCTATACACTTCCTACGGACTGCTAGGTCCGCGTTAGGGAAAGCAAGACCAGCGACGGTAGCCGGAGAGGAGGTGGTCGGCGGAGCGAACAACCGGCGGCGGAACGTTTCCGTCCGGCGGAATCAGGAGATCGGCGGATCGGGAGATTCGGCAGAACACTTTCCGTCGGCTTCCGTACGGCTACAGGAATCCCGATATTGGTCGATCCTATCAAGAGCCACTCATCCCAAAACCCTAAGTCCCCTTTTATACTAAAAGCATAAAAGTATCGTTATCCGCAGACCACCCAAGGTCGTGTTTCAGAGTCATTCGGTGAGAATCAGCATAGGTTCGGCGAGAATCAGATCCAGATTCGGCGAGAATCAGCAGACAGATTCGGCGAGAATCATTTGCCGATTCGTCTAGAATTAAGGATAGAATCGTCGAGTATCACCAATCGCCGGGAATCAAACACTTTTGATTCTCGACGAATTCGTCCGGAGTCGTCGAGTATCACTCGATGATTCTTGACGAATCATTCGCGATGAATGATCTTCGACGAACTCGTCGAGAGTCGTCGAGTCATACTCGATGATTCTCGATGAATCATTCTCGACGAACTCGTCGAGAGTCGTCGAGTCATACTCGACGATTCTCGACGAATTTGCCTTAGCAACATTTGCCTGACTCCCCATACAGTATGGTGATTGGTAACCCTTACTAACACAGTCAATCTACCAACTTCTCCACATGCTCTTATGTGCGACCCTGCAGGCTCATATCGCGTTGGCAGTGAGATTACATGTTTGACCACTTCTAGATCACCATGGTAACTCCAACATTACTGCCGTGTAGTAGGGGACAAACTATCGATACTTTCCCTCTAAACTGGTGTTTTCCAAGAGTCCTTCTCCAGTACTCTCTCAACATTTTCCTACACACCCCATGACTCCGAAATTTCGATACTACCATGGAGTCTTCTCCGACAAAAAAAGACCATCATTAATACAGACTAACCTCTCTAGATGGACTTCAAATATCATGCCTATTCCGTACTTCAATTCTGAATTCTAAAAGCAAAGGTAACGGGGATACACAGATAAACCCATCGATAGAGTTGCTTCCACTAGTTTATGGATAATATACCCTCACATGCCAAAATAAAGGACTTCACATGTCCAAGAAAGAGTATTGATAATATATTTTGTACTTTAAACTACTAGTGTAATTATAAGTTTTTATTATAAAAATCTTGTTTTTAAAGTTTTCTTTTGACCTCATTTTGTATATATTTTAATTCCATTAATGTTTTCTTTTTTTTCTTACGGGTTTGCAGGTTTTTAGCCAATTCGTCAACCTCAGCTTTTCGTCGAGCTCAGCCATTTCGTCAAGCTCAGTTTTTAGTTTTGCGTTTGATGAACGTCTTCACATTCATCGAGCTCAGCAATTTCGTCGAGCTCAGTTCATCGAGCTCAGCCATTTCGTCAAGCTATGCCTTCTTTCTGCGACAGAGTTCATCGACCTCGCCTTCAGATCAAGTTCGTCAACCTCGCCTTCGGTTCAATTCAGTCGACCTTTCACCTTCAATCTGCGTTCGACGAACTCCTCCAATTTCATCGAGCTCATCCATTTGTCGACCTAAGCATTCATTTACCTCCCCTCCACCTTTTGTGGTCGACGAACTCCACCAAATTCATCGACCTCGACTTCAGTTAAATTTTTTCGACCTTCCACCTTCATTATGCGTTCGACAAACTCCTCCAATTTCATCAACCATCCCTTTAGTTCGACGTTTGTCGACCTCCCCTCCACTTTCTGTGTTCGACGATTTTCCTCCGTTCATCGCCCTCCCGTCCAAATTCACCTTTGATTTCATCGAGCTATCCCTCCTTCTCCTCTCATTTCATCGATCCCTCTATCAAAGTTCGTCAAGCCTACCTCATGCAGATGATAAGTCAAGCTTTTTAACAAAAGCTTTCTGTCGCCATAAATGCATGTCAACCCTACCATGTCAATCATCAATTCCCGCAAATACCCGTACCAAGGTCAACTCCTACGTATGGCTAAATGCATTTCCTGCTCTTTGAAAAATTTATAAATATATCCCCTCCCCTTGAAGAGAAAATATAGAATTTTGGGAGAGGGGAAGTGCTGCCATTTTCAGTTCTCCCTTAGTGTTCTTCCTCTCTCCCATTTTCATTAAAGTTTTTCTGTTTAGTTTTAGTTTTACTCTTCTGTAATTGTTCTTTAATTTCTTAGTTGTTTACTTTTTTTGCTAGCTTAGTTTCTCATTTTCCTACAAGTGTAATGGTTTTTTTTGTATTCAAGTTGTAAGCTCTCTTTTGAATTAATATAAATACATTTGTTTTTTTTGTCTCCGTTTTGTTTCCATGCACTCCTACTCATCTCACCGCCTCCACTTCACTATGAGTAAATAATCCTCCTTGTACTAGATCTTGGTGATCCGAGGTTCGAGTTGATTAAGTTATAATGCTCTAGTTTGCTTTTTCTTTGTAAGGTTTAGACCTTTATTTACTATTGATTTATAGTGTTTGGAGATATATCATTGATATATATATTCTCAATATTTATTTCAACTCTTAGCTAGCCGAGAGGCTCGTAGTTTGGAGTGAATGCTTAAGAGTAAAGAGAGATGCACGCACCTCTTGAGAGAGGCAGACGTTAACTCTCCCGGATTGGAGTGAAATCCAATAGCGGGGTTCACAGTTTAAAGCGAGCTTTAGGCCTCTGATTTGGATGAGAGTTTGGTCGGACCTTCCTAAACTCAGGTGGGCATTACTTTGAGAGAAACGTGTTCATGCTTTAGGAACCTCCACAGTCAAGGTCCTTTGCCTTATTAAGTTAGAGTTTATTATCACATTTTTGATCAACTTAGGCCGAGGTGATTCTCGATCGAGTGATTTTCTTTATAATTATTTAACCCCTCATTTTAATCGCTAGTTGTGGTCTTTCTAATTCAGTGCAAGTACTTTTCTTTATGTAAGTAGTCTCTTTTTTTAATTTAGTTAGCAACCCTGAAAGATTCTTTGATAAGATAATAGTATTCGTTTGAGTAAGATTACTCAACGGTTCCTGGATTTTAATACGAAACTTGTGTCCCCTTGCTAGAATTCAATAGGTATACTTTCTTAGTTGGATTGCTAGTTCGGTTTTTATTCTCTTTGCGAATATTCTACCACCAAGTTTTTTGCGCCGTTTCCGGGAAGCAACTTTTGTTGATAATTTGAAAACATGAACCTATTACTTTTATCACTTCTCTTTCTCACCCTCTTTCTTAAAAATTAAAAAATTCAAAAAATATTAACGCTCTTAATAGAAACCACATCACAATTTTTCTACACCACCTAACTCTCTCGAAAAGGGCAATGTGGCTTAAATACCATTATCTTGTCTATTACCTTGCAAACCCTTTATCGGGTAGCCCTTGGGAAGTTTGGGAGTTAAAACATTAAAAAAATCTATTCCAAAAAAATATTAACTCTTTTTTTAGTATATTTTTTTCTTTCTTCATCTTCTCTTCTGCTAGTGCATGACCCGCGAAAATCCGTCGGATATTTTGGACTTGGACAATGAAATTGAGCGTACTCTTCAGAGAGGATCGCGATTTCAAGGTCCTACTCTCCAAATACCGGTTGAGGATTCCGAGTCATTTTCAACCCTAAGAATGGAGGAGCCCGTTGTAGAGGAAGCCCTGCATAAGCCTATGTCCTATTATGCATGACCGAATCTAGAGGGTACAGAATCAAGCATAGTTCGCCCTGCTATAACTAATAATAAGTTTGAACTTAAGCCTAGCATAATTCAAATGGTGCAGCAGTATCTGCAATATAACGGACTTCAAGATGAAGATATGAATGCACATATAGCTAGCTTTATTGAGATTTGTGACACCTTCAAGATCAATGGTGTTATAAATGATGCTATTAGGCTAAGACTCTTTCCTTTATCCCTAAGAACCAAGGCTAAGCAATGGCTGAACACTCCACCAAAAAATTGCATCAACCCCAGGGATCAATTAACTAAAAAATTTTTGGCAAAGTATTTTCCACCAGCTAAAACTGCAAAACTTAGGAACGATATTTCTGCCTTTGAAAAAAGATCCTGAAACCTTGTATGAATCCTGGGAAAGATTTAAAGAACTCTTAAGATAATGCCCCCATCACACGTTGCATGTATGGTTACAAGTGCAGACGTTTTATAACAGGATAAATCAAAGCACAAAGCAAATGATAGACGCAGCTCTGTGTAGTACCTTTAACCACAAAACCCCGGAAGCAGCTCCCAAACTTTTCGAGGACATGACCATGAACACATATCAGTGGAATGTGTCTAGGTCCTTCCCAAACAAACCTGTAGGTATCTTTGAAGTAAATAACGTCTCCCAGCTAGCTCTACAAGTGCAAGTATTAAGTAAAAAGATAACGGAGATGACTACTGCCTCCGTCCCTCAGGTATGGGAATCTACAACTCCTGCTCCCGAACAATTGGATTATGTTAATAATATGCCTAGAAACGCTTTTCTTAATTTTTTTGCTGCTAATTTTCCTGCTCCGAGTTTCTCTTTTCCAAATAGTTATAAACCCGCTTTACGGAACCACCCGAACTTTTTGTGGAGTAATCCCTCGAACGCAATGCGCCTGCCACCACAAAATGATTTTTTTGCACCACCACCACATCCTCAAAATTCTCCAAAACCTCCAAGTTTGGAGGAAATGTTTTAAAAATATATGAATATTAATGGCGCGACTATAAGAACCCTAGACGGAAGCATTAAAAGTATAGACAATCAAGTAGGACAACTCGCGAAAATTATTTCTGAGTGACCTGTCGGGTCTCTTCCTGCCAATACCGATCCCAACCTAAGAGCGCAAGTGAAAGCTAAAACTCTTCGGATTGGGAAGCAAGTTTCAGGTATGGTTAGCGAAGAGCCTGAGGCAAGCTCCACCTCCATTTTAAAAAATTAACCCCCCGCCGAGAAATTTTTTATCATTTCTCACTCTACTGAAGAAAAAGTCATCACCCCTCTCTCTATTGTAGAAAAAGAACTCACTCCACCACCCATTTTTAAAAGGATCCAACTCCACCATACTCTTCCGAACTTAACAAGCAACGTCAGGATGATCAATACTCCCTCTTCCAAGAAATATTTAAGCAAATTTATGTAAATCTACCCTTCCACGAAGAAATCTCCCAGATGCTGAAGTACGCTAAGTATCTTAAGGACCTCCTGACTAATAAAAAGAAGTTAGAAAACTTATCGCATATCACACTAAATATCGAGTGCCTTGCGGTCTTGACAAATGGTTTACCAAAGAAGATCAGTGATCCGGGTAGTTTTTCTATAACGTGTGTCTTTGGGGATCCTTTTATCAAGCATGCATTGGCTGACGTATGTGCGAGTATCAACCTGATGCCCCTATCATTATTCAAGAAGTTAGGAATTGGTAGCCTCAACCCCACATGCATGAGTATCCAGCTCGCTAATAGATCCGTTAATTACCCGTTAGTAATCGTGGAGGATGTCTTAGTTAAAGTCAACAAATTCATCTTCCCGGTGGATTTCGTCATATTTGACATTATAGAAGACGTCGAGGTTCCCTTGATCCTTGGAAGACCCTTCCTTTCCACCTCCCGAGCTATCATTGACATAAGCAACAATAAGCTCTTCCTACGAGTAGGCGACGACGAAGTGACTATCTTTATAACCCACTGAATGGAGAATACCCTAGAGAATGACGACTCCTGTTTCTTCTTAGATACCTTAGGTGAATAATATTCCTACTTCTTTTCTGAGAGTAAAAATAAATTTTCTAATTTTTGTTCTTCTTCTACTCTTCCAATTGAATCTCTACAAGAAGTCGTCATGGTCACTAGCTCCACCCCTTTTAATTTTTCATATAAAAATAAATCTACGAAGTCATTGTTTTTGAAAAAGAAAGAATTTCCAAATCATCGTATAAAGAACCCCCTACCCTAGAATTAAAGGAACTACCCAAACATCTTAGCTATTCCTTCTTATAAAAGGATTCAAAGCTACTAGTAATAGTTTTGGCCTACTTAATAAAGTGAAAAATGATAATCTCCTACTAGTTGTATGTAAACATTGCCGAGCTATTGCCTGGCAGATATCTAATATCAAGGGCATATGCCCATCTTTGTGCACCCACAAAATTCTAATGGAAGATAATTAGCGTAATTCAATCCAACCTCAGCGCCGTATAAATCCAAATATGAAAGAAGTCGTAAAGGGCGAGATTATGAAACTCTTAAACGCAGGAATTATATATCATATATCTGATTGTAAGTGGGTTAGCCATGTCCAGGTAGTGCCCAAAAGGTGAGAGATAACTATAGTTAGTAATGAGACTAATGACTTAATCCCAACACGGACGGTGATGGGGTGTTGAATGTGTATTGACTATCATAAGTTAAATGACACCACCAGCAAGGACCACTTCCCCTTGCCGTTCATCGATCAAATACCCATCTCTCTAGAGGATCAGGAGAAAACTATGTTTACTTGTCCCTTCGGCACCTTCGCTTATGAAAGAATGTCGTTTGTGTTGTGCAATGCTCCAGCTACATTCCAGCGATGTATTCTCACTATCTTCGACAAGTACATAGAAAGCATTATAGTGGTATTTATGGATGATTTCTCTGTGTTCGGCGATGCCTTTGATAGTTTCTTAAAAAAACCTCGAAAAATTCTTAGAAAGATGCGAATAAACTAATCTCGCCCTAAATTTGGAAAATGCCATTTTATGGTGAGGGAAGGGTTAGTTTTGGGTCATAAGATTTCTGCGGGAGGAATTGAAGAAAACATAGCTAAGATAGATGTTATCGAGAAGCTGCTGCCACCTACGAATGTCAATGCTATAAGAAGTTTCCTAGGACATGCTGGTTTATACCGCAGCTTTATAAAAGACTTCTTCAAAATCACCAACCCCTTACTCATCTTCTCGAAAAAGACACTCCATTTATTTTTGATTACCTTTGTCTATTTGCCTTTGAATTAATAAAAGAAAAGCTAATTTATGCCCCAATTATAATAGCTCTGGTGTGCGACCTTCCCTTTGAAATTATGTGTGATGCGAGTAGTTTCTCGGTGGGAGCCATACTAGGATAATGAATATCTAAAAACTTCAACCCCATCTATTATGTAAGTAAAACACTTACATCAACACAAGAGAATTATACCACAACCGAGAAGGAGCTTTTAGATGTTGTTTTTGCTTTTGATAAATTCTATCCATATATTATGCTTTCCAAAATTATCATTTTTACGGACCACTTGGCCCTCAAGTATCTTCTTGCTAAGATGGATACCAAGCCATTCCTGATTTGTTAGGTCTTACTCCTCCAAGAGTTGGACTTAGAAATCCGTGATAAGCGAGGAGTTGAGAATTTGGCCGCCAACCATCTCTCATGATTAGATAATCCCTATATAGAAAAATTAGATGAAAAATCTTTTAATGATTTTTCCCCGATGAGAACCTGCTTTTAATTAACACATCCCCTTCTCCTTAGTTTGCACACATTGCAAACTATTTAGTGGCTCATTTTCTCCCAAAAGATTTCTCCTATCAATAAAAGAAGAAATTCTTTTCTGAGTTAAAGAACAATTTTTGGGAGGACCCGCATCTTCTCTGAGTCTGTGCGGACCAAGTGATAAGGAGATGTGTCTTTTTTGAAGAAAGATTAGATATTTTAAAACATTTGCATGAAGGAGCGACTGGTGGTCACTATGAAGCTGCTCGCACTGCTCACAAAGTGCATGGCACGAGTTTTTACAGGCCAAGCTTGTTTAAAGACGCGCAAGCTTTTGTGAGTAAGTGTGATAGTTGCCAATGGTCGGGAAACATTTCCAATAAAAATGAAATTCCACAAAATTATTTCCTTGAGTGCGAAGTTTTCGACCTCTAGAGAATTGATTTTATTGGCCCTCTTCCTTCTAGCTTCAGGAACAAATACATTTTAGTTGTTGTTAATTATGTTTCACGATGGGCTGAAGCCCAAGCTCTTTCTCATAACGACACTCAAGTTGTTATTACGTTTTTGAAAAAAAAAATTCATCGATTCGGTATGCCACGAGCCATCGTTAGCGATAGGGGTTCACATTTTTATAATGCGCAGTTTTCTAAAACTCTTATTAAATACGGCGTTATGCATAAGCTTTCGACTGCCTACCACCCCCAAACTAGCAGACAAGTCGAAGTAGTGAACAGAGAGATAAGAAGAATTTTAGAAAAGATTGTTTCCACGTCTAGAAAAGACTGGTCAACCAAATTAGACGATTCTCTATGGGCCTACCGAACAGCGTACAAAACCGCCATTGGATGTATGCCATATCGGTTGGTCTATGGAAATCATGTCATTTACCTGTAGAATTAGAACACTGTGCTTTTTGGGACTTGAGGTTTTTAAATTTTGATCCGCACTCTATCGACAACCCTAGAAAAATTTAAACTTCACGAACTCGATGACTGGCGCTCTTACGCATAAAAAAATAAAATTTTTTAAAAAGAGCAGACGAAGCGTTTTCACGACAAGCACTTATGGCACCCGAAAACCTTCAAGTCGGGCGACAAAGTTCTTTTATATAATTCACGATTACGTTTATTTCGGTGCAAGTTAAAGTCACGTTGGTCTGGGCCGTTTACTGTTAAAGAAGTTTTTCCGTATGGCACTGTTTTAATTTCACACCCTGATAAGGGTGATTTCAAACTGAATGGTCAGTGTCTTAAACTTTATTTCTGTGGTGATGTCATTCCAAACTATATTAATTTTATTCTGCATGAAATTTAACTAGCGTAAGACTTTAATTTTGTTAAAAACTTTTAATATTATTTTGGTTATTTTTATTATTGGACAAATTATTTATGGATAATTTTATTTTGTTGCGTCGATCTCAAACGATGTTTTAAACAAAGGACGGTCTTGGGAGGCAACCCAGGTTATTTTTTTGTTTTCTTTATTTTACACTTTTTTCCCTGGATGGCTCCTACAAGCTGAAGCCTCTGAATAACCTACTCCAACGTTGTTGAATCCATCACAAAGTCCAAAGAAGACATTTCAAGAAGTTCCAAAGCGCAAGCATGGGGGAGCGGCATCACGCAACCTTCAGCGACTCGCAAATCCAGGGAAGTACCTGTTTTCAATTTTGTACTTATATTTATGTTTTAATTTTTCTCTCTCCTTCCCCTCTTTTCTCCATTGAGGGCAATGTCCATTTTAAGTTTGGGAGAGGATTTACTCCTTCTCTTTTCTTTATTTAATTTCTCTGAAAAAAAGGAATCTATCAAAATCATACAAATTTAGTGCTTTCTAATTTTTCTTCTTAAAGAAAAATCTCTAAATAAAAAGATAATATCTTTAAAAATCCAAAAAAAGATCGAGAAGAGAATATTTAAAAATAAAACAAATTATTAAGTTATGTGTTTTTGGTTTAATAGTTTAAAAAAATTTCTGTATTTCATTAGTCCCCCCTTTCTTTTTGTTTTATTTTTCTCAAAATTCCATATAACGACTTAGCTAATTATAATATTTCTAATCAATCTTTCAAATAATATTTCACAAGTAAAATGTAGGTCATGTTGTGTTCCTAATTAACTGTAGCATGTTAATGTGAAGCATTTTTCTAAAACTCGCATTTCTAATATGATTTTTCGTTCTTTATTTTCTTTACTTATTTAAAACCTTTCATCCACTATTTTACTTTTTGTTTTTGGATAATTTTTGTAATTTAGACTTTAAGTAGTGTAGTAGATGTGAACGATTCTAGACTCTAATTATTCTTAATTTCAAAATAAGTTCATTAGTCTCTATTTAATATCAAGGACCTACTTTTTGAAATTATTCAAAACTAAAGCTTTTGGCAAATTTTAGGAGCATGAAAATGAGGTATGCCATCTTTGTTTTGGTTTGAGCCTTCTCGCCAACCCAAATATTATTCCCCTAGTTAGTCGCTTTTAAGCCTTTTTCCTATTACATTTGATAGCTCCACTTATCATTTCATTTGTCACCAAAGCTAAATTTTACAACCTATCATATCACACTAACCTTTTGAGTTTCATTAAAACTTTTTATGATAATGATAAGGTTGTTTTTTGTGATATGTTTTGAAAACTTTTTGAAAAAATATGCTGAAAAGAAATGTTTAATTTTTGCGGCCAATTTCAAAATGAAAAGACAAATTATTTTTGGCTTTTGTTTTGAAAAAAAAAATTATATGTTATTTTTTTAAAAAATTTTGAAACTCTTTATTTTGGTTTAGTTTCATTTTAAACCTTCATGTTAATCTTTGAATTTTGTTCCTAATTATATGCCTAAACCAAACATTTCGATCCTAATAAGTCCTGTTGATTCATGATCCTAGGTTTTCTTTTAGCTTAGTGAAGAAGAAAACTAGATTAATTAAGTCTTGGATTTGAATTTAGATTTTTGTTCTTTGATTGATTTGGGTATAAGATGCCTCTAAGAATCTAGTAATAACTCAATGCACTATTTCATTTGTTGCCTTGCTTTAACTTATTTAAGGAATTCTGTTAAAATCTTGGATGAATTGTCTTTTTTTTAGTAATGTTTATAAAAGTTGAAAGCATGTTTAAGTAATTGTTTTAGCTTTACGTTTCACCTTCTCCATACTTAGAATTTCACATAATACTTGTGTTAGCATAATTAGAATTTTCCTGATTAGTCACTTTTATGTTAACTATTTTTTATATTTTTGCTTGAGGACAAGAAAATCTTAAGCTTGGTGGAATTTGATAATACATTTTGTAGTTTAAACTACTAGGGTGATTACAAGTTTTTATTATAAAAATCATGTTTTATAGTTTATTTTTGACCTCATTTTGTATATATTTTAGTACCACTAATGTTTTTTTTATTCCTTACGGGTTTGCAGGTTTCAGCAAATTCATCGACCTCAGCTTTTCGTCGAGCTCATTTCGTCGATCTCAGCTAGTTCTTCATGCTCAGCCATTTCGTCCAGCTCAGCCGTCATGTCTTCTTCGATGAACGTCTTCACATTCATCAACCTCAGCTTTTCGTCGAGCTCAGTTCGTCGAGCTCAGCCATTTCGTCAAGCTCTGCCTTCTTTCTGTGCCATAGTTCGTTGACCTGATTACCTTCAGATCATATTTGTCGACCACGCCTTCAGTTCAATTTTGTTAACCTTCCCCCTTCATTCTGCGTTCGACAAAATCCTCTAATTTCATCGAGTTCAGCGGTTCGTCGACCTCAGCATTCGTCGACCTCCCCTCCACCTTCGACGGTTGACGAACTCCGCCAATTTCATCAACCTCAACTTCAGTTCAATTTCTTCGACCTTTCGCCTTCATTCTGCATTCGACGAACTCCTCCAATTTTGTCGACCTTGCCTTCAGTTCGACGTTGGTCGATATCCCCTCCACTTTTTGCGTTCGACGATTTTCCTCCGTTTGTAGACCTCCCGTCCACCTCCTCCACTTATTTCGTCGGGCTCTCCCTCCTCCTCTGATTTAGTCGAGCCCTCTCTCCCAGTTCATCGAGCATACCTGCTGCCAAGGACAAGTCCAGCTTTTTAAAATAAGCATGCTGCCACCATAAATGCATGTCACCCGTACCAAGGCAATAATCCTTTCCCTCCAGAACCTGTACCATGGTCAACTCCCGGGCAGTGCTAAATGCATTCCTACTCTTTGAAAAATCTATAAATAGAGACCCTCCCCTTGAAGAAAAAATATAGAATTTTGGGAGAGGGGATGTGCTGCCATGTTCATTTCTCCCTTAATGTTCTTCCTCTCTCCTATTTTCATTTTAGTTTTTCTGTTTAGTTTTAGTTTTACTCTTCTGTAATATTTCTTGAATTTCTTAGTAGTTTACTTTTAGTGCAATCTTAGTTTCTCATTTTTCTGTAAGTGTAATAGTTTTTTTGTATTCTAATGTTGTAAGCTCTCTTTTGAATTAATATAAAGCCTGTTTTTTTTTCTTGTCTCTATTTTGTTTCCATATACTCCTACTTATCTCTCCTCCTCCACATCACCATGAGTAACTAATCCTCCTTGTACTCGATCTTGATAATCCGAGGTTTGAGTTGATTAAGTTATGATGCTCTAGTTTTCTTTTTCTTTGTAAGGTTTAGACCTTTATTTACACTTGATTTATTCTGTTTGGAGATATATCATCGATATATAATCTACTTCTTTATTTCCACTCTTAGCTAGCCGAGAGGCTCGTAGTTTGGAGTGACTGCTCAAGATTAAAAAGAGTTGAACGTAGCCCTCAAGAGACGCAGACGTTAAATCTCCCGGATTGGAGTGAAATCCAATAGCGGGGTTCACAGCATAGAGCGAGCTTTAGGCCTCTTTGGACGAGAGTTCGGTCGGACATTCCTAAACTCAGGTGGGCACGACTTCGAGAGAAGCATGTTCATGCTTTTGGAACCTACACCGTCAAGGTCCTTTGCCTTATTAAGTTAGAGTTTATTATCATATTTTTGAACAACTTAGGCCGAGGTGATTCTCGATCGAGTGCTTTTATTTATCATTGTTTAACCCCATATTTTGATCGCTAGTTGTGGTCTCTCTAATTGAGTGCAAGTACTTTTCTTTATGAAAGTTGTCTCTTCTTTTTATTTAGTTAGCAACCATAAAAGTTTATACGATAAGATAATAGTCTTCGTGTGAGTAAGATTATTCAACGGTTCACAGATTTTAATACGATATGTTTGTCCCCTTACTATAATTTGATAGGTATACTTGCCTAGTTGGAATGCTAGTTCGGTTTTTATTATCTTTGCGAATATTCTTCCACCAAGTATCGTTACCCTTAACGTTCGTTTCAGCACCATGGGAGAGAACCTAGTGGATGGAAATGACCACAATAAACTTACCTCCATAGATCCGAACTAAGATCGTGAATCAGAGCTATAAAATTCCAACGACGGCGAGATCTCCTTCGTTCACATCTCCTCCACCTTTCACTCCCTCGTCCGGTCAGGAGAAGATGTCGCAAGAGAAAGTGACTTGAAAACTTAACTCCCAAGACTTTAAACCGGGCTACCGCAGTGTAGCACCAAATATGACATCTTATATCGCAATCCACCGTATAAACGCTTAAATCATAGACTGACATGCATCCACACCAAAACTATCCTGCTACCGCCGCACGGTAACAACCTACTGCTACGCGGTAGATGATGTGTCGATTTAACGGGTGGTTTCAACAAACTGTCGCTACCTCCACGCAATACCCACAATGGCCGCATAGTAACTCGCTGAGTGCCATGGCAAATAAAATGGCCACGCTAATGCCAGTAGTATTGCTACCACCGAGTAGTATCTCACAAAATCGCTCTCTGACTTTTGTAGACTTAAGGCATTACACTGTTCAACTTCAAGGCAACTACACTAAACACTATTAGATCAAAGACTTTGAAGAAATAGAGCTCTGCAGTTATCTTCTAGACACAAGTTGAAATAACCTAAATATCAAAAGACTTGGTGTTGTGAAGAATATTGGACTCGGTTTATTAAGTTCAGAAAGGAGGCTCAGAGAATTATTTCTCTGGAGTCAATCATCATCAAACATTACTCCATTTATAAGATCATATGTTGATCTGAGTTATAAGCTGATAATACGTTTTGTAGTATGAATTATTAAGGTATTTTTTAGTTTTCTATGTACAATTCATGTTTTATAAGCCTTTGATCTAACCTCCTTTAGTATAATTTGTTCCCACAAATGTATTTACTTTTTTCTCAAGTATTTATAGATTTTCTGCCAAAGTCATATGACACGCACCCATGACACGCCCCCCTGGGCATTTTCCGTGTAGACCGATCCCGAGGAAGAATGCTGTTAAATACATTTTCAGAGATTTTCACCTGACACTCCCCCCGGACACACCCTCCCCAGGCATGTTCCCTGGGTGTTCCTCCTTGAGCCAAGGTCATTCTGCAATGAAAAAAAGTTCATTGCTGCACGTCAACCCGTACGTGACATGCCCCCCTCGGCATGTACCCCAGCGTATAGCACCTTTTCCGAAGAATGAAGGATTTTCTACCAAGATTCCTGATGTGACATGCCTTACACGCCCCCCCCCCCCTATACGGGTGTGTCCCAGAGCATGTCCACCAACGTACAAACAAATCATCATTCCCGCAAAAAGATATTAGCATAAGTGAACATCGTACTTGACACGCCCCTAGTACACGCCCTTTCTAGGCGCATCTAGGGGGCGTGACCGAGCCAGGAAACTTCTATAAATTTAGTAGTCCCCCTTGTGTTCTGGAGTTGTTTTCAGCAATAGGGAGGTGCTGCCAATTTCATTTCTCAGTGTTTTATTGTTCCTCTCTTTCCTTATTTCATGCTTTTTAATTCCAACTTTTAGTGTTTCCTTATAATAGTTTCTAGTTTCTTTTGGTAGTTTAAATGTTAGTGATAGCTTAGTTTTTAACTTTCATGCAATTGTAATATCATTTTCTCCAAGTTTGTAATCTCTCTTTTAGATTAATAAAAAAGTCTTCTTTCTCTTCTCTTTCACCTTGTTTTTCATGAACTTCCACTACCCCTCTCTCTTCCTACACTTTACCATGATTAACTAAATCCTCCTAGCACTCAATCTTGATGATCCGAGGTCGAGTGGATTAATTTATGATGCTTTTTTACATTCTATTTTTAATGATTAGGCCTATGATTTAATCTTGAATAATCATGTTTGGAATTATAGCATCGATATATAATTTCCATCTAGGTTTTCACTCTTAACTAGTCGAGAGGCTTATAGTTCAAAGTGAACACTCAAGAGTAAAGTGAGTTTCACGCACCCCTCGAGAGATGTAGACGTTAAATCTCCCGGATTGGAGTGAAATCCAATAGCTAGGTTCACAATTTAAGGCGAGCTTTAGGCGTCCGAATACGGACGAGAGTTCGGTCGGACCATCCTAAGCTCAGTTGGGTATGACTTCGAGAGAAGCGTATTCAAGCTTTGGGAACCTCCACGGTCAAGGACCTGTACCTTATTAAGATTAGGTTTGTTATCGTATCTTTGATTGACATATGCCAAGGTGATTCACGGTCGAGTGTTACTTCCTTTTCATCATTTCAACCTCTCTTTTAACTGCTAGTAGTTGTCTTTATTAGTGCAAGTAATCTTCTTTTCATTATTGCAGGTAGTTTCTTTTCTTTCTAATTTAGTTAACAAACCCTAAAATATTTTCCGATAAGATAATAGTTTTTCACGTGAGTAGAATTAATCAACTGTTCTCAGATTTTAACACTTGTGTCCCCTCACTACAATTTGATAGGTATACTTGCCTTCATTGGATTGCTAGTTCGGTTTTATTTTCATAACGATCAATAGACACCAAGTTTTTGGCGCCGTTGCCGGGGAACAACTATTGTTGATATTTTGAAAACACGAACCTATTACTTTTATCATATGTTTTTGTTGCCTCTTTTCTTAAAATATAAAATTCCAAAATAAAATAACGCTATTATTTAGAAACCCACATCATCTTTTTCTATACCACTTAATTCTCTTAAAAAGGGAAAGGTGGCTTAAATACCACTATTTTGTCTAGTACCCTACGAACCCTTTATTAGGTAGTCCTCGGGAAGTTCGGGAGTTAAACCGTAAAAAAAAATCTATTTTTAAGAAAAGTAACTCTCTTTTTCTATCTTATTTTTTCTCTTTCTTTCTCTCAATTCTCCTATTGTATGACTCGCGAAAATTCGTCTGTTATGTTGGACTTGGACCAATAAATTGAGCGTACTCTTCAGAGAAAATAGCTATTTCAAGGCCCTACTTTCCAAATACCAGTTGAGGATTCTGAGTCAATCCCTAATTCCAAAATGGAAGAACCCAACCTAGAGGAAGCCCTTCATAGGCCTATGTCCTATTATGCAAAGCCAAATCTATATGGTACAGAATCAAGCATAGTTTGCCCTGCTATAGCTAATAATAATTTCGATCTAAAGACTAGCATTATTTAAATGGTGAAGCAATATGTGTAATATGACGGACTTCAAGATAAAGATTCGAATGCGCACATCGCTAGCTTTCTTGAAATTTGTGACTCGTTAAAAATCAATGGTGTTACAAAATTATGCAATTGGGCTGAGACTCTTCACCTTCTCCCTAAGAACAAAAGCAAAATAGTTGTATGACTCTCCCAAGAGGGAGCATCACCACTTAGGTTCAACTAACTGAAAATTTTTTGACGAAGTACTTTCCGCCAGCCAAAAATGCAAAACTTTGGAATGATATTTCTTCTTTCTGTCAAATAGACTATGAATCTTTATAAGATACCTGGGAAATATTTAAAGAACTTTTAATATGATGCCCCCATCATGCGATGCCTATATGGTTTCAAGTGCAGATGTTTTATAATTTGTTAAATCAAATACAAAGCAAATGATAGATGCCGCTTCCGGTGGTACTTTAAACCACAAAACCCCGGAAGCAGCTCTTGAGCTTTTCGAGGATATAACTATGAACACTTATTAGTGGAATATGCCAAGATCCCGCACAAACAAACCTGCAGGTATGTATGAAGTGGACACCGTCTCCCAACTAGCACTACAAGTAGAAATACTTAGTACAAAGATAACGGAGGTGACTGCTGCCTCCGCGCCTCAAATATGGGAATCTGAGATTGCTGCCTCCAAACAAGTTTATTATGTTAGTAATATGCCTAGAAATGCTTTTAATAATTTTTCTGCTGCTAATTTTCCTGCACCGAGTTTTGCTTTTCCGAACATTTATAATCCTGCTTTACGTAATCACCCTAATTTCTCATAGAGTAATCCAACAAACGCTATTTGCCCGCCTCTACAACATGATTTTATACCTCCTCCACCACTTCAAAATTTTCCAAAACCTGCAAGCTTGGAAGAAATACTTTCAAAATATATTAATGCAAATGACGCGACCATTAGAAACCTCACAGGATCTATCAAAAGTTTAGAAAACTAAGTAAGGCAACTCGTCAAAATTATATCTAAGCAACCCACCGGGTCTCTTCATTCAAATACCGAGCCCAACCCGAGAGAGCAAGCGAAAGCTTTAACTCTCCGGAGTGGGAAACAAGTTTTTGGTATTGTAAGTAAAAGTCTTTATTTCAAGGATAGCTAAATCACCTAGAGGGGGGTGAATAGGTTTCTTAGTCCTTAGTGACTATCTTTTATTCTATCTTAGTTAGCTGCATTATTGGTAGATTAAGTTTTTCGTTTAAGACAAGCTACCTGTACAAAGAAAAGAAACACACAGAATACACAGATTTATAGTGGTTCACCAATCTTTAGGAACATTCACACTCCTCCCACCTTGCCAACTTCCTATTGGTCAAGACACTTCTCCAAAATAAAGCTTCAAGGATCTTACACCTCAGATCCCTCCGGATCTCTTAGTGTCCTCCAAGACTTACACCTCTGCCGTAAGGGTCTACACTCAATGATACAAGTATCACCTAAATAAGGTAATTAATCCCTACCACTCAAGCTATGGAGGTTAGCCCTACCTCAGATCTACAAGGGATCCTACCTCAGAGAGAATGACTCTCCTATAGCTCAGACCCAAAGGTCCTAACTAAATCTAAAAGGGTCCTACAGCTCAGGCTAAAAACACTACAACTCAGATCCACTTCTGGATCATACCTCAGAGAAAATTTGCTCATTCCACTCAGATCCACAAAGGATCCTATAAGGTGGAAGAGGGTTGGTGAGGTTCTTGATTGGACACAAGAGAAATTTCTCTGTGCAAATCTACCTTGACTAAGCTAAACTTAGCCCAACTTTGACTCACGAAAATATTTTCCTGAGTCTACTTTTCTGGACTAAGAACTCCTTAGCCCTAACTACTGCAAATCAATAAGTATATCCACTTGAGCTGGAAGTGACTTGCAGAACACTATTTTGCCCCTTTCTGAACTGAACCAAAAGCTCAGCCCTATCTCCTTCTTCACAACTCCCCAAGAGAATGTTCTTTTAGGAATTCTTTGATGGATCTGTGAAGCACCTGAAGCAAGGGTTAGACCTAGCTGCTATCTTTTTCTCAATGAATCACCCTGAGCTTGATGGCTGGTGTAGATAATGATGGCACCAACAATCTTGTTGTTAAAGATGTTGATATCAACAACTAACTTGATATGCCTCTTGACTTTCTTATCTTGGGCTATCTATTCTTCAGCTACAGTGACAACAATGATGATTTCAGAGAACTACTGTAACAACATGTCTCTCTATAAAGAGCTTCTCCTTTTATTTATTGTAACCCAACAACTCTATTAGCAGGTGGTCCCACACCATTAATGCTGGTTGCATCTTTTCTTTAACGCCTAACTATCGTACAGTAGGCCTGTCGCGCATTTTGTCATGTACTGTGGCTTTGCCGCTCATAATTTGAATATAGTTGACTTTTTAACTTACTGACATCAGTACCTGAAGAATTAGTCAAAATTCAAGCATCAGTAGTATAGGCGTTGAGTGAATGAGCTTCACTCAATGCCAAAGTACTTAGGAAATTCTGTCTTAATAGGCGTTGAGAGCATTGAGTGAACAAGCCTCACACAATGCTTTTTTCCATAGCAAAAACTTCCTACTTCTCCGGTGTAGAGAGCATTGAGTGTGTCTCCATCACTCAACGCTTTTTTTCCTTAGAAAAGCTTTCTGCAACTTAGGCGTTGAGAGCGTTGAGTTAGCATGCTTGACTCAACGCTTTTTGCCTTAGCCAATTTTCTTCCTCTGCAGCATCTTAGGCGTTGATAGAGTTGAGTCAGCACGTCTCACTCATTGCTTTTTGCCTTACCAAATTTATGAACTTAGTTTGACGAACTGAACTGAGTTCGACAAACGATGAGCTCAACTCGACGAACTCTAAACTCAGTTCGATGAATTCTAAACTGAATTCAACTCACAGCTTTTTGCTATATGACGTTAAGTTAGTTGACTTCACTCAATGCCAGTGCATTTTGCTAGTTTATCAGCTTGCCACTTCATTGCTTTGACTGTATAGGCTTCACACAGCGCTATAGGTCATCTGTCATTGAGTGAATGATCTTCACTCAACGCCTGTGGACTTAGACAGTTTTCTATCTTTCCACCACTTAAGTAAGAGTTTACCTGACTTAGACACTTAGAATATCTGTCCCATCATTGCTACTAGGACAATCTACAATCATTAAACTTGAGAACAATTTTGATCACCATATGTGTATACATTGTTTGCTAGGCCTTCTTCAAATTTAGGACATTGGTATCAATGGACCCAACAATCATCCCCTATTTGAAGAATTCAAAACCTAAACCAATATATATACTAACACACTTATGATATATATACAAAACCTATCATCACAACATAAATAAAATAAATCATAGACATGACAAATGATGTAACAAATAAGTCAAAATCATAGCAACTGATAAGTAAGTCAAAGCATAATTATAGCAAATGATATTCTATTTAACATATAGGGAATTAATGTTTGAGCAATTAAACAATGTATCACATCCCTTATCCCTGTAAGAAGAACATGAAACTTTTCATGTTTCAGGTCCCTTATCATAATCCCACTGCTTCAGGATTTCTTTGCAGTTTGTCTTCTACTGCAACTATCTTCTTCCCCTTTTTCTCTACATCATCATTAGCCTTAGCATTAGTTGTTATATCATTTTAACCTTTAGCTTCAGCTTTATCTTTTTTATCTTTGAAAGTATTTGAAGGGCTTGGGGAAGTATTTAGATGGTTCAACTGCATCAGGAGTGAGAAGATTAGCATTTTTGTTCCTATAGAAAATTCTTCTTTTAGTGTCCCTTTTTTCCATCTTATCCCATTCGGTTTTCTATACAATTTTCTTCTATCTGATTTCTTATTCTTGACCTGATCCCAAGCAACCAAGATGATAGATCTGGACTCTTGGCTCCACTGCTCGAAATCAGGCCTTTTCTCCATATCTTCTCAGTATTTTCTCTTTCTCATCCTGACTTCCACTTCAGTTTCAGCAGTCATTTCTCTTATTCGTAGTGCCTGGTCTATAGTGGGTCTGAAGGATAGAATTTCATCTGCATTGGACTTCACTCCCCATTTATTACCTGCACTTCATAATCTTATATATTCATCCCATACTCTTGATTATTTTGAGAGATTCTCTGTTCAAAGTCTCTTGCACTTGAGCAGGCATCATTGGGATATTGTCATATTGCACTAGCTCTAATCCCAATGAGCCTCTAAAAATATTTGTTGCCCAGACTATGTTTTCAGTATTGGTACTTATGGCTTCTCTCTCCACCTTTTTGGCTTCTTCAATTAATTTAGTGGTCTGAGAGGTGCTATCTTCAGATCTTTTAAGCACTAGATGATTAAATCCTGCAATTACATTATTTTTGACCACTCGTAAATGGACATCTAGTAGTTTGATGCATTCATCTGCATTGGAAAGTATAGTACCAGTCTGTTTATACAACAATACATGGGTACCATTGTGTACAGCCAGTGTGTTCTAGGCCTGAATCTCTTGATTCTGTATGGTAATGACCACATTCTTATTCGCCTTATCCAGCTTTTCCATTATATAGTCTACAGTTGGTGCATCCCTGGTGAAAAACTTCACAGTTTCACCCTTCAGTAAGTTTACTTTAAATCAAATTTATTTGATTTCTGGAGCCAGCTCATTCTTGATGTTCTTTAAGGCCTCATCTACAAAAGTTTCAAGGGTTCTTCTTTGCTCATCAAACAAGCATTTCAGCAGGTCTATGAGAATTGCTGAAATCTGATCTATTCCAGCTGATGTGCCTTCATTTTGGGCCAGCTGAACTTTCTTGACCCATGTTCATTGATAGGGGTCATTCACTGTATGAGCTGAGGATTATTCCTTCTCATGACTTGATTCATCTTCCTCTGATTCTAAGGAAACTATATCATGCACTTCATGAGTAGGGAGATCAGATGGTATCTCCCACTCAACCTCTTCCATTCTTTCATTTGTATATTGGTCAGTAGAAGCAACAACATCTTTATTAGCTGTAGTAGATAGTACCACAATTGGAGGAACTTTTAGTTGCTCCCCTACAAATAATGCATCTTGCATTATCTCTTATATCAGCTGCTCCCCCATAATTAGAGCATTCCTTTTCTATGCACATGGGATTTCCATATCTTTATCCAGTGGATGTTCTTCTTCAGACATAATAGTCTCTTTATCTGATGCAAGGTTGATCTTCCCTTCACTCTGAGGCCTTGGAGCATCATCATCATCATCAAACATAGGCATATGCCTATCTACATCATCTAGTCTAGAGGCATCTTCCATCACTCTTGCAGATATCCTATAAATAGCTTCCTTTGCAACTGTTTCATCCAACTCAGCAGTAGGCTCATCATCTTTAGGGACAATATCTGACTCAGGTCTACTTAGACGACTTAGAGGGGTAAGTTCAGAAGAGGCTGATACCTAAATGTCCATATCCTTTCTAGACTTTTTTGAAGAGGATGACAATTCTAGATCATGTGGTTCTTCCTTATTTGAAGAACTGCTAGTGGATCTTGGCTCTGTAACAACTATCTTCTTCCCTTTCTTCTCAGTGGCTACCGGACCACGGGGCTGAAGGACCTTGTCCCATCTCTCAAGCATCCTGAAATCCATTCTTCTCATGTGGTGAATCTTTGCCCCAAGCTTCAGATTCAGGATTTCTAGCACTATTACTCGCAGAAATAGGGATAGAATTCTCCCAAAATTTAGATCAGCCAAGCAATCCACAATTTGATCAAACACTATCCTGCCCAAGTCAGTCCTTTTTGTTAGAATGACCCGTGCCATCAACTCAAAAAATTTCTTTGAAATTTTGTCTTGAGAACTTGTCTTGTAGAGAAGGGCTTTTCCAATGACATCAGCCAGGAACTTTCCCTTTAGATTCAGTTCCTTTCTCAAAATGGAGACGGTTGTGTGCTTAGACAATCTGCACCATTTAACTACAGACTTTATTTGTTCCAGCGATAATTCATCTTCGTCATCATTTGCGGAGAATTTAGTCCGCTTTAGGGCTTTGGCCAACCTCCTTGGAGTTATCTTTACTCTTGTTCAACTTACAGTGGTTTTGATTTTCTCTCCTATAGTATCTCTCTAACGTTGGAGAATTATTCCAGAACTTTCCGCTTCCAGATTAAACAGGGTTCCGATAGTTGGTATTCTATGTATGAAATGCTGAGAAGATGAAGCACATATTGTACCTCTTCACGAGCATCCTTGAATCCATTTCAAACAACCTCAACTCCCTCAAAGAGAAAATCCTGACGTTTGGCCACCATTTTGCTTGATAATATCGAATACCTAGCGAGAACGACTTTCCGTCGATTTAGCAAATGCGGGCGGAAAAGGGTAAGAAATAATGACTTTGTTTTTTGCACAAGCTCTTCTATTTATAGTTATTCCTAAAGAGAAGGCGGAAGGTCACTATCCTATTTTGTTGATTAAATTTGATCTATTGCCGGGATTTAATACCGACACTTAGCTGCAGGACTTCATTTCAACATTTTTTGGTTATTAAGCTTATTTTGCTCAGCATATGTTTTCTTTAGTAATTAGATTGCACTAGCCCCTGACTATGTTGGCCTAACTTGCATGCGTAAGATTGTCCTGCAGTACACATATTAATATGTGTTCCAGTGGGGTTCAAGTAGACATAATTTCAAAATCCTTAAATTAGTTTCACCTGAGAGTGTGTTACACCCCAAACTCAATTGATTTAAAAAAATTTTTGATACTTATCTACCCTAGTATTGCACATGTGATATGTATCTTTCGGTATGATGAGTTTAGTTACTTCTTTTGGATAGTTAACATGTGAACCACTAAAATATTTATTGTGAAGAATTGTTTAGTCAAATGTTTTCACCTCTTCTCAAATATTTGTTTCAATTACCTTATCTCTAACATGCATAATCAATTTATCAATTAAATAGTAGAATTAAAATCTAGGTGAATTCTACTTATCTCTGCCATGTAGACTTGAAGCCCATACTGGATTCATAGTCTTTGAGCATACTAGCAAACTTTCTTCTGATCTTTAGCCTGTGATGTGCAATTAGCTTTCCTTTGCAAGCTCCCCTTAAACAGTTGCACATGTCTTTGACATCACTATGGTTAGTTGAGTAATTTCTTGTACCAAGACTTAGGTCTGGAAAATCTCTATCCAAGGACTATAAATGGTCATGGCCACTTGGATTATCCTGCAAGACAAAAATTAACTTACCTTAGGAACCCAAACTAACATGGGTCCTAGGTTCTTGTAAGCATATGAATGCATTTGTGTACCTACAGGAGTCCTATCAAGAAGACACTTCCTTGCCTTTGGTACACAAGGGTTGTGCCAACAATATATGGCAAAGTGGCCCACTTTGCCACAACACCAACATTCATGGATGTTGTATCTCCTTCTCTGAGCACACTTTGAAGTGTGCAAGCCATTTTTTGCTGCCTGTTCAGTGGGGAGAACTGTGACCTTCTTCATGTTTATTTTAGCAGGAGTTTGACCAAAAGTGAATCTTGTAGTGGGAGCACTTGGCTTGCTCTGAACTTCATTGGTACCAGCCTTGTTTGCAATTGGCATGTTCTTAGTGGCTTCAGAGGTTGCTAAGTCAGCCTTACTGACTGAAGCACTTTTGGGTTGTGTTGTTGCTTGAAGTACCTTAGAATATGGTAAGCCTTATCCTTGAATGAGGGTGTTAAGCCAAATACGAAAGGTCCAGGTTAGGCCTTTTGGACTTTCTTTATGGGGAGCCTTCTGTGTACTAAATCCCATGACCTATCTTCTTCCACTATAAGGTACCCTTGTAATCATATAAGGAAGATTCCCACACCTCTAGTGACCACACTTACTGTCTTGGTCAAGCCTGTTGGATGGGATAATTACCTTGTGAGATGTTGACTGAGGCCTGACAGGATCATGGCCTCTTCTCTGAGACTGGATGATAGAGAAAATCGTATTCTCCAATCTATACTCGATTAAGGCAAGTGTACCTATCAAAATATAGCATAGGTTATGAAAAATATCAAGGTCGCATAAAAACTCGGGGCAGGCAAGTACTATTACTCACAACGAATCGATTATCCTACTGAACGATTAATGAGTTTGAAAATGAAAATAAACTAAGTTAAAAAGAGAAAATAAACTATTACGAGAAAAGTGCTCGATCGACGATTCACCTTGAAATAAAATAACGAAAGAAATTTGTTTAGCATTTGTAATTCTATTAAGACCGTGACGGATCCGATATTAGGAAGTAATCTCGCTAGAGCATTAAATCCCCTAACTAATAGACGTTTCGACCGAAATCTCTTTCAAGTCAAAAAGACCTAAAGTCGCATTATCGAAGTGACCCGCACTATTGGATTTGACTCCAATCCGGAGGATTTATGTCATCCTATCTCAAGGGGTGCGTTCTTCTCCTTCCTTCCTTGAGTGATCCTTCAAATCAATGAGTCTCTCGACTTCTATGAATTGAGATCTAATGCCTTCTACCGTATACCGGAATACAGAGTCGACACAAAATAAGTCAAGGAAGGATCAAAAATAGAAAGAAACAAATGCAAACATAAAAATAAAGATATGTTATTTCATTGCAAAGATCATCGCGATCGGGCACAAAATAAAGTTAGCTACGCATGATAGAAAGGGATTGAGAATAAGAGAAGAGAAATGACATTTGCATTGCTTAAATAAAGAGAAGTACAACAAGGGAAGAAATAAAAGAAACTACAACAAGGAAAGAAATACACTTGAAATAGCACTCTAATATTACTACTCTCAACTAAAACTACTTTAAAACTCAGACTACTTAACTTCAAACAAAGGGGGAGGGGTTCCTTTTGTAGGAGAGGGAGGAATGTTCTAGATGAGGGAGACATAGGGGTGGCCGGCCACATATGTGGAGAGGTTCATGCATTGTATTAAATGAAGGGGAGAGAGGAGGCATCGATGCAATGTATGATAATAAATGGAAGGAGAGAGAGGGGGCTACATGCATGCATTGTATTTTGGAAAATAAAAAGAAATAAAATAAGTAATCAAGGGGGGAATGGATGGGAAATAAAGTGGAGAAGAAAATAATAAAAAAGGGGAGAGAGAGATGAATGTGGCCGGCCAATGCATGAAGAGGAATAATTTATGCATGCAATAATGAGGAGAGAGGGAATATATGAGGTAGTGAAAGATGCATGCATGAGACAAAACAAAAGTTGTCGGCCATGCATGAATGTATGGCATGTTGGGCTCGGGTTCCGGTTTGTGGGCTGCTCCACATGTGGCTGGGCTGGATGATGGGTTGCAAGGGCTCCGGTTGAGGCTTGGGCTGCTCCAATTGCATGTAGGCTCTGGTAGGGGGCTGCACTTGAGCTCGGGCTGGATGGTGGGCTGCTCCATATGGGCTTGGACAAGTTGGAGGGCTTGGGTAGGCTTGCATGGGCTGCTCCAAGTGTTCTTGAGTTTGGGCTGCACCTACAATAAAACAAACATAAGTTAGTTATATTATAAATAAAGTTAAAACACAAAAAGGATAACACAATATATAGTGACATAATAAGAAACATAATACATATATAAAGATTTTAATATCAAGAAATTAACTAAAATTAAAACATTAAACTAAGACAACAAAACATTAACTAAAATTAAGAAACATAACACAATACATAGTGACATATATAAAGATTATATTAATTTTTATATCAAAACACAAAATAGCTATAATAAAACTAGGATTTTATAAAAAGACATTAAAACATGAAATGACAAGCATAAATTATAAATAAACTTAGGTATTTAGGCTACTAAATTACCCCAAAAACGATGACTAAAAATAGTCATCAAACTCCCCCATGCTTAGGCTTTTGCTATTCCAGAGCAAAAGGAAGAGAAATATTTATAAGACATTAAATAATTTTCAAACAAACTAAAAATTTATTTACATCAAAATCTAGCCAAAAGTAAAATTTAGGGATTTAAGAATCAAGTCCTAAATTATGAAATTAAAGTGAAAAGAGAGAAATATTTAACCAAAAATTTTCTAATAAATTAACTAGCATTCAAAATGGAGTAAAGTGCAAACAAGGTTAGATTGGGATTATAAAAACCATGACTTAAAAGAAACTTAAGGAAGAAGACAACCTACTACTTATGCTCTCCACATATTTTAATTTAAAAACTAAGACAATGATATTGGCTAAGGGGGTTTAGGGAGGAAATTAACATGAAGAGTTCTTGATTGGAGGTGATCATCATATTTTTTTCTTCACACCCCACACAATATTTTTTTACTTTTTAATAATATATATGTAATACCAGGAAATGATAGACTAACATCCTATCACATCCCCCGACATATATGAACTTTTTAATTCCTCTCTTTATTTTTGGGTTGCATATGTGTACCAGAGAATAAGGAACTAACATCTCCTTATTCCCATAACATATGATCTAACAAATAAAAATAAAATGATGGGGTTAAACAAATTTTTTAGAAAATAAACTAAAATACTAGAGAGCAACTACTAGTAGATTGAGATTTCCTAAGAATCTAAAAGCATGAAGTAATAATAATTGGAATCCAAAATTATTTAGCCAAATTACTACAAAATTGAAACTATTTAAAATAAAAGAGAAAAAGTGCTAAATAAATTACTCTAAGCAAATTAAAATCATAAGATTATCCTCAAAACAAAATCACTAAAAGTTAAATTTAACTAAACATGATGAAATAAAGATTAGCAAATAAAAATGCTTATAAACAAACTCAAGCTAAATTTCTGAAAATAACAAAAAGCTAAGCATGAGGTTTATTATATTTTTTTGATTTTTTGACATTTTTCATTTTTTTCGAATTTTGACATATTATCTTTTTTTGGAATTTTTGATTTTTCTAATTTTTTGGTTTTTTTGATAAGGCTAAAAAAAACATTACTAAATAAAAAATCTTAATAAAACTATACTAAATTTTTTGAAATTTTGATTTTAGGAAAGCAAATGATTTTTTTATATATATTTTTGGGAGAAAAAAGGAAGAAAGAAACTAACTAAACCCTCCCCCATGCTTAAATTTTGCATTGTCCTCAATGAAAAATAAAAACAAGGAAGAAAAAAAAAGAAAGGGGGGAATGCAATAAAGTAAATAACTAAAAAGAAAACGACTTCCCCGGATTCGTAAGGCCGAATGCAAATGTCGCTCCCCCATGCTTGAGCTGGACACCGGCTCAGGCCTAAGGAAGAGAGGAAATGATGGTGCCAAACGAACCGCTGGGTGTTTTATTCCTGCAAAACAAAACAAAACAAAAAGAAAAAAAAAACAAAAAGGATAAGCAAGGGGTGCCTCCCAAGAGCGCTCTCTGTTTAACGTCGGCTAAGCCCGACGTTATTTGTTTGCTAAAGGGAAAATAAAAAGTAAAGTGAAGAGGTAACTCCCTAAGTATGCGCTTAGGAGAGTAAACTAGAAAAAAGAAGAATTGAAGAATCGCACCGACATGCGGTGGGATCTTCAAGGGAATGACGCCCAAGAATGAACGGACGGAGTTATAGAAGAACTCCGCCGTATGTAAGAGGGGAAATAATGGGTCGTCAAAAGAGGAAGAATAAAAAGAAGAAGAAATAGAAAGAGGAATAAAAAGAGTAGAAGAAGAAATTTCATCATCGGAAATTTCACAAGAAGAAGAAGAGTCTTGTGAAATTTCGGGAGAGGAAGGGGAAGAAAGAACTAAAGGAGAGTTATCTAAAATAAAAGAAGAAGAAAAAGAAGATTCGCTAAAAAGAGAAAAATTAGGAACAGTTGAATTTGGAAGCGTAATGGAATCACCAACGTCTTTAGATGTAGAAATAAGAGACGTCTCGTCATCCTCAACGGGTAAGAAGCACACCGAAATATCCATAGAGGTGTCTTCCAAAGAAAGAAGGAAACAATCCGGGATATCCGAATAGTTATCCTCCTCGAGAGGAAAAAGACAAGTCAGGATATCCGGTGACTCATTACATGAAGAAATAGAAGGAGACGGAGAAGAAGACGAAGAAAAAGATGCGGCCTCACGAGAAAGACAATCCATAATGGTCTTGAAATGCGAACTAAAATTATCAATAGAAGTTTGCAATTCAAGATACCCATTATCGATAGAATTAAAATTAAAAGTAGGAGGCGCGGCGCTTTGCGATGCAAAATCATGCGAAAAATAAGTCGGGTTCTCCGCCTCCCAAGATGGATAAAAATTAGAGAACGGGTCAAATTGGCCACTTTGACCCGCTCCAGAAAAATTGAAATCAAAAGAGGGAGGGGCTCCCGAAAGACATTCCGAATAGAAGTGGTCGGGCGACCCGCAAAAAGCGCAAAAATAAGATGATTCCATAAAAAAAACGGTTACAAAGAAGAAAAAGAAAAATTAATTTTTTTGATTTGTTTTTTTTTAGACATTTTTATATATTTTTTTTGAAAATAGATTTTTTTTTTAGTCGATTGGCTCTCGAACTTCATAAGGGCTACCCGGTGAAGGGTTCGCAAGGTACTAGGTAAAATGGTGGCGCTTAAAGCCCCATACCCTTTTCGAGAGAATTTAGGTTGAGTAGAAATAAGATGAGGTGGGTGAATAATAATAATAATAATAATAATATATTTTTTTTAATTTTTAAATTTTAGTAGAAGTAATAAACTCGAAGCTTTCTTAATATTGCCAAAAAAATCCCCGGCAACGGCGCCAAAAACTTGATAGAAAAAATCGTATTCTCCAATCTATACTCTATTAAGGCAAGTGTACCTATCGAAATATAGCATAAGATATGAAAAATATCAAGGTCGTATAAAAACTCGGGGCAGGCAAGTACTATTTCTCACAACGAATCGATTATCCTACTGAACGATTAATGAGTTTGAAAATGAAAATAAACTAAGTTAAAAAGAGAAAATTATCTATTACGAGAAAAGTGCTCGATCGACAATTCACCTTGAAATAAAATAACGAAAGAAATTAGTTTAGCATTTGTAATTCTATTAAGACCGTGACGGATCCGATATTAGGAAGTAATCTCGCTAGAGCATTAAATCCCCTAACTTATAGACGTTTCGACCGAAATCTCTTTCAAGTCAAAAAGGCCTAAAGTCGCATTATCGAAGTGACCCGCACTATTGGATTTGACTCCAATCCGGAGGATTTACGTCATCCTATCTCTAGGGGTGCGTTTAACTCCTTCCTTCCTTAAGTGATCCTTCAAATCAATGAGTCTCTCGACTTCTATTAATTGAGATCAAATGCCTACTACCGTATATCGGAATACGGAGTCGACATAAAATAAGTCAAGGAAGGATCAAAAATAGAAAGAAACAAATGCAAACATAAAAATAAAGATATGTTATTTCATTGCAAAGATCATCGCGATCGGGCACAAAATAAAGTTAGCTACGCATGATAGAAAGGGATTGAGAATAAGAAAAAAGAAATGACATTTGCATTGCTTAAATAAAGAGAAGTACAACAAGGGACTAAATAAAAGAAACTACAACAAGGAAAGGAATACACTTCAAATAGCACTCTTATATTACTACTCTCAACTAAAACTACTTTAAAACTCAAACTACTTAACTTCAAACAAAGGGGGAGGGGTTCCTTTTATAGAAGAGGGAGGAATGTTCTAGATGAGGGAGACATAGGGGTGGCCGGCCACATATGTGGAGAGGTTCATGCATTGTATTAAATGAAGGGGAGAGAGGAGGCATGGATGCAATGTATGATAATAAATGGAAGGAGAGAGAGGGGGCTACATGCATGCATTATATTTTGGAAAATAAAAAGAAATAAAATAAGTAATCAAGGGGGAATGGATGGGAAATAAAGTGGAGAAGAAAATAATAAAAAAGGGGAGAGAGAGATGAATGTGGCCGGCCAATGCATGAAGAGGAATAATTTATGCATGCAATAATGAGGAGAGAGGGAATATATGAGGTGGAGAAAGATGCATGCATGAGAGAAAACAAAAGTGGCCGGCCATGCATGAATGTATGGCATGTTGGGCTTGGGTTTAGGTTTGTGGGCTGCTCCACATGTGGCCGGGCTGGATGGTGGGCTGCATGGGCTCGGGTTGAGGCTTGGGCTGCTCCAATTGCATGTAGGCTTGGGTAGGGGGCTGCACTTGAGCTCGGGCTGGATGGTGGGCTGCTCCATGTGGGCTTGGACAAGTTGGAGGGCTCGGGTAGGCTTGCATGGACTGCTCCAAGTGGTCTTGAGTTTGGGCTGCACCTACAATAAAACAAACATAGGTTAGTTATATTATAAACAAAGTTAAAACACAAAAAGGATAACACAATATATAGTGACATAATAAGAAACATAATACATATATAAAGATTTTAATATCAAGAAATTAACTAATATTAAAACATTAAACGAACACAACAAAACATTAACTAAAAATAAGAAACATAACACAATACATAGTGACATATATAAATATTATATTGATTTTTATATCAAAACACAAAATAGCTATAATAAAACTAGGATTTTATAAAAAGTCATTAAAACATGAAATGACAAGCATAAATTATAAATAAACTTAGGTATTTAGGCTACTAAATTACCCCAAAAATGATGACTAAAACTAGTCATCAATCAACATCACTGGATAACTTTAGAAATCCACTCAGACTCAGATATTCTCTTGATAACATCTATCTTATAGAAATTGGCCACAATCCTCTTCTCCCTTTCAAGTTTCTCTTCAAGACCCTTGATGACAGAGTACTTATATTTTATGGACTCAACATGGATATCTACCATGGTCTTTAGATGAGCTACTTCTCTCTGTTTTAAATATAGCAAGGATCAATTTTCATCTTGTTGGGAAGCAGCCTACTATAGGGAGGCAATTTCCTCTGCTTGTTTCTTTACAAGCATCTTGCTTTTCATGAAAGCTTTAAGGAGCACACCATGATTTTCAATCAATTGATTGATATCATCTTCTGAGGAAGGACTCTCATCATCACTTGATGATGATATATAAGAGGCTGAGCATGATTCATATCTATACTCTGAGGATGAATTAGGTGAGGAATATACCTGACTTTGTCCAGGCTCCTGATATTCAAAATTGCAAAGGTGGAGAGAGGGTTAGAAGATAAGTGAAGATGGATGTGGTGGTTGAGAATATTCTTCGATTCTATTTCCGATAAAGGCAAGCGTACCTTATCGTTTATAGTTTAGGATACTAAAGATTAATATCAAGGTCGTATTTTCCTGGGTAATAATGATTACTTCTACTTCGAGGAGAGCGCTATTATTTTATCAACTGATTTTTCCATTAATTACTAAACTTAAAACAAAAATTAAAATACTAAGCTAAAAAGAAAACTAATAACTTGCAGAATAAAAAGTGTTAGAGCTAGTGATAAAGGGTTAGTACTCAATCTAGAATCACTTTGAAATAGGAAAATCAAAATGAAATAACAACTAGTTCTAAATAAAGTAAAACTACCTTGACCGTGGAGGTTCCCGAAGCATGAATGCACTTCTCTTGAAATCGCGCCTACATGAATTTAGGAAGTTCTGACTGAACTCTCTTCCGTATCGGAGACCGAAAGCTAGCCTTAAGTGGTTAAGCCAGCTATTAGATTTCACTCAAATCCAGGAGATTTCAACGTCCTCCAATCTCGAGCAGTGTGTGCAACTCTCTTTACTCTTGGGTGATCGATTCAATCTGCCTCTCGGCTAACTAAGATTAAAAACCCAAATGGAAACTATATATCGGCAAAATAGTCCCACTAAATAAAAACCAAGAGTAAATCAAAAGTGATTACTTTAAGAAGAAAAAGAAGTTAAAACATCATAACTTGATCAACCCATTCTCATATCATCGCGATCGAGTACAAATGGGGATTAGTTAATCACGGAAATTTGGAAAGAGAGGTGTAAATAATAAAGGTGCATGAAAACTAAAGAGAGAGAATTAGAGAAAGGAAATGCTAATTAAAATTTTATTAAAAACAAAGAGGGATTACAACTAGGAATGGAGATTACAAGTGCATAAAAGAGAGCTAATTACTGTTATAACACTAATAAAAAGCTAATACAAGGAATGGAAGTGCATTACACGAAAATAAAACTAGAAATGGAGGGAGAGAGAGAGCAAAACATGAAAATAAAAGCACTAAAACCCTAAGAAATGAACTAGCAACACCTTTGAAAGTGTAAAGTTGTCAACCTAAATCACCTAAAGGGGGGTGAATAAGTGAATCTTGCGTCTATTTGCGGAATAAAAATTTTAACGATCTAGCACAGGAAATCAAGTAATCACAGAAAGAAAAGAAGATTTGTAGTGGTTCCCCAATCTTGGGTACGTCTACTTTACCTCACCGATCTAGCAAATCACTAGACTCGGCTACTCCACTATCTCGAATTGAAAACAATCCTACACCTCGTAACCAAGTTCCTACAAACTCGATCCAAATGAATCTACCCTCGGAAGATGAAAACTTCCTACAACTCGGAGAACAACGCTCCAACACTCGGAGAATAATCTCCTACATGATTTACAAATAGGTTTGAAAAAAAAAATTCTCTCAGATCTGGAAATATTGAACTCTAGGTCTTCTTCTAAACTTGGCGGCTTTTTCAGAATTTGTAGAATAAGAACCTCTGTAGATCTGACCTGAGAAGAATTAGGACCTACTCGATCAAGGAGAGGAAGAAGATTCCTTTATCAGTAGGTCTTTCTTGATTGAAAGCAGAAAGATCGATCTCACGTAGGGCGAAGGCGGAGGCTTCAGAATATTGTTCTTCTTGGAGAGAGAAGGCCGATCCAGAAGATTAGAATGTACGGAAATCAGCTCCTTGTAAATATTAGGGTTTTGTCTTAATGAGAAGACTTTATATAGGATTACCCTTAATGGCTAGAAAATACATTAATGACGATACGTGGACCAATCACGTCAAGTCATTTGAAAATTTCGGCCGATATGGACTTAAAGTAATTTTCTGAAAAATATTGACTTATAGTTCTCGAGAAGTAACTTTAGTTCTCGAGAACTAGAAACTGAGTTCTCGAGAGCTATCAAGACTTCTCGAGAACTATACTACTTAGAAGATGTCTGGACTTCTCGAGAATAAAAGGCTGAGTTCTCGAGAACTAACTGACTTCTCGAGAACTATGGAGACTTCTCGAGAACTAACACTTAAGAGAGATTTCTGAGGAAACTTTTGGCTATTCGAGAAATAGGGCTGGTAGTTCTCGAGAACTTTAAGCCAAGCTTCTCGAGAACAAGTTGGACTTCTCGAGAACTATGAAGACTTCTCGAGAACTTGCCAAGACTTCTCGAGAACAAAGAATACTTCTCGAGAAACAAAAGCTGGGACTTCTCGACAACTTTTAAGTTATGCTTCTCGAGAACTCGAAGCACTTCTCGAGAACTTTGAAGCAAAGCTTCTCGAGAATTCTAAGGACTTCTCGAGAACTAAGAGGCACTTCTTGAGAAGTGGACTTAGAGAATTTTCTTAATTTTAGAGAATATCTTTATCTTCACTTTAAGAGTCCAATCTTCATTCCATGATCCAAGGTTTGAATATGAAGTGTATCCCAATGGAGAGGCTCCACATGAGTCAACACCTTGGATCACACAGTGAGGGATTACACTGTATGTTCCTGTATTCATGGCCCACTGTAGACTGATATTGGTGTACACTTAGTAATGGTAACTTGCAAACACACAGCTAAACAAGGATATCAAATACAACTTAATTCATCTTAGTTCAAGGGTGACTTCAAGCAAATCTGGGTTATTGTGGATGCAATACCCAAAAATCTCCCCCTATTTATAGAAGTCATAACCCTCTATACTAAGGTGAATTATGATAATTAAGAAAGAACTGGAAATGAATAATTTAATCTTAATGCAATAACAGATTAATTAAAGACATAATTAGGCAAAACTAGGAATTGTATATATGTAATGTTTTAGATTTATAATCAACAACCATTTCATCCAAATTCTCAAAAACATATCAATAAGAGTTCATTCTTTGCTTTGATGTTGTCTGTCCTACTTCTCCTGCTATCTCCTCTGATAGCTGAAGGGCTTAGGATAGTATCTTGAAGGCTTAGGAGGAGCTTTGGGATTATTCCTTCCAAACTCTCTATCATATATTCTTCTCTTGGTCATGGAATTCGCATATAATTCCCACTCAGAGGAGCTGTAGTGGAGATTCCTATTCTCATTAAAGTCCATCACTAATTTTAGAGTATCAAGAATTAAGCTTTTAGAAGTGGGGCTCCAAACTTTAGTAAACTCCTTTGCTTTCCTTTTCTCTGTATCTAAGTGGGGAACATATTTGCTTGCAGATGGACCTTCTCCATACTTTCTCTTCTTAGAGGTGTGGATTTCTGGTAAATCCCGAGGAATAATATCATGCCAAACCTGGTCATAGGAAGCAGGAGGAGGATCCTGATCTTCTGGCCTTGGAGAAAAAGTAGTCATTTGAGGTTGAGGCATCTGGCTGGATTGACCTTCAGCAAGGGGGTTCAAGTGATGTGGAATAAGATTAGGATAAGCCTGAAATTAAGGGAATATCTGGTTGTGCATCCAGACTGCAGTTTCATAAGTGTGGAATTTCACTGATTGGATTTGATCTAAAACATTCTTATTTATCTCAATCAATTTCTCATTCCAGAGAGATTTTGCATCTGCAATAAGTCTTTCCACTTATTCTTTCACTAATCTCTCCCCCTTTCTGATTTCTACACAAAGCTTTGTTATGGTGTCTTCTTTGAATGTTCCTACTTCCTCACAGATTTTCATTACATGTTCTTAAGCTTTCTTTTCCAACTGAATTTGATAATTTGCCAGTGTGACAGACTGTTCAATGACCTAACCAATACTGGTAATGGTGTGGTCTATGGCTTTGCCACCAATTCTGAACTGCTCTTTAAGAGAATCTGTGTTGTGTTGGATCTTTGCAAATCCTCTGCTCATTTCCTTTTCTAGAGAGGTGACCTGATCTTTTACTGAATTGAGAGATTCATCAAAGTATTGCCTTTGGGAAGCAAGCATACCTTCAATCTTAGATAGAATATCTGAACTTACATTTGCAGCAGCAGCAGCAGGAGTGGCAGAAATAATGGCAGTAGGAGGGGTACTAGGTGTAGCAATCTAAGCTGGAGGAGGTGCTTTCCATGGAGGAATTTCTTCTATTACCACAGAGATCTGGGCTCTTACAGTGTGAGATACTGTATCAACCTCCTCATCAACAAATCTTGGGAGGGAGAAATCAAGGTTCCTGAGAGGGGCTTCCACATCTTTATGTTCTGGCTCATCCTCTTCTGAGAGAGGAATGGTCTCTAGTGGAGTAGATTTTTTCCTTTGAGAGGGAGAAGGAGGTGGAGTAGCTTGGGGTGAGGGTGGTGGAGAAGGTTTTTTGATGGTTCTATAGAGGTTTCTTTGTGAAGGGGAGGAAGTGGTTCATCTGAAATGAGATCTTCAATCATGATATCAATTGCTGCATTTGTGTCCTTGAGGGTTTCCTGTCCTTGAAAATCTGATAGTGTGGCATCTGTAGAATCTGCCACAGGGCTCCTGATTGGAGATCTCAATAGGCTTCTGAGAGGAAATCTGCTTGCTGATATGGCTGGAGAGGAAGGAGTAGGTCTGACAGCAGGAACAGAGGTTGCAGGCTCCCCCTCGGTTGTTGCACCAGATGGTTCAGCAACATGATGAGAGGAGGAAGATGGGTTCATGACCTTAGAGGCAAAAGCTGCAAGTTCTTTAGCTAACTGCTTGGAATTCTTCAGCTTGAGATCCCATCTTTGGATGGAGGCCAATGAAATCTTTTTCAGGTGATGGATATGAGTACCTTTAGAGGGTTTGAAGGTGACTGGGTTAATCTCACTCAGCAACATGTAAATTATCCTTGCAAACTTGGGAGCCTGAATACTATCCCTGATCAATTCAAATACCATCATTCCATATTGAAATTTATTTCTACAGATAATAGCTATCATAACCCTAAATAGATCATTGGTTATGAAACTAATGGATCCTGTTCTGCACCACAAGATCTTTCCAATTAAATTTACCAGAAGATTTCCTACATCATTGAAGAGATTTCTCCTTAAAGAGACGAACTCCATATAAAGAGTAAGTTCTATCAAAATCTTCAAGTGTTAGGTCATCCTCTTCATCCACAACGGGCAGCTTTAGGAGCTTTGAAACTCTGGTTTTATCCAATTTAATTTTGATCCCCCTGACTTTAGTTTTCAACACTGTACCATTTCTCCTCACCTTGGCATTTCGGAAGAATTCCTCTTCATCTCGAAATGAAATCTTGCAGGGTTCTGAGAGAACGAACATCATACGGGTTGTATCCAAGAGAAGGATCAAGTTCTTGAAGTCATTAGAAATGTCTACAATCCCTGCGACGACGAGTTCACTGCCGACTCCTATTTTCGAACTCTGCGCCATGGACACTGACGGTGGCGACGGACGGAGCGCAAGACGATAGCAGCGACGAAGCTTCTTGTCGGCGGAAGACGAAGAGTTTTCGAGAAGAGGAAATTTGAAATGTCGGTTGATTATTGATTTCTAAAACTTTATATATATATATAATTCTAATTTTGATAATTAAATGTCTAATTAATCTAATGTTAGGACTGAAATCAAGCGGGTTTTCGAAAAAGAAGAAATTAAACATAAATCGAAATGAAGAGGGGCATTTCTCGAGAAGTAGGGTTACTTCTCGAGAGCTGTCAGTATACCTTTCGAGAAGTATGATATAGTTATCGAGAGCTTAAGAGACTTCTCAAGAGATAGATCAGAAGTTTTCGAGAAGTAGTCTAAGTTCTCGAGAACTATTACTTCACTTTTCGAGAGGTATACTTAGTTTTAGAGAGCTACTTTCCTCTTGAGAAATTTCAGACCTTTTTGAGGTATCCTCGATTCTTGAGCTTTAAACTGATTTCCTGTGACTTATCCTTCTTTGTTTAGCATCCCAAGTTCTCGTTTTGAAGAAATTGAACTTGGTCTCGTCCAGCGGCTTCGTGAAGATATCTGCAACTTGCCGATGTGTTGGCACGTACTGCAGATCCACATCCCCTTGCTCCACATGCTCCCGGGTGAAGTGATATCTGAGCTCGAAGTGCTTTGTCCAGCTGTGCGAGACTTGGTTATTTGCGATTGCGATCGCTTTTGATGATTCGCAGAATAATGGAATGTCTTTGACCTTCATATTGTATTCTTCTAGCTGATTCTTTAGCCACAGCAACTGTGCACAACAATTACCGGCAGAAATGTATTCTGACTCGGCTGTTGAGATTGCGACACCATTTTGCTTTTTGCTGCTCCATGATATAAGCATTCTTCCCAGGAACTGACATGTCTCGGAAGTTCTTTTCCTGTCATCTTTGCTACCTGCAAAATATGCATCTGAAAAGCCAATTAGTTCGCTGTCATTACTTCTTGGGTACCATAAGCCAAGATTCGATGTACCTTTAAGGTATCTCAAAATCTACTTTGCATCAGCATAGTGAGATTCCTTACAGTTCACTTGGAATCTAGCATAGAGACATGTAGAGAACATTATGTCTGGTCTACTGGCAGTAAGGTAAAACAAGGATCCAACTATGCTTTTATACTTAGTTTCATCAAAAGGTTTCCCTTTCTCATCCTTGTCTAGAGACAGCTGAGGCCATTGGATTCCTCTTAGAAGTTGCACTCTCCATTCCGAATTTCTTAATCAACTCCTTGGTGAACTTAGTCTGAGAGATGAAAATTCCATCTTCAGATTGTTTCACTTGAAGTCCTAAGAAATACTTCAGCTCTCCCATACTACTAATTTCAAACTTCCCTTGCATAAGTTTAGAAAACTTTTGGCAGAGGTTGTCGTCTGTAGAACCAAATATAATGTCGTCGACATAGATTTGCACCAGCAAAATCTTGCCTTTAATTTCCCTAAGAAATAATGTCTTATCTCTCTTTCCCCTTATGAACTTGTTCTCGAGGAGAAAGGTAGATAGCGTTTCGTACCAAGCTCGAGGAACTTGTTTTAAAACGTATAGTGCTTTCGATAATAAATAAACATACACAGGAAAATTAGGATCAACGAAACCTGGGGGCTGTTCCACGTACACCTCTTCCTTAATGTCACCATTTAGGAAGACGGACTTCACATCCATTTGATAAATAGTGAACCCCTTCAGTGCAGCATAAGCTAGGAACAGTCTGATGGCCTCCAGTCTTGCCACTAGAGCGTATGTTTGGTCGAAGTCGATCCATTATTCTTGACGATATCCTTTGGCGACGAGTCTGGCTGGGTTTTAGATGATTATCCCATTCTCGTCCAACTTGTTCCTATAGACCCATTTTGTTCCGATGAAATTCTTACCTTTGGGTCTTGGAACAAGCATCCCAACTTTGCAATGCTTGAACTGATTCAATTATTCTTCCATGGCCAAGATCCATGATGCGTCTAAGTTTGCTTCCTCAAACTTCTTTGGTTCAACCTGTGAGAGAAAACATAAATATAAATTCTCATTAGTTGTACCTCGATGAGTTCTGACACCATCACGGGGATCTCATATGATCTGGTCCATTGGGTGATCCTTGAGATTTCTGAGCTCTAGATTTCTCGTATCTGGGACTTCTTCAGCCACTAGAGTGACTTCATCAACTTAGACAATATTTTCATCTTGATCCTCTACCTCTCTAATAGGGGTTGGAGAGGTGATCTTGATGAACTTTTCATTTTTACCTTCGGTCAATTCGTCCAAGCTGATCTCTTTAAGCCTTGTACCTGGAGCTTCAACAAGCACACTAGACGATTCGCCTTGCAGCAAGCTCGTCTCATCAAATACAACATGTATAGATTCATCTACAACCAGAGTTTTTCAATTGAAAATCTTGTATGCCTTACTATGGCTACTATATATCCTACAAAAATACCTTCAAAACTTTTCTCACTAAACTTGGTAGTATGATACATACAATTGTTAAGCACGAAGCATTTACAGCCCAAAATTCTAAAATATGAAACTTTTGGTTTACTATCTTTTCGAAGTTCATAAGGTGTGTTATCATGATTCTTGTTTATGAGGGCTCGATTTTTCACATGGCATGCAGTGTTGACGGCTTCAGCCCAGAAGTACTCCGGTAGTGAAGCATCACTCAACATAGTTCTACATGCCTCTATGAGTGTTCTATTCCTTCTCTCAGCTACTCTATTTTACTGTAGAGTATGAGGAGAGGAAAACTCATGAAAGATACCTAGGCTTTCACAAAATTCTGTCATGGCCCATGAATTGAACTCCGTTCCATTGTCACTTCTGATTTTGACTATGGAACAGTTGTATTCATTCTAGACCTGCCTGACAAAATTTATAAAGATATCGAAGGTATCTAACATGTGTTTCAGAAAGAACACCCACGCAAAACGCGAGTAGTAATCAACAATTACCAACGTATAATCCTTACCTCCTAAGCTTCTAATTTGCAGTGGATCGAACAAGTCCATATGAAGTAGGTGTAAACACGTATTAGAGTTTTTGCCTATGATGCTATTAAAGGTATCCCTTGTTTGCTTGCCTTTTACGCATGTAAGACAAGGTCTCTCTATGACGTGCTTGACATTTGGGGCATCACGTACTAAGTTCTGGGAGAATAATTTATTAATAGTTTTAAAATTAATCTGTGGTAGCCTCTTGTGCCTTTGGTCACCAAGAGACGCACTATCTTTTGCCAAAAGACACACTGGTATAGAAGAATCTATACAAAAGAAATTTAAACAAAATATATTCCTGCTTCGAGTGCCTGATAGAATTATTTCCATATTGTCAACAGACTTTATCAAGCACTTGTCAGCGTGGAACTCAACTATGTATCCTTTGTCAGATAGTTGAATTATGCTTATGATATTGTGTTCAAATCCCTCCACATTTGCTACATACGAAAAAGATACACTACCGTTAGTCATAATACTGTAGCCTTTGGTTATTCCTCGATCTGAACCTCCAAAGATGACCTTTGGTCCGTTGCATACTGGAGTGAAATTCTGGAGTAGGCTTCTTGTCCCGGTCATGTGCCGAGAGCATCTACTGTCCAAGTACCAGATTTGCATTTTGGTTGCCTTTGGACATACCTGCATTCATAATCACTTTGCCTTAGAAACCCAAACATGTTTGGGTCCTTGGTCTCGGGTTAGAACACCCCCCCTATGAAGATTAGCATTTTGAGTTGTCAATCTCATGTTTCCAACTTGAGGAGTAGTAACCTTCCTGGTATTAAACCAACAATCGATGGCAAAATAACCAATTTTGTCACAGCACCAACAGTCAAACCTGTTGTATCTTTGCCTTATGTACTCCTACTTGACCTTTTGAGATGGTGGACTAGCAGGAGTAGAATTCTTAGATGAGGAAGCTTCATGGTGATGGCAGTCACATGATTTCTTCTCCTTCGGAGGCCTTTCCCCAACGGGTTTTACCTTAGGTGCTTTCTTGAAGTTGTGGCCATGATTATAAGGACCATAGCCATAAAGAATCACTTCTTCATAAGGTTCCTTAAAGACACTCTCACCAAAGTTCTTAGGGCGATTCCATCCTTGATACCGAGACTTTGGCTATACATAAGTAGGCTTGGTCAAGTTACCATAGGACGAGTCCAGATCAAACTTATTTGTTGGAAAGATAACTTTCTTAAAGACAGGCTTATCCATAGGGGCTTTCCCTTTTTCTTTGGCCAAGGCCTTCATGCCAGCCTTATTCTTCTGTTGAGACTTGTTTCTCCTAAAAGATTTACTAGGAGCATCAACATAGCCTAGTCCAGCTCCTTGGGCTTAGCTGAGAATTCAGTAATGAGTGGAAGAACATTCTTGGATTGGAGAAACTTTCAACAAGTTTCTTTTCAGCTTCGAGTTGTTCTTCCAACTCTTTGATGATTTTCTCTTTAAGGTCGAGGTACTTAAGAGCTTGATTGTATTCTTCAATAGCAATATTGAAGTTCTCTTGAAGAGAGTCAGTCTAGTGACTTCTTCTCTCAAGCTGCTCTCAATAGCATTTAGAGACTTAATCTCTTTAGCCTGAGTTTTAAAGACTCGATGACATTTGTCGTAAGTCATGATCAACTCCTTGTACTGGGCCATAAGTTCCGACTTATCTTAAGAAGAGATTTCCTCCTGATCGTGCTCAGAACTTTCAGATACAGAGAGAGGAGTGTGAGATTTTACCTCCCTAGTAAACTGGGGCTCTTGTTCCTCATCTGATTGATCTATGAGCCCAAAGTAGTCTTCCTCTTCTTCACTCGACTAAGATGAGTCAGAGTCGCTTAGAGTCTTGCCCTTCTTTTCCAATAGGCTCTTCTCTATCCTCTTCTTGTGGTATGAGGACTTCTTTTCCTCTCTTCTACCACCCTCCTTCTTATTATGGGGGAAGTCAGCTATGACGTGACCTGGTTTGTTGCAGTAGTAGCAAACAATGTCAGTAGAAATTTGTTTGTTCTGCTTAGAGTTATACATGTCATGGCTACTCGAGCCTTTGTTTCACTGATCACCGTCATGTCATGATCGTCTGTATGAGGCATCCTTGCCTCTCCACTGCTTCTTCTTGTTCAAGAATTTCTCGAACTTCCATGAGAGCAAATAGAACTCTCCTTCAGATAATTCTGAGCCTGAGGTGCTTGGCTCAGAGTTTTCTTCTTCACTCACTTCTTGAGCAGGTACTGGTGAGGCAGCTTTGCCCTTCCTTGAACTGTCAGCCTTTAATGCAACTAACTTCTCATTTGAGGGGAAGAAACTTTTCTCTTCTTCAGCTTTTCTGGAATTAATCTGCAGTTCATAAGACATCAGCTTCCAAAATAGATTCTGTGGGCCTGTATCAACTAGTCTGCCAAACTCCAGGATGACACCGAATTTTTTGTCCCATTCATTTGTGAGAGACCTCAGAAACTTATCATTCAGCTCCCCATTAGTGAAGACTCGGCCATATACTCTTAGGCCATTTACTATCTTGAAGAAATTCTCAAAAGTATCTGCAATGGTCTCCTTTGACCCTACCTGAAGACTTCATATTTTTGGTTTAGTAAGTATCTTCTATCATCCCTCACTTATTCAGTACCTTCCATCAGAGTTACTAGAGACTGCCACATCTCCTTAGCCGATTGGTAGTGAATCAGATTCTGCAGCATTGAGTCATCGACTGTACTTGCTATAATATTTTTAGCTTTCTTATCCAAAGAGACAAGTGCAATCTCGTCCTTATCTAGATCCATAAATTTCTTAGAAACCTTCTTGGTTGGATCTATAGTGGAGGTTGTCATTGGGACGTAAGGACCTTCTTCAACAATCATGAAGATCTTGGGGTCTACAGCTTCCATGAAAAATTTGATTCTCTCTTTCCACATGGGAAATTTATTCTTTATGCACAGGGGAAGCTTGGAAAAATCTTTGGCCTTATCCATTGCTTGAATATCCAAGTTACAACTTTCGAGAGGAAATTGATTAAGGTGTTAACCTTTTAACGACCAACCTCCCTCTGATACCAATTGAAAGTGTAAAGTTGTCAACCTAAATCACGTAGAGGGGGGTGAATAGGTGAATCTTGTGTATATTTACGGAATAAAAATTTTAACGATCTAGCACAAGAAATCAAGAAATCACAGAAAGAAGAAGATTTATAGTGGTTACCCAATCTTTGGTACATCAAATTTATCTCACCGATCTAGCAAATCACTAGACTCGGCTACTCCACTATCTCGGATTGAAAACAATCCTACGCCTTGGAACAAAGTTCCTACAAACTCGATCCAAATGGATCTACCCTCGGAAGATGAAAACTTCCTACAACTTTGAGAACAACGCTCCAACACTTGGAGAATAATCTCCTACAAGATTTACAAATTGGTTTGAAAAGAAAATTCTCTCTGATCTGGAAATATTGAACTCTAGGTCTTCTTCTGAGCTTGGCGGCTTTTTCAGAATTTATAGAAGAAGAACCTCTATAGATCTAACCTCAGAAGACTTAGGACCTACTCGATCAAGAAGAGGAAGAAGATTTCTTGATCAGCAGGTCTTTCTTGATCGAAAGAAGAAAGATCGATCTCACGTAGGGCGGAGGCGGCGGCTTCAGAATATTGTTTTTCTTGGAGAGAGAAGGCCGATCCAAGAGATTAGAATGTATGGAAATCCGCTCCTTGTAAATGTTACGGTTTTGTCTTAACGAGAAGAATTTATATAGGATTACCCTTAACGGCTAAAAAAGACATGAATGACGACACGTGGACCAATCACGTCAAGTCATTTAAAAATTTCGGCCGATCTGGACTTAACATAATTTTCTGAAAAATTTGACTTAGAGTTCTCGAGAAGTAACTTTAGTTCTTGAGAACTAGAAACTGAGTTCTCGAGAGCTATAAGGACTTCTCGAGAACAATACTACTTAGAAGATGTCTGGACTTCTCAAGAACAAAAGGCTGAGTTCTCGAGAACAAACTGACTTCTCGAGAACAATGGAGACTTCTCGAGAACTAACACTTAAGAGAGATTTCTGAGACAACTTTTGTATATTCGAGAAATAGGGCTGGCAGTTCTCGAGAACTTTAAGCCAAGCTTCTCGAGAAAAAGTGGGACTTCTCGAGAACTATGGAGACTTCCCGAGAACTGGCCAAGACTTCCCGAGAACAAAGAAGACTTCTCGAGAACCAAAAGCTGGGACTTCTCGAGAACTTTGAAGCTAAGATTCTCGAGAACTCGAAGCACTTCTCGAGAACTTTGAAGTAAAGCTTCTCTAGAATTCTAAGGACTTCTCGAGAACTAAGAGGCACTTCTCGAGAAGTGGACTTAGATAATTTTCTGAACTTTGGAAAAAATCTTTCTCTTCTTTTCATGAGTCCAATCTTTATTCCATGATCCAAGGTTTAAATATAAAGTGTATCCCAATGGAGAGGCTACACATGAGTAAACACCTTAGATCACACAGTGAGGGATTATATTGTGTGGTTCTGTGTTCATGACCCGCTATAGACTAACATTAGTCTACACTTAGTAATGGTAATCTGCAAACACACAGCTAAACAAGGATATCAAATACACCTTAATTCATCTTAGTTCAAGGGTGACTTAAAGCAAATCTGGGTTATTGTGGATGCAATACCCAACAACCTCCCTCTCCCCAAAAGTTGGTCTGGAATGCATGGAATCGCCTTGTATTTATAGAGATTATTTACGGGTTGGTCATGCCCCCTATCACCCCAAGGGAGGGCGTGTCAGGGGGGCGTGCCATGTACGTATTTGACCTCGGGAGCTGAATTATGGAGGGAATGATTATTGCTTCTCCACAATGATGGACACGCCCTAGTTCAAGCCCGTATCAGGGGGGCGTGACAGGCACGTCGTGTCAAAATCAACCGTCGAAAATCCATCAGACGTCAGAAAAAGGCGGGACACGCACTGTGACACGCCCTAGGGAGGGCATGTAAGGGGGGCGTGTCAGTACTATTTGCGTGCAGCGGCAGAAAAAGCATTAAACACGACAACAAATTTCGGGATGAGGGTGACACGCCCTGTCACATGCCCAGAGAGGTCGTGTTAGGGGGCGTGATAGTGGATTTTTGAGGGAAATTCCATCTGGCAACTATCAACCTCGGGATCAGGCTACACGCCCTGTAACACGCCAAGGGAGGGCGTGTTAGGGGGCGTGTCAGAGGATTTTTGGCTGAAAACTTGTGGAAACCTGCAAAATAGAAAATAAACATTAGTTATATTATTTACATTATAAGAAACCTAAATATACATAAAGAAAGAGATTTAAAACAAAAATCATATATTTTTTACCCTAATAAATTAAGCTAAAATATGCATCATCAAATTCTCCCATACTAATTATTTAGCTTGTCCTCAAGCAAAGACTACGGGTTAGAGAAAATAAAGAGGAATAATTGAAAAGTTTAAAAATGCTATAAACGAGTAAGACGGGAATTTAGAGGTAGAGAAATTTTGAAAAAGAACCGAAAATTCCTACTTTAACTTAGCACAAAATTTTATAAATTTTATTAAATATAAAAACAAGTCATCCCAAATTTTTACAGAATTAAAACTTAATAAAGCAATGAGTAAAAAGCGCATTGAGTCACTACTAAAGTCTAAGAGACAAATTAAAACCATAGTCATTCAAGACAAAGTTCAATATTTCTATCAAAAACACTTACTCAATCTAGTTTCTTGCTACTATACTAAAAAGTAAACAAAGGAACCTTGAATCACTAGGGATTTAATTAGGCGTAAAGTTAGGCTTAGGTTTTTAAGGGTGCAATATTCAAAAAGATAAACACGAGCGGTATTTGAGCACTTAAAACAAAAAGAAAATGAGTTTTGCCAAAATAAAGCTAGCAAAAATAAATACACTTTTCTTTTTCTTTTCTTTTTCTTTTTTTATCAAATATTTTTCTCATTTTTCTTTTTTTTTCTTTTTCCATACATAAAAATTTCCACTTTTGTAGCAAAAGATAATACAAAAAATTTCCACTATTTTTTTCAAAAAGATGCACATTAGCAATTAAAGCTCAAAAAAAAAATTAAATTGTGCAGATTGGTAAGCTATTTGGCCGTGGTGAAATAAAAAGTGGGGCTACAAAAAGGAAAGGAAAAGGCACAAAAATAGTTAGCAACGATTATTATTAGGAGGGGTGCAAAGGCTCAATTGTTTTTAAAAAATGCCTAAATCATTTTCATGCTTCCAAAATCTACTCAAAGTAAAGTTTTAAAATTTCAAAAGATGATAAACACAAAAAATAAAAATTAGAGAATTTGCTTTCATAAAAAAATGATAATAAGCGCCTAGACCGGTTTGTGTCTACTACACTTAATACTAATTAGCATTTAAAAAGATTTTTATAAGGAAAAATAAAGGATGATAGCTAGGTTTTATAAAAGTAAAAGAAATAAAAGAAAGGCTAAGGAAAAGTGAAGAAAAATTCAAAAATAAATTCAAAAATATCCTACTACCCTAAATAGGAACACTGCATGAGTCAGCATAGTACTCGCTAAATATATTTAAACAGACAATTAATCTAATTTATTCTAACTAAGCAAGTAGACATGAGCTTAAAAAATAATAAAATGCCAAGTAGTGGGGTACTAATTGATTTGGCAAAAATTAACTCAATTTAATTTGGAATTTTTTTCAAAAATTTTTATATATATTTTTTAATTTTTTAAAAATATATTATATATAATTTTTTTTTTTCTAAAATTTTATAATTTTTTTTTATTTTTCTAAAATTTTAATATTTTTTTTTATTTTTCTAAAAATTTTATACTTTTTATTATTATTTTTCTAAAGTAAACTATTAAGGGAACACTCTCACATACTTAAAGTTAAACATTGTCCCCAATGTTTATAGTTAAGTACAAAGATAGTTGAGAAAAGAGAGAAAAGAAGAAAAAGAAATGCAAAGAGAAGGAACAGATGCTTTCCTAGCGCTTGATGCCCAGACATTGAAAAATACGTCCTGCCAAACTTGAGCTAAAGACTGGCTTGAGTCCAAGTTGAGAGGCGAGAAGCGGCACAAACAAGCGGGAGTTTATTTCTGCACAAAACATAATAAAAAAAACAAAAAAAAGATAAGCAAGGGATGCCTCCCATGAGCACTCTTTGTTTAAAACGTCATTGAGTTCGACGTTCTTGGTTAGCTAAATAGAAAATAAAAAGAGAAATGTAATGGCAGCTCACGCAATATGCGTTTCGGCGCGAGTGCCAAAACACTTTTTAAGTAAATATAAATATTTTTTGTATTTTTTTATTTTTTAAATTATACAAAAAGGAAAAAGATTTTAAAAAAAGAAAATATGTTAGTAAAATAAAATAAACTATTAGAAGGGAAAAAGAAGAAGATTTAGAAACTAAATTATAAGGAAAAATAAAAGAAGAAAAGAAAATGGAATTTTCGCAAGGTGGGGGGAGAGAAGAAAAAGAAGAAGGCGGCGATGGTTGATCATAAGAAAATGTTTTGATTAAAAGATCTGGTGGCTCCACTTGAATATCAATCATTTCCGTAGATTGGGAGCAAAACGGGATATCCAAAAAATCAATCACCTCAAAAGATCGAACACAAGAAAGTTCATCTTCCTCGAAAACTTTAAAAAAATCGTGATATCGGGGGAAATTTCCTCCACGAGAGGTTGAAAGCACAATGGAATTTCTGAATAATCGTCTTCTGCGAGTGATTGAAGGCAATGTGGAATATTTGAAGATTCATCATTCGAAAGATAAATAGGAGGAGGAGGTGAAGAAAAAGATGCGGCCTCAGAAGCTAAAGCCTCAAAAATCACTTTGAAGTGAGCATTCATGCGTGCATCAAATGCTACAGAATCAAAAATGACTTCATTTTTGCTAGAATCAAAAACTTGAGGCGCGCAAACCTGCGAAGATAAAGCAGAGAAATCTTCATATGGAATGGGTTGATGATCACCTTGGCCCCAAGAATGATCAGGTCGTTGCCACCCTGACTAGTTCAAAGTAGGGCTAGAATCAAAATGTCCATTCAAGAAATTTCCGGAAAAACTAAAATCAGAAAAATTCGGAAGAGAAGGGTAGGAATGCGTTTGAAAATCATCGTAACCCCATGAAAAAGAATTTGCGGACGGATCAATTTGGCCAAATTTATTCGATCTGGAAGGAATAAAATCATGGGTGGATGAAGGATATCTTACCCAAAACTCCTCGCTAGAGTGACCGAACTCTCCACTAGAAAAACAAAGACTACCCATTAAAAAAAATAAATCAATCGCGAAAGTGGGGCAAGAGAGAGAGAGATAAAAAAACTATAAAGGTTTCTGGTATGGACGAGAGTTCGGTCGAACCATCCTAAACTCATGTGGGAGCGACTTCGAGAGAAGCGCGGTCATGCTTCGGGAACCTCCACGGTCAAGGTAGTTTTACTTTTTTTAGAACTAATTATTATTTCATTTTAATTTTCCTACTTCAAAGTTATTCTAGATTGAGTTATCACTAGCTCTAACTCTTTTTATCTTGCAAGTTATTAGTTTTCTTTTTTGCTTAGTATTTTAATTTCTATTTTTAGTTTAGTAATTCATAGAAAAATTAGTTGATAAAATAATAGCGATCTCCTCGAAGTAGAAGTAATAATTACGCCTCAGGGAAATAAGACCTTGATATTAATCTTTAGTATCCTATACGATAAATGATAATGTACGCTTGCCTTTATCGGATATAGAATCGGTGAATATTCTCAACCACCACATCCACCTTTTCTTCTCTTCTAACCCTCTCTCCACCTTTGTGATTTTTAATATCAAGTTTTAGGCGCTGTTGCCGGGGATAGTTTTGATATTTTGAAAAAAAGGATAGCTCCTTAAGTGGTGAACCCCGCTATTAGATTTCATTCCAATCCAGGAGATTTGGACGTCCGCCTCTCTCGAGGGGTGCGTGTAACTCTCTTTACTCTTGGGCGATCAATTCAATCTATGAGCCTCTCGTCTAACTATGATTGAAAACCCAAATGGAAACTATATACCGGTAATATAGTCCCACTAAATAAAAATCAAGAGTAAATCAAAACTGATTACTTTAAGAAGAAAAAGAAGGTAAATCATCATAACTTGATCAACCCATTCTCAGATCATTGCGATTGAGTAAAAATGGGGATTAGTTAATCATGGCAATAGGGAAAGAGAGGGGTAAATAATAAAGCTGCATGAAAACTAAAGAGATTGAATTAGAGAAAGGAAATGCTAACTAAAATTTTATTAAAAACAAAGAGGGATTACAACTAGGAACGGAGATTACAAGTGCATAAAAGAAAGCTAACTACTGCTACAACACTATTAAAAAGCTAATACAAGGAATTTAAGTGCATTACAAGAAAATAAAACTAGAAATGGAGGGAGAGAGAGAGAAAAACCGGAAAATAAAAGCATTAAAACCCTAAGAAATAAACTAGCAGCACATCCCCTCTCCCCAAAAGTTGTTCTGGAATGCATGGAATGGCATGGTATTCATAATGATTTTTCATGGGTTGGTCACGCCCCTGTAACGCCCAGGGAGGGCGTGTCAAGGGGGCGTGCCACGTACGGAGTTTACCTCGGGAGCTAAATTTTGGGGGGAACGATAATTGCTTTTGCGTAATGATGGGTACGCCCTAGGTCATGCCCGTGTTAGGGGGGTGTGACAGTCACGTCATGTCAAAATCAGCGGTCGGAAATCCATCAAATGTCGGAAAAAGGCGGGACATGCCCTGTGACACGCCCTGGGGAGGGCGTGTAAGGGGGCGTGTTAGTACTATTTGCGTGCAGCGTCGGAAAAAGCATTAAACGTGGCAGCAGACTTCGGGATGAGGGTGACACGCCCTATGACATGCCCAGTGAGGGCGTGTGAGGGGGCGTGATAGTGGATTTTTTGGCAGGAAATTCCATCTGGAAGCTATCAACCTCGGGATCAGGCTATACGCCCAGTGACACGCCTAGGGAGGGCGTGTTAGGGGGGCGTGTCAAAGGATTTTTGGCTAAAAACTTTTGGAAACCTGCAAAAATAGAAAATAAATATTAGTTATATTATTTACAAAAAAATAAACCTAAAAATACATAAAGAAAGAGATTTAAAACGAAAATAATATATTTTTTACCCTAATAAATTAAGGAAAAATATGCATCATCAGCTGCTCCTGGCAGAATTCTTCTTCTGGTATAGCTGTCATTACATAACTCATGCATTCACCTTCTTCATCTTCATCCACCCTGAGTCACTATTTGAATGTGACAGAGGGGCACTAATCTTTGATCTTGTATCTGGATAGAATTTATCTTCTGCAAGAGTTGTCAGTTATCCAATGGTCTTCTTATCATTTTTGCTAATTTGAAGCTCTAATGATCTCCACACCTTATGATTCTGCATTGAATAGATAAGATAAAACCCTTTTAGCAATCCTTTGAGGTCTAGTCAGACTGTTATGTCCTTTGAGTAACCTCCCTCTGATACCACTTGAATGTCTTTATTTCAAGGATTGCTAAATCACCTAGAGGGGGGATGAATATGTTTCTTAGTCCTTAGTGACTATCTTTTATTATATCTTAGTTTGCTGCTTTATAGTTATATTAAGTTTTGCTTTCAAGACAGACTAACTACACAAAGAAAAGCAACAAATAGAATACACACAGATTTAAAGTTGTTCCCCAATCTTTGGGTACATCCACTCTCCTCCCACCTTGCCAACTTCCTGTTTGTCAAGGCACTTCTCCAAAACAATGCTCCAAGGAGCTTACACCTCAGATTCCTCATTATATCTCAGCCTCTTCCAATACTTACACCTCAGCCACATGGGCCTACACTCAGTGATACAAGTATCACCTATCCAGGAAAATAGGCCCTACAACTCAGGATATTGATGATAGCCCTACCTTAGATCCACAAGGGATCCTTTTTCAGAGAGAATGACTCTCCTACAGTTCAGAACCAAAGGTCCTACCTCAGATCCAAAAGGATCTTACAGCTAAGGATACATAGTACTATAACTTAGATCAACTTTTGGATCCTACCTCAGAGAAAATTTTCTCCTACCACTCAGATCCACAAAGGATCCTACAAGGTTGAAGTGGGTTGGTGAGAATCTTGACTTAACACAAGAGAAATTTCTTTGTGCCAATCTTCCTTGACTCAGCTAAACACAACCAATCTTTGAATCCATAAATGATTTTCTTGAGTCTACTTTTCTGCACTAAAAACTCCTTAGCCCCAACTACTGCACAACAACAAGTATATCCACTTGAGTTAGAAGTGACTTTAAGAACACTGTTCTCCTCCTTTCTGAAGTGAACCAAAAGTTTAGCCCTATCTCCTTCTTCACAGCTCCCCAAGAGAATGTTCTTTTAGGATTTGTTGGATGGATTTGTGAAGCACCTACAGCTGGGGTTGGCACTAGCTGCTATCTCTTTCTCAGTGAATCACCTTGAGCTTGCTGTCTGGTGCAAATGAAGATGGCACCAGCAATCTTACTGTTAAAGATGTTGATATCAATAGCTAACTTTATATGCCTCTAGACTTACTTTTCTTGGGCTCTCTATTCTTCAGCTAAATCCATAACAATGGCGCTTTCGAAGAACTACTATAACAACATGTCTCTCTGTAAAGAGCTTCTCCTTTTATTTATTATAACTCAACGACTCTTTTAGAAGTTGGTACCACACCATTAATGATGGTTTCGTCTTTGCTTTAACGCCTAACTGTCATACAGCAGGCCTGCGACGCCATTTTTCATGTACTGTGGCTTTGCAGCTCACAATTTAAATATGGTTTACTTTTTGACTTGCTGACATCAGCACTAGAAGACTTAGTGAAAATTCAAGCATTAGTAGTATAAGCGTTGAGTGAATGAGCTTCACTCAATGCCAAAGTACTTACACAGTTCTGTCTATCTAGGCGTTGAGAGCGTTGAGTGAATAATCCTTACCCAACGCTTTTTGCCATAGCAAAAACTTCCTGCTTCTTTGGCATTGAGAATGTTGATTGTGTTTCCATCACTCAACGCTTTTTGCCTTAGAAAAGCTTTCTATAACTTAGGCATTGAGAGAGTGGAGTGATCACGCTTCACTCAATGATTTTTGCCTTGGCCAATTTTCTGCCTCTGCAGCATCTTAGGCGTTGAGAGCGTTGAGTGAGCACGCCTCACTCAACGCTTTTTGACTTAGCCAAATTTCTGAACTTAGTTTGACGAACTGTACTGAGTTCGATTAATAGTGAGCTCAGCTCGACGAACTCAGAACTCAGTTCGACGAATTTTGAACTAAGTTCAACTCTCAACTTTTTATTGTATGGCATTGAGTGAGTTGACTTCACTCAATGCCTGTGGACTTAGCAACTCTCTAGCTTTGCCACTTAATGTCTTTGACTGTATAGGCTTTACTCAGCGCTATAGGTCATCTGGCGTTGAGTGAATGTGATGGAGATGGTGTCGATGTGGCCGCAATTGATGCCCGTCTGAGCGAGTTCGTGGATTGGCATGATCGTTGCCGCAAGCTCGAAGATGAGATTCTACAATGATGCCAACGCCGCCGCTACATGTTTTGCTCGACGTCCGCCACCATCAAATAAAGATATATAATTATAAATGAATAGTTATAATTATATATTATTTAGCAATTTAATTATTTTAAGCAATTTTATTTTACATGTTTATTTTATGTTTTAACTATTTCATTTCATGTGTAATCATTGGTGCTTATAACCATCCTATGTTGTTTTAATTATTTCATTTCATATGTTATAATGGGTGCATATAACTATCATGTTTTATTTTATTTATGAAGGGTGGAGATTAAGTGGTGTAGGCTATAAATAGCCATGGTTATGAAGGATTTTGGTAGAATTGAAGATTAATAAAAATTGAAAACCTAAATTGGTTTCCCTCCTCTCTCTTTCTCCTTCTCCAAAATTTCGCCCCCCCCTTGTCTCTCTCTTCCTCTTGGCCACCGGGCACCTCTTCCCCTCTCTATCTCGGCCCTCTTTCTCCTTCCCCTCCTCCCTCCTCAAGGTCTCAACCATCTTCCATCTCCCTCACCACAAAACCGATCCCCTCTCTCTCTATAAAAAAAACATAGCCGGCCACCCTCAAAGCAACCACCCACTCCCTCCCTTTTAAGAAAAAATTCGGCCACCCTCATCCACCACAAACCCGAGCCCCCTCTTCCTCGTCAACACCTAGCCGAGCACCCTCTTCATCACCAAAACCAAACTCGACCACCTTGGAATATTTTCCACCACCTTTCCTCTCTTTACTTACCATATATATTGGCTTCCAAGGATCTCCCTCCCCTAAGGTTAGTGCAAAGGGAAAACGGCTTGCATCTTCATCGTCCGGTGCAGATCCGTGGGTTCATGTGGAGAATAGAAAATCAACCACCATCATGATCATTTCCTCCACTCAATATTGTGGACGGACTTCTTGGGATTGGGTAATGATTCTTAAACATCTTTTTGTGAGATTTCTTCTTTAATATTGGTGAGATTTTTGGTGGAATACAAGGCTATTAATTTGTCCTGATTTTTATTGAATATTGTGCTTAATTAAAATCTGAATTTTCAAGCATAAATTGTCCGACTATTTTTATATAAATTGGAGCGTGTAAGCAACCCTCATATTAATTAAATTTTTTTGGATTAAATTGGACTTAGTTTTAAATCTCTGCTTTAGTCCAGATTTTCTTATTTTGGAATTATGAATGTTTGCGTATAACTTGATTTGAATTGATAATTGTCCGGATCGGGTGGGTCATTTTCCCTTGAGTGAACATTGGCCTTTAGACCTTGTTCAATCTAAAAAATGGGTAGCGTCCCTTTGCGTTGTGCGTGGCTATATTAGTTGATCATCGTTAGTATAACTTTTAAAAAAACTATTGCTCGCTCTGTAGTCATTTTTCTTATCGAACCTTAGAACACGTAGTTTAAAACGTTGAAACCTTCGGCCAGCATCAGAATGATCTTCACTCAATGCCTGTGGACATGGACAGTTTTCCTTCTTTCCACCACATAGGTAAAAGTTTACCTGACTTAGCCACTTAGGCTATCTGTCCTATCAATGCTACTAGGAAAATTTGCAATCATTAAACTTGAGCACAAGTTAGATCACCACATGTGTATACATTGTTTGTTTGGACTTCTACAAATCCAGGACATTGGGATAAATGGACACAACATTAAGTGAAGAGCTCGAGGAGTGCTCCGCCCTCGTTTAAATTATTCCGCCCGCAGAAAAAGAATTTATCACCAAGCCCTCTACTTTGAAAAAAGTTTCTACCTCACCTTATCTGTCCCAACATAATAAGGAACGTTTAGATGATTAGTACAACCGCTTCTTAGAAATGTTTAAATAAATCCACATAAATCTGCCCTTCCAAGAAGCCATCTCTTAGATGCCCAAGTATGCAAAATACTTGAAAGACCTCCTGACAAATAAGAAAAAGTTAGAGAACTTATCGTACGTTTACAACCCCATTTTCGGTGAGTGGGACTCAAAGACACCAAGGGCCAGGTTTGGGCTAGCTTTGGGCTAGCCTCGGGTGAAGAAAAACTGCACTCGGCCATTCAGGGTTGAGCTCGACTCAAAGCCTCTATTCAGATTTTTCCAAGCTCAGCTCAGGTCTCATCGAGCTGAGCTCGACCATCGTCGAACGGGTTTGGAACAGAAGAGCTCTCGCATAGGAGCAGGAAAGAGCGCTCACGCTCAGGTAAGACGTTCGTCGATTAGAGCTCGATGCCAGTAAAGACAGGTAGGGCTTTGGTCGAGGCATACTCCCGCCCAAAGGCGGGCAAGAAGGATCGCGCCTCGTGAAGGAGGGAGCAGGCATCTTATAGCATTCATTAATATCCTTTTATCTCCCGCCTGGTGAGGGCAGGAGAGTTCTCGGCAAGCAGTAAGTGCGAGAGCCTTCAGTTCTTAGCAGGAAGGCTCCCACCGGGTAAGGCCTAGGGTGAAATTACTTAGATGACCTCAGGAAAAATTACCTATATACCCCTGGGGTCTGCATTTATCTTTTTAGAACAGCAGAGTTTGGCTGTTGGCAGACCATCCAGGGGTAATTTTATTATTTTAGGTCTGCAAAGACTATATATAGACCCACAAGGGCTCCTCAGAATGCATGCTTTCATATTTTAATAAGTTCTTCTAGTGTTTTCTCAGGAACTCCTAGCCCAGCTGATAGTTTAACTTTCAAGGCAGCCTAAACACCTAGAGGGGGGGGGGGTGAATAGGTTCTGCTTCTCTTTCTAAAACTTCTAGACAGAATTCAATTTATTAACTAATATAAAAACACAGCAATCACAGAAAACAGAACATCACAGATTGCACTATGTTTTATAGTGGTTCCCCAAGGTCTGGGTACATCCACTTTCCCCCTTCACCTATCTAGCTGTATGCTAGATTCGGCCAAACTTCCACTTATCTCAGATCAATAGATCTTACAACTCAGAACCCAACTGGTTCCTACAACTCAGGCACAACTGCCCTACCTCAGCCTTGCCCCAAGGCCTACAACTCAGAGAATATCCTTCTCCTACACTCAGGCAATCAGCCCTACCACTAAAAGTTCAACACTCCTACACTCAGCCTTTATAACATAGGCTTACAACTCAGATCTGTATAAACAGATCCTACAGAAATATAGAAAAGATTGTTTAAATTGTCTTGCCAAGTTGAGAGAGAAAAGGCAATGACAATTCTTAATCAGCTGATGCAATCAACTATTTCTTAGCCTTCTTCAAAGCTTCTTGAAAATATAATTAGCTGAGTTGATTCCAAACAGCTTCTTGAGAATCCACTGGTGGATTCTTTCTTCTTCTTCAAATTCTGACTTGATCTCTCTCTATTCAGAACTTTGAATGATTCTTCTGAATTCTGATTAGAACTCTTCTTAGATCTACCCTTAGATAGTCTTCTTAGATCTCCCGGAGAAGATCTTCTTAAGTGCCTAGCACTTTCTTGAAATGAGTAGAATGTAATCCTTCTCCACTTTCTGATCCAATGTATTTCAAAGGGTCAGTTCTATATGTTGTTCATCTTTTCTCCTTCTGAATCTGTCTATTTATAGACATTCTTCATGGTAACCGGCTGATCCGGTTTCTAACCGTTTTCTGACAAGTCTGACAACTTCAGTTAACTGGTGATAACCCACAGCTGTCAAGTCTTCAAACAAGTCCTGTGCCTTAGTGTTGAAACAGTCTGTCAGAAAGTGTCGAGACCATCTGTCTATTTGTGTCGAAACAATTGACTTTGGTGTCGACACTGCCTTCAGTGATGTCGACTAAATTGCCTTTGTGTCGACACATCTTCTTCTGAAAATAACTTGGTCTTTGACTCTGCAGTGTGTCGACACAAGTCCTGTGTGTCGACACAGTTGTTGTAGAATCATAACTTTAGTAAGTGTTGACTTAGCCTTCAGGTGTCGACACATTCATTTTTTTTAGCTTTGCTATAATGTGTCGACTTACTCACTATGTGTCGACACATTCTGCTGGTGACGACAAACTTGTGGTCGACTATTTTCTTCTGTGTCGACATATTCAGATGATGTCGACAAACTTGAGATCGACTATACTCTTCAGTGTCGACGCATTCTCCCAATGTTGAGGTCGACGTTTTTCTTCTGTGTCGACACAATTTCCCAGTGTTGTGTCGACTTACTTCTTCTGTGTCGACACAATTTCCCAGTGTTGTGTCGACTTACTTCTTCTGTGTCGACACTTTTTCCCAGTGTTGTTGTAGACTATGTTATGTGTCGACACTTTTTCCCAGAGTAGTGTCGACTTACACCTTCTGTGTCGACACACTTTCCCAGTGTTGTGTCGACAACTTTCTTCTATGTGACGACACATGTTCCTTTGTGTTGACACTTGTACTTAGAATTTTTTTCTGTAAACTTTAACAATTCTTTACCTGCACATGTCAACTCAAAACAACATCAAATACAACATGATGTATATCATTGAGTTAGGTTGGGCTTCTTCAAATCAGGTACACATTTTCCAATGTACCCAACAATCTCCCCCTATTTGGAGAAGTCATAACCCTTATAGCCAATGATATACACCATTTATAAATAGTATAAAATGATGATATATGACAATACACAGGGATACTTAATTATAAACAAAATAATAAGAACATCATGGATAAAACAATCTATCACAGATTTAACAATATTTTGTTTATTACTGGGTAATGTTTGATTACATGGTTTTTCTTTGACTGATCACATTACATCATTACAAAACATTATGAAAGAACTAAAACATTATCAGGATTGATCAGGCTCTCTAATAACAATCCCTTGGCCAGATTTAATTTTAGCTGTCACAGGAGCTTCTGATTCTTCAGCCATCTTTTTTCCTTTAAGATCAGCTTTCTTCTTAGCTTCTTCCTTGAGCCTTTGCCTTTCAAAATAGTGAAAAGGCTTTGGGAAGTATTTGCTTGGCTCCATAGCATCAGGTGGAAGTCTTCCCAGCTTAGCTTTCCTTCTGAATTGTACAATGGCTTCTTGTCTTGCCTCATACTTCTGCCATTCCTGCTCATTGTACCACTTGCCCCTTTCATGAACTTGATCTTTGACAGCTTTCCATGCAGTGAGTATTATATTTCTGGAAGTAGGACTCCACTGCTCAAAATCTGGCTTCAGCTCAGCCTGCTCTCTAAATCTTTTCTTTGACAGTAGAGCATCTTGCTGTTCTTGCAAATTTACCTCAGGCTTATCAACCTTTCCAAAGATAACATTTACAACCTCCTTTGAAGGACTATACATATATTGCACTTGCTGATCCAATATATCAAAATCTGGAGGGGGGTATATGACTTGGGCAACCTCAGGTTGGTCACCTTCAAGTAGTCCTGTTTGTAGACCTGACTCAGCCACCATGTTATCATCACACAATGGTGGATATCCCAATGTGGCTCTTATACTATTGGTCACCCATTTGGCATGCTCAGAGCCTGCATGAATTAGCATCCTCTCCCCCTTTATGGCTTCTCTTGATACATGATCTCTAAGATCTTCTTTCTGAAATCGAATTTGGCCATCCAAATAATTCACTCCCTCCTTGAAAAATGGTCTTAACTTTTGAAGCTTGTCAGATATTTCCTGTTGAGAGGTTGTGATGGCAGTCTTAACAGATGCAATAGCAGCCTGAAAATTCTTATCAAATTCTTCCATTTCTTTGGCTCTATCTGCAGGCATCCCTGGAACAATCTTCTTCACCTCTTGAATGATCTCATTATGAGATTCAGTTAAATTGTCATTCATTCTTATTTGATTTTCCAGAACATAACCTTGCTTCAAAGCAATATCATCCACCTTTGTAGAGATAGCCTGCTGTTGTTTAGCCAGATAAACTACAGCATTGCCACCCTTGTGGAAGCAATCTGTCATTTCAGTTTTATTCAAGTTGACTTGAAATTGGATAGATTTGATATCTTGGGCTAAGTCAAACTGCAGAGTTTTGTTGCTTTCATCAACATATTTCTCAATGGCCACCCTGTGGTCATCCAATTTCACCTGTAAATCCACCAAGAACTTGTTATAATCAACTTCAGGAGGTGGTGGTGGAGGTGTTGTCTGTAAAGCCTGCTTATAAGTCTTGCTTCTTCTTTTAAATACAACCAGTTTTCTTTTCTTAGCCAACCTGACTTCTTCAGTTTCAGATTCAGAAGTACTCTCAATGTGAACTCTATCTGCTTCAGTGCCATGTTGCTCAGTTTCAACATGTACTGGCTCCCCCTCAATTCTTTGCTCCTCCTCTACTTCTTGTACTTTTTCAATCTCTTGAACTTTCTCCACTCCTTGTTCTAGCTCTATGTCAAGAGGCTGCTCAACATCTTGGTCCTCTTCTATTCTATCAGTAGCTATGTCATCATTAGGAAATAACTCATCCAGAGTGTATTCTTGTTGAACTGGAGCACCTGAAGATAAGTCATTAGGTGCATCCTTGTGCACATTCTCAGGCAGCTGCATATCTGGAGTAGGAGAAGACACATGCTCCCCCTGAACCTGTGCAGAGAAAAAAAAACTATTAGAAAGTCTTTTATAGTAAAATACATTTGCTCCCCCTACACCTGTACCACTTGTACCTGAGCAGGGGTAGATACATTTTGAGCAGGAGATTGAACTGGCTCCCCCTGCATCTGTGCAGATGTATCTACTTGATGAACTATAGTGGAGGCAGGTTGTTCTTCACTCTGTATCCTAAGTGGGTCCTCTTGTTGTTGCTCAGTCTCGTGAGCTGGAGAAGGGGATTTCACAGGGGTGTCTGGCCTGCTCTCTTCAGGCACATCCTTAGACAGCACCCTTTCCCACCTGGAGAATAGTCTCATGTCCATCCTTCTCATATGATTGATTTTAAATCCTGGCAGTTGCTGCATCACTTCAGGAATTGCTCCATTGAGATATAGACTTATGATCCTAGCCATGTTAGGCTTCTTGATCCCTTCTTTAATCTTGTCAAATAGGATTACTGACCAATCAGTAGGAATTGTAAAGGCAATCCTGGTCATAAGGTTGAACATATAGGCAGAAATCCTATCATGTCCACCTGTCTTGCAGAGAATTACTTTCCCAACTATTTCAGACAAGAACTTTCCTTGCTGATTCATACCCTTCCTATTGAATGCAGCTCCAATCTTCATGTTTGAATCCAAACCACACCATTGAAGGGCTTCCCTTGTCTTAGAACTAGGAACCTCTTCTTCATTTTCAACTACTTGTAATTGCAAAAACTTTCTCAAACCTCTTTGGGTAATCTTAATCTTAGTCCCGTGAACAATGGACTTGATCTTGAGTTCAGTAGAATGGACTGATGCTGAGATAAAGAACTCGTGCACCTCCTTCTTCCAGATCTTGGATGGTTCTGAGACAAGAAATTCTAACCCTGAGTCGGAGAGGAGGGTTATAACCCCTTGAACATCGGGCTGCGCATCTGCAAATGCCTGGCGCACCAACTCATACCCTTCATTAACATTGTCTTCAATCCTTGGCGCCATCGAGTCATCGAGAAGGCTTGAGAGAGGAGAGAAAGAAAGACTGTCGACACAGGGTTTGAGTCTCGAAAACCTTGAAAGCGTGTCGACAACAAGAGCTTTTGACCTATTTATAGCTTCTGTTGAAAGAAGTTCAAAAGGCGCCAAAAACAGTCTAAATGTGTCGACACAGACGGAATGTGTCGACACAAGCTTCTATTAACTCGACAGTTCTTCAGCCTACTATGTGTCGACACCAATTTGTGGTTATGTCGACACCTTGGATACATAGTAGAAAGACAGAAATTCTGTGTCGACACTAAGGACAAGTGTCGACACATATTTTGTAAGTGTCGACACCATAATTCTGGTTGAGTCGACATTATATTTCTGGTTAAGTCGACAATAAAACTCTTAAGTGTCGACACATATTCTCTGTGTCGACACAATATTTCTGACTTGTCGACATAATTTCTCTGAGTCGACACATTATTACTGAATGTGTCGACACATTCTTACTTAGCCAATTTCTGTAACTTCAATGTGTCCTTTTTAACACTTGATTATGTTGTTACTACTTTTACTTACTTATAAACCATGTCAATAGCATTGTTAATGATTTTGTTTAATACATTAATCAATGGTTAACATACCTAATTCAATTTTGAATTTATTGAATTTGGTTTCATCTAAAGGCTTAGTAAATACATCTGCTATTTGATAATCTGTTTTTACAAATTCCAATGAGATGTCACCTTTTTCTACATGTTCTCTAAGAAAATGATATTTGATTTCTATATGCTTAGTTCTACTATGAGAAACTGGATTATTAGCAATAGAAATAGCACTCTTAGAATCACATAAAAGGGGTGTTCTACTTACCTGAATACCATAATCTTTAAGCTGATGCTGCATCCATAATAGCTGTGCACAGCAGCTTCCTGCAGCAATATACTCTGACTCAGCTGTGGAAATTGCCACACTAGTCTGTTTTTTACTACTCCAAGATATTAGTCTTCCTCCCAGGAATTGACAAGTACCTGTAGTACTCTTTCTATCCTCTCTACATCCTGCAAAATCTGCATCTGAATAGCCTGTTAGTTGAAAATCTCTATTCCTAGGGTACCAAAGACCTAGAGTAGGAGTGCCCTTTAGATATCTCAGAATCCTTTTTACTGCAGTATAATGAGATTCTTTAGGGCAGGCTTGGTACCTAGCACAGACACATGTTGCATACATAATGTCAGGTCTACTAGCAGTGAGATATAGTAGTGACCCAACTATTCCTCTATACAATGATTCATCAACAGGTTTACCTGCCTCATCTTTGCATATTGGCATACTTGTGCCCATAGGAGTTCTCATGGAGGAGGATGACTCCATACCATATTTTTTAATTAATTCCTTGGTGAACTTAGACTGGGATATGGACAATCCATCATCAGTCTGTCTTACTTGGAGTCCCAAGAAGAACTTAAGTTCTCCCATACTGCTCATCTCAAACTTCCCTTGCATAAGTTTGGCAAACTTTTTACAAAGGTTGTTTTCAGTAGATCCAAAGATTATGTCATCAACATAGATCTGGACTAAGATGATCTTTCCTTTGGATTCCCTAAGGAATAGAGTTTTGTCTATCTTTCCTCTTGAGAATTTATTCTCAATGAGGAAGGTAGACAGGGTTTCATACCAAGCCCTTGGAGCTTGTTTTAACCCATACAAAGCTTTCCTAAGCTTGTACACAGAATCAGGTTTAAGAGGATCTACAAAACCTGATGGCTGCTCTACATATACTTCTTCTTTAAGATCACCATTCAGAAATGCTGACTTTACATCCATCTGGTATACTTTGAAGTCTTGGTAGGCTGCATAGGCAAGGAACATTCTGATTGCCTCCAGCCTTGCTACTGGAGCAAAGGTTTGATCAAAGTCAATCCCTTCTTCCTGCCTGTATCCTTTTGCAACCAATCTTGCTTTATTCTTTATTATTATTCCACTTTCATCTAGCTTGTTCCTATAGATCCACTTAGTCCCAATTATGTTGTGGCCTCTTGGTTTAGGAACAAGCTCCCAGACCTTGCACCTTCTGAACTGATTCAGCTCCTCTTGCATAGCATCAATCCAGTGCTGGTCTTGGATAGCTTCTTCAAACTTCTTAGGTTCCATTTGAGACAAGAAACTAGAATGCAAAACTGTGCTTTGATTTCTGCTTCTAGTTTGCACTCCTTGTCTTGGATCACCAATTATCTGATCAGTAGGATGATCTCTTAGATATCTTATAGCTGGAGGTAGATTCCCTTCAGGTTGAGCATCTCCAGCTTCTTCATTCTGCTGTTCCTCTTGGTTTTCATCAGCTTCCATTATCTCTTGTACTCCCCCTGGACAACAGCCTTCATTTTCCAATGCTCCCTCTTCCGTTGAAGCTTCAGCAATGGAGAGCTTGTCCATCTTCTTGCTTATACCTGTTGAGTCATTTGATCTACAAGACAATTCACAATTGATTAATCTTGTTTCATCAAATACAATATGCACAGATTCTTCAACAACTTGAGTAGTTAAGTTGAAGACTCTATAGGCCTTACTATTTGTGTTGTACCCAACAAATATCCCATCCTGGGATTTGGCAGCAAACTTAGTCAAATAAGACTTACCATTGTTAAGTATATAGCACTTGCAGCCAAAGATCCTAAAATAGGATAGATTTGGTTTTCTGCCTTTCACAATCTCATAGGGAGTCTTCCTGTGGCTTTTGGTGATAGAAGCCCTATTGATGACATGACAAGCAGTGTTAACTGCCTCAGCCCAAAAATATTCTGGGAGAGAGGTGTCACTCAATAGAGTTCTACCAGCTTCAATTAATGATCTATTCTTTCTTTCAGCAATTCCATTTTGTTGAGGTGTTCTAGGTGAGGAGAACTCTTGGAAAATCCCAAAGTCTATACACAAGTTTGTTATGCTTTCAGATTGAAACTCAGTACCATGGTCACTTCTAATTTTGACCACTGTACTGTTCAGTTCATTCTGAATTTGCTTTACAAACTTAAATAATACACTTGGGGTTTCAGATTTTTGTCTCAGAAAGAACACCCATGTAAATCTAGAATAGTCATCTACAACCACTAGTGTGTAGACCTTCCTACCTAGACTGTGAACTGGCATAGGACCAAAAAGATCCATATGCAAGAGGTATAAGCACCTCACAGAATCCTTGTTTTCAAAGCTTTGAAATGAGGTTTTTGTCTGCTTGCCCTTTTGACAAGCTGAGCAAACCCCTTCCTTTATACACTTAACTTGAGGCCCATTCCTCACTAGTTCTTTACTAAAGAGTTGGCCAATTGTCTTGTAGTTTAGATGAGCCAATCTCTTGTGCCACTTAACACAATGAGAAGCATTGTCATCAGCTACAAGACAAATGGGGGATGCCTTATTCTCACATTCAAAATTAAGGCAATACACATTTCTCTTCCTATACCCAGTCAATATGATCTCTTGATCACTTGACCTTTTGATATGACATCCATCCTTACCAAATGAAATGTCATATCCTAGATCACTCAGCTGGCTTATGCTTATTAGATTATGTTTCAAACCTTTTACATAGGCCACTTGGGTGATAGTAATTAGGTTTGAAGAGATGTTACCAAATCCTTTGATGACTCCTTTTTCAGATCCACCAAAGATCACTTTATGTCCATCTTTGACAGATGAATACTCCTTCAGCAGCCCCTTTGTTCCAGTCATGTGCCTGGAACAACCACTATCCAAGTACCATATAGGGGCATGGTAACTTGGATTCACCTGCAATACAGAATTACTTACCCTTAGAACCCAAGTAAGTCTTGGGTCCTTGGTTCAGGTTAGCCTTAATAAAGTTATCATAACCTCTTCTAACAGGTAGACTCTTATTCTTTATAACACTTGTGTTATACCAGCAGTCCAATGCAAAATGACCCCTCTTGCCACAGCACCAACATTCAAACTTATTGTATCTAGATCTAGATACATCCTTGTCAGAAGCATTTCTGTTCATTGCTGGTGCTGTTGCAACTTCTCCTACTGGTTTCTTAAAACCATAGGGCTTATGACCATAGGTAGGCCTGCTTGCCTTAACACCCTTGTTCTTCAGAACATTTGTCTTGATTTGATCCTGAATGTCTTCATGATCATATATGTTAGAAGGCACTTTCTCCTTACCAAACCTTATGGGGACTGAAAGGTTTAGTGGCTGAATAGGGGCTTTGCCTTTCTTCTTGAATCTGCCAGCCCTGGAGTTACCCTTAAATCCTAATCCAGCCTTACCCTTCTGAGTGACAAATTCATCTATCAAGGGTAAGACAGATTTTGGCTTAGAGTAACTAGCCACTAAATCCCTTTCAATTCTAAGTCTGTCCTCCAGACTCTTTACTTGATCATTAGTATAATTAATTGTGCCCATCTGAATAATAGTTATATTCTTCAGCTTGGCAATTTCAGCTAACTTTTGATCAAGGACTTTTTCTAACTCAGTTGTTGTAACCCTTAGATCAGCAATTTCCTGAGCCTGTGATTTAACCAGGTTCTTGCTTTTCTTAAGGGCCTGCAACAAGTCCCCATACTTGTCTATCAATTGATAGACATCTCCTTCAGATCCAGATGCATCTTCATCACTTGATGCAGATGTAGTTGATTCTTCACTTGTACTACAAACATATGTACTGGAAGGACAGTTTACCTCATTAGGACCAGACTGATTCTGGCATAGGTCCTCTTCTGATCTAGTCATCAAACCCATGCATTGATGTTCATTGATGGAGTCTAGCAACTGCATAAACTCCTCTTCCTTAGATGCAGCATATAATCCAATATATGCTTCAGCTTCAGATCCTGATTCTGAAGTTGACTGGTCTGACAGACTTTTATCTTTCTTTGCTACAAAGGATTTCTCCTTCTTGCCTTTCTGATAAGTCTTCTTCTTTTCTGAAGATTCCTTCCTTTTGTCAGGACAATCAGCCACTACATGTCCAGGCCTATTGCAACAATAGCAGACAATCTTTGAAGTAGTGGCTTTGCTGGGCTTTGACCTGCTTTTCTCTTTCCTAGATGACCTTCTTTTCTGATAATAGTCATCTACTTGCTGTGATGAGGAAGGCCTAGACTTCCATTGCTTCTTTTTCAAGAACCTTTGAAATTGCCTAGTGAATGCAGCAAAGTCTGCATCTGAATCACTGCTGACTGAACCCCTATCTGAATTTTCAGAACTACCTTCTTCAACTTCCTTAGGAGGAGATGGTGATTTCCTCCTATTCTTTCTGGTGGCTTCAGCATTAAATGCCACAGTCTTTTCTCTATGCTCTCCTCTTGAGTTTCTTTCCTCCTCCTTCCTTACCATAAGTTGCATTTCATAGGATAGCAACTTTCCAAACAGAGTTGGAGGAGATATCTCTGCCAATTTTGCCACTTCTCTTATGGCACAGATCTTTGTATCCCAATCCTTTGATAAGGATCTTAAGAATTTGTCATTCAGTTCATAGGTACTGAAGACTCTTCCATAGGAAATTAGCTCATTCACAATTCTATAGAATTTCTTATAGCACTCAGTTATGCTATCAGATTTTCCTTGTCTAAAACTTTCATACTCCTGATTTAGCATAGATTTTCTGTCCAGCCTTACTTCTTCTGATCCCTCCACGTAGATAATCAATGTGTCCCACATCTCCTTGGAGGTCTTGCAGTGAATCAGATTCTGAAATGTTGAATCATCTATGGCACTGACAATGATGTTCTGTGCCCTTTTGTCCATGGTTGCCAAGATGATTTCATCCTTGGTCATTTCAGAATAAGTCTTTGGTGTTTGGATATTTGCATCAAGAACAGATATCTTCATTGGTATGAAGGGGCCTTCCTGTACTGTGATGTAAATCCTTGGGTCAGATGCTTCCATAAACAATCTGACTCTTTCTTTCCAGATCCCAAAGATTTCCTTCTTGCATATGGGTAATTTCATTGACCCTAGCTCCTTATGATTCTCTCCAGAACCCATCTTCTTGATTCTTGAATCTGCCTATCAGATCTACCTCAGACTGTTAAGTCCTTTTTGAGGAACCTCCCTCTGATACCACTTGATAGTTTAACTTTCAAGGCAGCCTAAACACCTAGAGGGGGGGGGGGGGTGAATAGGTTCTGCTTCTCTTTCTAAAACTTCTAGACAGAATTCAATTTATTAACTAATATAAAAACACAGCAATCACAGAAAACAGAACATCACAGATTGCACTATGTTTTATAGTGGTTCCCCAAGGTCTGGGTACATCCACTTTCCCCCTTCACCTATCTAGCTGTATGCTAGATTCGGCCAAACTTCCACTTATCTCAGTTCAATAGATCTTACAACTCAGAACCCAACTGGTTCCTACAACTCAGGCACAACTGCCCTACCTCAGCCTTGCCCCAAGGCCTACAACTCAGAGAATATCCTTCTCCTACACTCAGGCAATCAGCCCTACCACTCAGAGTTCAACACTCCTACACTCAGCCTTTATAACATAGGCTTACAACTCAGATCTGTATAAACAGATCCTACAGAAATATAGAAAAGATTGTTTAAATTGTCTTGCCAAGTTGAGAGAGAAAAGGCAATGACAATTCTTAATCAGCTGATGCAATCAACTATTTCTTAGCCTTCTTCAAAGCTTCTTGAAAATGTACTTAGCTGAGTTGATTCCAAACAGCTTCTTGAGAATCCACTGGTGGATTCTTTCTTCTTCTTCAAATTCTGACTTGATCTTTCTCTATTCAGAACTTTGAATGATTCTTCTGAATTCTGATTAGAACTCTTCTTAGATCTACCCTTAGATAGTCTTCTTAGATCTCCCGGAGAAGATCTTCTTAAGTGCCTAGCACTTTCTTGAAATGAGTAGAATGTAATCCTTCTCCACTTTCTGATCCAATGTATTTCAAAGGGTCAGTTCTATATGTTGTTCATCTTTTCTCCTTCTGAATCTGTCTATTTATAGACATTCTTCATGGTAACCGGCTGATCCGGTTTCTAACCGTTTTCTGACAAGTCTGACAACTTCAGTTAACTGGTGATAACCCACAGCTGTCAAGTCTTCAAACAAGTCCTGTGCCTTAGTGTTGAAACAGTCTGTCAGAAAGTGTCGAGACCATCTGTCTATTTGTGTCGACACAATTGACTTTGGTGTCGACACTGCCTTCAGTGATGTCGACTAAATTGCCTTTGTGTCGACACATCTTCTTCTGAAAATAACTTGGTATTTGACTCTGCAGTGTGTCGACACAAGTCCTGTGTGTCGACACAGTTGTTGTAGAATCATAACTTTAGTAAGTGTTGACTTAGCCTTCAGGTGTCGACACATTCATTTTTTTTAGCTTTGCTATAATGTGTCGACTTACTCACTATGTGTCGACACATTCTGCTGGTGACGACAAACTTGTGGTCGACTATTTTCTTCTGTGTCGACATATTCAGATGATGTCGACAAACTTGAGATCGACTATACTCTTCAGTGTCGACGCATTCTCCCAATGTTGAGGTCGACGTTTTTCTTCTGTGTCGACACAATTTCCCAGTGTTGTGTCGACTTACTTCTTCTGTGTCGACACAATTTCCCAGTGTTGTATCGACTTACTTCTTCTGTGTCGACACTTTTTCCCAGTGTTGTTGTAGACTATGTTATGTGTCGACACTTTTTCCCAGAGTAGTGTCGACTTACACCTTCTGTGTCGACACACTTTCCCAGTGTTGTGTCGACAACTTTCTTCTATGTGACGACACATGTTCCTTTGTGTTGACACTTGGACTTAGAATTTTTTTCTGTAAACTTTAACAATTCTTTACCTGCACATGTCAACTCAAAACAACATCAAATACAACATGATGTATATCATTGAGTTAGGTTGGGCTTCTTCAAATCAGGTACACATTTTCCAATGTACCCAACACCAGCATTTGGCTTTGGAGGGGAAGCGCTTGGAGATCTTTCGTGTAAGAGGTGGGACTTCCAAGCTGAGGCTTTGGGTTGCTTTTGTCCTTTACTGACAGTCAATGGTCGGAGCTTGGGAGAAGTAGGTGTTGGCAAAACCCCTAATTTAAAACATTCGTTGAGGTCAATTTTTGGCTTCAACAGTTCTGGTGCGGTGAGCATGGAAGGTATCCATTAAAAGAAAATCTTGAGTTGAGTCACATGGCCAGAGGTGAATTCAAATGATCAAGCTTGGGAGGTTCCCCTTCTCAGGGATAAGAGGCGATAAGGAAGATGCTAGAGGACTTTAGGTGGGAGGTCCTGCAGACCATCAATGTGGACTTCTCAGCAAAAAGCAAATTGGGCTATGCCTCAAGCTCTAATAGAGGCAGTCCCTCTCTTGGGCGAGAATGCTCCCGGGCAGCGCCTCGGGATGTAGATACTGGCAGAGGTCGGAGAGAGGGATATAGCTGTGCGAGAGCTCTTCCCCGAGAAAGACAGCGCAGACCGAGCTAGCCAGCCGAGGCCGCGAGATGTGCCATCTCAGTAAGCAGGGGTTGGGAGCCCTTTTAGTGAGCTCAGCATCTCGGCTCCAGTTCCGGAGGGGTTACAGGAGCCCGACATGTCCCACTACTCGGGGAAAGATGACCTTGTGCAGTATGTGCAGTGGTTTGAAGATGTTGTTTTGATTAGGCAGATGACAAACGCCTTCAAGTGTCGGCTCTTTGCCATCACATTGAAGGAGAAGGCCCTAGACTTGTTCCACCAGTTGCCGGCAAGTTCGATATACTGTTTTGAGGATCTACGACGAAGGTTCCTGTTAATATTCTCAACATCGAAGAAGCAGAAGAAAGAAGGCAGAGTGCATGTTTGTATTGAGGCAGAAGTAAGATGAGACGTTTGGTCACTATGTTGACTGGTTTCAGGAGGAGATCCTCCTGGTCCAGGAGGTCCCAGGGTACTCACTAATGCTCACTTTCACCATGGGGATGAGGATGGGATTCATTAGCATGGAGCAGAAGAGAATTCCACCCATCTTTTGAGGAGCTCATGGAGAGGGCGACGATGGAGATAGACTTCGAAAGGGCCAACCTGGCTTTTGCCAAGAAGCTGTCCAGGTTGGTAGAGGATGATGTGAAGGAGCCGGGAGAAGGAAGGCAAAGAGAGCAGAGGGAAGAGAGAAGGATGTAGGATCCCCGTGGACAAGGGTAGTAGGGGAAGCATCAATGATGGGGGCCCGGGAGCCAAACAACTGGTTTGGTTGGAGGACCCAAGACGATCGCCCCTAGGGATAGGGCGGAGGCTTCCAGGGAAGGGACAACTTCCACGAGCCAAGGAGGTTTGATCAGTCGGCATGGAGGCAGAGGCAGAGGGGTCACTTCCCTCCACATGATGCAATAGAGGTCGGTCGAGGTAGAGGAGGAAGGAGAGGAGTTCGAGGAGGAGCTGGAAGAAGTGGTGACAGAGAATTGAAGGAAAAGGGAGCAGGGTGGCATTGCCATTCTGTGACTTCCACAAAGAGGAGGGTCACGGGACGGACACCTGCCTATGTTCATGGAGATTAGAGAGGCGAGGGGGCTGGGGAGGCAGGATCCACCAATAAGGATCGCAAAGGTTCAGCAGGGAGATGGGGAAGAAAGGTGTGAGGACCGGGCGGACGTAGGAACTCGGGGAGGGATTTGGTTGATCCATGGTAGAGTCGGGATTGAGGAAACCGGTAAGGGAAGCCTTCAGACCATGTTAAGAAGGGGGGTCGCCTCGCCCTCCCAGGCTCCCCTCCGGAGGAAAAAATTACTTTCTCATCGGCAGACATTCCAGACTTCGAGGACTAATTCTGTGACACCTTAGGGATCTAGGAGGCGGTGGAAAACTTCACGGTCTCTAGGATCCTGGTCGACAATGGGAACTGCGTGAACGTGATCTTCAAGAAGGCCTTCGATGAGATGAAGTTTGAGGTCAAGAGGGTCCTAGCTTCGGACGGACCATTGTATGGGTTATCAGGAGAGAGGAAGGAGGTAGAAGGAGGAGTAGGGCTTCATGTAAACTTGGGGGCGTGTCATAGAACTATCGGTTCGTAATAGTAAATGCCCTAAGAAGTTATAACGCCATCTTTGGATTCCCCCTCATCAGCTCCTTTCGTTGCGCCCCCTCCTCATTCGACCAATGACATAAGTTGAATAATAGAGGGGTGCAGGTTACGATTTGGGGGGACCCGAAGGTGGCAAGGCAATGTTACGTGACGGCGGTCAACATAATATCTTGGATGGAAGAGGCAGAGGAGATGGAGAGGGAGATGGTGGTGCAGGAAGATGTTGTTGGAGGAGAGGAGGTGAGCCTGGAGGAGGCAAATGAGAATATTGCGGAGAAGCAGGGTGGAGGAGTTGTGCATGAGGTCCAGGGGGACGGAGGGTTGGAGCCACATGATGGTCGACATGAGGAGGGAGTATAAGAAGAGCGAGGAGGAGGAGTTGAGATGGAGGCCCAAAGGGGCGTGGAGGTTGAGCAGTAGGAGAGCCTTGGGGAGGCGATGGATATTTAGGAATCCGGAGGGGAGGAAGTACTTGGGTAGGAAGAAGAGGCAAGAGCAAGCTGGGAGCAGTCACGGTTAGAGCCAGCTGAGGAAGTGGTGGAGATGGAAGTCTTCACCAACGCCGACCAGGTGCAAAGGGTGCGGATCAGCGGGGGCCTAGTTCCTTAGGACAAGGAGCGAATACGGGAATGCATCCAGGGCAACATCGACATCTTTGCTTGGAGCGTTGCTTACATTCCGGGCATCGATGTAGATGTAGCCTACCATTGTCTGAACCTGGACCCCCGGATGCGCCCCATTCATAAAAAGATAAGGACCATCGTTACCAAGCTGGAGGAGCCCATCCGTGAGGAGGTCAAGAAGCTTCTGGAGGCCGGCTTCATCTCAGAGATCTAGTATCCAGGCTGGATCTTCAACGTGGTAATAGTAAAGAAAGGGGTTGGAAAATGGCGCATGTGTATAGACTTTTATTTATTAAGTAAATCATTCCCCAAGGATTGCTACCCCCTGCCTCGGATCTACGCGCTGGTTGATTCAGCCGTTGGTTATTCTATTATGAGTTTTTTAGATGCTTTTTCAGGTTACCACGAGATTTTAATGCACCCTCCTGATGTCAAGGATGTTTCCTTCGTCACGAGGGAGGGATGTTTCAGCTATAAAATTATGGCCTTTGGGCTGAAAAACGAGGGGGCTACCTACCAGCGTATGATGGATCGAGTCTTCCAGGGCTAAAGGGGGAGGAACCTGAAGGTCTATGTTGACGATCGCATGGTCAAAAGCAAGGGTGTGGACTCATACCTATGTGACCTGGAGGAGACATTACTAACCTACGTAAGTTCAAGATTAGGTTGAACCCCCTGAAGTGTGTCTTCGAGGAAAGTCGAGGGAAGTTCCTTAGACATCTTCTGACCCCGACAGGGTTAGAGCCTAACCCAGATAAGGTTAAGGCCATCCTAGATCTAGAGCCACAATGAAACGCTAAGGAGGTCCAGCGCATAATAGGTAAACTTGTCGGGCTAAGCAGGTTCCTCTACAGGTCGGGAGAGAAATGCTCATTGTTCTTCAAGATGTTGCGGGGTAATCAAAAATTTGAATGGACCACCGAGTGTGAAGAGGCTTTCAAAATGCTTAAGAGCAAGCTCTCCGAGGCACCACTACTTCAAAGCCAAAAGGAAGGGGAGGATCTAGCCTTGTATCTGACGGTAGGAGCAGATGTCATAAGGTCCATTCTGGTCAGGGAGCAGTGGAAAAAGCAATTGTCTATCTACTATGTTAGCAGGATCCTGAAGAAGACGGAGCTCCACTACACAATTTTAGAAAAGATGGCGTATGCTTTAATCATTTCGGTCAAGAAGCTTCGGTCGTACTTCCAAGCCCATTCGATCAAGGTGGTGACGGACCATCCCTTTCACAAGATTTTTAAAGGAGTGGAACACTCGGGAAGAATGGCAAAGTTGTCTATTGAATTGAGTGAGTTTGACATCTCGTTTGTGCCGAGGCTCTCCATTAAGGCACAAGTAGTGGCTGACTTCTTAGCTGACTATATTGTTGAGGCCTGGGGCGTAGATGTTGGAGTTACCATGGTGATTTAGAAGTGGTCAAACATGTAATCTCACTACCAACGCGATATGAGCCTGCAGGGTTGCACATAAGAGCATGTGGAGAAGTTGGTAGGTTGACTGTGTTGGTAAAGGTTACCAATCACCATACAGAATGGCGTCAGGCAAATGTTGCCAAAGGAAAATCATCGAGAATCGTCGAGAATCGTCGAGTATCGATCGTCGAGAATCGTCGAGTCTCGATCGTCGATAATCGTCGAGTATCGATCGTCAAGTATCGTCGAGATTCGTCGAGAATTAAAATGTTCGATTCTCGACGAATGCTGATTCCCGACGATTATTTCTAGAAACCCTAATTTTTTGTGGTGTGTGGATAGCGATTTTTCCTAGGTCAGTTTATCCTTCGGGTATAAATAAGGACTTAGGTTTGAGCGGTAAAGATGAAGATACACACACAGCCAGACGGAAGTGTTCTGCCGTTCCGCCGACAGAAGTGTTCCGCTTCTGCCGATTCGCTTGCTCTGCCGGCCTCTTCTCCGATGACAGTCGTCAGTGCTTTTCTTCCTGGACCAGACCTAGCAGTCCGTTGAAGTGAAAGGTGCAGTCAATCTCCCTTCCCATTTTTCGTGCGACGAAGCTCGGTGTTCTTCCGCTCGTGTGGATTTCTGCAGAGACGTAGACGCTATTCTACGTGGAACTCGCCACCAACAAGGACTCATATATTGGAGCATCTTCGTTGAGTTGTGACTCAATGCCGCCAAGGTATTTTTTACCTAGTTATTTCTTAACTTTTTGATTCAACATTCATGGCCCGATCCCTATCTCTTTTGGGTTGTTCTCGATTTTATTACTTCTGCTGCGTGCACAAGTGTTGTACCATCCTCATAGAGAAACCCAATAGTGGTATCAGAGCGAGGTTCGGCCATGATTGTTGTTTTCGAAGTTATGTTATTCCAGTTCGTGTAAACCTAGGCATTTAGAAGTGTTCATAATGTCAAGATTTAATCCTGGATCATCAATTATTGATGGTTTTTCAAGGGAAATCGATTGGCCCATAACCCACAGGTTAAGGGCTCTGCCCCTTGGAACCCCGCCAGGAACGTCTGGGATTTCGTGGTAATTTATAATTGTTAGAAATAATTGTTTACTTAGCAGTAACCGTCCCTGGAGTGGTTAATGAACTCGTGTATTTTTTTGGATTTTGAATCCAACAATGAGAGACGAGCTTGTCTACTGCTTTAAGTCGAGTTGTCTTTGCCTTTGTCCAATGCATGTAAATCTGAAAATTTAGAAGAGTCCGGATATTCAGATTTAGCCCTTTCTTTTATCAAATGTTGATAGTACCATGTTGTGCACATAAGGGATGCATGTGGTTTTTAGAAAAAAAAATGTTTTTTTGTGGATTTTCACATTGATCAATTGTTGATCATGGTTAATTGTTAACCTATTATCAAAAATCCCTTCATCTAATATTAATTGTTCAGATGCCTTCTGATGGATGACACTCTTCCTGTCTCGATCGATGAAGTGCGGGCTTGTCAAAGAAAGGTCCATTAATCTATCTTGGTAAGGGTGCGAGCGGATAATTGTGATATCCCACTGTCGATATCGGGTCTTACTTAACTAGGTGACCATAAAGGTTGAGTGCCTAGAGGCATAGGGTTAGTATGCACCATAAGATGGATGCGAATAAGGAGTTATTCACCAACCATACAAGAATTGCATGAGGATGCAATTGGCAAGCGTTGCCTACCTAAATAACCACATCGTGAGAGAAAAGCCAAAACTGACTCATTGTGTTGGTGAAATACGTATCTTATCCACTAAGAGGGTAGCTCGCATGAACTCTCCGAATTGATAGTTAGGGACATCATTTCAAATAAAATAGTGGGAGTTTTAATTGAAGTCCAAATTAAAAATAAATCTTATTTTGAAATTTTGGTGCTGATATTATTCTGCATGAATTCTTGTAGAATTCCATGGCAAGTGGTTCATACACCACCTTGTCTCTGACAGCCATCCTTGAGAAGGATATGCTCAGTGGGATCCACTATATGGACTGGTACAGGAACCTGAGAATTGTTCTCAGGCAAGAGAGAAAGCTCTATGTCTTGGTAGAAGAAGCCCTGAGGTGCCGACCGGGAACTCTTCCCGTACTGATAAGGATACTTATAAGAAGTATACTGATGACGCCTTAGACATCGAATGCCTTATGCTTGCCACCGTGAACTCTGAGCTTCAGAAGCAATATGAGAACATGGGGTGCAAGGAGATTGATGAGCATCTAGAGAAAATGTTTCAAGGGCAGGCTCATCAAGAGAGGTTCGACGTCACAAAAGAGTTATTTCAGTGCAAGATGGGAGTTTGAGACTCAGTAGGGACTCACGTACTCAAGATGATTGGGTATATAGAGAACCTTGAAAGGCTGGGTTTTCCTCTAGGTCGAGATTTGGCCATAGATCTGATCCTGCAATCGTTGCCGGACAGTTATGAGCTGTTTTTCTTGAACTATAACATGAATGAAATAGACAAGACACTGCCTGAGCTCCTAGGCATGTTAAGAACTTCCAATATCAACATGAAGAAGGTCAAGACTGCCAGCCCCATACTGATGGTGCATAAGGGTAAGGCCAAGGCCAAGGGCTCTAAGAAGACGAAGGTGGTACCTAAGTCATATATTGAGCCAAAGACTTCTGCACTGAAGAAAAAGAACAGCACGGTGAAGGAAGGGAAATGCCACCACTGTGGCAAGGCTGGTCATTGGAGGAGGAACTGTCCTTCTTACATTGAGGGTCTGCAGAAAATGAAGGGAGGTATGACTTCCGCTTCAAATATTTACGTTATAGAGATAAACCTTTCTGCTCCTTCATCTTGGGTATTGGATACCAGATGTGGTTCTCACATTTGTATAAATGTGCAAGAACTGGAAAGGAGAAGAATGCTGGGTAAAGGGGAGGTGTACCTACGCGTCGACATTGGAGCAAGAGTTGTTGTTATAGCCGTAGGGATTTATCGTCTTTATTTGCCTAGTGGGCTCTTATTAGAACTAGATAATTGTTATTTCGTTCCGGCCATAACTAGAAACATTATATCCATTTCATGCTTGGACATGATTGGATTTTCTTTTATAATTAAGAACAACTATTGTTCTATATTTTAGAATGATGTTTGTTATGTTGTAGCCCAATTGTTTAATGGTCTTTATGTTTTGAACTTGGACCATCTGATCTATAATATAGAATATAATAAAAGACTAAGAACAAATGACTCAAACCCTACATATCTCTGGCATTATCGTTTGGGCTATATAAATTAGAAGCGCATATCTAAGCTCCATAAAGATGGACTTTTAGACTCATTTGATTATGAATCATTTGAGCAATGAGAATCTTGTTTGTTTGGCAAGATGACTAAAGCCCCTTTCACTGGTTATACTGAGAGGGCTGAGGATCTCTTGGGTGTTGTACATAGTGATGTATGCGTACCCATGAGCTCCATGGCTAGAGGTGGGTATTTCTACTTCGTTACATTTACTGATGATTTCAGTAGATACGGATATGTGTATCTTATGAAGTGCAAATCCGAGACCTTAGAAAAGTTCAAAGAGTTCAAAAATGAAGTAGAAAACCAGTATGGTAAAAGGGTTAAAGCACTCCGATCTATTTGAGGTGGCGAATACCTAAGTCATGAGTTCCGTGATCATCTAAAAGAGTGTGGTATTATATCACATCTCACTCCACCTAGAACACCACAACGTAATGGTGTGTATGAGAGGAGAAATCATACTCTATTTGACATGGTACGTTCGATGATGAGTCATGCAGACTTGTCTGTTTCCTTTTGGGGTTTTGCTTTAGAGACTGCTGCAATGACACTGAATCACATTCCAACGAAAACGGTTCTGAAGACACCATATGAGATATGGACTGGGAAGCGTTCTAGTATGTCGTTCATTAAAATTTGGGGCTGTGAGGCATACGTGCGACGTCAAATGCCAAACAAGTTGGAATGCAAATCGGAAAAATATTATCTGGTGGGATATTCTAAGGAAACGAAAGGGTATTACTTTTACCTACCGACCGAGGGCAAAGTGTTTTTCGCAAGGACTAGCGTCTTTTTGGAGAGAGAATTCTTATCAAGAAAGACTGAAAAGGTAGAACTTGAAGAAGTTAAAGAACCACAAGTAGTAAATGAACCGGAATTTGATTCTAAGATAGGACTACAAGATGTTGTAGCTAGAGAACCTGCTCAAGAAACACAAGTCCTACGTAGATATGGTAGACCAAGATTTGAGCCTGAGAGATATGGATTTCTTGTGTCTCAAATCAGTAATGTGTTGCTTATGGATCATGATGATGAACGAGCAACCTACCAAGAGGCTATGAATGGACCGAACTCCGACAAATGACTTGAGGCTATGAAATCCGAAATGGACTCCATGTATGCAAACCAAGTTTGGAACTTGGTAGAACCACCTGAAGGGGTACGACCCATAGGGAGCAAGTGGGTCTTCAAGAAGAAGACCGACATGGATGGGAATGTACAGACATTCAAAGGGCGACTGGTGGCTAAGGGTTTTAAGCAAATTCATGGTATTGACTATGATGAGACCTTTTCCCATATTGCCATTGTAAAGTCCATAAGGATATTGCTTGCTATTGCTGCATATTATGACTACGAGATATGGCAGATGGATGTCCAAATGGCTTTCCTTAATAGAAACCTCCTTGAGGAAGTGTAAATGACACAACCCGAGGGTTTTGTATCCCCAAATGAAGCCACTAAAATATGCAAGCTGAATTGGTCCATCCATGGACTGAAGTAGGCCTCTCAAAGTTAGAATCTTCGTTTTGATGAGAAAATCAAAAGAGTTTGGTTTCATCAAAAATGAAGATGAGCCTTGTGTTTACAAGGGAATAAGTGGGAGCATTGTTGTCTTCCTGATATTGTATGTAGATGACATACTATTGATTGGGAATGACATTCCTACCCTTAATGTTGTTAAGAACAACCTAGGTAACTGATTTTCTATGAAGGACCTGGGTGAAGCGACTTATATACTCGGTATTAAGATCTATAGAGATAGATCGAAGAATTTGTTGGGTTTCACCCAGAGTACATACATCGATAAGGTGTTGAAGCGGTTCAACATGCTTGAGTCCAAGAAAGGATTTTTACCCATGTCTCATGGTATGAATCTCTCTAAGGACCAATGTCCAAAATCTTGTGAAGATAAGGACCGCATGAAGTTTATTCCATATGCTTCGGCAATTGGATCAATCATATATGCAATGTTATGTACTCGACCCGATGTCTCCTTTGCTTTGAGCATGACTAGGAGGTATCAGTCAGACCCCGGTGAGTGTCACTTGATTGTAGTCAAGAATATCCTGAAGTACTTGAGAAGGACAAAGGATGTGTTCTAGATGTATGGTGGATAGGAAGAGCTCGTTGTAAGTGGATACACGGATGCTAGCTTCTAAACTGATAGGGACGATTCAAAGTCTCAGTCAGGGTTTGTGTTTTTCCTTAATGGAGGAGCTGTGAGCTGGAAGAGTTCCAAGCAAGAGACAGTTGCTGATTCTAAAACAGAAGCCGAGTATATCGCTGTAGCTAACGCAGCGAAGGAGGCTGTATGGATTAGGAAATTCATCGGCGAGCTCGATGTAGTTCCTAGCATTGTTGGTCCCGTAGTTCTCTACTGTGATAACAATGGTGCAATTGCACAATCTAAGGAACCTAGATCCCATCAGCGCTCCTATCACATATTTCGGCGGTTCCATCTTATTCGTGAGATTGTCGAACGAGGAGATGTGAACATTTGCAGAGTGCCGACTGAGGAGAATATTGTGGATCCACTGACAAAGCCTCTCGTACAGATAAAGCATGATTGTCATACTAGATAAATGGGTATACGATACCTAAATGATCAACTCTAGTGAGAGTCTTGTGGGTTGCGTGTAAACATATATTTTGTTTGCTATTTGTTATTTATTCATATGATGAATTGTGTAACAAAATTTTTCTTTTAAAATTAATGGCAAGTTCTTTTATTATGGTTTCTCTATGCAATAGTTAAATGTTAACATAATAAATACCCTTAGAATGTTCGCTTCCATAGGACATCAAGTACGTGACTTGAATGTGAGAGCCTATGATTTATTTGAAGCTTCATTCTTAAAAGGTCCCTGATCGTTGTATCATCATAGAAGATAAGGGTGATGATGATACATTTAGACTAGCATGTGCGTTGACTGATAACCTGTTCTCACAGGTCATGATATTGTGATATCAAGTCATCGCGTGGGTACTTGTTAATGAACAAGTTGTACTGGACAGACCCAACCTGAGACTACTTTGTGGATTGTTATCTAAACGTATCACGAGTAGGTCTCAATTGACAATGCAGTTGTGGTCCTTTTACCTGAAGTCGCAACATTCATCAAGTGAGGAAGAGTGTGATTTGATGCCATCTAAAGTCTTCCTTGAGAAAGGTTGATGATAAGGGTGGTTGTTGGGCACGTTAAAAATCATTTGGGTGTTTGTGTGTGAGCAAATATGGGATTTGTCCTCCTATATGACAGGAGTTCCATCCATGGGCCCCTTGATGGAACTGGACTGGGAAATGCATGGCCATGCTTGGTTTAGTCAATATGTGATATTGGACTCACCATACTCTGGAAGTCCATTCTAGATCAAGAAACTTGATTGAGCTATTATGAGGGTTACACGGTCTATACCTCTAGTTCTTTCCGGATGTAAGGGAAAAAGGGACAAAGACAACGCTGGAATATTGTTCATAAGGCTTATGAGTTATGAAATCTTATTGCTTGGGTAGCAATGATGCATTGCTAGATGTCGCTCATTGTTTGTGTGGTTTTTGGTTTGATACTTTCAAGATTAAGTGGGAGACTGTTGGAGTTACCATGGTTATCTACAAGTGGTAAAACATGTAATCTTACTGCCAACGCGATATGAGCAGGCAGGGTCGCACAAAAGAGCATGTGGAGAAGTTGGTAGGTTGACTGTGTTGGTAAAGGTTACCAATCACCATACAGAATGGGGTCTGGCAAATGTTGCCTAGGGAAAATCGTCGAGAATCGTCGAGTATCGATCGTCGAGAATCGTCGAGCATCGATCGTCGAGAATTGTCGAGTATCAATCGTCGAGTATCGTCGATCGTCGAGATTTGTCGAGAATCGAAATGTTTGATTCTCGATGAATGCTGATTCCCGACGATTATTTCTGAAAACCCTAATTTTCTGTGGTCTGCGGATAGCGATTTTTCCTTGGTTAGCATATCCTTCGGGTATTAATAAGGACATAGGTTTGAGCGGTAAAGATGAAGATCCACACACAGCCCGACTGAAGTGTTCCTCCGTTCCGCCGAAGGAAGTGTTCCGCTTCCGCCGATTCGCTTTCTCCGCCGGCCTCTTCTCCGACGACAGTCGTCGGTGCTTGTCTTCCTTGAGCGGACCTAGCAGTCTGTGGAAGTGCAAGGTGTAGTCAATCTCCCTTCCCATTTTTCGTGCGACGAAGCTCGGTGTTCTTCCGCTCGTGTGGATTTCTGCAGAGACGTAGATGCTATTCTACATGGAACTCGCCACCGACAAGGACTCATATATTGGAGCATCTCCGTTGAGTTGTGACTCAAGCCGCGAAGGTAATTTTTACCTAGTTATTTCTTAACTTCTTGATTCAACATTCATGGCCCGATCCCAATCTCTTTTGGGTTGTTCTTGATTTTATTACTTCCGCTGCGTGCACAAGTGTTGTTCCATCCTCATAGAGAAACCCAACAGTAAAGCCTTGGCAACAAGGGGCATGGAAGATGATGGTTGAAGGGGCTTCAGGAAAACATTACCTTAGGGGAGGATTAGTATTAATAAGCCTTCATGAGGTCACTATATAACAAGTTGTGGTCGTGCACTTCCCGGTCACTAATAAACAAGCAGAGTACGAGGCTGTGATAGCCTACCTTCATTTATCAAAGGAGCTTGAGATCCATGTTGTAGAAGTATTCATGGACTTTTTGGTGGTGGCAACACAGATTCGAGGAGAGTTCGAAGCCTGAGAGCCCACCCTTGTGAGATACATATCCAAGGTAAGGGTGATCATCAGAGGGTTTCAGACGTTCTCAATCCAACATGTTCCAAGGGAGGAAAGTGTAGCAGCCAATCAGTTGTCTAAGTTTTGGCCTCGGGGAGGAGGAACCCTGATTGAACTATTTCTGCCGGCAATCAAGGATGGAGAGTTGATGGAAGTGGGCGACCCTCGTGGGTGGATCCGTTCATGACCTTTCTGACCACTAGCGAGCTTCCGGAAGCGACCAAGGATGTGAAGAGCTTCAGGAACAAAGTGGTTCATTTCGTAATGCTTGAAGGGAGGTTTTATCGGAAGATGTTGTCAGGGCTCCTATCAAGGTGTGTGAGAGAGAAAGAGATCCCAAGGATCCTGGAGAAAGTACACTCCGGCGAATGTGGCAGTCATTCTAGAGGTAGGACGTTGAATGTAAGGGTGGTCAGGCAAGGGTATTTCTAGCAGACCCTGAGGAAGGATGCGGCCGAGTTTGCGAGGAAGTGTCGAAATTGTCAACTGAATGCCACCTCCAGCTCTTGCCCGCTCAAAGGCCATGAAGCATCACGGTGCCTTGGCTTTTTGATATGTGGGGGATGGATCAAGTAGGGCCTTTCCCTCCGGCTAATGAGTAGAGAAGGTTTCTTCTAGTCATGATTGACTTCTTTTCATAGTGGCTGGAGGTCAAGGTGGTGGCCAAGGTCATCTCCCAAGTCATCAGGAATTTTGTTCATGGGGAGATCATATGAAGACACGGGTTGCTCCAGGAGAAAGTGATTGACAATGGCCCACAGTTCGGTAGTGAGGAGTTCATCAGCTTCTGCACCCAACTAGGGAAAGACCTTTGGTTTTCCACCGTCCACCACCCTAGGAGCAATTGCCAAGTGGATGCGGCGAACAAAATCATCGTAAGCTTGCTTAAGAAGAAGGTGGAGAACTTTAGGGGGAGTTAGGTGGAACAACTCCCCTCAGTGTTGTGGTCCTTGCGGACAACCCCGAACACGGCCATCGGCGAGACCCCCTTCAAACTTTCTCGTTGGTGTGAGGCGGTACCGCCCGTGGAGTCTGAGGTTCGGTCCCCATGGGTTGCGGTTGTGGGTGAAGCAGACAAGGTTTGGAGGTTGGAGATTGAAGGGGAGTTGCGCCTCTCGTTAGATATTGTGGAAGAGCTGTGCGATGTCACAACTATCTGGCAAGAGGAGATCAAATGGAGGATGGAGAAATACTTTGACAAGCACATCAGAATAAAACCGTTTGCAGAAGAAAATCTGGTGCTAAAGAATGTTAATGTTGCGGGGAGATTAGCCCCCGTGGGAAAGCTCAACTCAAACTGGGAAGGGACTTATATTGTTGAAAGGATCCTAAGAACGGGAGGTTACTATATCTAGGATGTGGAGGGGAGGTCCATGAGCCACACATGGAATTGTGACAACTTAAAATGCTTCTACCCATGAGGGGGGAGGTGAAATTGTATATTCAATGTTATGTTTATTATATTACATTCACTAACTTGTTTTTACTTTACCTATTGTGAAATTCAGATGGAAAGGAGAAGATTACACTACCCCGAACCTGTCTCAGCCCCAGGTAGACCCGCTGCGCAGGCTCTCACTAGATGGAAGGTCTAAAGTCTCGCCTGTGGGGGTAAGGGATACCCCGAGTACTGCTCGCCCCCAGGTAGACCCTCTGCGTAGGCTCTCATTAGCTGGCAGGTCCGAAGACTCGCTTGTGGGGGTAATGAATACCCCGAGTGCTGCTCGGAACGGGGTAGACTTACTACACAGGCTCTCTTTAGCTGGGCAGGGTGTTAGGTACACCTGGGGGGAAAGGACTTGATCTTGGAAATTTTCATGAAGATAATTCAGCCTCGAAACTTTTGCACTAACCCGAGTGCTGCTCGGCCCCAGGTAAACCCGCTGCATAGGCTCTCATTAGCTAGCAGGTCTGAAGGCTCTCCTGTGGGGGTAAGGGATAACAAAAGTACTGCTCAGACCCGGGTATACTCGCTGCTCAGGCTCTCATTAGCTGGGTAGGGTGGTAGGCACACCTAGGGGGAAAAGACTTGATCTTAGAAATGTTCATGAAGATACTTCAGCTTGGAAACTTTTGCACTACCCTAAGCCTAGCTCGGCCCCAGGTGGACCCGCTGCAGAGGCTCTCACTAGATGGCAGGTCTGAAAGCTTTCCTGTGGGGGTAAGGGATACCATGAGTGCATCTCGGCCCTAGGTAGACCCACTGTGCAGGCTCTTATTAGCTCGCAGGTTCGAAGGATCTCTTGTGGGGGGTAAAGGATACCCCAGTACTGCTCGGCCCCAGGTAGACTCGCTTCTCAGGCTCTCATTAGCTGGGCAGGGCAGTAGGCACACTTGGGGGGAAAGGACTTGCTTTTGGAAATGTTCTTGGAGATACTTAAGTTTGTAAACTTCTCCACCACCCCATGCGAGGCTCAGCCCTGGGTAGACTCGATGTCCGGGATCTCTTCAGCCGGGCAGGGTATGAGATACACCTTGGGGACCAGGGAAAGAGTTCGGAAAGAACTTAGGGAAAGTTTGGAAGTCTTTCAGAACCTAGTAGGAAGGTATGTGACCCCCACCCATTTGGGCTAGAGGTTCCCGGCAAGAGGTTCTCGACAAAGGGAGTTCTCGGCAAGGGACCCTCGGCGGGAAGCTCTTGAACTGACAGTAGAAAGTTATCTGCAAAAATTTATTTATTTGTGTATCGCAGAAGGAGGGCAGCACTTTTAAAAACCTATGGTCGACGCTCTCGGCAGAGGGCTCTCTGCAAAAGGCTCTCTGCCGGAAGAACTAAGCAAAATCACACTTGGCCTTGCCTTCCCGACAAGTTTCCACCAGTTAGTCTATCGCTAAGGGCTTCGACTCTCCTAGGGGCCTAGGGTCTCGGCGAGAGTATACTTGAGCAGCAATAGATAAAGAAAACATATATTAACTGATCGTAATATATATATATATATATGAATGTGTTTAAAACAAAAAAGGGGGGCTATATGCGAGAACATCTTGTGCATTCAAAAAGAAAAAAAAGAGTGTCTGCAATAAGGATGGCAGCGAGGATCTTCAGGGAGTTCCATCAGATTCCTCGCTTGAGCTCTTTCAAGAGCTCTCGCCAAGGCTCTCGCCAGATGTCTCGCCATCTACAACGGGAGGCTTCAAGACATTTGAGGGGGTGGAATCGGGTGCTCCCTGGGGCTTGGGAACATGCTCGAAAAGCCAAGGAAGAAGCATGCGGGCAGTGATGATCTCGCCACCCTCATTTAGACATCCCACATCTCACAATATCAATATCATTATCTTGGCCGTTGACTGGTCGTTGACCTGTAGTAGCTTGTCGATGTCATATTCGGAGTAGTGGCGGCTCTTTGGCCTCTCGTACATCGAGGGAGGAGGCAGGACCGCAAGGCACAGTCGCTTCTGCACGCTGGAGCTTAGCCTTTTTCAGGGCATTCTCACATTCCAGACAGGCCAGCCTCGGGCAAAATAGCGAGCTCTAGGCAGAGTCATGTATGTAGAAGAAAACTCGTAAGCACATAAAGGGGGAAAGCGGATTATAAACTAAGGGCGGGAGTGAGAGGCCTTAGAGGATCTCGCGCCACCGGCCATCCGCCAGCTCGGCCTTCAGGGCGGCCGCATTGGCCACCGCCTCCTATCCTGCTTCGTGCATGTCTGTGATGTTACGATCTATGGTGATTCTTCGACACGCACACATATGCGCGAGCTGAAGCCCGCTTATAAAGGCCCGGATGGAATCGAAGGCCAAGAGCCGTTTGGGCGACGGGTCAAAGTGGTGGGCGTCCTCGCGGCTGTACAGGCCGTAGGCCAGCTCGAAGGCATCGCCGGTGACTTCGTCTTGCTCCATCCAGCTGGGAGGAGAGTAGAGATTGAGGCCCAGTTGGCCTCAGGATCCCAGTGAATCAAGGGTCTCCCCTCTGCGTTAAGAACTTGTCATCATTGTAAAAGTTCCAATGCCCTTTTGGCATCTGCTTGGGCGGGACTTGGGTAGCAGTCTCGGAGGCCGTCCTCTCATCATCAGCTCCACCTATGGATAACAATTTCTCGGCAGGAGCCTTGGCAACAGCCTAGGTAGTAGTAGTCGTCTCGCCTATTATTGGCAAGTTCTCGACAAAAGATTGGGATGGATATGCTAACACATACTAACCCTTGTCCGCAGCAGTTAGCCTGGGTCTTTTAAGAGGGGCGGAGGAAAAGGCGCTAGGTTTTCTCTTCCGGGTACCAGGATCGGAGGGAAGAGCCGGCTCATCTTTGCCGGCTAGCGTGGCAGATTTTGCGAGAGCTAGGGGGGCTGTCAAAGCCCTTGTCACATCAAATGGCTTGTGGAGGCGGATTTCTCGCTCACTTTAGAGATCAACAGCGGTTAGCTCTACACCTTGAAGTATAGAATCGCATTGCCAAGTCGAGATCATACATTCGCCAGGGTGTACAGGCTGAAGGGAATCAAGGTCCCGTCTAAGGAACTGGATGTCAAAGCCCTTGGTCCCAAAGAACTCCTGGATGGTGAACTCGCGCGACCCAAGGGCGGGTGGTTTGTATGTCGCGCCATCGAACTGGATTGGTGCGATTGGGACATTGTCGAAGTTACCGGAGACATAGAAAAACTTCTCGACCCAGTGATGGTTCTTGTTGGCGAGGCCGTAGGTCTTGAGTAGCTTCCTGGAGAAGAAGACTATCCCTCCGCTCTTGGCCCAGAAGATGAATAACATTCAGAAAATGGGCAGGCTGAATTCTATTCGCTCGGCCTGCATATAGTAGATGAACACTACTAGGATGGCAACTAAGTTGGGGTTGAGTTGGGCAGGAACAACCCCGTAGTATCGGAGAGCTTGGCACATATCCGACCAGAGGGGGAGGCGGAAGCTCACCTCAAAGTGTTCGAGGGGGATGGCGAGCTCCCCCGCTTTCGCGAGATTGACCCTGTCATTATTGCCTGGGTTCCTCGCAGTGAACCCGATGGGGATGTAGTTTGTAGTTATCAGATGGTATTTCTCTAGGGTCAGGCGGCAAGGAGGAAATTTATGTTTTAGAAAAGATTGAGCACAGCTGGAATGATCTTCGCTCTCGCCCAACATCATGATTAAGAAGTTCAAGGGGAGAACTGCTAGGAAGAGGCCGAGAACGAGAAAAGGTGGCGAAAGAAAGTGAAGATGCAGAGAGGCGCGAGAGCGGCAAGGAAGGAGGCAAGGGTTTCAGATCGGAGAAATAAATGTGGTAGGTGGATCTGCCTATTTATAGAAAAGCGTGGTAATGATGTTTTTTCCAAAAAGACGGTGGTGTAACAATCATCAAGTCCCAAGGAATCGGCGCCTCGCTTTCTGCTCTAACATGCCTTGGCTTCTTAAGCTGGCAGGGGGAACTGGAACCCCCTAGACGAGACCTTGACCAAGATATAAGATGGTGATTGACAAATAGAAGCTAGTATTCGCGCAAGGACCACAAAAATAAAGCATGAAAAAGAAAAGCAGAAGGAGAAACAGAAATAAAACAGGGGCTCTCGTAGACGAGAGCCACATAATAAAATAGTCAAGCATTCAAGTTATTATACAACAAGCAATTCAAGAAGGGGTATACAGCGAGAAGGGTAGGCCGGGAGGTGGGGAGAAGAGGGGGCGAGACGCTATAGTTCAATACTGCTCCCACCGCCATTATCCTCGGCCTCACCTTCCCATCATTGGGGGCACTTGTGGGTTGAAGTAAGCCGTCATGGCGGTGCACCCGAGGGTAATCAGTGGCATTTGGTCTCAAATTCGAGTGACATGCCGACCCAGGTACATCTCGCCGGTAAGTGTATCCTACCGCTCCGTCTCGCCGATGAGGTGGGAATAGTCCTGCTCCATGACTGCCATTTGCCTATCAACCATCCCGCGGATTTCCTTCACTACAGAGGAGTTGGCCCGCTCCCACTACACGAGCTTCGAAAAGAGTGTCGCCACCCTCTTTTCCCAATTCTTAGCGTTCCCGGCAGCATCCAGAAACTCTTCCATCTCATCGGAAAGGGGTAAGGGGGAGCTCTCAGCGTCTTCCTTTTCCTCATATCTAACCTCCTTTTCATCTTCATCTCCTTCCTCTTCAGCTCGCTCCCTGGGCTCAACAACCCCTAGTAAAACAAAGATGGTTCCAGTCATAACAAGGGAGGAAGCAGAGGATGTGGTAAATTCTCGCGTACCTGTAGCATGGCGAGAGTAATCGACTGATGACCAGCGAGAGGGTCCGGGCTTCCCTTGGGTTCTTTTCCAAAGAGGAGGTGGATCAGCTTGCCTAGCTCCGGGCTGAATGTCTTACACTTGACAATCCAGCTTGGCCAGAAGGAGGGGCTGAGACGCCCTCCCTCATGGGAGGGCGAGACCCCTGTGAAGGCACGAAGGATTCGATGACCACTCCTCCCACCGGGAGGGCAGGATCAGCCACTAGAATGACAGGGTTGACGAGTATGATTTCGTTTCACCAGGTGGCTAGACTCGGGCTTGCGAGATCGGGCACTACAGGATGTCGATTTAGCAATAGAAGAACAAATTGATAGGAAGGAAAAGTTGGACAAAATGTGGTTAAAGGGTTACGTGGGGTTCTCGCATGGTCAGCTGGAGGAGTAGCATCCGGGACTCGTGGTGGATCCCTAGGGGAGAAAGGCACAGACTCTAGGGCCACTAGCGGGGACCCGGTGCCGGTACCTTGAACCGCCTCCTGCGAGGAGTACGACATATCAATCATCGATCTTTCTTTTGTTAAATATTTCACAGTTGTCGCTATCATGGAAATCGAGGAAACATACCTCCTACGGGGAGAAGGATTATCTACATGGCCTGGGGTCGGGGTAGGCGAGCCCCCATTCTCACTCAAAGGGTCTAGCCTGACCGACTTCGTCTTCTTCTTCTTCCTTTTCTTAAGTTGGGGGGAGGGGGACTCAATGGTCGACGCATTTTTCGCATGCCAAGGGGTTACAAGGGAGCTGTTAGCACGTGTTCGCGCCTGTGCCGCATCGATGCGGTCTTCAGGCCTTGCGAGAGCGGCTTCTCGGCGCATTCAAGGTGCATTTCGAGATCGTGCGAGAACTCAAACGGGGGGCGAAAGCCGCAGTGATGGATTTGTGACTATCAGCAGATATATATATATATATAGTCGTGGGGTGGCCCACCAAAAGATTACTTTTCAGGACAACACGTTCTCAGCGAATATAAAGGGTTTGACGTGTCTTTTCAAGCGCAAGGCTAGCTCAAAAAGTGCGTGGATTATGTACAACCCCATATTCGCTTAGTGGGACTCAAAGACACCAAGGGCCAAGTTTTGGCTTGCTTTGGGCTAGCCTTGAGTGAAGAAAAACTTCTCTCGGCCATTTAGGGTTGAGCTCGACTAAACGCCTCTAATCATATTTCACTAAGCTCAGCTCAGGTCTCGTCGAACGGAGCTTGACGAATATCGAATGGGTTTGGAATAAAAGAGGTCTCGCATTGGAGCAGGCGCTTGCGCTCACGCTTAGGTAAGCAGTTCATCAAGCAGAGCTCGATACCCGCCAAGATAGGTCAGGCTTCGGTCGAGGCATACACCCGCCTTGAAATGGGAGAGAGGGCTCGTGCCTCGTGAGGGAGGGAGCAGGAAGCCTGTAGTATTCATTAATATCCTTTTAGCTCCCGCTTGGTGAGTGAGGGAGAGTTCTCGGCAAGTAGTAAGCATGAGAGCCTTCAGTTCTCGGCAGGAAGGCTCCCGTCGGGTAAGGCCTAGGGTGAAATTACCTAGATGCCTTCAGGTAAAATTACCTATATACCCGCAGGGTCTGCATTTAGCTCTTTAGAACACTAGAGTTTGGCTGTTAGAAGACCAGCCAGGGGTAATTTAGTAATTTCAGGTCAGCAAAGGCATTAAATAGACCCACAGGAGCTCCGTAGAAGGCAAGCTTTCATATTTTCCTAAGTTCTTCTAGTGTTTTCTGAGGAGCTCCAGGCCCAGCTTTTGGCTTTGGAGGGGAAGTGCTCAGAGATGTTCCGGGTAAGAGGTGGGACATCCCAGCAATGGCTTTGGGTCGGTTCTAGTCCTTTACTGCAAGTTAGTGGTCGGAGCTTGGGATAAGTAGGTGTTGGCTACGCCCCCGATTTCATACTTTCATTGAGGTTATGTTTTTGCTTCAACACCACGTCATGTTAAACGCCGAGTGCTCTGCCATATTGTCAAATGGCTTACCAAAGAAATCAACGACCCGGGTAGTTTTTTTATCCCATGTGTCTTTGGTGACCTATTCGTCAAGCGCGCGCTAGACGAATTAGTTGCTAGTATCAACTTAATGCCCTTCTCTTTATTCAAGTAGCTAGGATTAGGTAGCATTAACCCCAAGCGTATGAGTATCCAGCTCGCTGATTGATCGATCAAGTACCCGTTAGGAATTATGGAGGATGTTCTGGTAAAAGTCAACAAATTCATCTTCCCGGTTGATTTCGTCATTCTGGACATTGAAGAAGACGTCGAGGTTCCTCTTATCCTTGGTCTACCCTTATTAGCCATCTACCGAGCTATCATTGATGTAAGCAATGGAAAGATCTTCCTACGTGTAAGAGATGACGAGGTTACTTTTCTATCACCCCATCGATGAAGAACACACTGGAAAATGATGACTCTTGTTTTTTCATAGATGTCTTAAGTGATTACTCTTCCTACTGCCTTTTTGAAAATGAATTTTCTTCTTTTTCTTCTTCCTCAACAATTTCTCCTGATTGTCTGCAAGAAACAGACCTAGCTGCTGACTCCAATCCTTCAAATTTTCAAAATAAATCAAAAGTGTACGAAGAAATGATTTTTGGAAGAGAAAAATCTGACAAATCATCTTACGAAGACCCTCCTACCTTTGAACTAAAAAAGCTACCTGAACATCTAAAATTCGCCTTCCTAGAAAATGACTCTAAACTTTGCATAATAGTTTCATCCTGCTTTACTGAAATAGAAAATGATAAAATTCTTCGAGTTTTACAAAAACATCGCAAAGCTATAGATTGGAAGATTTCAGATATCAATGGCATAAGCCCATCTTTCTGCACTCATAAAATCCTAATGGATGATAATTCGTGTAACTCAATCCAACCTCAACACTGCATAAATCCAAACATGAAAGAAGTAGTAAAAGGCGAGGTAATGAAACTCTTAGATGTAGGAATTATCTACCCCATATTAGATATTATGTGGGTTAGCCAAGTTCAGGTTGTGCCAAAAAAAGGAGTGATCGCAGTTGTTGTTAATGAAAATAATCATTTAATCGTGACACGGATGGTGACAGGGTGGCACATGTGTATAGATTCTCGTTAGTTAAATGACATCACCCGCAAGGACCACTTTCCCTTGCCATTCATTGATCAAATCTTAGAGCGTCTTTTCGGCCATAGCTTTTACTGTTTTCTCGATGGACTCTCGGGGTATTTTCAAATTCCCATCTCACCCAAGGATCAAGAGAAAACAACATTTGTTTATCCTTTTGGCACCTTCTCTTACCTACGAATGTCGTTTTTGTTGTGCAATACCCCAACTACATTCCAAATATGTATGCTAACCATTTTTGACAAGTACGTAGAATTTATTATGGAAGTTTTTATGGATGATTTCTCCATGTTCGGCGACTCCTTCGATTTCTTCTTAAAAAACTTAGAAAAAGTTTTAGCATGCTGTGAAGAATTTAACCTCGACCTAAATTGGGAAAAATGCCATTTTATGGTGAGGGAGGGGTTAGTTTTAAGACATAAGATTTCTTCCCGAGGAATTAAAGTTGATATCGCTAAGATCGAAGTAATTGAGAAACTACCACCACCAACAAACGTTAAAGCCACACGAAGTTTATTAGGTCATGTTGGGTTCTACCGTAGGTTCTTAAAAGATTTCTCTAAAATCACGAAACCTCTTACTGAGCAGTTAGAAAAAGGCGCCCCACTTCTTTTTGATGATCTTTGTTTATCTTTCTTCGAGTTAATAAAAACTATGTTAATTAATGCACCGATTATGATAGCTCCGGTCTGGGACCTTCCCTTCAAGATTATGTGCGATGCGAGTAGTTTTGCGGTGGGAGCTGTTCTAGGACACCTAATATCTAAAAACTTCCACCCTATTTATTATTCAAGTAAAACACTCACATCTACACAAGAAAATTACACCATGGCAGAAGTTGAAAATTTAGCAGTTATTTTTGCTTTCGATAAATTCCGCCCTGCATAAGGCTTCCAAAAATTATTGTTTTCATGGACGACTCGGCCCTCAAGTACTTACTTGTTGAATCGGTTGCCAAGCCACGCTTGATCCGCTTGGTCTTACTCCTTCAGTAGTTTGACTTAGAAATCCGTGATAAGAGGGGGGCCGAGAATTTGGCCGCAGATCATCTCTCTCGTTTAGAAAATCCATATATTGAAAATTTAGATGAAAAGACTTTTATTGACTCTTTTCCTAATGAAAAGCTGTTTTTGATTAACACACCACCTTCCCCTTGGTTTGACACTTTGCCAACTTTTTAATAACTCATGTCCTCCCTAAAGTCTCCTCTCAGCAAAATAAGAAATTCTTCTCTTATCTGAAAAACTATTTTTTAGAGGAACTTCATATTTTTCGAGTTTGTGTAGATTGGGTTGTAAGGAGATGTGTCTCACCTGAAGGACATGATATTTTAAAACACATACATGAAGGACTGACTGGCGGCCACTATTAGGCAAATCACACCGCTCACAAAGTGCTTACTGTAGGCTTATATTGGCCTTGCCTTTTTAAGGACGCACAATCCTTTGTGAGTAGGTGTGATAGTTGCCAACAGTCAGGAAATATTTCTAATAAAAATGAAATGCCACAAAATTATTTCCTTGAGCGCGAAGTTTCGACCTTTGGGGAATCTATTTTGTTGTCCCTCTTCGTTCTTGCTTTCGGAATAAGTATATTCTAGTTGTCATAGATTACGTGTCACGATTGGCAGAGGCTCAAGCTCTTCCTACTAACGACTCCCGAGTTATTATTTTATTCTTAAAAAACTATTTTCTCGATTCGGTACTCCAAGAGCCATCGTTAGTGATAGGGGTTCACATTTCTGAAACGCACAGTTCTCTAAAACTCTTATAAAATACGGGGTTATGCATAAACTTTCTACCGCCTACCAATCCCAGACTAATGGTCAAGTCGAAGAAATAAATAGAGAAATAAAGCGTATTTTAGAAAAGACCATTTCTTCTTCATGTAAAGATTGGTCAATTAAATTAAACGACGCTCTTTGGGCCTACCGATCAACGTACAAAATCGCCATCGGTCGTACGCCTTATCGGTTTGTTTATGGAAAGTCGTGACACTTGCCCGTAGAACTTGAACATTACACTTTTTGGGCCTTAAAATTTTTAAATTTCGATCCCCACTCCGTCGCCGATCTTCAGAAATTTCAACTTAACGAACTCGACGAGTGGCGCTCTTTTGCTTATGAAATTAATAAATTATATAAAGAGAGGATGAAATGATTTCATTATAAAAATTTAAGGCACCCAAAAACCATCAAGCCGTGCGACCAAGTTCTATTATATAATTCACGACTGCGTTTATTTCCTGGAAAACTAAAGTCTAAGTGGTCTGGTCCTTTTTCGATTAAAGAAGTTTTTCCTTATGGCACTGTTTTAATCTCACACCCGGACAAGGGTGATTTCAAAGTAAATGGACAGCGTCTTAAACCTTTTTTTGGTGATAATGATGTCAATCTGGACAATATAAATTTTATTATGCATGAACTGTAAATAACATAAGACAATTTTTTTTTAAAACTTTAACTATTTTTGGAGAATATTTTTTGGCGTCGAGCTCAAACAATGTTTAAACAAAGGGTGCTGTTAGGGAGGCAACCCAAGGTTTTATTTCTGTTTTCTTTATTTACCACTTTTTGCCCCGGATAGCTCCAGCAATCTGACCTTCTGCGATCGCCTGTTCCAACGTTGTTGAATCCACCACAAAAGTCAAAGGTTATATGTCAAGAAGTTCTAAAGTGCAAACATGGGGGAGCTGCATCGCCCATCCATTCGCGACTCAAAAATCCGGGGAAGTACCTGTTTTTCAATTATGTAATTTTTTATTTTTTATTTTTCTCTCTGCTTCCCCTTCTTTCTCCATTGAGGACAATGTATATTTTTATGATTGGGGGAGGGTTTCCTCCTTCTTTTCTTTTCTTTATTTTTCCTTTAAAAAAGAGAATATCTAAAATCCAAAAAAAGAGGAATATTTTCAAAATCAAAATATATACATACTATATGCTTTTACTTTAATAGTTAAAAAAAAATTTCGTATATCAATAGTACCCCTTATTTATGTTTTGTTTTTCTCAAAATTCTCTATAGTAACTTAGCTAATTATAATTTTTCTAATCGATCAATTTAATTATGTTTTACAAGTAAAATGTTGGTCATGATGTGTTCCTAATTCATGGTAGCATGTTAATGTGAAACGTTTTTCTAAATACTCGCGCTTTTCCTATGGTTTTTTATGGATATTTTCTCCACCCTAACGCGTGTTTCCAATTGATGAGGTAAGTGTACCTATCGTTCGGAGTATAGAATCAAGTGTCATATATCGACTCGGGGCTGTCGAGTACTTGTACTCACAAGGAAAGCTATTATCTTATCGGAAGAAAAGTTGGTTTTTGTTGAACGTAAAAAGAAGCGTTACACTAATAAAGAGAAATTCGCTAATGAGGAAGCTTGCACTTGATCTATAATCCCCTTGGGCTAAAATAAACCTTCTTGAGAAATAAAGAAATGCGGGTTCTTAACTACTCACTCGACCGTGGAGGTTCCTAAAGTATAAAAGCATCTCTTTCGAGCACATGCTTCTGATTAACCTTAGATTGATCGATTAATACCTTTCGGCCAGTCTAAACCCCTAAGCTTGCTTTAGGCGGTGAACCCCACTATTGGATTTGACTCTAATTCGGAAGATTTACGTCATCCTCTCTCTAGGAGGCATTCAATTCCTTTTATCTTTGAGTGATCTCATCGTATCCGCAACCTCTCGGTACCTTAGGATATAGATCTTAGATCGAAGATCATATCCGCGTAATATGAAATCGACAAAATATAAATCAAAGATAAATCATAGCGAGTAAGATTAAGAACAAGACATTTGATAAAAGAAGAAGATTTAATTTTATTCCAACGTTCATCATGATCATGTGCTAAAAGAAAATTAGCAACTCATCATGGTTAGGGAATTACAAACAAGGGTAGAGAAAGACATGCTTGAATTAAAAAAAAGTAAAATTAAAAGTAACAACAATTGTAATCTAGACTAGTAATGGAAAATACAGCAAAAGAAAACAGCAAATTACAAGACTCCAACTCTCCAAAAATTCTCCCTCAGCATATAAAGTTGTTTGGAATTTATAGGAAAATTTTATGTTTGGTCACCTCCTAGGTCACGCCTGTGAACTAGGGTATGTCAGGCTCGGAACCGTCGTCTTGAAATCTCGGGAACATTGGAGGAGAAAACTGCCAAAGTCTGTTAACTAACAGGTCACGCCCCTTTGTCACGCCCATGACCAAGGGCGTGTCAGGGCTATTTCTAGAAAATAGTGGGATGCTAAAAACTACGGGAGTAAACTGCACTTGATTGAGGTGTCACGCCCCCTGGTCAAGCCCGTGATAAGGGGAGTGTCTAGCTGAATGACATTCTGGCTACAACGGCACGAACAACGGATTAATTGGCTGAAAACGCACTTGACACTTCCTGGGTCTCGCTCGTGACCCAGACGTGTCATTTTAATCTGACGTGACAATTGCCTTACGACCTTCCATCAGCTGGAACTTTCGTGTAAGGGTGTTACGCCTATGTGACACGCCCATGGAGGGCGTGTTGCAGGGCATGTTTATCTTCTTCGGTCGCTATTCGGCGCTTTGATTTGGCATTCATCGCTCATCTGTGTCACGCCCCTAGTCACGTCCACGGAGGGCGTGTCACCGGGAGTGTCTAGGCCGAGAAGGGGAAAAATCCAAATTTTCTCCAAAAATTCTACAGTTAAGTCCTGTAAGATTGAAAATCATTTTATTAGAATAAATAAATATAAAATATATAATCTAGTTAATTATAAGCATAATATTATAAAATTGCTATATAATATATAACTATTGATTAGAAAATAGTAAATGAAAAATAACAATAATTAGAGTTATCAAATACCTCTATACTTTTCTGTTTTCTAGTCCCGAACAAACAACTTCCTATAGGGAGTAGAAAAAATTTTAAATGCTAGAAAAGAAAATTGAACCTAAGGAGATAAATGTGAAGTCTTATGTCTATGCTTGTAACTATTTTTGTAAAAAAACTTACTCAACATACAAATTAGATTTTTATTTTTCTTAAAATGTATTTCCACTATTATTTTTACTTTTAAAATGAAACTCTGGTAAATATTAAAATTATATTTAGGGAGAGTGTAGCGTGTGTACTAAGATAACATTGCATGAAAGAAGATCGAAATACCATCCAAAGAAATCCATCAATGTCGATGTCCATAGGCTTTCCCTTTCACCCTCTCGCCATGACACTAGTCTAACTTATAAACATAAAACAATAGGGATTAATTTGGTTGAAATGTAGGCTTAGGTTTTTTGTGAGGGTGGTAAAAGATAAAAATGATGGCTAGTCACACCAAAACCTAGAGAAAGCTTGCACACAAAAAATTTATTAGGTCTTTAAGAACGCATCCTAATTCCTAATCCTTTTGTTTCTTTTTTTTCTTATTATTTTCAACTCTTTCATCATGTTGAGAATTTTCTTTTACCTCTTCTTTTTTTCATAATATTTTTATTTATTTATTTTGAAGAGGAGAGAAGGATAATTCAACTCTTTTTTTTATAAGAAATGAGCCACCAAAAATGAAAAGCCTCCTAATCACTCACAAACCATGTTTGTATATTTATGTTCAAGCTTGGATTTAGGTGTGTAATTAGGTTACTTTTTAGGCTTTGGTAAAATGCTTGGTGGAGCTAAAACAAAAGAATAGGGTAATAGGCTCAAAATGGCTTAATAAAGATAAAAATTTTAGGTACGGGTACAAAGGCTCAAACTGGCCAAAAAATGACTAAATCATATTTATGTTAAAGAGTCTAACTTATGTAAAGTCTTGAGAATAGTTAGAGGGCAAGTTCTAGACATCGAGAAAGAATACCCCATTCTTGATCTGCGAAATATCTCTCTAGCAAACTTCTACGTACTTACCTAAATTATTTTAGATTTTACCGGTTTTCAAAATTAAAGTAGAATATAAAATTTTCACGCATTTAGAAAAATTAAAATCTAATTATATGTTGAATATTCAAATCTACATAAAATTCTACTTACATGTGCACTTGACTAGAAACACAGCATGGCCAACAGTTTTACTCCAAAATTTAGAATTCAATTAAAACATTAAAATTCATTAAACACTATAAAAAAGTTGATTTACTAGGGATTTTTCTTGTGAATAAATGAGAAAATAACGACTTCTCTAATTAAAAATTAAAGCTAATTATCTTTGGTTACTTTTTAGACTTCCCGAGGTATACCCTGCGAAGGGCTCTCACCGATACTAGGAGGTAAGATGGGGTGATATCCCAAACGTCCCTTTCTAAGAAATTCATTTTTTGATTTTCTAAATTTTTTGGGGTTTTTTTATTTTTTTGAAAAACAAAATTCATGACAAAATAAAATTTTTTGAAAATTTTGATATGTTATTTTTTTTTAGTTTTAAAATTTTCTTCTTTTATGGTTTTTTTTTCTTAAATATGTTTTTGAAAATTTTGTATGTTTTGCTTAAGAAATATCCCTCCCCCATACTTAAACAATACATTGTCCCCAAAGTAAAAAAATAAAGAAAAGAAAGAACACGAGACTTCCGTGAGAATGCATGTTAATGAGACTCCCTCATTTAAAAAGATACCTGTAAGATAGGAGCAAAGCAAAACATAATATTTTATAGATTTTTATTTTGTTGTTTTTTTCTTAAAAAAAACAAATACATAAAAACAAAGATACAGATACAGAAAAGCGACCCTCTACAAGTCCAAAGAAATGAAAAGACAGCTACTCCTGGCAAGGAGCATCCTTGGGCTGCTGATAGAAAGTCTACATGTTCACGAACTCGCGGATAATATGAGCCATGGAAGATGTATGGTTTTGCTCGAGCACAGCAAAGCGCGCATCAAAAGAGGCAAAGCGACCGTCAATATGGGTTTGCATCGTGTCTATACGAGTATGCAACAATTAAAATTGCTGATCCCAATAATTTGGAGGATCGGGTGCTGGGGCAGAGTGCAGCGGTGGTGGCGGAATCTCGGGGGAATGATGAGTACCATAGGGACCGGCACCATGATTAAGATCAAGATCCACACCACCAACGAACGGGGGAATAGCCTCAAACTCGCCTTCGCATCAGCGTTCTAAGCCGAGATCCTTAAGGGTAGGGTACTGGAGAGCCTGCGGCGTTTGCATGCAAGTGAGCCGTGGAAGGGCATCCCAAATGCCAGTCTGCTTGGCAAGGAAAGTGATGAAATTCCTGCCGTTCACCGCTCCCAATCTCATATTTTTGGCCTGATGCTGAAATAAAATGGCGAGCATGTAACTAAGGTTTAGTAGGACCCTGTAAAACATACTATATATGTATAGTAAGTCCGCCGGAGTCACCACGTCATGGCTATCGCCGCGTCCGGAAAGGGTAAAAGTGAGATGGTTGTGGAGAATGCGTAATGCAGGGGAATTGAGGTGGCTACCCTTGGATTTCATTGGGGTGTAGGGGGGCGGCATTATTACTCATTTCCGACAAAAAAGTGGGGAGGTTGAAGTCAGGAGGGAAATTAGAATTGAGGTCGAGGTAGGCGGGGGAAGTGGAAAAGGCCTCCGAGCAAAAGCCCATGGCAACGTTGTGTTGGCGGATGGTGAGCTGGTGCATCATTCTGCCCATGCAAAAGATGATGAAATCATCATGCGCTGCCCAATGGAACTCAAATGACGCCAAGAACTCGATGGTGAGCTCGAGGAAAGCTGACTTAGAAATGGAGAAGAGGGGAGCCCATATCGGGGTGGATAGAAATCCCTGAACTATTTCCGCCGCTCCAAATGTGGCAAGGATGGCCAAGTCCAAGATCCAGAACACGTCAAAGGGTTTGGCGCGCAGTCGCTCGCTCCGATCTTGCTGGGTGGCATTGTCGAAAAGGAGCATAGCTTCTGCCGATTCGGGATCGGCGGGGTGCTCGGAGGAAGAAGCGGAGGAACGAGGGTGGTGGCGAGGAATTGTGAGAAAGAGGGAATAAATTCGGCCACAAGGAGAGGGGAAGAGAAGGTTTGAAGGTTGGAAAGTGTGGAGAGAATAGAAGAGAAAAATTCCAATTTATAGGAGTTTTCGGGTCGGTCACGCCCCCCTGTCACGCCCGTGACAGGGGGCGTGACAAGCTCGGGTCAAAGGGAAAAGGAATCAGAGGAGGACTTCCTCGAATTCGGGGGACACGCCCCAGAGTCACGCCCGTGACTCTGGGTGTGTAGGAGGTATCTAATGAAAATGCACGGGAATCCGAGGCACTGGCCTCAGATTCTGCTATCACGCCCCAGTGTCGCGCCCGTGACACTCGGGCCTGTCGATCAAATTGGCCACGTCAAATGGAATCCGAGGCAGACTTGGTCAGCGCCTCACCTACTACACGTCCATGACCTTGAATGTCACGCCTGTGACATCTCTGAAAGACGGATGGGAACACCGAGGGAGGAGGAACCTCCCGCTGGTTAGGCTAACTAGGCCCTGAATACGCCTGTGACCTAATGGTCACGCACATGATAGGGGCGCGTACGAGAAAAAAACACAATTTTTTTTATTTTTTTTTATTTTATATATATATATATATTTTTTGTTCTTCTATTTTTTTTTCTTTTTAAAGATCAAAAAAAAAGAATAAAAGTTACCGACTTGAAGAATTACGTAGACTTGACATTCATCACCGAACCGATCGGCATGCATCGATGTCCTTCAAGCCTGTAAAAAAACTAAAAAAGAAAATAAAAAGAAAAAGAAAGGATTACTGTGGGATGCCTCCCACGAGCTCTTTATTTATGGTCGGTGAGCTCGACCATAGTGGTGCACGCGAACTAGTGGTTTGACAAAATTATGTTGTCCAATTGTGAGTCAATAGTATCACCAGAAACAAATAATTTCAGTCGGGTCCCATTTACTTTAAAGTCGCCTCCTTTCGGGTGAGAAATAAGCATCGTCTCATAGGGCCAAACCACCTTTACAATAAATGGGCCGGACCAACGGGACATAAGTTTACCCGGAAATAAGCGCAAGCACGAGTTATAAAGAAGGACTTGGTCTCCCGGTTGGAAGTTCTTTGGGTGCTTAATTTTCTTATCGTGATAAAATTTTGTGCGCTCCTTATAGAGTTTATTATTCTCATAAGCGAGGGAGCCCCACTCATCGAGCTCATTAAGTTGGAATTTACGAAGCTCGGAGGAAATTTTTTTATCAAGATTTAAAAATTTAAGTGCCCAAAAGGCACGATGTTAAAGTTGAACCGATAGATGGCATGCTTTCCCATACACCAATTGATACGGCGTATAACCGATAACGGTCTTGTACGCGGTCCGATAAGCCTATAGAGCATCATCAAGCTTGACCGACCAATCCTTTCTACAAGTAGAAACCGTTTATTCTAGTATACGTTTGATTTCACGGTTAACTACTTCTACCAGGCCACTTGTTTGAGGGTTATAGTGGGTGGCTAACCTATGTGTAACGTCGTATTTAGATAAAACCTTAGTGAATTGTGCGTTACAAAAGTGGGTGCCCCTATCACTAACTATTGCCCGCGGTGCTCCAAATCATGAAAATAGTTTTTTATGAAATCGATTCACGACTCGGGCGTCATTAGTGGGAAGGGCTTGTGCTTCCGCCCACTGTGACATGTAGTCGACCGCTACAAAAATATATTTATTTCCTTAGGAAATTGGTAGTGGTCCGACAAAGTTGATCCCCCGTAAATCAAAAACTTCTATTTCTAAAAATAAATTTAAGGGCATTTCATCACGGCGGGAAATATTACCTGAGCATTGGCATTGTTCACAATCACTTACATGTGTGTGAGTATCCTTGAAAATGCTTGGCCAATAGAAGCCTGCTTCAAATAATTTCCGAGCTATCTGATTAGCTTTATAGTGCCCACCGGCGAGTCCCTCGTGGCAATTCTTTAGAATTTGGGTGCCCACATCTCAAATCCATGAAATTCCACGCAATTGCGTGGCGATGACATTTTAAAATATTAGATAATTTAATTTTTTCATCATTGGTCAAGTGGGCCGACACAATAATAGGAAGTTTAGAATCCTCCGCTAAAAATAAATACTCTAAATGATCAGGAAATTGTTTTAATTCAAGTGCGGGAGGTTCATCATAAGAAGTTTTAAAACGATCACTACCGACTTCTAAAATTTCAAATATAGGTGCATGAGTGATCAAAATATTATCACTATTTTCATGAACAATTAAATCTAAATTTTCAAAATCAGATTCATGATCAATAGATGATAAATTGTGTTCAGAAAGAAGAAAGGAGTCATCTTTGGGAGAAGTCTCCAAATAATAACATGAGTCGTCATTAACAAGCGAATATTTCATAGACGAGTCAATAGTAAAGGTAACCTCTTCATCCCCGACTCTAAGGAGAAGTTTACCGTTACTAACGTTTATAACCGCGCACGAGGTAGCAAGAAAAGTACGACCGAGAATGATTGGTACCTCGGTGTCCTCTTCGTTGTCAAAGATGACAAAATCTACAAGGCAGATAAATTTGTCAACTTTGACAAGCACATCCTCGATGATCCTCGTAGCGAGCTTGAAAGACCGATCCGCCAATTGAATGCTCATTCTTGTGGGTTTAGGCTCTCCTAATCCCAACTTTTTCACTAACAAATAAGGCATTAAATTGATGGAGGCGCCTAGATCGGCTAACGAAAGTTTTACAAATAAATCGCCAAATAAACAAGGAATGGAGAAACTACATGGATCAGGTAATTTCTTAGGCAATTTATTGAGTAAAATTGCTGAGCACTCTGCATTCAAATGAACCGTAGAGATATCCTCAAGTTTCTTTTTATTAGACAAAAGATCCTTGAGGTACTTGGCATACTTCGGCATTTGTGCGATTACTTTGCAAAACGGTATGTTTATTTGAATTTGTTTAAACATGTCTAAAAATTTACAGTGATGCTCATCCACACGGTATTTTTGAATTCTAGACGGGTAGGGAAGAGGCGGTTGATAAGCTTTAGGTTTATTATCATTATAAGGCTTAGGAGGAGGGGAAGGTGAAGAAATTGTTACCTCTGTATCAATCGGAATTGGAGAAGTATCAACCGAAATTGTAGAAGTGGTTACCTCCATCCCGCTCCGTAGAGTGATGGCTTTGGCTTGCTCCTTTGGGTTGGGCTTAGTATAGCCCGGTAGCGCTGCTTTTTGGCAATCAGAGAGCATTTTGGCGATTTGCCCAATTTGGGTCTCAAAATTACGAAGATATCCAGTGAGATTTCGGATGTTGGCATCATTTGTAGTCGTATATTTGGTGAACAACTCCTCGTGATTGGGATCTTGCGGTGGGAAATAGCTTGGTGGAATTGTGTTAGGTGGGCGAGCCACATTCCCTGGATTACTCAAAGAGAAGTTGGGGTGATTCATTATACCCGGGTGATAGGTATTACCAAAATTATTACCCAGATTATAAGGCAGCCGATTCGGATTACCCATGTAATCCACATGCTCGGCAATAGTAGAAGGCTCCCAATATTGGGGCTCACAGGTAGGCGTAGACGAGGAAGCAGTAATCTCGTTCATTTGTTTTTGTAGTTTCTTAACCTGGAGAGATAAACTAGAAATCGTATCTATTTCATATATCCCGGCCGGTTTAGGTGGACGAGACCGGGGTGTACTCCATTGATATGTATTCATGGCCATACCTTCTATAAGTTCTTGGGAGGCCGCCGGTGTCTAGTTATTTAACGTTCCACTGGAGGCGGCATCAATATGTTCCCTCGTTTATTGATTGAGGCCATTATAGAAGTATCATATAACATTTTTGTATCAACTTGGGAGAAATAAGTAATATCATTGCGCAATTTGGCCGTCTTAGCGGGCGGAAAATATTTTGTGAGAAATTTTTCCGTCATCTCAGCCCAAGTGGTAATGGAGCCTCTTGGGAGGGATCTCAACCACTGCTTAGCCTTGGTGCACAAAGAAAAAGGAAAAAAGCCTTAGTCGAATGGCATCATCGGAAACCCCGTTGATTTTAAAAGTATCGCATATTTCTAAAAAGTTAGAAATATGTGCATTTGGGTCCTCATCTTGAAGCCAATCAAATTGTACTGATTATTGTACTGATTATTGTACTATTTGAATTATGATTGGCTTCAATTCAAAATTATTATTCGCAATAGTGGGTCGAATAATACTTGATTGCGCCTCATCCAAATTTGGTCGGGCATAGTAGGACATAGTCTGTTCTTCGGCCATATTTGGATTTTGATTAACCAAATTAGAAGAAAATTTAGAAGAGGGGGAGATAGTAAAAGAAGAAGAAAAAGAAGAGATGTCACCTACGGATTCCTCAACCAAATATGAAGAATTGAGGTCACGGAGTTGTAGGAGTCGCCATAAGCTTTGCTCGATCTCCGGATGTAAATCAAGTAGCTTTGACATATTCCCTCAGGTCATACATCAAAATAAAATAAAAGATAAAAGTTTTAAGATTTAAAAATTTATAAAATAAAATTTCCCGGACTTCCCAAGGGCTACCCAGTGACAGGTTTGCAAGGTACTATGCAGTATTGCGGGATGAAAACCTGACACGGCCCTTTCGCAAAAAATTTTAATTATAAAAATTTAAAGATAAAACTTTCGAATAAAACAGATTTTTTTAAAAAAATAAAAAGAAAATGATAAAACTAATAGATCCTTGCTTTCAAAATATCAACAAAGAAAAGTCCCCGGCAACAGCGCAAAAAACTTGATGGATATTTTCTCCCCGCTAACGCGTGTTTCCAATTGATAAGGCAAGTGTACCTATCGTTCGGAGTATAGAATCAAGTGTCGTATATCGACTCGGGGTTTTCGAGTACTTGTACTCACAAGGAAAGCTATTATCTTATCGTAAGAAAAGTTAGTTTTTGTTGAACGAAAAAAGAAGCGTTACACTAATAAAAAGAAATTCGATAATGAGGAAGCTAGCACTTGATCTAAGAACCCCTTGGTCTAAAATAAAGCTTCTTGAGAAAAAAAGCAATGTGAGTACTTAACTACTCACTCGACCGTGGAGGTTCCTAAATTAAAAAAGCGTCTCTTTTGAGCTCATGCTTCTGACTAACCGTAGGTTGATCGATTAAGACCTTTCGGCCAGTCGAAACCCCTAAGCTTGCTTTAGGCAGTGAACCCCACTATTGGATTTGACTCCAATCTAGAAGATTTGCGTCGTCCTCTCTCGAGGAGTGCATTCAATTACTTTTATCTTTGAGTAATCTCCTCATATCTGCAACCTCTCGGTAATTAAGGATACGGATCTTAGATCGAAGATCATATCCGCGTAATATGAAATCGACAAAATATAAATCAAAGATAAATCGTAGCGAGTAAGATTAAGAACAAGACATTTGATAAAAGGAAGAAGATTTTATTTTATTCCAAGGTTCATCATGATCAAGTGCTAAAAGAAAATTAACTACTAATCATGGTTAGGGAATTAAAAACTAGGGTAGAGAAAGACATGCTTGAATTAAAAACAAGTAAAATTAAAAGTAACAATAATAGTAATCTATACTAGTAATGGAAAATACAACAAAAGAAAACTGCAAATTACAAGACTCCAACTCTCCAAAAATTCTCCCTCAGTATCTGAAGTTGTCTGGAATTTTTAGGAAAATTTTTGTTTGGTCACGCCCTAGGTCACGACCGTGACCTAGTGTGTCAGGCTCGGAACCGTCGTCTTGAAATCCCGCGAACGTTGGAGGAGAAAATCGCCAAAGTCTGTTAACTTACGGGTCACGCCCTTTAGTCACGCCCGTAACCAAGGGCGTATCAGGGCGGGAAGCTGAAAATGGCTGGAGTTAACTGCACTTGATTGAGGTGTCACGCCCCTTGGTCATGCCCGTGACAAGCGGTGTGTCTAGCTGCAACGGCATTCCGGCAGCAATGGCACGAACGACGGATTAATTGGCTGAAAATGCACTTGACACGCCCTGGGTCACGCCCGTGACCCATACGTGTCATTTTAATCTGACGTGGAAATAGCCTAATGGCCTTCCATCAGCTGGCACGCCAGTGTAAGGGTGTCAGGTATAAGACCGCCCTCCTGGAACACTACACACGACACAAGAGGGGTCTTATGCCCAGGATAGCCCCCTTGTGGTAGCATTAACACTCGGGCTAGCCTGAACCAAATGACGCCTATCCTGCCGGCCATAACTAATATCATACATTGCAAACCCAACCAAATATAATATAGAAGTCAAATCCACACCAAGCAGATAGTCCATAATATAACAACAGTAGAGAAGCTTCAACAAGCTTCTAACATAAGAGTACGTAAATCGTTTTCCCAAAATCGGTACAACAAAATCCTCTCACACTCACATCAGTTACCGACGGTAGCGACGATACCATCCCCTCAGGCCCTATCGTCCTGGCCTGGTTGTCCGGCTGCATAACCTACTGCTCTACCTATGGAGTTTCCTCCAAAAAAGGAAGACGTAGCAACCGTTAGTCATAAAGACTATGTGGCTTCACATCCGCTCCCCCGGCGACTCCTCGGCACCGGGTGGAGAAAGGAACAGGGTATAATATAAATGAAACATTGGTACAAGCAGGTGGTATATCTCAATGTAAATAAAGCAGTCTAATAAATAAGCAACAACTTATTGTAGCAGTTCTATCATCTATAGCAGCATGAGAGTGTAGAATTATAACAGAATGTAACTCAACTTATATGAATGCCCATATAAACATATAATTTGACGATCATTTAGCAGTAAGTAACTCATCGTATAGGAGTGCCCAAACAAACTTATACGATGAGGATCTTATGTATGCAATGGAGTGTAATGACATGTATGCAATGCAATGACTCACCCATGAACACGCACATGCACTCGCTATGTCGACACAGACTTGAAGTTCCCACTTTTCGAGCAGGTAGCTAACCTCTAAGGAGTCAACCGTCGTGGTCGGACGGTGACAGTGGAGTTGGCATCTCCACTACTAGGCTTGTCTCCACACTACCTAGACTAGGACTTCGTACTCCTCAATGCTAAGAATATAACAACGGAGCTCACATGCATACTACGGCTCAGCGGGTGTCTCGGGTAGATGTGCACCGAGATCCTAGCCCCGAACAGGACTATGCGTGACACGGAAGGAGCCTCAGAAAAAAGCACAAGAACCAAGATAACCCGTCACTTGGCACGGAAGGAGACTCGGGACGTGAACACCGAGGACCAAGCCCAACCACTCAAGGTCTAGCTGTCAACTCCCATCGGTGCGACGATTGGCGATCCCGTAGACCTGCCACACTATCCTTAACCCAGGATTACGACACCGCGTGTCGACTCACACTGCGAGCCTCTCAACCACACTGTGGTACGGAAGCAGCATCAAAAACGAGTGCGAGGACCAAGCCCAACCGACCATTAGGCACGGAGGACACCTCGGGACATGAACACTGAGGACAAAGCCAAACAGTCCATTCATGACTCTTCTAACAGCACCAACAACATTTAGTTTACCAACCCAATCACTCGTGAGAACATGAGTTACTCATCCGATTATCACAACACATGTCCATATCAATCAACACCGACCGAATACACTAGTTCTAGTATTCTCGTGATTAGACCACTAATTATCATCTGTTCACTATCCCCCACAAAGTCACTTCATTCAATCACATACCATTTCACCATTAGTTTACGTGGGGCCTATCCAATAGTTTCATCATGCGTTGAATTATCACAACCCCACATATTATGATTTTCCTACGGCATAACGTCAGATTTTTACAAAACCTCTGCCGAGATCAAATTCAATTATAAAAACTAATCCAGGAATTTCAGGTGCAGAACACCTGCACGAAAGCAATTTCAACGGAAGATTCTCGTTGCTTTGTCTACAACATCTACATTGATCAGACATTCCCGTGGCTACATACTTCACCTGAAGTCATGTAAACACTCTTTGTAAAGGTAATTTCATGGGCTAAAACTTTTATGTCTAGTCGAAAGCCCAGATCTGACCTTTTCTGTCCTAAAAATAGCCAAGAAGGTCGCTGCGTACAGAACACAGATTTCTTCATGCATCTTGAAGCAGAATGAACGGCATCGGTTCATCTTCCTCCTCAAGCCGGTCTTCCCAAATCGCAACCAAAAGTTCCTCCACCCATATTCACCCTCTTAAGGCCATTCCTCTTCACGAATCCACCTCCATCATAGCTTTGAAGAAGGGGAGGTTGAAGATGACCAAACTTTAGAACACAAGTTCTAGAAAGTCCCTCCTAGAAATCTTCTTCCCACACATCAAGACTCATTAGAGTGGATGTCTCGCGTAAGAATAACTATAGATCTAGCACCAAGGGAGAGGGGAGGAAGCTCACCTCATTTCCAGTAGTTCCGCCATTTTCGGCCATGTATCTTGTCATCCTTCTCGTTGGAATCATTTTTCCCTTGACGGCGGTGGCATTTCCTCACGGGGTTGGTTGGCTCCAACAAAATCTACCTCCTCCAGAAGTTCCTCTTGATAAAATAGGGTTTGTAAGAGAATGAGAAGGCTAGGGTTCATTTTTCCCTATTATACAAGAGTGATACGGGTAGGAACACGTCCATGTCCTTACCTGTGTCCTGCTCGGGCGAAATGGCGTCAACAGCTAGAGTGTCGCATGGACACTAACACGGGTAGGGACATGCCCATGTCATCTACCCATGTCATATGACACGGCCATGTTCATGCACGTGTTCTTACCCGTGTCTTGACTCGGGTGACACGGCCGGCTTCTAAAGATGTGCACATGGGTAGAAACAAGCTCGTGTCTCTACCCGTGTCCTTCTCGGGCACATTTTCTCTAGTACAACTCGACACCTCTCGAGAACTCGACACCTCTCGAGAACTCGATGCATACGGGTAGGAAAACGCACGTGTCCGCACCCGTATCCTGCTCGGTACACACTTCCTCGAGTACCACTCGACAACTCTCGAGAACTCGACGCACACGGGTAGGGACACACCCGTGACTCTACCCGTGTCCTACACAGCTCAAACCTCTCTTTTCCACACGAGTGCACGCCTTATCGCCTGCACTCTCTGAGCTGAAATCAGTTCTCTTGACTCAAAAGCACGCACGAGGGTCCTAGTGCAAATCAGTACGTAACAAATCCTATAAACAGAATAAAATATTTTGTCCCCGAAATCAGGTTAAGGATACGGGGATAGAAAAGCATATATAAACATGAAATGAAATATGCTTTTAAAGATTACCTTGATGAAATAGCTCCGAGTAGCGCTTTTGCATAAATTCCACCAGCTCCCACGTATACTCCTCTTTCCCATGATTGGACCACAACACTTTCACTAGCGGAACACTTTTGTGATGCAAGGTCCTCGTTTCGCTGTCTACTATCCGCACAAGTTCTAGTTGCACCGACCTATCATTCGCAACTGCTCCGTCAGTGGTTGGAACATATTGTTCAGGCCGCAGCAACGCCTTTCGGAGTGACGACACATGGAATACATCATGAAGACTCTCTTGCTCTGGCGGTAACTCCAATCGATATGCCAACGGGCCAATCCTTTCCAAGATGACATAGGGCCGAGCGTACCTTGGGCTGAGCTTATTTACCCCACGTACCCGAGATACTCCATGCATCGGCCTAATATTCAAAAATAACTTGTCTCCCACTTGAAATTCCACCATCCTGTGCTTTGCATTATAATATTTCGCTTGGTGACTTTGAGCCTCGAGCAGTCGGTCCCGTATGATCCTCACAGCCGCATCAGTATTATCTATGTATTCAATTCCCAAAGCCTTCGGATCTTCATCTTGCACCCAAGACAAGGGTGTTCTACACCTTCTTCCATAGAGGGCTCTCTTCTATAAAACACACAAACTCAATAAGTCTTCCAATGTCCTGATAGTCGTTTCAGATTGCCCGTCGGTCTGAGGGTGAAATGTTGTGCTGAAGGTAAGACACGAACCCAAATATACCTGCACCGCCTTCCATTCTCTAGAGGTAAATCGACCATCTCGGTAAGAAACAATTGTCTTTGGCACGCCATGATACCATACGAATTGTTCCACAAAAAGGTGTACAAAAACATCCATGTGTGTTTCTTTCTTCATATGTATGAAACGGCCTACCTTCGTCAAGCTATCAACAATTACTTATATCTAATCATTCCCTGAGCGGGAGCGAGGCAAACTGTGGACAAAGTCCATGGAAACATCCTCGAACTTCCACTCAGCGATGGGCAATGACTTCAACAATCCATCGGGGCTCCTGCATTCTGCCTTCACTCTTTGACAAGCCTCGCAATGTGTAGAAAATACCTGATGTCTTTCTTCATCCCGGCCAACACACGGTCTTCCGTAAGCCGGCGTACATCTTAGCAATCCTAGGGTGCACAGAATACTGAGAGCAGTGTGCTTCTCTCAAGATATCCTTCTGAATATTACCTCCCTTGGGAATGTAAAGCCGGCCCCAGAAATGAACAAAGCCGTCCTTTAGAGAGTACTAGCTAGTTGTCCCACCTTTAATTGACTTTATTGTCGGGGCCAGAGCCTCATCCCTTCCTTGCTCTGCCCGGATCCAGTCTCACACATCGCAAACTATATTCATTGTGGTCAAGTACTCTGTATACCCATCCGGTTGGTCCTTGTACACCAAGGTGATCTCCATCTCCTCAAGCATTCGAGCTAACTCCATACGCATCAACTGGGACTCGCAGCTTTCTTCCGGTACCTTCCTGCTCAAAGTATCAGCTACAAAATTTACTTTTTTGGGGTGGTAGTTCAGGGTATATTCATAATCGCACAAAAACTCCAACCACCGTCGCTGTCTCAGATTTAATTCCTTTTGGGTATGGACGTACTTTAAGTTCTTATGATCCGATAATATTTCATAGTGAACGCCGTATGGATAGTGCCTCCAAATCTTCAAGTCAAACACTACTGCCCCTAATTCTAAGTCACGTACTGGGTAGTTGATTTCATGCTTCTTCAATTATCTTGAAGTGAAAGCAATCACATGCCCGTGCTGCATAAATACCGCTCCCATTCCATGATATGATGCATCCATGTAAACTTGAAATCCTTCCTTCCCGGAGGGAAGGGCTAGGATGGGTGCGGATGTAAGTCTTTCCTTTAGTTCTTGGAACAAAGCTTTACATTGGGGTGTCTACTCATACGACACACCTTTCTTTGTTAGGGAAGTAAGAGGAAGAGCAATCTTTGAGTTTCCTTTTACGAATTTGCGGTAGTACCCGATAAGTCCAAGGAAACTCCGCACTTCGGCTGCTGACTTCAAAGGAGACCACTCCTTCACGGCACGCACTTTGGCAGGATCCACAGCTAGCCAAGCCCCACTGATAACATGACCAAAGAAGGCAACCTCCTTAAGCTAGAATTCACACTTGCTGAACTTGGCGAACAAGGCGTGCTCTTTTAACATCTTTAGTACTAAGGCCAGATGCCCGACGTGTTCTTCCTCCATCTTTGAGTAGACCAAGATATCGTCGATGAAAACAATGATGAAAACATCTGGGTAGGGCTCGAACACTTTGTTCATTTAGCACATGAAAGCTGATGGGGAATTAGTGAGCCCAAACGACATCACTGTGAACTCATACAAGCCATATCTTGAGCTGAAAGCCGTTTTCTGAATGTCATCCTCTTGACTTCTCAATTGATAATACCCCGAGCACAAATCTAGCTTGGAAACCAATGCACTCCCACCAGTTGATCGAACAACTCATCGATCCGAGGTAACGGATAGGAGTTTCGTACTGTCAGTCGGTTGAGCTCCCTATAGTCTATGCATAATCGCAGGGTTCCATCCTTCTTTTTAACGAATAGGACAGGGGCTCCCCAAGGATGATCTGGGGAGAACAAATCCTGATTCTAACAACTCTTGACATTTAATCCTAAACATCGCGACTTCTTTTGGGGCCATCTGATAAGGAGTACTAGAGACAGGCTTGGCACCCGGTACTAACTTGATTTAAAAATCTACTTCGCTGTGTGGGGTTAATCCTGGCAATTTCTCCGGAAACACTTCGGGGAAATCATGCACCACCCGCACATCCTTGATATCCAATGCCAACTCCTTCTGCTCGAAATAGATCATGAAAACTTCATCCCCCTTCATGTGGGCTTTTAAAGTCTAGACTGAAGATAATATCATACGAGGCGCGAAGTTAATACCTTGAAAGATGACCTCCGAGTGTCCATGTCTTAACGAGATCCTTTTCTGCACGCAGTCAATCTTCGCATAGTGCTGATCTAGCCATACCATGCCCAAAATGAGGTCGAACTCTGGCATTCCCAAGACTGTGGAAGGGATGTCGAAGAGCTTTCCTTCAAGGAGAATCTCAAACTCGCACTTCGCGGTTGCCGTCATCTCCGATCCATATGGAAGGCGCACCCTTCGAGCAATACCAGAGAAGTACTGCACTCCATCTATATCTTTGATGAAGTCTTCAGACACAAAAGAGTGCGAGGCACCGGTGTCGAATAACGTATAGGCCAGTTTCTCGTCGACCATTATGGTGCCTATGTGTCAATAATAATTCTCTAGCTAGGTGTCTAATATATTTTAAGCAACTTGAGGATATTAATGAAAATAAAATGACTAACTGTAATCATACCTGCAATAACCTCCTGAGGGTTCCGCTCTTGAGTAATGTCCAACGCATACATCTGATCTCAAGCAGGCCCGTGGTTTCCTCTTTGTGGTCCTCGTCCTCGACCAAGCATGTTCCCCCACCCTCGAGGAGCTGCCGGAGGGAAAGCGAGAGGAGCATTTCTAAATAAATGCAGGCAGTAGCGTCAAATGTGGCCCGGTTGGTTGTATTCAAAGCACACTCGCTCCTGCCGCCCACCAGGTTGTGGAAACTGTTGAGGTGGAGGCATTGCTGGCGGTTGAGGAACCGGGCGCTCCATCCTTAAATTCTGGGGGAAACATCCGCCACCTCTTCGATATCCTCTTCCTCCTCTATTAACAAATCTCCTTCTATTGCTGGGGCCACCTTCCGTCACACCTTCAGCTGGCCTCTTACCACTTTCCAAATGGTCCGCTGCCAACCTCTTCGCCATGTCAATAATCTCGGCTAGACTAGAGTCCGCTATAAACAAAAGGGATTGCTTCAGGGTGTCTCGCAAGCCATTATAGAATCATTTTGTGTATCCTATATCATCCAACTCATAAGAGTCGGCAAATCTAGACAAGTGTTGAAACTCCCGTTTGTATTCTGTCACCGACTTAGACCCTTGCTTTAGTTGCAAAAATCTCTCTTAAAGATTATCCCGAGCTGCCGAGGGGATAAAATGCTCTAAAAAGGCTTCAGAGAATTCACTCCAACTAATATCCGCGTACATCCATCCTTGAAAAGTGGATCCCATGAGGGACTTCCACCACCTTTTTGCGTGCAGCTCTAAGAGTTTCACTACAAGGGTCACCGCCATGTTGTTTGAGCACCTTATTCCTGCTAACAATTCTTGTATAGTGTCGAGCCATTCTTCCATACACAATGCCGACTCCATCCCAAGGTAAGCAGGAGGGGAGAGAGATCGGAAAGTGCTTAACCACGTGGATCCCGGACCCTACTGTTGTTCGGGGGCTTGCTGAGATTGGGACCTGAAGGCGTCTATGATAGCTGTGAGCGTTTGCCCCAGCTCGGATTATTGGAATTATGTTGGTACAGACGTGGCAGGGGTGCCCCTCACCGACTCAACATGTACTTGGATCCACACATAATGTACAAACATAAGGTTAGGTCGGCTAATCTAAGGTCAAAGATGGAAAAACATAGTGTGAATTACATATGGGTACACCGCTGCTTCCGCTAAGTCACTTTGTCCCAAAACTGACCAATCGAACGGGGGTGTCACCATTGTTAAATGACTTCTTCAGTTTAGGATCGTAGTAAACTGATACCATTTGAAAGACCCATAACTCACAGGTCGGAGGATTGAAACCTCCCTCTGATACCATTTGAAAGACCCCCCCTTCCCGGAACACAACACACGACACGAGAAGGGGCTTATTCCCAGGACATCCATCTTGCGGTAGCACTAACACTCGGGCTAGCCTGCACCACAGGATGCTTATCCTGCCGGCCATAACCAATATCATACATTGCCAACCCAACCAAACATAACATAGAAGTCAAATCCACAGCAAGCAGATAGTCCATAATATAACAATAGTAGAGAAGCTTCAACAAGCTTCTAACATCAGAGTACGTAAATAGTTTACCCAAAACGGGTACAACAAAAGCCTCTCACACTCACATCAGTAACCGACGGTAACGACAGTACCGTCCCCTTAGGCCCTGTCATCTCGGCCTGGCTGTTCGTCTGCATAACCTGCAGCTCCACCTGTGGGGTTTCCTCCTAAAAAGGAAGATGTAGCAACCATTAGTAATAAAGACTATGTGGCTTCACATCCGCTCCCCCGACGACTCCTCGGCACCGGGCGTATAAAGGAACAGGGTACAATATAAATGAAACATATGTACAAACAGGTGGTATATCTCAATGTAAATAAAGTAGTGTAATAAATAAGCAACAACTTATTCTAGCAGTTCTATCGTCTATAGAAGCATAAGAGTGTAGTATTATAACAAAATGTAACTAAACTTATATGAATGCCCATACAAACATATAAGTTGAGGATCGTTCAGCAGTAAGTGACTCATTGTATGGGAGTGCCCATACAAACTTATACGATGAGGATCTTGTGTATGAAATGAAGTGTAATGATATGTATGTAATGCAATGACTCACCCATGAACACGCACATCAATCGCTATGTCGACACAGACTTGAAGTTCCCACTTTTCGAGCAGGTAGCCAAACTTTCAGGCGTCAACCATCGTGGCCGGATGGTGACAGTGGAACGGGCATCTCCACTGATAGGCTAGTCTCCACACTACCTAGCCTAGGACTTCGTACGCCTCAATGCTAAGAATACAACAGCGGAGCTCACATGCATACTATGGCTCAGCGTGTGTCTCGGGTAGATGTGCACCGAGATCCTAGCCCCGAACTGGCCTATGCGTGACACGGAAGGAGCCTCAAAAAAGAGCATGAGTACCAAGCCCAACCGTTCACTTGGCATAGAAGGAGCCTCGGGACGTGAACACCAAGGACCAAGCCCAATCGCTCAAGGTCTAGCTGTAAACTCCCATCGGTGTGACGATTGACGAGCCTGTAGACCTTCCACACTATCCTTAACCCGGGATTACGACACCGCGTGTCGACTCACAACGCAAGCCACTCAACCACACTGTGGTATGGAAGGAGCCTCGAAAACAAGTGCGAGGAAAAAGCCCAACCAACCATTAGGCACGTAGGATGCCTCGGGATTGAACACCGAGGACCAAGCCAAACCGTCCATTCATGACTCTTCTCACGACACCAACAACATTTAGTTTACCAACCCAATAACTCGTGAGCACATGAGTTACTCGTCCGATTATCACAACATATGTCCATATAAATGAACACCGACCGAATAAACAAGTTCTAGTTTTCTTGTGATTAGACCACTAATTATCATCTGTTCACAATCCCCCACAAAGTCACTTCATTCAATCACATACCATTTCACCATTAGTTTACGTGGGGTCTATCCAATAGTTTCATCATGCATTGAATAATCACAACCCCACATATTATGATTTGCCTACGACTTAACGTCGGATTGTTACAAAACCTCTTCCGAGATCAAATTCAATTATAAAAACTAATCCAGGAATTTTAGGTGCAGAACACCTGCAGGACAGCAACTTCAACTGAATATTCCCATGGCTATAGAAATCCGGTAGGTGCGTGTAATACCTCGATGAAAAGTTCTTTCTATGGGATACAACTTTCATGTTTAGTCTATAACCCAGATCAGACTATTTCCTACAAGAAATCGGCTCCAAAGCCTGCTGCATACAGAATACAATTTCTGCGCACATAGTCTACAACCTCTACTTCGATCAGACATTCTCGTGGCTACAGACCTCACCTGAAGTCATGTAACCACTCATTGGAAAGGTAATTTCAAGGTCTACAACTTTTGTGTTTAGTCGAAAGCCCAGATTTTACCTTTTCTTTCCTGAAAATAGCCAAGAAGGTCGCTGCGTGAATAACACAGATTTCTACACGCATCTTGAACCGGAATCAACGGCATCGGTTCATCTTCCTCCTCAAGCCGGTCTTCCTAAATCACAACTAGATGTTCCTCCACCCTTATTCACCCTCTTAAGTCCATTCCTCTTCACGAATCCACCCCCATCATCACTTTGAAAAAGGGGAGGTTGAAGATGACTAAACATTAGAACACAACTTCTTGAAAGGCCCTCCTAGAAATCTTCTTCTCACACATCAAGACTGATTAGAGTCGATGTCTCGCCTAAGAATAATTATAGATCTAGCATCAAGGGAGAGGGGAGGAAGCTCACCTCATTTCCAGTGGTTCCGCCATTTCCGGCCATGGATCTTGTCATCCTTCTTGTTGGCATTGTTTTTCCCTTAACTGCGGTGGTGTTTCCACATGTGGTTGGTTGGCTCTAGCAAAATCTACCTCCTCCAGAAGTTCCTCTTCAAAAAATAGGGTTTGTAAGAGAATGAGATGGCTAGGGATCATTTTTCTCTTTTATATAGAAGTGACACGGGTAGGGACACGACCGTGTCCTTACCCGTGTCCTGCTCGGGCGAAACGGCGTGAACGGTTCGAGTGTCGTTTGGACACCAACACGGGTAATGACACTCCTGTGTCAACTACCCGTGTCACATGACACGGCCGTGTTCAGGCATGTGTTCTTACCCGTGTCATGCCCCAGGTGACACGCCCGGCTTTTGAAGATGTGCATACGGGTAGAGACACGCCCATGTCTCTACCCGTGTCCTATTCGGGCCTCATTTTCTCGAGAAATCGAATCCTCTAGAGAACTCGACGCATACGGGTAGGGACACGCCCGTGTCCCCACCCATGTCCTGCTCAGGACACACTTTCTCGAGTACCACTCGACACTTCTCGAGAACTCGACACCTCTCGAGAACTCGACGCACACAGGTAGGGACACGCCTGTGTCTTTACTCTTGTCCTACACAGGCCCAACCTCTCTTTTCCCCACGAGTGCGCGCCTGATCGCCTGCGCTCTCTTAGCCTAAATCAGCTCTCTTGACTCAAAAGAGCGCACGAGGGGCCTAGCGAAAATCGGGACGTTACATCATGCCTATGTGACACGCCCAAGGACGGCCTATTGTAGGGCGTGTTGATCTTCTACGGCCGCTGTTCGGCGCTCTGATTTGGCATTCATCGCTCGTTTGTGTCACGCCCCTAGTCACGCCCACGGAGGGCGTGCCACCAGGCATTTCTAGGCCGAGAAGGGGAAAATTCCAATTTTGCTCGAAAAATTGTACAGTTTAGCCCTGCAAGATTGAAAATCATTTTATTAGAATAAATAAATATAAAATATATAATCTAGTTAATTATAAGCTTAATATTATAAAATTTTTATAAAATATATAACTATTGATTAGAAAATAGTAAAAGAAAAATAACAATAATTAGAATTATCAGTTTTCGTTCTTTATTTTCTTTACTTCCTAAAAATCATTAATCTACTATTTTCTATCTTGTTTTTAGATAATTTTTGTAACGTCAACTTTGATTAGTGTCGTAGATGTGAATAATTCTAGACTCTTGTTATTCTTATTTTCAAGATAAGTTCATTAGTCTCTATTTAATATCTAGGACTTACTTTTTAAAAAATTTCTATACTAATGCTTTAGATAGATTTAGAGGCATGAAAATGATTTAGGACATTTTTTGTTTTCATTTGAGCCTTCATGCCAACCAAAAAAAATTATATCCCTAGTTTGCCGCTTTTGAGCCTTTTTCCTATTTCAATTGCTAGCTCGATTTATAAATTTTCTTTCATCATAGCTAAAAATTTTTCCAGCCTATTCTATCACATTAAGGTTTTAAGTTTAATTTAAAATGTTGTTTGTGATAGTTTTACTGAGTGATATTTGGAGAACTTCATGAAAAAAAATTTATGCTCAAAAGAAAAGTTATGTTTGGCCAATTTCAAACAAAAAAAGAGAAAAAAGAAAAAAATTCATATTTATATATCATTATGGACTGTGTTTAAGGAAAATAAAAAGAAAGGACATTTTAATTATTTTTATTATTATGGTATTGTCAAATGCATGGTTTCACTTTCATTTTTATGTTAAAATTTTAAATGAAACTAATGTTTTGGTTTCGTATGATTTTTGCCTCCTTATATATCTTTGAATTCCACTGCTTATCATTTACCTAAGCCAAACATTATGGTCCTAATAAGTGTTTATGATTCATGCTTTTAGGTTTATTTATTAGCCAAGTAAAGAAAAAAAGTAGGTTAGTTAAGTTTTGGATATAAATTTTGATTTTTGTTCTTTAATTGATATGAGTAAAAAATGTCTCTTAGGATCTAGTAACAACTCAATGCTCTATTTCATTTGTTGTCTCGCTTAGATCTATTTAAAGAATTTTGTTAAAATTTTGGATGAATTATTTTTGTTAGTAAAGTATGTAAATTGAAAACCATGTTTAAGTAATTGCTTTAGGTTTATATTTCACCTTCTCCCTACTAAGAATTTTGCATGGTACTTGTGTTAGAATAATTAAAACTTTTTGATTAATCTCTTTTTTGTTAGCTAGTTTTTATATCTTTGCTTGGGGACAAGCAAAGCTTAAGCTTGGGGGAATTTGATAATACGTTTTATAGTTTGAATTATTAAGGTTTTTTTTAGTTTTCTATGTATAATTCATGTTTTATAAGCCTTTGATCTAACCTCCTTTAGTGCATTTTGTTCCCACAAATGTTTTTACTTTTTTCTCAAGTTTTTATAGATTTTCTGCCAAAGTCATGTGACACGCCTCCCTGGGCGTGTACCCTGGGCGTGTAGATCGATCTTGAGGAAGAATGTTATCAGAGACATTTTAGAGATTTTCACCCTACACGGCCCCCCTGGACACGCCCCCTTGGACACGCCATCCTTGGGTATGTACCCTGGGCATGTTCCTCTTGGAGCCAAGGATAATCGAACATAAAAGAAAGTTCATTGTTGCACATCAACCCATACGTTACCCCCCCCCCCCCCCCCCCCGCGCGTATACCTTGGGCGTGTAGTACCTTTTTCCAAAGACTAAAAGATTTTCGACCAAGATTCCTTATGTGACGTGCCTTACACGCCCCCCTACACGGGCGTGTCCCAGGGTGTGTCCACCAACGTACAATGTAATCATCATTAACACCAGCAGCTGTGTCCAGAAGTCAATTTCCTACCTGACACGCCCCTGGAACACGCCCTTTTTGGGCATATCAAGGGGGCGTGACCGAACCAGGAAACTTCTATAAATTTATTAGTCCCCCTTGTGTTTTGGAGTTATTTTGGGTAATAGGGAGGTGCTGCCAATTTCATTTCTTAGTGCTTCATTATTCCTCTCTCTCCTTATTTCATGCTTTTTAATTCCAACTTTTAGTGTTTCCTTGTGATAGTTTTAATTTCTTTTGGTTGTTTAAATGTTAGTGATAACTTAGTTTTTAACTTTCATGCAATTATAATATCATTGTCTCCAAGTTTGTAATCTCTCTTTTAGATTAATAAAATGTGTTCTTTCTCTTCTCTTTCACCTTGTTTTCATGAACTTCCACTACCCCTCTCTCTTCCTCCACTTCACCATGATTAACTAAATCCTCTTAGCACTCGATCTTGATGATCCGAGGTTGAGTGGATTAAGTTATGATGCTTTAGTTTAGTTTCTCTTTTTAAGGTTTAGGCTTTCGATTTACTCTTGAATAATTATGTCTGTAATTATATCATCGATATATAATTTCCATCTAGGTTTTCACTCTTAGCAAGCCGAGAGGCTCATAGTTTGAAGTGAAGACTCAAGAGTAAAGAGATTTGCACGCACCCCTCGAGAGAGACAGACGTTAAATCTCCCTGATTTGAGTGAAATCCAATAGCGGGGTTCACCACTTAACGTGAGCTTTAGGCCTCCGAATAGGGATGATTGTTCGGTCGGACCTTCTTAAACTAAGTTAGGAATGACTTTGAGAGAAGCGTGTTCAAGCTTTGGGAACCTCCACGGTCAAGGACCTTTACCTTATTAAGATTAGGTTTGTTATCGTATCTTTGATTAACTTATGCGTAGGTGATTCACGGTCAAGTGCTACTTCCTTTTCATCGTTTCAACCTCTCTTTTTACCGCTAGTAGTTTTCTTTATCAGTGTAAGTAATCTTCTTCTCATTATTGCAGGTAGTTTCTTTTCTTTCTAAATTAGTTAACCAAGCCTAAAATATTTTTTTATAAGATAATAGTTTTTCATGTGAGTAGAATTAATCAACTGTTCCCGGATTTTAATACGACACTTGTGTCCCCTCGCTAAAATTTGATAGGTATACCTGCCTTCATTGGATTGCTAGTTCTGTTTTATTTTCATAACGATCAGTAGAAAATAAGTATTTGGCGCCGTTGCCGGGGAATAACTTTTGTTGATATTTTGAAAACACAAACCTATTACATTTATCATTTCTTTTCTTGTCGGGGAAGAACTTTTGTTTAGCTTGAGGTAGGATCTCTGTGTAGATCTAAGGTAGGAGATTAATTATCTCTGAGCATAGGGTTGTTCAGCCAGAGGTAGGAGTTGCTATACTCTGAGTTGTAGGAGTGAGTTTTACTCGGAGGTGTAGGATTCTATGGGATCTGAGGTGTAAGCTCATGGAGCCGAGATAAAGGAGAAGATAGCTGAATCTAGCTTACTACTAGATTGATGAAGGGGAACAATGATTAACTCTGGTGTCTTGTTTTGTCTCTTAAAAGCTAATTATAAAATCTAACAAATAACTTAACTAAAGTCAAAAGTATTCAAAAAGACGTGAAAACCTATTCACCCCCCCCCCCCTTTAGGTGTGTAGCAACTCTTGAACAAAGAATTTCAGTTATAGCAGGCGGTGTTGTTATACTTCCTAACTACCAATAATACAATCAAACATAATATGAGGCGCTCCTAGAAGGATTGAGGTTTGTTAAAGAATTGTGAATAAAAGATATTCAGGTGAAAATAGATTCTTTGGTAATGGCCTCTCAAATACTTGGGAACTTTGGGAATAGAGATTGTCTTCTCCAAAAGTATCCTACTCTGATGAAGATCGAGATTGGAAAGTTTAGAAGTTTTACCATCAACCATATCCCTAGAAAAGCGAATTCAGATGCAAATGAGATGGCAAAGTTTCTTATTCTATTAAGAGTGAAAGATGAGGGTTGCTACTAACTTATAGGGGGTGAATAGCTGATTTGCTAAGTTTTGAAATTTCTTGAGTTATTTTACTAGGAACACAATGAGAGCACAATGAAATAGAAGATCACAAAATAATCACACAACACATCATAACACACTTGGATTTATTGTAGTTCCCCAAGAATTGGTAGATCCACTTTTTCTCTACACCTATCTAGTAGAGTGTGTGCTTATGTTAAAAGTCCTCAAATTCTCTTCTCAGATCCTCAGATCTTACAAAATTAGGAACAAAGGTTCCCTACCACAAACCTCCACAAATATCCTACACTGCAGGCTCTAAGCCCTACACCTCAGATCTGCTACTAGATCCTGCAACTCAGGCTTTCCTCAAGTCTTCAAAATTAAGGCTTTCCACAAACCCTACGCACTCAAGCTATCAAGACCTACAACTCAGGATAATCACCAGACTTATAAACTCGGGCTCAGTAGGCCCAACAAACTCAAATCTATAACTAAATCCTACACTTAGATTCATTAAAGAATCCTACATTCAGATCATTAATGGATCCTATAGAGAAATGAATTACCAATTTTTTTACTAAACCCTTAAAATCTGGAGTCTTGAAGATAGAAGAATACATATAGTAATCTTCTTCTTCCTTGTGTTGATCAACACTTGAAATTATCTTCACATATTAGATTTCTTGATCAAGAGAACTTCAGTGGTTGATGATGTATTCTCTAAAGGTTGACCACTTATCTATTCTTTCATAGGATTTAGAAGATTTGGTCTTGTAGAATTCCTGTCAATATTGAGAGATTTCAGAATATTATTCAAAAAGCTAGAATATCAAAAGGCTTGAAAAAGAACTTCTTTTGAAATCTCTAAGTCCTCCTTTTATACTTGTCTTGGATGGAAGAGTGAATAAAGATTCAATTTGAATTCTCTAATGGTTAGGAAAATGTTCCTTTGATAAACACTTGATTAGGAAACCCCAAACTGCTATATTAAATCTATATAAGGAATTTTAAAATCAAGGAACTATTCTGGCTAGATCTCTTCAAATTACCTGCAGGCACATTAAGAAATAATCCTGATTTAGAAAAAAAAAATAGTTGTAAAAAATTGATTAAGGAAGGATTTGAAATCTTGGAAATTTTCTCTAATGAATGAGAATAATTCTCTTTGTTGTCAATCCCTGAATAGGAGTAGTAAAATTCGCAAATCAATCTGTTTTGAATTCCCTACACAATTTGTGCCTTATATTTCGTACTTGACCTTTGTGTCACGTGTCAAGCTGTAGTCAATAGGTTTAAATGACCATGATATGATACCATAGACAATGTTAAATGGTTCACATAACATAGGTATGGTCAACTTTAAACAGATAGAGGTTATATAAGGAATCTCCTGACCCTTAGCCAAAATCTGCCCGCAGCAATAATCTGTCATCATGCAGTCAAATATTCACTGAGTCATGCCATCGATTCAAACTTTTACATAGCCGCGAAGTTGATGTAGTCGAACTTTTAATTAGCTGTGAAGTCGATGCATTCGAACTATTACTTTATTTTGAAGTCGATGTAGTCGAACTTTTACTTAGCCTTGAAGTCGAAGCAGCCTAACTAAAAATAGAAATAAAGTCAATGCAGTCAAACTTCTACTTATGCAAGAAGTTGAAGCAGTCAAACTTGTACTAACTTTTTAACCTATGCAACAGATAACTCTATTTTATCCTAATTTTTATATAGTTTTTATTTAATAATTAAGTAATTTATAGTTAAATTTTATTAATTGAGTTTCTAATTAGTTTCTTTTCTAATTTCAGGTTAATCTGGGCTTCATTTAACTATTTGAAGGAAGCAGGACTGATCAGGAAAAGAATTAGAGAAAATTGGAAAAATCACAAGTACACGCCCCCGAGTCACGGGCGTGACTTGGGGGCATGACCTATGCCATGGGTCGTGCCTGCTTCCAGATGTTTTAGGGCTATTCCATTGTGTCTAAAGTACACGCCCCCAGTCACGGGCATTATATGGGGGCGTGTAACATCCCGATTTGTTCTAGAACGCATGCGTTTTTGAGTCAAGAGATTTGACTCAGGCTCGAGGTGTACTCATGGTCAGGCATCGAGTGTTCACGACACCTCTCGATGAGCATCAAGTACGTCGACTGATGGGCAGGCATCAAGTGTTCACGATGCCTCTCAAGAAGCGTCGAGTGCGTCGACTGGATTTGACGAGCGCTGAGTGATACTCGACGCATAAAACACATTGACTTAGAGGATTTTTGGCCAGTGGAATTTTGAAGGATTCAGCGAGAATGACCAGGACAATTCAGTGAAACCTGTATAATTCGTCGGATATCATCGAGGAAATTCGATGAATTCATCGAGTGATACTCGGCGAATACGTATAATAGGACATAGTGTTGTTCAAGATGGATCGGCTTTATTAGAGAAACTCGTTTAAAGGAAGGCAATTCATCTAATTTCATCAGAAAATATCGATGAATTCGTCGAGTTGGACTCATTGAATTCGTCGGATTTTCCTTGAAGTGTTGAGTCGATTCATGGAGACTATATAGAGGCTTCCTATGATTCGTCGAGTTTACACGACAAATTTGATTTAGAGAATTTTGGCCAGACTATGGTTACGGGTTGAACCGGTTTCGAGTCCTTTGTTGAACGACTCCCTTATGACTGATCTTTTCAAGGGGAATTTTTTAATGTAATGATGGGCGGTCCAATGAAAATATGACACATGGCGGAGTTACCTGAACCCTAATATTTCCATATAAAAAGTAATACTCATAAACCCTAGCTATGCTCCTTCTTGCTGAATCAATCCTTTCGGAGCCAATGTGAATGAAGAGGTTCTGGAGGTGGACTTCTTGGAGGAACTCCAAACTCTCTCTCCATCAAGAATGATACCGATGAGGAAAATAAACATGCCGCCAAGAAGAAGAACGAGATCTATGGCCAGAAATGAGGTTAGCTTCCAACCAACTCCCTTTGTGCTTGATCTTTCGATATATTATAGGACAGATGTCCGCTCAATAGTGCTTGAATTTGGTGAATAATGAAGATCTCCTTGGTAGATACCATGCTAGGACCTTTGTCCTAGAGTTTTATGGTCTTCAACCTTTTCTCTCTTCATTATGAGGACAAACGAATTGGTTTCATGAAGAATGGTGGTCTATAGAGGGTGAATAAGGGAGGAGGAAGAGTTGAATGTATCTTTGTATGAATGGCTCGAGGAAGAAGACAAACTGATGCCATTCATTTGAAATTACGATGCGTGTAGAAATCTGATTTCAATATGATGCTGGTTGTGTGGTTGATTTAAGCCATGATTCGGGCACTTCTAAGTCTTGGGCTGAACCCGAAAGTTGTAGCCCTCAGAAAGAACTTTACAATGGATTGTTGCACATTATCTGGTGAGTAATGTGGCTCCCTCAAAGTGCGACGGAACTTTCTGCGTTAAACTAACATAAGGACAAGACAGATTTTCTATCTAAGTAGTTCATGTGTTAGCCTGGTGTTTAAATCTTGGACTTTCTAGGAAGTCGATGCCTTGGATGACATCTTGCATTGGGAGAATTTAGTTGGAAGAAACTGTGATGAGCAAATGCATTATGTATGTGGTTGGATGGACCTTGGATGTGCAAATGGTTTACCTATACAATCAGATGAAAGTGCTTACAATAATACTATGATGGATGATATAAATTGGAAGACTAATTGGTGCGCTGGTATGATATACGCAATCAATAGCAAGTGATGAACTATAAACAATAAAAGAACATGTGGTGTGTAATTGTTCACAATTATTATTTATCTAGAATGTATATGATATGTTGATCGTATCCGGGAACAAGTTGTGTTGAAAGATAAGTGATTTGATGTACGTGCGCATGCTAACTTAGAAAAGGAGCTAGATGAATATTACGCCCGTGTTCATCTTATGAGCTTATTGATCTTATAAATTGAATGTATGATTGGAATAAGTCCACCTCTTAGAGTTGTGTTAATTCCCTATGAGTAGCGTTAAGGGTCGTATAGCAATCAAAGGGAGTTGATATCTTAGGTTATGATGGAACCTTACATGCTTGGAGCACATGAAAGTTGTTATAAGGGACTCAGTGTAGAGACCTTGTGTGTTTTTGAGCACGAGATTGGTATGTTGAGAGGGGACTCAGTTCTAGCACTTAGATGTTTTATGGTCTAGCTATGTGTAATTGCATGCGGTGTGAGTTGACATACGGTGTCATAATCCTAGGTTAAGGATAGTGTGGCAAGTTTACAGGCTTGCCAGTCATCACACTATCGGGAGTTGGCAGATATACCTTTGGCGGTTGGGCTTGGTCCTCGGTGCTAATTTCCGACGCTCCTTCCATATCCGTTAAATACCGGTTGGTCTTGTTCCTCGGTGCTTATTCCTGAAGCTCTTTCCATTAGACTGGACGGTTGGGCTTGGTCCTTTGGTGATACGCTACCAACGTCTCCTTCTGTACCAGTTGTAGGCCAGTTGGGCTTTGTTCTAGGTGCACATCTATCCGAGACCCCTTCCGAGTCGTAGCACATAGAGGCTTTGCTATTGTGTTCTTAACATTGAGTCGTATGGAGGCCTAGGCCCCGTAGTGTGGATACCCGCCTAGTAGTGGAGTCACCCGCTTTACTGTCACTATTTGGCCACGATGGATTATTCCTAAAAGGTTAGCGACCTGCTCAAAAATTGGTAACTAAAGGACTATGTCGATATATGCAAAATAGAGTGCGTGAGTTGCATTGGTGCATCATAAACCATCATTGCATTGCATTGCACCACATAAGATCCGCTTCATATAAATTTGTATGGGAACTTTTATATGATGAGTTACTTTCGTTTAAACTGATCCTTAATTTACAAATCTGTATGGGCATTTTGATAAGTTAAGTTCTATTTCTATTTGTAGATTAAATGCAGATAATTAAATGGTCTTATTCTTACCGTACATCTAGTGTAGAATTGCACTACAATTGTTACATTTATGATATATAGAGATATACCACATGCTTGTACTTACTATTTATATACATATATTATAACTTTCCTTCTTTCTCCCGCCCGGTTCCTAAGAGTCGCTGGGGTGAGAGGATGAGATAGCCACTTACAATTTATGGCTAATGGTTTCTACGACTACATTTTTAGCAGAACACCTAGCGGATAGAGAAGCCATGGCAGCAGGTTATGCATGAGGGAAACTAGGATTGGGGGATAGAGCCATATATGACGATACCCTCGCTATCGTTGATTACTGATGTGAGATTTTGAGAAACTATATGTTATAGCCCTTAGGGCATTTAACTCTGATGTATTTAGGAGATTTGTAGCTATCATTCTCTTTCTTTAGACTTGTACTAGTGTGGATTATGTCTTATGTATATTATTTATGTTGGGTTGGCATTGATGATATTTTTGAGAGCCGGCAAAATAGGCATCTTATTGTACTGGTCAACTAGTGTGTCCACGTTACAGCAAGGCGTCTATTTTGGGCACAAGACTCCATTGTGCTATGTTTTGTGTTCCGGGAAGGTGGTCATACAAATAGTATCATCTTGCAATGATCATGACCTAAAGAATTCATTGAATAATGGTTCCACCCCTGCACGATTGGTCAGTCGGAGATCAAACTGACATAGCGGAAGCAATGGTGTGACCATGGGTAATTGACACTAAGTATTTCCAGTTGTTACCCTACGATTAGCAAACCTGACCTTAGGTTTGTACCTTTAAACGTAGATCCCGGTGCGTATAGATCCAGTAGGATCACTCCTTCCCCTTACGTCCCTACTCAATTTCAGCAGTCGAAACTTAGACAAACCCTCACGGCAATCTTAAACGCATTTTGATCTCAGCAGACCCCAATGCAGTAGCAAACCCTAGGTCTTAACTAGTTGAGTATCTTCCTAGGCTTTTCCTCCCATGCTTACCATGGCACAGAGTCGGCCGTTTGTATTGAGGAGTGGCTAGATGTTGTGTGAGAATTGATGTCTAGAATCAGATGTCTAGCTAGTTTGGTTATTACTTTAGCTGTATCCGTCTTGGAATCACACACAAAAAGGTGGTGGAAGTCCCTAATGGTCTCCACTTTTCATGGATGCGTATACACAGACATCAGGTGGAACGAATTTTATGAAGCCTTCTTAGAACCTTTTGTTCCTTTTACTTCTCGTGAGCTCGAGGAATGATTCTTGCAGTTGAAACAAGGATCAAATTCAGTGGAAGAATATTAACGAGTGTTTCAGCACCTTGCCAAGAAAGCACTTTTGTATATAGCGGACTCGATCCTTGCAGAGATATGAGAAATGACTAAGATGTTAGAGGCGGACCATTTGGGAACACAGGACAGTGGTAAAAGACTTGCTGAGGGAATGATGGAAGTAGGACCCAGCTTACGAAGGAGAGAGAATATTAGAGGCGGAGGAGCAAATCAAAGAGCGGGTGGTCACTTCCGTTAGAACATTAGGATGTAGCGCCCGACCCCATAACCAGTGTTTCCTCCACCTAAGTAGTTTCAATGGTATCAACAACCTAGATGGTCATTCGGACGAGTTTGTTTCCAGTGTAATCAGTCGGACCACATTCGACGTTATGTCCCGTAGCTAGGTGGAGATGTTCCCCCTGTTGATCCTCCGGCAGCTTAGGACGGACGAGGGAAAGTCTGTGGTTGGGGATCAGGGCCACAAGAAAGAAATCCTGGACCTACTAGAGAACATATGCTTGTTATGGATATAACTCAAGAGCGAAATTCTCAGGATGTGATTGCATGTATTTCGTAGTTAATTAATATGTTATAAGCATTCGTCATAAGCTTTCCTCTGTTTGTGCTAGGAATCAAGCATTGAGGTTATTATATATTGACATTTAGGCATGGAGACTATAAATGAGAGTCTCGCATACACCTTGGTTGATATAGGTACGAAGAACACATTCGTCTCGTCAGATATCGTGAAGGACTTGAAAGGGGTCCAACATTACGTCAGAGCCAAAAGAATTGTAAGTGGAAAAGCGATTTCTGTACTAGTTGACTAAGAAGTAGAGCCGACTAATCAGAGTATTCGACTCCCCGATGGCTCTATGATAAACGCATCCGCCAAATACACCCTTGATGTATACATAAGAGGAGAAATTTTTGAAACCCCGGCAATGGTGTTGCTGCTACCCGAGTTTGATCTTGTTTTAGGCATGACCTGGCTTGAGTGGACCCAGACCAGGATCGACTTTACACCAAAGGCGATTACGTTGATTTTTGAGGATTCAGTGATCCTATTATGAGGTATTAAATCCATACCAGATCCACAAATATCCTCTATTCAGGCCATCAAGTCTTATACGGAGATGGACAAAGTTTTCGCTCTAAGCTTTGAGATGAAGAAGGAAGTGGGAAGCATAACAGATGAGCCCGTAGATCGGGTTTTTCCGGATGTTTTTTCAGAGAAGCTGCTAGGATTACCCCCACATAGAGAAGTGGACTTTCAGATCAAACTAATATTGGGTGCCTAACCTGTCTATCGTACCCCATATAGGATGGCCACGAAGGAGCTTGCAAAGTTTCGGCTACAACTTCAAGAGTTAGAAGATTATGGATTTGTTCTCCCCAGTTCATGTCCATGGGGAGCTCCGATGTTGTTTGTAAAGTAGAAGGATGGGTTGCTTCAGTTGTGTATAGATTACAGTGAGTTTAAATGGTTGACCATACGAAACACTAACCCGTTGCCCCAGATCGACGTGCTTTTCGATCAGTTGGTGGTAGCGCACTGGTTTTCTTAGTTGGGCTTACGATCGGGGTACTATTAATTGAGAGTTAAAGAAGAAGATATTCAGAAGATGACCTTTAGTTCTAGGTATTACTTGTATTAGTTCACGGTGATGCCGTTTATACTCACAAACGCCCCCTCCGCATTCATAAACTTGATGAATAAGTAATTTGAGCCATATCTGGATATCTTCGTCAACATCTTCATCAATGATGTGTTGTTCTTTTCAATGAGGGCGAAGAATCATGCGGATCACTTGGTCCTAGCATTGGAGAAGTTAAGAGAGCACTCCTTGTTTGCTAAGTTCAGCAAGTGCGAGTTTTAGCTCCGAGAAGTTGCCTTCTTGGGCCATGTTATTTTTGGTGTTCGATTAGCAGTAGACCCAGCCATGGTGCGTGCTATGAAAGAGTGGTCGCATTTGATGTCGGCGGTCTACGTGCGATGTTTTCTTGGACTTGTGGTGTATTATTACAAGTTTATGGAGGGATTTTTGAAGATTGCCCTTCCTCTCACTGCCCTCACAAAGAAAGGTGTGCCATATGAAGTGAAACCCTAATATGAGGTTGTTCAAAGGGTGAAGGTCGAGTGTAAGAGCCCAAGAGGATTATTGCAGTTATTGCCAATCCCCGATTGGAATTTCAAAGGATATATCAATGGATTTTGTCGTCGGGTTACCTCACTCGCGCTTTGGGAACGATTCAGTTTGGGTGATTGTGGATCGCATGACGAAGGTTACTAGGTTCATTCCAAAGAGTAAGGAGTCGCATGTTGATGTCTTGGTGCATCTCTTTGTGGAGAAGTTTGTGTAATACTATGAGGTGCCCAAGACAATTATCTCTGACTGCGATGATCGTTTCACTTCCAAGGAATGGTGGGCAGTTCAAGCATATATGAGCTCTCGCCTTACCTTTAGTACAACTTTTCATCCTTAGACACCGATGCAATGGTTGGTGTTGGATGAAGAACCACATTATCATTGGTGCAGGATGAAGAACAAAAGGCTTTGGGAGTGGAGTATATTGATGATATGGTTAGATTAATATGAGACCACGTGCTGGAGGCTCAGAGTCAGTTGACAAAGTCTTATAATGCGAAGCACCTAGTGGTGGAATTCCAAGTGGGTGACAAGGTGTTTTTGAAGATCAGGCCAATACATGTGGTGTCATGTGTGCATGGCAGAAAGAAGCTCAGACCGAGATATGTGGGGCCTAATGTTATAATGGAGAGGATTGTCCCATTGGCCTATCGGCTAGAGCTACCACCCGAGCTAGAAAACTTGCAGGACATATTCCTTGTGTCATTGCTTAGGAATGCACTACTTCGGCCGGATCAGTATATCCCCGCGATAAATGGTGTAAGACCCCCTCCTTCTTACTCAGAAGGATACCCGATCTTATGCCCAAAACTGCCTCCTTACGGTGAAACTTTGCACACACGGCTAGTGGACACCGCATGACGCTGATCCTGCCGGCTTGTACGATAATTACTTGTAGGCCAAGTGAGAATAGAAGTACATCGAGCAGTTATAAAAACTAGCAAGTTCATAAGTAACATCAATATCATCACATATATAGATGAAAGTACAACAGTCCATAATGAGTACAAAAATGAGAGAAGGGCTTATGTCCAGTATATGTCAAATAAAATCAAGTCTATCTCTCACACAAACACTAACCGGAAGATGTAACTAAAACACTCGTCATCACCTGGCGCTGAACTACAGTAGTAGTAGTGCACGGAAACTGCTCCTTAGATCCTACCACCTCGTCCTGCTTGTCGTGCTGGTGCTCCAACTCCTTGAGCTCCTTAAAATATACGGTCACAACCGACCATTAGTCATAAAGACTAAGCCATTTTGTCCTCGCCTTATCCCCGCAAATCCTAGGTGCTGAGCGGGAGGATGAAAGCTGATGACAACAAAGCAGTACAAATGGAAGGAGGTGATGGTTGATCTATGCTATCATGGGTATATTTCTAACAGTTATATCATTGTAATAGCAGTTCTATTTTGCACATGTAAAGTAAATAAGTAGTACTAAAAAGACGTGTAGTAAGTAAAGTAAAGAAAGAGAAGAAATATAAACTATCTACTACTACACTACCATTAAAGGTGTACATTAACTTATATAAATGCCCATACAAACTTATAAGTTGAGGTTTCAGGAATATAACTTATCACATAAAAGAGCTCATACTAATTTATATGATAAAGATCTGCGGTACGTATGTACTAAGTATGTATATATGCTATGATGTTTTATACGGGTTATGAATCATACAAGTGCAACTCACAAACTGTAACGACCCGGGTTTAGGCCCAACAGGCCACCCCATGCCGTCGCCCAGCCCACCACGCAACCCAAGGAGAGCCCAAGGTGGCACGAGTGGTACAACTGGAATCTACAAGGCCTGCAGGCTGTACACCCCAACACAAATCTCCGCACCTATTTCTTAGCAGTGGTAGGTTGTTGCCACGGGGTTTCGAACCCGCAACCTTGGTGCACAGATTCGTGTTGGGGTGTATGACCTGCAGGCCATGTAGATTGCGACTATACCACCTGTGGCGCCTTGGGCTGTAAGACCCCAGTTTTTTTTCTTTTTAATCACCAGGGTTTTAAGGCCCAGAACCGCCGTTTTGCGGTGACACCTTCATGCCCTGAATGGTCTTCACCACAAAGCATCGATCCTGCCGGCCAATTCGATCACTCAAAAGCAGCATAGGTAAAGAGTAAGGGTGAAACTCAAATAGTAGTCAACAATAATCACATGAATTTAATAATATCTCCACGAATGGAGAGTCCACAGAAATAGTATAAAAGGTACTGAAAGTAAGGGCTTATGCCCGATACATCATAATCCTCACTACAGGTGACTCAAGCGAAATCAAACTATAAGATCTACTATAAGTAAGGACTCATAGTCCCATCTGGCTGAACTCCTGAGCTAGACTGCCCTATCTCCAAACGGGCCGACCTCCGGGGCTGCTCCTCCATACTGGGCTCCACGATCCCCTAAATGATGTGGTCCAAAAACCGTTAGTCTATAAGACTAAGTCCTATCATCCCCAATCCCTTCCCCTATGGCTCCTAAGTACCGAGCGGAGAGGAAGAAAGGGAAGGACATGAAGGTAGAGAATAAATCAAAAGCAGGTGACAGCGGACCTATGCTAGCAATTCTATAGCAAATATGATTGAAATAGAAAGTAGGAAATATAACCTTAACTTATGTGCCGAAGCAGCTAAGCCAAGGGATCTTCTGCTAGGCTCCCATCGTATAAATAGTCCCATACCACTTATACGTTTGGGTGTCGGTTATCAACAATAATATATATATATATATATATATATATATATATATAAAGAATTTGACCTTAATTTATAAACTTTCCCACACAAGCTTATAGACCAGAGGGTCATTTTGCAAGGCCTATTGTATAAGCATCCCATTCCACTTATACATTAGGTGTCTGGGGTTAAATGTAACGACTATGCTATGACATGCTAGTGGGTATGAATATGAACATGCAAGTGCAACTCACACACCCGACTCTGTGCACATAGACCTTTAGTTCCCCCTTTCGGAGCCGTTATCTCCCAGGATACCTCCGTAGTGGCAGAAGGAAGCGGTGGGTTGGGCCTCGCCCACCTCTAAATAAGTAAAGCACTACTGGTCAAACATATCGTACGCCTCAACGCTTGGTGCACAAAGCGGACTCCAGCATACTCTTGTCGGCTGCCACACCAAACTTCTGTTGGCGAAGTGATAACCATACTTGCCGAGTCAGCGTATTGGTGTTGGTGCATCGACCCTCCAATACCGAAGACCCACCACCTTTTTCTTTCCTGACTATGCACATTCAATATTTATCGTATCAAACCAATCGAGCCAAAGCTCCTCGGACCATTCCGTCACTCTCTTAACCAATGGAGCCGAAGCTGCCCGGACCATTCTGTCCATCTCTTAACCAACCAAGGAGAAGCTCCCAACAATCTTCCTATGCTAATAGTGTTTTGTGAAATGTGAAACCCTAATTACTAAGTTACTCTTATCAGTTTGTTAATACAGTTTACGTTAACCCAGGACAGCCCCCGACATACCCTGTGAAGGGCTCTCAAAGGGCATTAGGAACTATGATGGTAGCTGAAGCCCATCGTTCCCTTTCGTAAGGCACTTATTGTTATTGGTTGATTCCCTTAACCCATTCCCTTCTCATATTACAGTGGGCTAATCCTAGGGTGATTTTGACTCTTCCACTTCTCGGGGAAGACGATCTTTCGTCAAACCCAAACACCTCTAGACTCTAGCAAAACCACTTCTCACTACTCTTTCTATCCCTCTATAGTGAAATCATCAACATCAGTCCACCCAGCTAAAATGACTACTCCAACAACTATCCCAGATCATTTCCTATTATAATTTAACAATTTGCTATATGCAGACCAACCTAGGCTCTATGTCGAACCGGATAGGAGATAATCTAGATAATCATCCAAATGTCCAAAATTATTTACTAGAGATTTATCATGACACAAATAGACTAAATCCAGAAAATTGTTATATTCCTAATTTTTCTGGCATTTAATTAATTTCCTTAAAACTTCTAAGGGCTACCTAATGAACATGAAGTGCACTTTTTAGGTATGTATAAAACTTCATAAAATCATGATAAATACTAAAGAGCAATTCAACTGTAAATCCAAGAAATATGAATTTTTAGAATGGTTTAAGACCCAAAATCACAATTAAGAACATAAGGTTAATAATACCATTTTCATAATCAAAGGTCAGAAATATTGTTCCAAAAAATAGCAAAAATCAAGCAAGATCATCATTGCGTAAAAACACTCTAGAAGGATTCTTCCAATTTTCCATTGAACAGTAACTCCTAATTTAATTTTATATTGTTAATTCCATACTCTTGGGTTATTGAAGCAAGTACTGTAAAAAGTTACCTAAAAATTATGAGAAAATTCCAGAACCTACATATTTATTTCAAACACTCATTGACCAGATTTCATAATTTTTAAAATAATATTAAGCTCCACATCTATTTATGATCAAAATTCCATAATTCATAATTTATGAATCAAGTACCTAAAATAATCATCTAAAATTTTCAATAAAAATACAGAGGAGGCTACCATGATGTAAAACATCCAAATGCTAAATTTCACAACTTTTCAATGGACATAATTTTCATAACAAGCAACATAAAATTTAGGGGCATTGCTAGGGTTATAAAGGAAGTACTGATTTTATTAGTCTAAAAATTTCACCAAAATTATTTAGGACAACTTCCTATCACATAATTACCCTGCCCAAGTTTCAAGTTATTGTGAGGTTTTTTGATTGCCTAAACCCAATTATTGGTCTTTGTGCCCTAATCTAGGGTTAGGGATTTGAGGGGGTTAAAGACTTTCAAATTCAATGAAACTTCAACCAGAGGACCATATACACCCTATGGTCCTCTCCACCAATTTTCAGGTCATTCCAAGGTCATTTGATCTAATGACCATCAAACCCTAAAAAATCCCAAAAAGGGCTTACCCTAGAGTTCTAGGGCTACCCTTCCCCAAACCACCCCAAATTCCATTTAAGGGTTTGTCATACCATAAAAAGTTAGTGACCGAAATTTAATCCTCTATTGAGGTGATTTGTCAACTCAAAACCCCAAGGGGGTGTTTTGACCTAAATAACCCTATAAGGGTCAACCTAGGGTTGGATAAAAAACTAATCAAAACATCTCCAAATGAGATGAAATTTTTACCAAAGCCTTTAAATGCCCTCTAAGACTACCCACTCAAATTTGTGGGGATTTTGAGGTGTTTATGACACCTAATTAATTTATACATGATTTATTAAATTTTTCTAAAAACTATGAAAAAATATTCTCCAAAAATTCCCATTTTTAGAAAAGGCCCTATGTATAACTATGGCGGACCACCTGACCACATTTCAGCTTATTTGGACAAGGGATGAAAGGTGGGCATCCATTTGAATCTCAGGATAGCCCTAGGTACAGGTCCCACCAAAATGGGTGCTCTGGCCCAACCAAAGGTCCAAATTGGTCCAAAACAATTTTGGATTAAAGTAGACCCTTAGGGCTACACATTATATTTTGGTGACTTTTCCACTACAGGAGCTTAAATATTTTTAAAAATTAAAACCAAATGTTGCATATAGTGTGATAGAGTTATATGAAATCAAAATAATTAAAATCTTGAATTATTCTACACGAATCCTAAAGCATCTAGACCGACGGCATCGGGTTATCTCCTTCCTCCAGCTGACGGCCCAGATCGTCCCCTCCTGGAGCGGCTTGCGGGCCGATTTCCCGGCCACTCGGACACTTCCCCGGCCGGCCACAGCCACCACCACCTTCGTGGAGGTGGTGGCTACCCCCAGCCGGTGGCACGGCCGCCGGAGACAACTGTTCTGGCGAACCCGGTAAGTAAATTTTCTCCCGATCTTCATGGATTTGAAATCATTGATCGAGCTCAATTGAGCCCGATCCTTGCCCTAATCAATTCCTAAGATCTACCCATGAGGAGAGGAGTGGAGGAGGACCTTTCCGGCGGCCTGAAGGCGAGAGGAGCGGCGGGACACCATGGTTGACGGCGGCGGTGCTCGGCTTCTGCAACAACACAGTGGGGCAGCTTTCTCCTTCAAGGTAATAGTTTGAAAACGGTCCCCTCATCCCACTGATGATGTTTAAATGGTCAATTGGGGAGGGGGTGGTTGGTTCTTCAATGCCCATCAAAGCCTTTAAAGCATGGCTCGGGTTGAGAGGAGGGGGGCTGAAACTTCCCCTTGGTGGCCGGGAAACAGCTAGAATTAACTCCTCTCCCCTAGAGGAGTTGATTGCAGCCATAATGGGTGGTTGTTTGCCTCATTTGGCCGGTCCCCACACCATTCCTCTTCCCCCAATTTTCTCTCTCCACCATTACCATGGAATGAAGCTCCCTTTCTCTCTCCTAGTCACCAAGTTGACTGGTCAAACCCCATAGGATATATGCAGCAATTCTACACATAATAATTATGAGAAATGATGGTAGCCTAAGGGAAACAATGGCTTAAGCTTGTGTTAGCCCATTTGGGCAAAGTTGACCCAAACATAGACTAGGGTTGACCCTAGCTAATTTTACATTTTAAGTTGACCCCAATGGGTCCTAGGTTATCCTTTGGTCTCCCCTAGAGTCCAAGTAGGGTTGGGTAGGGTTGATTGGGCACCTTAGAGGTCACATGACCCTTAGCAAGGGCACTTGACCAAATTGGGACTAGAGTTGACTTGAGTCAACCTTGCCACTTGAGTTAACCCCAATGGGCCCATATGGCTCTAGTGGGCCCTCAAATGGACTAGGGGTGTTGTGGTGGGGTCATAAAGCCATGGTGAGTCCTAATAGTCCTCCTACACTATTGTTTAGCATTTTACTATCTACAGACTAAGGTGGCCTTCAGATTCCTATCTTAGCTCACTTGATCTTATTGGGCTTCCTAAGGTTTTGTCATGACCTAGTCACGACCAAGACCACTCTTAGGGGTCTCGATAGAAATGTTATGTTACAAATCCCAATAAAAAAACAAAGATTTCATCCCCGAAATCAAGGTTAAGCCTACGGGAATTCCTATCGAAGGAGAAGAACCTTGTAACATCCCATAAGAAATGAAAGGTTACATCACGACGCCATTTTTTGTTAGGTGAGATTTAAAGAGAAACTAAATCTATGTTTAATCCGCCCAATTTGCAAGGCCAAGACCCCATTAAACAAAAGATTAGCCTCTACTCCTCCTAGAACAGTCCTATTAGTTTAAAATAGGAAAGTAAATTGCACTTCTTAAGAAGTCGTGAGACATACCTGACTGAACAGCTCTGGGTACTTTTATTGCATAAGGTCCTGCGGTTCCTAGGTATGCTCCTCCTGGACGTGGTTCCTCCATAGAACTTTGTCCAACAAAATCATCTTGCGACGCAAGATCCGTACTCCTCCGTCATCGATCCGAACTGGCTCCAAGTGAAATGACCGGTCTGAAGCTACCGGCCCTTCGGTGGTAAAAATTTATTGCTCCGGGCGTGGTAGAGCACTTCCAAGCAAAGAAATATGAAACACGTCGTGTTAACCTGCCAGCTCCGGTGGCAAATCCTGGATGTAGGCTTGGGGCCCGATCCGCTCCAGGATTTGGTAAGGGCCCATATACCTAGGGATGGGCTTCTTCTTTCAACCACGCACACGTAAAACTCTGTACATGGGCCGGATCTTCAAGAAAACCCGGTCTCCCACCTGAAACTCTACCTGACGGTGTCGGGCATCGTAATACTAAGAATGTCAGCTCTGTGCTTCCAGCATTCTGTCCTGTATCAGCCTCACCTGAGCCTCGGTGTCTTCGGCAAAATCTGATCCCAACACCTTCGGATCCTCGTCATAGATCCATGATAGTGGAATCCTGTACATTTGTATGAGGGTGGAGAGCTGTGTTAAATGTCGGCTTAGAGTCTAGATAAGCCTGGAGTGATATTTTCTCCTTGGACGTACAATATCAATCCTGATTTGACATGATCACCTTAAACATACCATGATAACGGACATCTACTCCCAAACTTTAAGAAATAACCATGGGAGTTTCCTTTCGGGTCGGGGTTACCCTAGCTTTCTCGGCCAGTCTATCCTCGATGTTCCCTTTATAATTATGCCCGGAGTGGGGATGAGGAATCATGTGTATGAAAATCCCTAATTATACCCTCGAACATCTACTCCAACTTTGGCAGTGGCTGTAATAGTTCCATAAAAACTCTTCCATATATCCTACATCAACTGACGGATATTACCGTGCATCACCAAACCCATGACACCTTTCTTCACACTGGGGGTATATGTTCTGGGATACACCATACTTCCGATGATACAGCATAGCGATTAAAATTTTTCCATCTCAGATATCCTGAATCTTGTTATCAGTTATCTAATTTCACATGATAATAGTTAATCCTTGAAATTACTGCGTCTTATTACCATATCATTGTCTTGGTAATGCTACAGGTTAACATTCCAAACATGTTTTTACAAAATCTTATCTTCGCCCGAATAACGTCGAATTATATCGACTTAAACCTCACTATGTTTGATATGCCGCATTCTCTAAATTAGGTCTAAGGAAAACCAAGTCAATAATGATTTGCCCAATAAACAAAGGACAAGTCCCCAATAAACAAAAGATAAGCCCCCAATAAACAAAAGATAAGCCCCTAACTACCTTGGGCTAAGTTTCTTTGATATTACCATGCAATATCAGTCCTAGCTGGGTGCACAATCCCTAGGGCATCAATCTTCGACTTGGGGTTCCACCCTGAAACTCGTCAATATACTCCATACTTTAAACTCTATGAGTCACATTTACGACGACCTTATCGGGGTCAAAATGTTCCCAATACCAAATGGGTTTCTTCCGAACTTGAATTCCTATCCAACCCTCAGTGTTTGTCTCGGTAGTTGCCTCCATGTAATTTTGTTACTGGTACGAGGGTCGAGATAAAATGACTTCTGCCATTCTGCTAATAGATCATTGGCCTAAATTCTCCTTAAGGCCGACCTACTAGTTTGAGTAATCCTTGATTGGGATAGTAGGGACACCTGAGTTTACGTCTTAGGTAGTCATTCTCGTGTTAAACTCCTCCTTTATTCTCTTTGCGTATTTCCTTACCTTAACCAAGTTCATACCCAAGGTCTATTTTGAACTAGGGCATACTATAAGTCGTCATGGTCAGTCGTAAGTCCTAGTGGGTTGAGTCTTACTCGTTGGTTAGAGAATTATAAGATGAGATCTTCGTAGTCGAAGGTGCTCCCTGCTGGGGGCAGGGTTTGTCGCAGGCTACAAAGAAGAATTCCAATTAACGATGAAGTGGCTTTTTACATGTGATTTCCCTTATGGGCACACCACTGCTTCCGCTGCTAGTTTGTCCTGAAACTAAGCTCGCGTGGGAGTGACCCAGGGTTAGTGGACTTCTAATTTTCTGATCTAGGTTTCCTCTGATACCACTTGTAAGACCCCTTTTTTTCTTTTTAATCACCGGGGTCTTTGGACAAAAACTGTCATTTTGCGGTGACACCTTCACGCCATGAAGGGTCGTCACCACAAATTGCCGATCCTGCCGGCCAATTCGATCACGGAAAAGCAGCAAAGGTAAAGAGTAAGGGTGAAACTCAAATACTAGTCAACAATAATCACATAAAAGTAATAATATCTCCACGAAGGGAGAGTCCACTGAAATAGTATAAAAGGTACTTAAAGTAAGGGCTTGTGCCTGATACATCATAATCCTCACAAGAGGTCACTCAAGTATAAGCAAACTAAAACATCCACTATAAGTCGGGACACACAGTCCCAGCTGGCTGAACTATAGAGCTAGACTGCCCTATCTCCAAACGGGCCGGCTTCCGAGGCTGCTCCTCCATGCTGGGCTCCACGATCCCCTAAATGATGTGGTCCGAAAACCGTTAGTCTATAAGACTAAGTCCTATCATCCCCCACCCCTTACCCCTTGGCTCCTAAGTACCGAGCGGAGAGGAAGAAAGGGAAGGACATGAATGTGGAGAATAAATCAAAAGCAGGTGACAGCGGACCTATGCTAGCAATTCTATAGCAAATATGACTGAAATAGAAAGTAGGAAATATTACCTTAACTTATGTGCGGAAGCACCAAAGCCAAGGGATCTTTTGCAAGACTCCCATCGTATAAAGTGTCCATACCACTTTTACGTTGGGGTGTCGGTTATCAACAACAATATATATATATAAAGAATTTGACCTTAATTTAAAAACTTGCCCACACAAGCTTATAGACCAAGGTGTGGTTTTGCAAGGCCTCTTGTATAAGCGTCCCATTCCACTTATACATTAGGTGTCAAGGGTTAAATATAATGGCCATTCTATGACATGCTAGTGAGTATGGATATGAATATGAAAGTGCAACTCACACACCTGACTCTGTGCACACAGACCTTTAGTTCCCCCTTTCGGAGTCGTTACCTCCCAGGATACCTCCATAGTGGCAGACGGAAGCGGTGGGTTGGGCCTCACCCACCTCTAAACCAGTAAAGAACTACCGGTCAGACCTATCGTACGCCTCAACACCTTGTGCACGAAGCAGACTCCTGCGAACTCTTTCCGGATGACGCAACAAACTTCTGTTGGCGAAGTGCTTACTATACTTGCCGAGCCAGCGTATTGGTGTCCTTACATCGACCCTCCAATACCGAAGACCCACCACCTTTTTCTTTCCTGACTATGCACATACAATATTTATCGTATCAAACCAATCGAGCTGAAGCTCCCCGGACCATTCCGTCCATCTCTTATCCATTCGAGCTAAAGCTCCCCGGACCATTCTGTCCGTCTCTTAACCAACCGAGCCGAATCTCCTAACAATCTTCCTGTGCTAATAGTGTTTTGTGAAATGTGAAACCCTAATTACTATGTTGCTCTTATGAGTTTGTTAATACAATTAACGTTAACCCAGGACTGCCCCCAGCATACTTCGTGAAGGGCTCTCAAAGTGCACTAGGAACTATGATGGTAGCTGAAGTCCATCGTTCCCTTTCGCAAGGCACTTATTGTTATTGGTTGATTCTCTTAACCCATTCCCTTCTAATATTACAGTGGGCTAATCCTACGGTGATTTTGACTCTTCCTCTCCTCGGGGAAGACGATCTTTCGTCGAACCTGAACACCTCTAGACTCTAGCCAAACCACTTCTCACTACTCTTCCTATCCCTCTATAGTGAAATCATACACATCAGTCCACCCAGCTAAAATGACTAACTCCAACAACTATCCCAGATCATGTCCTTTTGCAATCTAATAATTTGCTATATGCAGACCAACCTAGGCTATATGTCGAACCGGATAAGAGATAATCTAGATAATCATCCAAATGCCCTAAATTATTTACTGGAGACTTATCATGACACAAATAGACTAAATAAAGAAAATTGTAATCTTCCTAATTTATCTGGCATTTTATTAATTTCATTAAATCTTTTAAGGGCTACTAATTGAACATGAAGTGCACTTTTCAGGTATGTATAAAACTTTATAAAATCATGATAAATACTAAAGAGCAATTCAACTGTAAACCCAAGATATATGAATTTTTAGAATGGTTTAGGCCCCAAAATCACAATTTAGAACATAAGGTTAATAATACCATTTTAAGAATCCAAGGTCATAAATATTGTTCCAAAAATTATAGCAAAAATCCAGTAAGATTATCATTGCCTAAAAACACTCTAGAAGGATTCTCCTAATTTTCCAGTGAACAATAACTCCTAATTTAATTTTACATTGGTAATTCCATACTCTTGGGTTATTGAAGCAAGTACTGTAAATAGTTACCTAAAAATTATGAGAAAATTACAGTACCTACATATTGATTTAAAACACTCACTGACCAGATTTCATAATTTTTATAATAATATTAAGCTCCACATCTATTTATGATCAAAATTCCATAATTCATAATTTATGAATCAAGTACCTAAAATAATCATCTAAAATTTTCAATAAAACTACAGAGGGGGCTACCATGATGTAAAACTTCCAAATGCTAAATTTCATAACTTTTCAATGGACATAATTTTCATAACAAGCAACATAAAATTTAGGGGCATTGCGAGGGTTATAAAGGAAGTACTGATTTATTAGTCTAAAAATTTCACAAAAATTATTTTAGGACAACTTCCTATCACTTAATTACCATGCCTAAGTTTCAAGTTATTGTGAGGTTTTTTGATTGCCTAAACCCAATTATTAGGCTTTGTGACCTAATCTTTGGTTAGGGATTTGATGGGGTTAAAGACTTTCAAATTCAATGAAACTTCAATCAGAGGACCATATACACCCTATGGTCCTCTCCACCAATTTTCAGGTCATTCCAAGGTCATTTGAGCCAATGACCATTAAACCCTAAAAAATCCCAAAAGGGCCTACCCTAGAGTTCTAGGGCTACCCTGCCCCAAACAACCCCAAATTCCTTTGGAGGGTGTGTCATACCATAAAAAGTCAGTGACCAAAATTTCAGCCTCTGTTGAGGTGATTTGACCACTCAAAACTCTAAGGGGGTGTTTTGCCCTAATTAACCATATAAGGGTCAACCTAGGGTTGGATAAAAAACGAATCAAAACATCTCGAAATGAGATGAAATTTTTACCAGAGCGTTAACATGCCCTCTAAGACTACCCACCCAAATTTGGGGGGATTTGGATGTGTTTATGACACATAATTAATTTATACATAGTTTATAAAAATTTTCTAAAAACTATAGAAAACTATTCTCATAAAATTTCCATTTGTAGACAGGCCTTGGGTATAGCTAAGGTAGACCCCCGAACCAAATTTCAGCTCATTTGGACAAGGGATGATAGGTGGGCATCCATTTGAATCTAAGGATAGCCCTAGGTATAGGTTCAACCAAAATGGGTGCTCTGGCCCAACCAGAGGTCCAAATGGGTCCAAATAAATTTTGGATTAAAGTAGACCCTTAGGGCTACACATTTCATGTTGGTTACTTTTCCATTAGATGAGCCTAAGTGGTCTTAATAATTAAAACTAAATGCTGCATATAGTGTGACAGAGTTATATGAAATCTAAATTATTAAAATCCGGAATTATTCTGCACGAATCCTAAAGCATCTAAACCGACGGAATCGGGTTGTCTCCTTCCTCCAGCGACGGCCCAGATCGTCCCATCCTGTAGTGGCTTGCGGGCCAATTTTCCGGCCACCAGGCCACTTCCCCGGCCGGCTACCGCCATCACCACCTTCGTGGAGGTGGTTCCTACCCCCAGCCGGCGGCACGGCCGCCGGAGACAACTGTTCCGGCAAACCCTTGAAGTTAATTTTCTCCCGATTTTCATGGATTTGAAATCTTGGATCGGGCTCAATTGAGCTCGATCCTTGCCCTAATAAATTCCTAAGATCTATCCATGAGGAGAGGAGTAGAGGAGGACCTTTCCGGCAGCCTGAAGGCGAGAGAAGCTGTGGGACACCATTGTTGATGGCGGCGACGCTTGGCTTGTGCAACAATATAGTGGGGAGGCTTGCTCCTTCCAGGTAAGAGTTCGAAAATGCTCCTCTCATCACACTGATGATGTTTAAATGGTCAATTGGGGAGGGGACGACTGGTTCATCAATGCCCATCAAAGCCATTAAAGCATTGCTCGGGTTGAGAGGAGGTGATGGCGCGCCCCCTCCACCTCTACTTGGAGACGATGCTGACGATGATGAGGTTGATCCGGTTGCTGAGGCGATTCAACTAAAGGACGTGAGGCGTCACGATGATGCTAGCGGAAGGCTACATTACAACCTCCGCCCGCGGCGCGCAACATTCGCCGCACCGCATTAAAACATTTCCCTTTTCATGCTTTATTATTTCTATTTTAGGAATATAAAATTATCCAAGTTAGAAGTTATAATTTTATATTCAATATTGCACTTTTTATTTTTGCATTTGGACAATATTTTTATTTGGTGTGCATTTAACCATTTGGATGGATGAGATTACATCTCCATCATGAATGGTTAAAGCTTGTTTGTAACTCCTATATAAGGAGGCCTTTGTTATGAGATAATTAGAAAAGATTGAACCCTAAAAAAAAACACTCTTGTTGAGATTTCGGCCAAGGAGGTCTCCCTCATTGCCGCCGCCCCCTTCTAGTGGTATGAAGCCGTCGGCCCCCCTTTGCTCCCTCTATCCGGTTCGGTGCGACTCCGGCGGATCCGTGGAAGAAGGTTCCAAGCCCTTCGGTGTGACGCCGGTGGATCCGTGGAGAGAGTGATTCTCCCACAGTTATTTTGTGTGAACGTTCTCCGGTTGGGTAAAATATCTCATCCCTCCTTGTGTGATTTCTTCTAATTAGTTGTGGTGGATCGCGAATTGTTTTATCCGCTTTGTTAAATCAATCGCTGCACTTTTCATTTCGAAATCGCCGTTGCTAGGCTTTTTATTTCCGGATCGGGTGGATCCTATTTGCCGGAGCGGATCTTGGCCTATAGCCTTGGTTTTGCTCCCAAAAAGGTTGGCAATCTTTATGTTAATTTGGGGAACGATCCGACTCAAATTTCGATCGCTATTTTCGAGTCGACCAATCCTCCTTGTTATTTTTATGTGTTGCGTTTGTGACGAGGAAATATTGTGGGCGATAGGTGCTGTGTAGGTGCGGTAGATCTAAGGCGATATTGGGCGAGGAGTGAATTATTTCCGTAGAGTTCTCCGATTCCGGACATCCCTACATCAATTTGGTATCAGAGGTGGTCGTTTCAACTTCCACGTTGCAAACATCCTCTCTGCGTTCGTCGTTGGTTGATCTGAATTTTCTAAGATCTGAAATTTCGGATTGGTCTGCGTTTAGTAAATCCGTCAAAATTTTAAACTTGTCAAAAAAATCTGAAAAAAAACTGTAGCTTCCTGCAGTTATTTCCAGCAACTTTAAAACAAAAATTTTTTTGATTCGGCCGCGTTAAGTCTGCCTGCAAATTAGAACATCGTAATTCTATCTAGTTGGTCTGCAAATAGCGGGCTGAAATCTTCGTTTTTCAGCAAAATTTAAAAAAAAAAAAATTTAACGATCTACGTGTTTCTCACATCACGCTTGTCAAAAAAAAATTATTTTCATTCTAGCTACAGCCCTAGGAAAAATTATCTTTCATAATTTTCTGGGTCTTGCATGCGCACTAGGCTAGGTACGGAATATACGGCGCCGTCTACGTCTAGGATGGCTGAGAACGGGAATGAACTTCATAACGCTGAAGCGATAGCTGGTCTACGTAATGATATGGCGGAGCTTAGGGCCACTTTAGCACAGATTTTACAAAATCAAGTTAGGCCACCACCACCACCCGCTAATGTTGAGTTGCCCCGCCGACGCCAACACTTCTCCGATTCGGATTCGGATGGGGACTCCCCACGAGTGCCCCCTCGAGGCCGTCGCCACGAGCGAGAGTTTGATATTACTAGGGCTATCAAGATTGATGCCCCCGCTTTCGACGGCATGGGAGATCCACAGAACTTCCTTACGTGGGTAGTGGACATGGAATGTTACTACGACTAGCACCATCTCACGGACCCCCAAAAGGTCCAAGTTGCCAGGATGAAATTGACAGGCCGTGCCAAAACTTATTGGCTAAATGAAGAGCGTAGGCTAGGTGCGGGAGACAGAAACCCAATTATTGGGTGGACCGTAATGAAGAATTTGTTGACAGATCAGTACGTTCCCGCGTACCATCGGACACAGATGTTTGACGAGCTTGCCACCCTACGGCAGGGCTCGAATTCAGTAGCGGAGTATATGGGAGAACTGAAGGACTGAATGGTGCGTTGCGATCTGAAGAAAATCCCCGAGGTTACCCTTTCTAGGTTCCGTAAGGGCCTTCAACCTGATATTCAGCGGAAGCTCTTGCGTTATGGCCACACTGATTTGAACACCACATTCAATGCCGCCCTCGACATTGAAAAACACTTAGCCTCTAAGGCTCACTCCCGTTATTCTCATGCGAAAGGAAAATCCTCTACCGGAGCATCTTCCTCCACCTATCAAGATAAGGGGAAGTACCGGTCGGCCGAGTCCAAGTATGTCGTGATCATGGCTAGGAACACCAAGAACCCCACGAGTGAATGCATTCCAATCGGAAAGGTTAGCAAGACGAACGCCACATGCTATTCTTGCGGCATCCAAGACCATTATGCCTTTGAATGCCCAACGAAAACTAAGGCCATAGCCCTGATAGAGTCGACGACCGATCTGGCGGATTATGTCTATGAGGCTGCTGAGGAGAGCGACCCAGAAGGGGTCCCAAGTGACTTAGAGGACGATCACCCCCTTATGGTGATGCATTGTATCTTGACCACTCCTCGACCGTTAGATGATTGGAAGAGGACGAGCATATTTTCTCTGATCTTTAAGAGTGGCGAAAAGCTTTGCAAGCTTATTATAGATAGTGGTAGTTGTGTGAACGTAGTATCTGAGAACGCAATAGCACGTATGTCCTTGACCACGAAACCACACCCGACTCCGTATCAGGTTGCTTGGATCAACAAGATCTCCGTGCCTGTTACTAAGCGATGCCTGGTCCCACTCTCATTCAAGTCTTATGTTGATGAGGTGTGGTGTGATGTCCTTCCGATGGATGCCTGTCATGTGTTGTTGGGCCGTCCTTGGCTATACGACCGTGATGTCACACATTTTGGTAGAGCCAACTCCTATGAATTTAAATTCAATGGTAAAACCATCACTTTGAGGCCCACCATCCCAAAGGAGCCCGTAGTCTTGGCTAAGGATACAACTATCCCTGTAGAGAGAAAAACGTTGAGTCTAGTTGGTAGGAAAGAGTTTGTGAGAGACCCGTTCATTGATGGAATTATGTATGCGCTAGTTCTCATGAGTGCGAAACCCGATTCTAGTATTTTGGATGAGCTGCCTAGTGAGTTACGGGTACTATTGGAAGAGTATAAGGACGTGTACCCGAATGAGCTGCCACCTACGTTACCCCCGCTTAGGAATATCCAGCATGCGATAGACCTCATCCCAGGGTCTTCCTTGCCGAATCAGCCCCATTACCGACTCCATCCCGCGGCTCACAAGGAGTTGCAGACCCAGATAGAGAGCTTGCTTGAGAGGGGTTTTATTAGGACTAGCATGAGTACATGTGCGGTACCAGCCCTCCTTGCCCCCAAGAAGGATGGTACATGGAGGATGTGAGTTGATAGCCGAGCTATCAACAAAATCACCATCAAATATAGGTTCCCTATTCCCCGCCTGGATGATTTGTTGGATGTCTTGTCTGGAGCCACCATATTCTCCAAGTTAGATCTTCGGAGTGGCTATCACCAGATTAGGATACGAGAGGGCGACGAGTGGAAGACCGCGTTTAAGTCGAAGGATGGTCTGTACGAGTGGCTTGTGATGCCTTTTGGGTTATCCAATGCCCCGAGTACCTTCTCCCGGATGATGACCCATGTCTTCCAGCCATTCATGGGGAAGTTTGTCGTCGTCTACTTTGACGATATTCTGATCTATAGCACTTCTACCACCGAGCACATCTCCCACATGAGAGTGATCCTTTCCACCCTGCGGAAAGAGACTTTATTTCTCAATCTTAAGAAATGCACTTTCTATGCCTCGGAGGTAGAGTTCTTAGGCTATATAGTCAGTTCTGAGGGTATCTGAGTTGACCCGGGTAAGGTTCAGGTCATTAAAGACTGGCCCGTACCAACCAACCTACGTGAGGTGCGTAGTTTCCATGGGTTAGCCACATTCTACCGCCGTTTCATATGGGACTTCAGTAGTATTATGGCGCCTATCACGGACTGTATGAAGAAGGGAGAGTTTACATGGACGAAGTCCACCACCTATGCTTTGGAACGAATAAAGAAGCTCATGACTGAGGCACCTGTCTTACGTCTACCCGACTTTTCTAAAGTCTTTGAGCTCACATGTGATGCTTCAGGGGTTGGGGTTGGAGGTGTCTTGAGCCAAGAAGGCCATCCCGTTAGCTACTTTAGCGAGAAGTTGTCGGGCCCCAAGTTGAATTATTCCAATTACGATAGGGAGTTCTATGCTGTAGTCCGATGTCTACACCATTGGAGGCACTATCTCCTCTCCAAGGAGTTCGTGATCCTCTCCGATCATGAGGCCTTGTGTTTCATTAACGGACAGCATAAAATCAGCCCAAGACACGCTAAGTGGGTAGCATTCCTACAAGTTTATACATTTAACCTCAAACATCTTAAAGGAGCTGATAACCGAGTCGCTGACGCCCTTAGTCATCTTACGCTTTTACTCACTTCTATGGAGGTACATGTTATAGGATTTGAGCGGGTTAAGGATGAGTATGCTACGTATCCTGACTTCCAAGACGTCTAGTTATCAACCCAGGATAGTTCCCCCACGACGATATCTGCATACGTCATTAAGGACGGATACCTGTTTAGGAGCGGGAAGCTATGTATTCCACAGTCATCACTACGATTACATATCATTTGGGAATTGCATAGTGGAGGGTTGAGTGGTCACTTTGGTAGAGATAAGACGATTACATTAGTCGAAGAGAAGTTTTATTGGCCAAAACATAAGGCTATGGTAGGAGGAGTAGTGAGTAGCTGCCGAACGTGTCAGGTTTCTAAGGGTGGTAAAACCAATGTAGGATTATATACACACTTGCCTATTCCCTCCATGCCTTGGGTAGATGTTAGTATGGACTTTGTATTAGGCCTTCCCCCTACCCAACGCCGTCATGATTCCGTTTTTGTAGTTGTGGATAGGTTTTCCAAGATGGCTTATTTCATCCCGTGCAGTAGAACAAACGATGCGTCTCATGTCGCTAAACTATATTTTAAAGAAGTCGTTAGTCACCGCGGAGTGCCAAAGACCATAGTTTCGGATAGAGACGTAAAATTCACTAGTTATTTTTGGAAAACGTTATGGATATTAATGGGAACAAAGTTATTGTTTTCCTCCGCCTATCATCCCCAAACGGATGGGCAGACGGAAGTAGTTAATCGGAGTTTAGGGAATTTGTTAAGATGCCTCGTGAGCGATCATTTGGGCACTTGGGATCTTCTCTTACCCCACGCCCAATTAGCCTACAATAATTCCAAAAATAGGTCTACGGGTATGTCTCCGAATGAGATTGTCCACGGTTATAAAGCTCCTGTGCCGCTTGACTTGGTGCCGTTGCCTCCAACGTACAAAGCAAGTCAATTTGCACAATCCTTTGCCCAACACATCCATGATCTACATGCACGTATACGGGCCACTTTGACGTCACAATACGACTCTTATCAGGCGCACGCTAATTTACATAGGAGAGTATCAAACTTTAAAATTGGCGATCTGGTTTTAGTCCGTTTAGTTCCCGTACGCTTGCCAACTGGCACCGTAAAAAAGTTAGCACCAAAGGGCGCCGGCCCTTTTCGGATTATTAAGAAGTTAGGTGACAACGCTTTCGTTTTGGACTTGCCTGCTGATTGGGGTATCTCCCCCATTTTTAACGTTTCGGATTTAACGATATTTGTGTCGCCACCACAAGAGTTGATTTCTTTGTCGTCTTCTTCTCCCACTTTAAATTCTCATGGGTTGGGGAGTGGTAGAACGGATGATCTCTCTCTTACGGTCCCCACAGGTATATCATCGGATGGTACGTTGCCTTCTTTCTTGCCTACTGCTAATATGTTCCCCAGGTTCCCACGGACATTTTCCTCTCCAGAGATGATACTTGATGCTGAGCATGTTACCACTGCTGATGGAGACACCCGCCGCTTCCTCATCCGTTGGCGTGACCGCCCCCTTCGGATTACTCTAGGGTGCTCGAGTTGGAGCTGCAAAGTTTGGATGCCGATCTTCTTCGCCGCTACCTCTTGGACCACGCAATAGAGATGCGTGATTTTGAGCGGGGGAGGATTGATGGCGCGCCCCCTCCACCTCTACTTGGAGACGATGCTGATGATGATGAGGTTGATCCGGTTGCTGAGGCGATTCAACTAAAGAACGTGAGGCGTCACGATGATGCTAGCGGAAGGCTACGTTACAAACTCCGCCCGCGGCGCGCAACATTCGCCGCACCGCATTAAAACATTTCCCTTTTCATGCTTTATTATTTCTATTTTAGGAATATAAAATTATCCAAGTTTGAAGTGATAATTTTATATTCAATATTGCACTTTTTATTTTTGCATTTGGACAATATTTTTATTTGGTGTGCATTTAACCATTTGGATGGATGAGATTACATCTCCATCATGAATGGTTAAAGCTTGTTTGTAACTCCTATATAAGGAGGCCTTTGTTATGAGATAATTAGAAAAGATTGAACCCTAAAAAAACACTCTTGTTGAGATTTCGGCCAAGGAGGTCTCCCTCATTGCCGCCGCCCCCTTCTAGTGGTGTGAAGCCGCCGGCCCCCCTTTGCTCCCTCCATCCGGTTCGGTGCGACTCCGGCGCGGCTTCCTTAGGTGCGACTCCGTGGAAGAAGGTTGCAAGCCCTTCGGTGTGACGCCGGTGGATCCGTGGAGAGAGTGTTTCTCCCACAGTTATCTTGTGTGAACGTTCTCCGGTTGGGTAAAATATCTCATCCCTCCTTGTGTGATTTCTTCTAATTAGTTGTGGTGGATCGCGAATCGTTTTATCCGCTTTGTTAAATCAATCGCTGCACTTTTCATTTCGAAATCGCCGTTGCTAGGCTTTTTATTTCCGGATCGGGTGGATCCTATTTGCCGGAGCGGATCTTGGCCTATAGCCTTGGTTTTGCTCCCAAAAGGTTGGCAATCTTTATGTTAATTTGGGGAACGATCCAGCTCAAATTTCGATCGCTATTTTCGAGTCGACCAATCCTCCTTGTTATTTTTATGCGTTGCGTTTGTGACGAGGAAATATTGTGGGCGATAGGTGTTGTGTAGGTGCGGTAGATCTAAGGCGATATTGGGCGAGGAGTGAATTATTTCCGTAGAGTTCTCCGATTCCGGACATCCCTACATCAGGAGGGGGGCTGAAACTGCCCCTTGGTGGCCAGGAAACGGTTGGAATCAACTCCTCTCCCCTAAAGGAGTTGATTGCAGTAATAATGGGTGGTTGTTGGCCTCCTTTGGCCGGTCCCCACACCATTCCTCTTCCCCCCATTTTCTCTCTCCACCATTACCATGGAATGAAGCTCCCTTTCTCTCTCCTAGTCACCTAGTTGACTGGTCAAACCCCATAGGATATATGCAGCCATTCTACTCATAATAATTATAATAAATAAAGTAAGCCTAAGGGAAACAATGGCTTAAGCTTGGGTTAGCCCATTTGGGATAAGTTGACCCAAACATAGACTCGGGTTGACCCTAACTAATTTGACCTTTTAGGTTGACCCCAATGGGTCTTAGGTCATCCTTTGGTCTTCCCTAGAGTCTAAGTAGGGTTGGGTTGGGTTTATTGGGCACCTTAGAGGTCACATGACCCTCAGCAAGGGAACTTGACCAAATTGGGACTAGAGTTGACTTGAGTCAACCTAGCCACTTGAGTTAACCCCAATGGGCCCATATGGCTCTAGTGGGCCCTCAAATGGACTAGGGGTTTTGTGGTGGGGTCATAAAGCCATGGTGAGTCCTAATAGTCATCCTACACTATTGTTTAGCATTTTACAATCTACAAACCAAGGTGGCCTTCAGATTCCTATCTGAGCTCACTTGATCTTATTGGGCTTCCTAAGGTTTTGTCATGACCTAGTCACGACCAAGACCACTCTTAGGGGTTTAGTTTGAAATGGGATGTTACATGGGCTCTCCTTGGGTTGCATGGTGGGCTGGGCGATGCCGTGGGGGGCCTATTGGGCCTAAACCCGGGACGTTACACACACGCGACTCTTTGATCAAAGACCTTTAGTTCCAAATTTTTGGAGTTAGCTTTACTATCGGGTTCCACAATTGTGGATATGGCAGCAGCGGAGCTGGTATCTCTTTATCCTAAGCCGGTATACACACTATTAAGCCTAGACCCTTCGTACTCCTCCATAAATGTCCTAGGTACACATTCCAGAGTCTTGCATACTAATTTGCTAGCAAATACACCAACCTTTTTGGTCGAGTGTGCATTTTCTGGGTTTGTCCTCCAGACCACAGTGTAAAATATCCCACTGGCCCCTCAAACACTCACACCTCGCTAGAGTCACCACAATGCCGTCGGTGTGATAATAGGCCAGTATCGCATGACCCGCCACTAATATGTTCTATGCACATGCAAATTATTTCTAGCCCGAGCTTCCTGCTCGTAGGACCAACCCATCCCGAAGTATCCACCCAAGCCTCAAGCTCGTAAGACTAAACCTGTCTTGTATCCAAACATCCAAGCCTCCAGCTTATAGGACAAAACCCGTCCTGTATCCTCCAACCCTATATGGGTGAGTTTGTCTCATTATTATCTTAACCTATTAGACTACTCTTGTCTAATTCTTGTTATACATAGCAGTTTAGGGTTAATCATTGGACTACACAGGGAATGCCAGGTGAAGGGCTCTCGAGTGCACTAGGAACTACGATGGGCTAAAGCCTAAAGCTCCCTTTCTCAAGGACACATACTTTTATAAATGTCTACCCATTATTAATACCCCAATCTCGTTGTTGCTCTTGAGTAAACCTAATGACTTAAGGTATTGATTGGGAGAGCGACAATCTTTCGTCGGGCCCTGTTATAGCTGTACTCCTTGTGGCTTGCACTCTATCACTCATTACTATGTAGTGGCATACTCGAGAAACCAAGAAGAGTTTAGACTTCCCAATACATCTCTCAGTCCAACCACCTATCATTTCCCTGTGGGTCCTAGTATTACACATCACTTTTTACTATGTGTAGCCCATGACCTTATTCAAACCCGTATGAGACGACTTCCAATTCACTTGGCCAAAGGCCCCTAATTATGTATCATGGGTTTTTCATGTGTATGAAGTTGATCATATATAATTTGATTGTTTTTCTAAGTATTTAGGACCACAAATTAAATAATTTAATTAGTAGACAAAGGCCACATTGAACATGAACTACTATATCCAATGGGCAATTATGTCTAGATAATTTATCTGGAGTTAATCAAGGTTAAAAATGGTTGTTCACCAAAGATTCTAATTTTTCCACTTGATTTACCATTCATTTATCTATTTATGATTATAATCACAATTATTCCATTTTCCAAATTAATTACCTAAAATATTAAACTAAAAATTCATAGAAAATTACTGATGATTAGCATTGTCATATTAATAGTAAAAATAGATTGTATACTCCTAGCTAGTGATTTGACCTAAAATAATTGCATGTGAACTTTATTACAAAAATTCCAATACTAAGGTTTTCAGCATAATTAATCATCCAAATATTTTTAGATAAATTCATAGGGGTTTATATCAAATAGATAAGAGTCTAAACATTTTTTTATAATTTTCGAAATATTATTACTCCTATATTAAATTTAAATTCCAAAAGTGGTCAAATTATAAATATACTATTTACACAAGATATAATTCTAAAACTAGATCATAACTTTTTCCAGAGATGTGAAGTATCCTGTTTGGGCTTGAAAAAAAACTTTAGAATTTTCTAAGGTTAGTAGCCCTATTTCTCATTTTAATTTCTAAATGAGCCTATTTTCTAATAATTCAAAATAATGGGATTTTGATCCCAAAAATCCCAATCTTTCTATGAGAGGTGTATTTCATCCCTATGAGCCTTTGTCCAAAATCTCATGGACATGCATTTAGCCAAATGGGCTAATTTCTCATTTTCCCATTTTTTATATTGGCACACCATTTGCAAATCTACCTCCACCACGTATATTGTATTTTCCCTAACAAACAAAGGTCCAAGTGGTCTTTAACTTTTACCATGCTCATATGATGACACTAAATCCATGCCTCCAAAATTTGAGGGCATTTGGAAAAGAGAATCTCCCTACATTCCATTTATTTAATAGTTGATATTTCTAAAAAAAACTATAGAAAAATACCTTCCAAAATTTATGATATTTAGGCAGGACCTAAGTATATCATAAACACATGCATGAACGAAATTTCATTGAATGTGGACTTTTAATTTTGCCTAGGAATCCATTTGAAATTCTGCCCTAGTATAGGAGAAGTCCTAGGAGAATGACCCTACAAGGGGCTAAAGAGCTCTAAAGTGCAATTTTAGGGTGTCATATTAAAGGAAATACCTAGATCTATAATTTTTTATGTTGATTACCAGTTTTGGATTTGCCTTTAATAGGCCAAGATTTAGGATTCGTGTGGTAGTATAAAATATGATAGAAAATTTAACATATAGTTATTTTATTTCATAAAAATAATCAAGGGAATCGGGTTATCTTCTTCAATAAGGAAACGACTCATATTTAACCCGCATGTAGCAACTCGATCTCCTAATTCCGGCCATTTGGGCCACTGCCACCGCTGGCGATTATCTCCACCACCTCTGTTGAGGTGGCGGCTAGTGTTTCCCGGCGACATGGGCGCCAGAGGCGGCTCCTCCAGCGAACCCGAGCAAGAAGAAAAGCTCGTATTTCTCCCTCTTTCTCACATGGCATCGGGATCAATCGAGACCGATATCTCACCTAGTGGATCTAGAAAACTAGCACATATGGAGGGGAGGAAAAACAGACCTGGATGCGAGCTTGGCGGCGGGTGCGGTAGTGGTGAGCCATGGTCGATCCTTGCTCCGGCGAGTGAGCTCCAAAGCTCAATTTTTCGGTTAAATCTTAAATCCGGAATTCGTTTCCCACTCCTCTGGCTCAACAATGGTGATGGAGGGCTTGGCAAAAATTGGGGAAATAGTTAGGTTTCGTCTCTTCCCTTTTTATAAAAAGAATTCGGGTTTACGTTGCTTGCCACGTGTCACCCATGTATTGGACCGCCAATCATTTCCTTAAATATGTCTTCTTGAAATGATCAATGTATTAAATAGGTTTGCTGAAGAGATTAGGTTTAAACGTGTAATAATCGTTTTATCCCAAAAACCCGGTTCAGGCCAGATATATATAAATCAGCAAATATAGCTTAGAAAAAAATACTCTTAAGTCTAAAAGCGTCGAGATCAGTCGACACTTCTTCGAATATCATTGAGTTCACTCAATGCTCTTGACGCCTTGTCAAATTGTGTTGAGTTCACTCAACGCACAGACCGCTTTTGAATCCTACCATTTTTTAAGTTACTAGAATGGCGTTGAGTCCACTCAATGCTCTCGACGCTTCGTAAAATGGCATTGAGTTCAGTCAACGCTTTTGATCCAGAACGATTTAAAGATCATGGTGTTGAGTCCACTCAATGCACTCAATGCTTTTTTGACTGGCATCTTCTTCACTCGACGCCTATTGATTTAGAATGATTTAAAGATCATGGCATTAAGTCCACTCAACGCACTCAACGCTTTTTCGAATGGCGTCGTGTTCACTCGAAGCATGTTGATCCAGAATGATTTAATGATCATGGCATTGAGTCAACTCAACGCCTATTGATTAAAGTGTTTCGCGTTGAGTCTACTCAATGCATTCGACATTTCGTCGAGTGTCGTCATGTTCACTCAATGCCATGTTGAATCCAACCTATCTCCTTGGGTCAAACGTAGCATAACCCCATTCACTCACCATATGTTCTACCCTTAACCCAGTTAAGGGGTCTAGAAAAAAATGGGATGTTACAAATCTTAATAAATAAAAAAATAATAATTTAGTCCCCAAAATTCCAGTTTGGGTCTACGTGGTTTCTATGCGCAAGAATTTTAAGAAACTTAAACATAATTAAAGTATACCTGGGGAGAAAATATCTGGGTACCGCTCACGCATCAAATCCAAAGGCTCCAAGGTGTGCTCCTCCCATCCATGGTTGGACCACAGTAACAGACCAAGAGAACCTTCTTCATCTGCATCTCTCGAATCGTTGTATCATCGATCCAGACCGACTCTAAAAAAATTGATCTATAACGTGCTACCCGGCCTGTTGTAGTTGTAATATATAGCTCTGGTCAAAGAAGAGCTCTCCAAAGCGAGGAGGCGTGGAAGATGTTGTGTAGAGTCCCCAACTCTAGAAGCAGCTCTAGCCGGTAAGACAAGGGACAGATTAGCTCTAGGATCAAATATGGTCGCATAAATCGAAGGCTGAGCTTCTTGTGCCTCCGCACCCATGAGACACCATGCACAAGACGTATCTTCAAGAACACCATGTCCCCCACCTGTAACTCCACCTTCTGATGCCTCAGATCGTAGTACTTCGACTGCCTACTTTGTGCCTCCAGCATCGGATCCCTGATTAGCCGTATCTGAGCATCTGTATCCTCAATATAATCCGATTCAAGTGCCCTAGCGTCCTCATCCTGGACCCAAGATATTAGTGTCCGAGACTTACTTCCGTATAGGGACTCATATGGTGACATTGCAATGCTCGTCGGGTGACTGTTATTGTAGGTGAACTCAATCAATGGCAACAATCTCTCTCTAGGATTCCCTATATCTAGAATAAATAAACGCAGCTGATCATCCATAGTTTGGTTGGTCCGCACAGTCTGGTCGTCAGTCTGCAGATGGAAAGTGGTTCTAAAAGCAAGGTGAGAACCTAAGTATGCCTACACAACTCTCCACTCGCTAGAGGTGAATCGACCATCACGGTCCGAGACAATCGTCCTGGGGAGGTCGTGGTACCTGACGAACTGCTCCATAAATAACCTCACCAAAATAACAACTGTGGTGTCCTTCCTGATCGGTATAAATTGAGCCACCTTGGTAAGTCTATCGACAATGACCCAAATAGAATCGTGCCCAGAGTGAGAGTGAGGGAAACCGTGCATGAAGTCCAAAGCTATATACTCGAACTTCCACTCTGGCACTGTAAATGATTGTAGTAGTCCTCTTGGGCTCTTGCACTCTGCCTTTACCCGGTGGAAGGTCTCGCAATGTGTAACATAATATATGATTTCCCTCTTCAACCCCATCCAGTACATGCTCCTCCGCAGGTCTGCTGTCATCTTGGTGATACCAGGGTGCACCGAGTACTGAGAACAGTGTGCCTCCCTAAGTATATCCTCTCAGATACCACCTCCTATGGGTATATAAACACGACCACGAAAATGAACGAGGTCATCACGCAATGAATTATCTTCTGACTCTCCACCTTAAAGGGCTCTGAATACTTGCTCTAAAGCTGCATCCAGCCTCTGTTGTGTCCTGATGCTCTCACGTATGTCACACTTGATGACCAAGGAGTTCAAGTACTCCCGATAGACCTCTGGCTCAGACTCGGAAACCGTGGTAATGTGCATATCCTCCATCATCCGTACTAGCTCCATAGCCATCACCCGGGGCTCCGGTCCAGTACTATCGGCTCTTCTGCTCAAGGCATCTGCCACAGTGTTCGTCTTTTCCGGGTGTTAATGCATCTTATAGCCATTGTCGTACAGGAACTCAAGCCATCTCCATAGGCACAGATTTAAATCCTTCTGCATGTCAATATACTTAAGGTTCTTATTATCTAAGATGATATCATAATGAACCCCATACAAGTAATGCCTCCAAATATTTAACGCAAATACTACTGCCCTTAACTCCAAATCCTGTATGGGGTAGTTCTGCTCGTGCTTCTTCAGTTGTCTCGAAGCATATGAGATGACGTGTCCATGCTGCATCAGGACTATACCCATCACCTTATATGATGCATTGATATAAATGTGAAATCCTTCCTTCCAAAATAGAAGTGTAAGGATGGGAGAGGAGGTGAGCCTGTCCTTCAGCTCCTAAAATGTTGTCTCGCACTTCTTGGTCCAAGTAAAAGTTGTATCCTTCTTCGTCAAGTACGTAAGGGGGAGTGTTATACTTGAGAACACCTCCACGAAATTGTGATAGTATCCCGCTAGCCCCAAGAAACTACAGATGTCTTAAGCTGACTTGGGTTGCGGCCAATCTCTAACTGCCGGCACCTTGGAAGGGTCCACGGCCAACCCAGCTCCACAGATGGTATGCCCCAAAAATGCTACCTCCTGTGGCCAGAACTAGCACTTTGAGAACTTTGCGTACATCTGATGCTCCCTCAGTTTACCAAACACCCGAGACAGATGTTGGGTGTGATGTTCCTTCTTCCGGGAATAGATCAATATATCATCAATGATGACTATGAAAAATATATCCAAGTACGGTTCTAACACACGGTTCATAATACTCATGGATGCAGAAGGTGCATTTTTGAGCCCGAAGGGCATTACCGTGAACTCGTATAGTCTGTATCGAGAAATGAAGGCCATCTTGGGTACATCCTCCTCCTCAAAAAGCAATTGTTAGTATCATGATCTCAAGTCAAGCTTGCAAAAGCAGAAGGCTCCTTGTAGTCAGTCAAATAGCTTGTCAATACTAGGCAGTGGATATGTATTCAACACCATCAACTATTTCATCTCCCGGTAGTCGATGTTGAGCTATAAAGATCCATCCTTCATCTTCACAAACAACACCACTGCTCCCCATAGTGATGAACTTAGAAGGACGAAACCCGACTCCACCAGCTCCTGTAATTGAGTCTGAAACTCTACTAGCTCCTTGGGTGCCATCCGATAAGGTGCCTGAGACACAGGCCTCCCTCCTAGCACCAACTGGATCTGGAAATCCATGTCTCTAGACGGAGGTAATCCGGGCAATTTCTCCGGGAATACATCAGAGAAATCTCATACTACTGGAATATGAGCAACGAAGGTCTCTGCTTCTGTCATCTCGAAGTTGATCACGTACACCTCTTCTCCTTTCTTATAGGCCTTGACAGCCTATACTGATGATAATAATGTATGAGATACAGGTCTAATGCCTTCGATGATGATGTCAGAGTCCCCATACTGTAAGGTAATCCTCTTTGACTAGCAATCGATCCGGCCGTGTTTCCAATGCAACCAAGTCATGCCCAAGATAAGATCAAAGTCTGGTAATCTCAAAATAGTCATCGGTGCTTCAAATGTCTTTCCTCAAATTTCTGCCTCCAGGTTACACATCGCAGATGATAGAAGCTCTGATCCATCTGGTAGACGCACCCTCCTTATCGCACTAGTGAATCAGTCTATGCCTGCTAGACCCTCAAAGAAAGCTTCAGATAAGAACGAGTGTGAAGCACCCGTATCAAATAAGTTATGTGAAGGCTTGCCGTTAATAAATACTATAACTGATATTAGGAGTTTAAGTTAAATTATGTGGTTGTTCTAGCGGTCGTAAGGTAAATGTTGGGTATTGTATCAAAAATATACCTGATTTGAAGAAGCCCCTGAACAAGCTAAGTTGAATTGACGATGTATTTGATGATTTTCTATCAAGTTGTGCTTACAGCTATTCCATGCTAAGTACACACCAATGTCAGGGTGCAGTGGGTCAATATACACGGGTCTGCGCAACGTAATCCCTCGTTGAGCAGATCAGTGTGTTGACTCACGTGTGCTCTATCTATTGGTGTGTACTTATTTTCAAGTACAGGGTCAAGAAAGATCAAGAGCAGAAGAGGAGCAAAGATTGGTCAAATACCAGGTTCATAGAAAGGAAGAGAAAAATCATCTAAGTTAAAATCGGTGAGAATAACTAAGTCATTCCCGCCGACTTCGATGGGAGTAACTTGTTATTCTCGTTGATTCGACGGGAATCAGGCTTCATTCACACCGACCTCTTCCGGATGACTATTTTCATACAGAAATTCTGCTAAGGCTGAATCGACGGGAATCACCAAGTGATTCTCGCCGACTTCGTCGGGAATCATCCTGCCGATTCGACGAGAATCAGGTTGCATTCCCGCCGATTCCCTCAGGCTGTCTAGTTTTATAACTAGAAATCAGCCAAGGAAGAATCGACGAGAATCGTGAGTGATTCCCGCTGACTTCGACGGGAATCATCAACGATTCTCGCCGATTTTCCCTTAGGCAAATTTCGTCTCTCGCTGAACTGAACCAACGTCGTGCCATAGCCCTACGCTGTTTTGGCCGGGGCTAGGGTTTTTCCTTGTGGGCCCCACAAAGGTCATTAGGGTTGGCTCGGGTATATATACATGCTTATTTCGAACATCTATAGTAACTTTTCACCCGAAATCAAAACAGCCGACGCTGTGCCCTAGCCGATCGCGTAACTCCGCCGATCGCTGTTGCCGCTCGCAAGCTAGTCGCCGACGTTGATCTTAGAGCTTCTTTGATCTTCCTACAACAGGATCGAGACTAGCAGTGTGTCTCAGGCATCTCTTTTGAGATCTCTTGTCTCTTAAATCGTTGAACGAAGTAAGTTCTTTATTCCAAATCGATCGAGACGACTGATCCAACTGAGATCGTTCGTAGACCTTGCTTTCTTTGTTAAAAAGATTGGATTCACAGAGCATCGCCACCGCAACCTCTTGCCACCACCGATCTTGTCAAGATCCTCTCCAAGAGAGTACTTTGGTAGTGGACTCTTCGTCTCATTCAAGAAAGCATCAACGAACGAAGAGAGACATCAGATTCTCCACAAGTTTGTTTGTATTTCTTATACATTCAATTTTTGTTTTGTTGTATAGGAATATTTATTCCTAGTTATAAGGGTTGGGTGCAACCCGTGGTGGAGTAGTAGTGACTCCTTTGGTTGGAAGGGTTCCTTCCGTAATGTGAGGATTGGATTTCAATCCGGTTGGTGAAGTGACCGAGTCGTCCCTTGGTGGGAGATAGGTCGAAGTGGGAGAGTGGACATAACCAAATTGGGGAACCACTATAACTGCTTGTGTGCTTTTCTGTGCTATGTTTGTTTATTTGTGCAGGTATTTTAAATTTTGCAAAAGACTGCACGACACCTATTCCCCCCCCCCCCATAGGCTTATTTATTTGACACTAGAGACTTTCAAGTGGTATCAGAGCGAGGTTACTCGTCAATAAGGTTAACACCTAAAGTAAGATCCCGTGTCTAGTGTCAAGAGGAAAGAAGATCTTGGGAATGGACGGACTCAAGTATTCAGGAAAGATCTCAGTGTGCACCAAGCTGAACTTTCCCATCTGGAAGGAAAGGATCAGGTTCTACATGGAAACAGTCGACCCTCGACTCTTCATGGTAGTGGAGGAGGGACCTTATATCCCCACTAAGGCCTCCACCTATAATCCGACCAAGATGGTGCCAAAGAAGCTCTCTGAAATGGACAAGGATAAGATGGTACTAGTCGGTCTTGACAAGAAGGCTCAAAACCTTTCGGTCAGCGTCGTCGATGACTCCATGATGCAGAACTTCAGCAACTGCTGGATAGCTAAGGATATCTGGCACTGCCTGATCATCCTAATGGAAGGGACAGATGAAGTAAGAGATGATCGAAGATCCCTTTTGAACCAAAAGTATGAGGCCTTCAGGCAAGGTCCAAAGGAAGAGATCAGAGTGACTTTCGAGAACTTCCTAAAGATCGTCAATGCCCTGAAGGGCTATGGCAGAGTGTTCACCAATGGTGAATTAAATGACAAATTCCTAAGATCCCCTACTAAGGAATTGGACACCAAGATCTGCGCCATCAGAGAATTTGGAAAGCTTGCAGAAACTGATCTCCAAATTCTATTTGGGAAGCTTATGTCCTATGAGCTTCAGCTGAACACCATAAAAGCTGAAGAAGAAGCCGACAAAGCCGCTTCCAAATAAAAGACTGTAGCCCTGAATGCCAATCACTCAAGGAAAGGAAGGGATGGAGCCTAGTCCCGCTCTTGGAAAAGGGATGAGGAAGAGGACTCTGAGCCATTCTCTTCCGGCTCAGAGCTATCTGAAGAAGAATTCTCTCTCATCACTCGAGAATTCATGAAGTTCCTCAAGATGAGAAATCAAAGAAAGAGAGACGGCTCCTCCTCCAGACATCAGAAGTAGAATTATTCTTCTGACAGGTATAAACCTAAATAGAACAAACATCGCTCTGCTGACATTATTTGCTTTGGATGCAATAAGCCAGGCCACGTCATTGCTGACTGCCAGCAAAGCAAGAAGGACAAGGGGAAGGGAGAGGAGCACAGGTCCTATAGAGATAAAAGGAAGGAGAGGAGCTATTTTTTCTAAAAAGACAAAGACACTAAGTGAGTCTGATTCGTCAGACTCCAATGATGATGAGGAAGCCTACTTCGGGCTAATGGGTCGCTCTGACTCAGAAGGAGACTGCCCCCCATTTACTGGGAAGGTAAAAGATCGTACCCCCTCTCTGACTCTGACTCTGAGTCTCTTGATGATGATCTCGAGGACAGTCTATCTGCCCGTGAAGCTGAGCTCCTCGAAAAGTATGAGCTTCTGCTAAATACCTTTGAGGAATGCCGCAAGAGGTGGAGGGCTCAGAAAAAGGAAGTCAAATTCCTTAAGGCTGAGGGTGTGTTCCTAAGAGAAGAGATCACTAGCTTCATCTCTCTCCGAAAGGAACACCTGGACCTGACTTTTTAGCACTGAGAGTCCCTAAGGCTCCTTGACCAGAAACAGGAAGAAATCAACAAGTTGGAAGAATAACTTGCGGCAAAAAGGAAGATTGTCAAAAGCTTCTCCATGCCCAAGACCGTTCTTCGTCTAGTTGATGAATTCTCTGCTCAGTCTAAGGGGGCTTGCTTAGGGCATGTGCGTGTTCCTAGTAAATCATCAAAGAGAAATAGAAAACAGAGGAAAAAAAAGGCTGCTAAGAAGGCCTCTGCTGTAGAAAAGGAAAAGGCCCCACTCGATCCTGTTTTATTCAGAAAGCCTAGCTTTCCTTGCAATGAGCAGGACTTTGAGTCTGTTGGAACACGCTATTACAAATTTGGGCAAGGATCACTATGTTTTTAGGAAATTAGTTTGACCTAGATGTATAGTTGAAAAGGTAAAGTTAGAATGAGTCTAGGGCTTAGAACTTAGGTTTGAAGCTGCCCCCAGGACCATTCAAGGATCAAGACTTAGAGTTGAGACAAAGACAATTATCGTTGAGCTTAGGTCGACGAAACGTCGAACTCCGGTCGACGATCTCTTAGCTCAACTCTGCTAAGTCGTCGACCTCCGGTCGACGATCTTCGAGCTCAGATCGACGATCTGCCTTCAGCTTATTCTTCAGGTCGGCGAGCTTCGATCGACGATCTTCGAGCTCAGTTCGACATTTTCTGTCTGATGTTCAATCCAATCTCTGAGCTCAGTTCAACGATCGTAGAGCTCAGATCGACGTTTTTCTGAGAGATCGACGACTGTAAGGATTCAAATTCAGTCAGCATTTGGAATGTTTTTCAAATTCTCTCAGCATTTATTTCAAGAGATTTGTTAGCCGTTTTCATTTATTCTTGAGGAAGTTTCAAGGGATTTCTCAAAGAATGTTTATTGGACTTTCCTCCACAAGACAAAATATTTATGGAAGACATTTATGACTGCTAACGGCTATCTTGGACAGAGGATCATCAGAGAATAATATACACAACAACAGATCAAGAGAAAAAAAAAGAACTTACTCATCATACACTGAATACAGACATACACAGATAGTCAGATCAACAGAGAAAAAAATCAGTGATCAATCCTGAAGAGTTTTATTGAAAATTAGCATACTGAAAAGTGTTCATAGCTTCAACATCAAAGACTCCAGACAATTCATATTTCAGCCTCTGCTGAAATCATCTTCTGCTGGAGATTTGAAGCTTCTGAAGGCCTATCACCCTAGCAAAGCTCTCACTCCTGAACCATCTACATCTCAGGGGGATCTTTGACAACACAATCAATCCACTAAGTCTTCTCTCAGTGATTGAGACAGAGAAGACAACTTCACCTCTTCCTTTTTCTTTTCCTGCTGTAAAAGGGTTATCAAAACTCCCTTCAAAAGTTCTGAATCTGGTTCTGAGAGCCTTATCAAAACTCAGTGGTGGCAAGACACCTTATCAAAAAATCTAAATTTGGTTTTTGAGCACCTTATCAAAAGCTCATTGGTGCCAGGACACCTGATCAACTCATCCTGAGTGGATTCCTACCAAGGGTGGTAGAAGAGTGGATGTACCCAGGTTGATTGGGGAACCACTATAGCTTCTTGTGTTTGGTTGCTTGTGTGTATTCTTTGTTGTGTGCTGTGAATCTTTTGTTTTCTTTTTATTATTACTTATGTTTTACTGCTGCACCACAATACACATACTGTATTAACTTAACTCTTCCTCTGCAAAGTTTTATTTTGAATTTTTTTTTAACAAACTCTATTCACCCCCCCCCCCCTGTAGAGTCAGACTGATCTTATCCTCCACTTTCAATTGGTATCAGAGAGAGGTTGGTTGTTCATACAGGCTAACACCTGAACCAAAAGATCCTTGATAAGATCAATCTTGTAAGAGGGTTATTTTCATTATATTTAATTTTATATAATGACATGGCACAGAACAAAGATTTTGCAAGCACCAGGCCTCCAGTGTGCAATCTATCCAAGTTTGCACTTTGGAAAGAAAGGATTAGACTTTATATGAATTCTATTGATGAAGACAAATTTAATTCTGTTTTGACAGTGTGCCCAAGTCCACCAGCAAGCTCAAGTACAAATGCTGTTCCACCGCCTTCAGGAACAGATGCTGAAATAAAGAAGTAGAAGACTGCAGATGCCAAGGCCATGAATATCTTAGCTCAGACAATGTCTGATGAGATATTTTAGAAGGTAGCTGAATACAACTCAGTCAAAGGAATTTGGGACAAACTTTTTGAGATTGTCTCAGGATCTACTGATGAGAGAAAAGATAGAAGATCCCATCTCATATCCCAATATGAGAACTTCAAGAAAGGAGAAGCTGAGTCAGTAGCAGACATGTACAACAGATTAAGTCTGATTGTCAATGAGTTGAAGACATTGGATAAAGAAATCTCATTGACTGAGCATAATGACAAAATCCTAATATGTTTCCCCAGCACTTGGGATTCAAGAATGTGGCCAATCAAAGATGCCAGAAGTCTAAATTAGATTACCACTGAAGCTCTCCTAGGCAAGCTCAAATCTTATGAGCTGCTCATTAAAAATAGAGAAGAAGAACAGAAGGCTGCCTCACCAGCCACAAGGAAAGAGAAGACAATAGCCTTCAAAGCTGTTGAGGACCTGCCTGAAGAAAAGGTCACAGACAATGAGGAGCTACTCAGCTTATTGGCCAAAAGATTCTACAAAATGGCCAGAAAAGACTTCAGAAAGAGATCATACAAGGGACATGATAAGACAAGGTATGATAAATCAAATAACAATAAGGAAGTTATATTTTTTGGTTGCAGGAAACCAGGCCATATTGTGCCTGACTATCCAGAAAACAAAAACAAGGACAAGAAAGATAGAAGTGAAAGAAGAAAGGAGAAAGACTTTAAGAAGAACAGCTCAGACAAACACTCCTCCAGTAAGAACAAACATACAAGGAAGGGATTTGTTGTTGAGACATGGAGTGAAACTGAAGAGGATTCTGAAGCTTCATCCAGCTCCAGTGATGATGAGGATGATGCTGATAAAAAGGAATTTTGCATGATGGTTATCAATGCCTCTCAAACAGATTCAGAAGCAGAAGAGTCTGAGTCAGATTCAGAAATTCAACTAGAAGAAGACCAGGTAATCAATTCTTTTTATTTCAGTTCTAAGGACTTTAAACATGAGTTTAAAGTATTATGCCTAGATCTATTAGAGTCTAAGAAGGAAATCGTTTCCCTCCGAAAATAACTGTCTGAGTATAGCACTTTAAAATCAGAGAACCTCAAACTCTCTGAAGAGTTAGAATGCTATAGAGAGGAGATAGCTTCACTGAAAAGTGAACTATCCAAGGCCAAGCAGTTTGAACAATCCCTTAATGGGAGAAGCATCAAACTGATGGATATCACAAGCATAGTGAACTATAGACTTAATAGTACACTGGGCTTGGGACCTTCATCCAGCTAGCTTATTGTTCTGACAACTCCAATCAAATTAATCTCTGATAAAGGGAAGGAAGTTGTAGGGATAGCTAGGAAGAATACAGATTTGCCAAAGAAAGTTATAGTTCAACAGAATGCGTCGAATAGAGCTCGACGATCATCGAACGTCACTCGACGATCCAAGAAAAAATCGTCGAACTCAACTCGACGACACCTAAACTCTGAAATCCAGGACAGTCGATCTTCGAATAGAGCTCGACGATCTGACCCAAGATCGTCGACCTCAGCTTGACGATCGTCGAATAGAGATCAGGACTTTGAACTATCTTTCAAAGGTACATCTAGATTCAATCCTAGAAGTCCTACATCCCAAGGTTTCAACCCCTATACTGAATGGATAGTACCTACTAGGATATACCATCCTGAAGGTTATAAGAGTCAACCTGGGATGTCTTTCGTTTCTGAATTTAAGGGATATCAACCTAGGCCCAAGGTAAGCTGGGTCAAAAACATATAAGTTGTTTATGTGCAGGAGAAGACCTATCCAACATCAAACCAGTAATGGTATCTGGATAGTGGGTGCTCAAAGCACATGACAGGGAACAAGGACAACTTCACATCCTTTACAGCCAAACTTGGACCCAAAGTAATTTTTGGTGATTCAAACTTTGGAACAACAAAAGGATATGGTGCAGTCCAAATTGGAACAGTCACCTTCAAGAAAGTAGCTTATGTTGAAGGACTCAAGCACAACTTGATAAGTATCAGTCAACTTTGTGATGAAGGATATCAAGTGACTTTCAACAAAGCTATATGCAAGGTCAAGTCAGAAGACAACACAACTGTGTTGACAGGTAACAGAAAAGGTAACATTTACTTAGTAGATTTTCATTCATCTAAAGTAGATATTTGCCTGTTCAATTCCACATCTAGACCTAATATACTATGGCATAAGAGACTAGGACATATTAACCTTAGAACCATTGCTAGGCTATCCAAGGACAACCTTGTTAGAGGACTACCTTCTGGCCCCTACAATAAGGAAGGACTTTGCAAGGCTTGTCAATTAGGCAAGCAAACTAAAAAAAGTTTTAAGTCACTTAACAAGAGTGATTCACCTAGGATTTTATATCTATTACACATGGATCTTTTTGGACCCATTACAGTACAAAGCTTAGGAGGGAAATCCTACACTTTAGTGGTTGTAGATGACTTTTCAAGATTCACATGGGTGTTCTTTCTGAGGAAGAAGTCTGATAACTTTAAGTATTTGACAGAGTTTCTCAAATGTATACAGAGTGAGTTCAATACTCATATTGCCCTGATCAGAAGTGATCATGGGACAGAGTTTGATTCTCTTCTTATACAAGAGTTTTGTCAGAGTGAAGGGATCAGACATACATTCTCAGCTCCTAGAACTCCTCAACAAAATGGGGTAGCAGAAAGGAAAAATAGAACCCTAATTGAATCTGCAACTACATTATTGTCAGATGCTCACCTTCCTCTATCCTTTTGGGTTGAGGCAGTAAACACCTCCAACTATGTACTGAATAGAAGTTTGATACATAAACTGAAGGGCAAGACTCCCTATGAATTACTCAAAGAGAAGAAACCTAAAGTAGATTACTTCAAAAATTTTGGTTGCATTTGTTATATTCACAACAATGACAAGAGATATATAGCAAAATTTCAAGCAAAAGCTGATGAAGGAGTGTTTCTGGGATACTCCATGATCAGTAAAGCTTATAGGATCTATAATAAAACTACTCAAAAAATAGAAGAATCTGTCCATATTTTCTTTGATGAAACTAATATGTCTTTCAAGGAGAAGAATGCTTCTACCATAGAACATTTGCAGGTACATTCTCTAGCTGAAGACTTGGACAGATTGCAAGTTACTCAAAAGGATGAAAGTAGTGAAGATGAAGAAGCTGCTCAACATCTGGAAGAAAATCTTCTTGAAGAGCCAGTTGCTGTTCCACAAAAGGAGACAACCACACAGGTTGGTGAACAATCAACAACCCCTGTTGATTTAGTAACATCAAGAGATCATCCAATCTCCCTAGTGATTGGAAACATCTCAGCTGGTGTGCAAACCATAAATCAGGTCAACCAAAACCTGATGCACACTTGCTTTCTCTCTCAAATTGAACCTTAATCCATTCAAGATGCAGAGCAAGATCCACACTGATCATTGCAATACAAGAGGAGTTTCATCAAATTGAAAGAAACAAAGTTTGGGAACTAGTGCCCAAGCCAAAGGATCATTCCATTGTTGGAACAAAATGGGTGTTCAGAAACAAATTGGATGATCAAGGAATTATTGTAAGGAACAAGGCAAGGCTAGTTGCTCAAGGATATTCTCAAGAAAAGGGGATAGACTATGACCAGACCTTTGCACCAGTTGCAAGGTTAGAGGCCATAAGAATCTTCCTGGCTTATGCTGCTCACAAGGGATTCAAAGTCTACCAAATGGAGGTGAAGAGTGCTTTTCTCAATGGGGATATCAAAGAAAAAGTCTATGTCAGACAACCCCAAGGTTTTGTCTCTCCAACTTACCCTGATTATGTTTTCAAACTACATAAAGCATTATATGGCCTAAAGCAAGCTCCTAGAGCATGGTATGAGACCCTAGCATGCTTTCTTCTGGAAAATGATTTTATTATTGGGAGAGTAGACCAAACTCTTTTTATTAGAACCCATAAGTCTCATACCCTACTAGTACAAATATATGTAGATGACATCATCTTTGGTTCTACTGATTCAAACTTGTGCAAAAATTTTTCCAAGCTGATGCACTCTAAATTTGAAATGAGTAGCATGGGTGAGCTATCCTTCTTCTTAGGATTGCAAGTCAAACAACATGCTGAAGGCATATTTATTTCTCAAACCAAGTATGCAAAAGAGCTGGTTTAGAAATTTTGTATGTCTGATGCATCATGTATGAAAACACCCATGCCTACCAATGCTGTATTGGATGCTGATGAACATGGGAAACCAGTTGATCAGACAACATATAGAGCAATGATTGGCTCTTTATTGTACCTTACAGCTAGTAGGCCTGATATAATGTTTGCTACATGTATATGTGCTAGATTCCAAGTTAGCCCTAGAGAGTCACACTTAACTTTAGTAAAGAGGATTCTTAGGTATGTTAAAAGCTGTCCAAATCTAGGTCTCGTGTATCCAAAAGATTCAGCATTTGACTTAACTGGATTTTCAAATGCTGATTATGCTGGATGCAGAATAGATAGGAAAGTACCAGTGGAACTTGTCAATTTCTTTGTGATATACTTGTCTCATGGTTTTGTAAGAAACAAACATTTGTGTCAACTTCAACTGCTGAAGCTGAATATATGGCTGCAGGTAGTTGTTGTTCACAAATTTTGTGGATTCAAAATCAACACCTAGACTATGGTTACAACTTAGAGAAGTCTAAAATATTTTGTGACAACACCAGTGCAATTTCCATTGCACAAAATCCAATCCTCCACAGTAGTACAAAACACATAAAAATTAGGCATCATTTTCTAAGGGATAATATTGAGAAAAATAAAATTGAACATCAATATATCCCAACTGATTTGAAAAGAGGAGATATTTCAACCAAGCCTTTGGATGAAAAGAAACATAACTTCTTTCTCAATCAGTTAGGAATTTTAGATGGAGGAAGCCTAAAATAAATTCCAAGATTTTAAAATCTAAAAACAGACCAAGATTAGGCTAAAAACTCATCTCTTTTTGTGTCTGTAGGATAGTTTCTATCTCTGAACTGCGCTCGACGTTTTCCCAGAAATCGTCGAACGGCGATCGACAGTCTCCTAAACATAGTCGAACGCAGATCGATGTTTCCCGAATCGTCGACCTGAGTTCAGCACCGCCTGATAGCTCTAAGCTATCCTTCCTTTTGATAAGCAGTCGTCGAGCAGAGCTTGACGCTCGTCAATGTCGTCGAACGGAGATCGACGACATTGAAACCTCTTCGTATTCCATTAGAAGCCCAAATCGTCGAACTGAGTTCAACGATTCTTCATTTCGGCGTCAAACCCTAATATAAAAATCTTTTTTCGGCCGTCGTTCTCCTTTGCGCATTCATAGTTTCTGCAGAAAAACTCTTTTTCCCTCAAAAATCTTGCTGCACTTGGTCGTGTTTGTTCAATCTTTGCAGGTACAAATGGCAGTATTGGTTGTCGCTCTTTCCAAATTGAAATTTTATACAGGTTTTGACATAGATATGAACTCCTTCGATGACAGAGATCAGAGGTTCAAAGATATTCTGCATCTTTTCCGAGAACAACAGTTAGTTCAGCTTATGACCACCAGAATAAAGATTGCGGTAGATGAAATCAAGGAATGGGTTTTTACTGCATCTAATGAGAATGAGAATACTATAGTTGGCACGATCAACTGGACTCAGGTACCATTGTCCCATATTCTTCTGACTAAAGTATTCGCCTTAAGTACTGGAGATGACTCTATTAATTTGTCTGGAGAAGAATTTGATTCCATGTTAGATAGAATGGGTCATTCTGCTGTACACCCTAATAAGCTGTTGAAAAAGAATCTAACATTAGAATTTCAATTTTTGGCTGATGTTGTGGGAAAAGTGCTTCTGGCAAAGCACTCAGCTCATGATACCATCTAAACATATCAGCTCTGCCTAATGACAGCAATTGTTGACAAGAAACATCTGGATTGGGGAACTATCTTCTTTGACTTGATCAAGAAGAAAATTAACAAAAGTTGTGTCTTTTTTGGGAGGATTCTAGTGGTTTTCTTGCATTCCAGGTGACCTGAATTACTGGTTTCAAATGGGATGCACATCAATGCATCCAAAAGGCTCACCTGTGCCCTTTTTAGCATGTGGGACAGGCAGATTATCAACCCCAACAGGGCTGCTGCAGCACCATCTGCTTTAGGCACAAGGACTACTACAGTCACTTCCCCTCAGGTCTCTGCCCCAGCAGAAGATTTGCCTGCTTCCTCCTCTTCTCCTCCTTCGCCACCTCCTATTGTTTCTGCCTTACCTTCCTCATCAACCATCCAATATGCCATCTCCTCCCACATCACAATTTCATCACCTATTTCATCTCCTCCAGCCACCACCTCAGAACTATTTCACCCTCTGTACTACTATCCACCCATTGATTCTTCTGTTCCATCTTTCAACATATTTGATGACTCCTTCATGGATGATTCCCCCTCCTCACATCTTGAGCCTCCATTATCCTCCTCATACCTACAGCTCCTCCATGACATCCTTGCTCAACCATCTTTCTCACCATCTATCTCCACATCTGTATCATCTATCTACACAATCCCAATATCTCAACCATCCATCCCTATACATCCTACCACCACACCATCCACCATTATGCCAGCAACATCAACTCCTACCTCTACTCAAGCCCAACTTGAGCATGTAGATATTCCTGTACTGGCAGACAGGCTGTATAAGCTGCTAGCCCCCAGGCAATCCTCATTGCTGGAGACCACAATGGCTCCACTTCTAAAACATGTTCAGGAGCTGTCTGACAAGCTATCTTCCTTTCTCTCTTCTCAGCCAATGCCTTCCTCTGGGTGCCTTGATCCAGTTCCTACTGAATCAAGGCAGGGGGAGATGCCTCATGAAGCTGATGAAGTGTCTGCTGCTGCTCCAGTTCCAGTATTTACAGTGGACCTCAGGTCACTGTTGAGTGCTTTTGATTCTCTTCACAGAAGATATTTACCAGTTCAGCAAGTTGAAGATCTTACTAAGGCCATTGTGCCTATTTAAGAATGTGATCCCAGCCTGATTGCATCATATGTGAACTCATTTAAGGCTGAGGATGTTGTTGTTTTTGTTTGTACTGCTGTTATATCTGTTGGAACTACTGACATTGAAATACTGTCTGCTGATGCTGATGCTGTTGCTGATAAAGATCTTGCTACTTATCTGGAAGAACCTGCTGCTCCAATTCCTTCTGCTCTTATTGCTGCTTCAATAGGTTGTGTATCTACTGCTGCTACTGCTCCTGTTCTGACTCCTGAACAATTGAAACAAGAGAAATACATCAAAAGTATAGATGATTTGTATGACAGACCACAGAGTTCTGAAAGTGATCAGTTCAATACAGAATCTGATGACTCTGCTAGCACTATTGCTAGGAAAAGGAAAGCTAGAAGTAAGGCCATGATGAAGGTCCCTCCTGCAAAGGCCAAGGATGTTAATGACATACCCTATTATATTCTACATGATTGCCAGATAACAGAATCTTGGATGTAGTATTCTAAAAACCAGCTAAAGGCCATGAGGAAAAGAAGAAAGTTGGATAAGTATGAGAAAGGATCATCCAAGTTTCAGCCTCATCCTCCTCCTCCAGATTCAGGATCAGGTGGAGGCTCAGCTTCTCGAACCTCTGCTCCAAAGCAAAGCTCCTCCCAATCTTCACAGAGATATCATCCCAGAGGGCAATTTCAAAGAGGTTATTAGTCCAGAAGGGGACAATACAGAGGTAATCAGAGAGAACATAGGATTCAATCAAAGACATATGCACTCAACTTAAGGTCTTTTCCCTTATAAACTCAAAGAAACTGTTGATACAAGGATTTCTACTGCTTTAGAAACTGTTAATAGATATGAACCTGCAATCCCTTTTAAAGATCCAGAGAATAATCCTTTATCATGGACTGCTAGGATGAAAGAACATGCTGCCTTAGATCAGTTGAAGAAGGCTAGAGAGCAAGGAAAAGACACTTCCAACATCACTACCTTGTCAGAATAAAGGAAGGCAGAACTAGAAAGATATGCTTCAAGGAAGTTCTTTGACCCAGTGGATTACATGAAACTGCATCCTGAGGCTGTGGTTCCCAGGCCAAGATCTCAAACCTCCTTAGGTGCAGAAGATGACAGAAGGTCAAAGAAAGAGGCTCTCAATCCCAACAGGGAAATCTTATTTAAGAAAGGAAGTGAAAAGAAGTTATCCCTGTAAGCAGTCAGTACATTCATTTTAAAACACTTGCTGATATTCTATCTCAATGCTACTATGCTGGATGTTATGCTCTATTGCTTTAATATTTTTGCTTTTCTATATTTTCTTTTGTATTTATTACTGAGTTCTGTAAATAGTAATCCTAACTCAAATAGGGGGAGATTGTTGGAACACACTATTACTAATTTGGTCAAGGATCACTATGTTTTTAGGAATTCAGTTTGACCTAGATGTATAGTTGAAAAGGTCAAGTTAGAATGAATCTAGGGCTTAGAACTTAGGTTTGAAGCTGCCCCCAGGAACATTCAAGGATCAAGACTTAGAGCTGAGACAAAGACAATTATCGTCGAGCTTAGGTCGACGAAACGTCGAACTCCGTTCGACGATCTCTGAGATCAACTCTGCTAATTCGTCGACCTCCGGTCGACGATCTTCGAGCTCAGATCGACGATCTGCCTTCAGCTTATTCTTCAGGTCGCTGAGCTCCGGTCGACGATCTTCGAGCTCAGTTCGATGTTTTCTGTCATATGTTCAATATAATCTCTGAGCTCATTTCAACGATCGTAGAGCTCAGATCGACGTTTTTCTAAGAGATCGACGACTTTAAGGATTCAAATTCAGTCAGCTTTTGGAATGTTTTTCAAATTCTCTCAGCATTTATTTCAAGAGATTTGTTAGCAGTTTTCATTTATTCTGGAGCAAGTTTCAATGGATTTCTCAGAGAATGTTTATTGGACTTTCCTCTAGAAGACAAAATATTTATGGAAGACATCTATGACTGCTAATGGCTATCTTGGACAGATGATCATCAGAGAATAATATACAATACAATAGATTAAGAGAAAAAAAGAACTTACTCATCACACACTGAATACAGACATACAAAGATAGTCAGATCAATAGAGAAAAAATCAGTGATCAATCCTGAAGAGTTTTATTGAAAATTAGCATACTGAAAAGTGTTCATAGCTTCAACATCAACGACTCCAGACAATTCATATTTCAGCCTCTACTGAAATCATCTTCTGCTAGCGATTTGAAGCTTCTGAAGGCCTATCACCCAAGCAAAGCTCTCACTCCTGAACCATCTACATCTCAGGGGGAGCTTTGACAACACAATCAATCCACTAAGTCTTCTCTCAGTGATTGAGACAGAGAAGACAACTTCACCTCTTTCTTTTTCTTTTCTTGCTGTAAAAGGGTTATCAAAACTCCCTTCAAAAGTTCTGAATCTTGTTCTGGGAGCCTTGTCAAAACTCAGTGGTGACAAGACACCTTATCAAAAAAATCTAGATTTGGTTTTTGAGCACCTTATCAAAAGCTCATTGGTGCCAGGACACCTGATCAACTCATCCTGAGTGGATTCCTACCAAGGGTGGTAGAAGAGTGGATGTACCCAGGTTGATTGGGGAACCACTATAGCTTCTTATGTTTGGTTGCTTGTGTGTATTCTTTGTTATGTGCTGTGAATCTTTTGTTTTCTTTTTATTATTACTTCTGTTTTACTACTGCACCACAAGAAACATACTGTATTAACTTAACTCTTCCTCTGCAAAGTTTTATTTTGAAAAATTATTTTAACAAACTCTATTCACCCCCCCCCCTCTAGAGTCAGACTGATCTTATACTCCACTTTCAGAGTCAACCTATGGCAACTTCTTCCGGCCCTCGGTTGAAAAGCCTAAGAGCCGGTACGATGGTTGGGCCTTCCCCCGTAACTACGGTGAGAGTGTCTTCAAGGCACCTTATGAGGAAATCCAAGTGTAGAATTATGGCCACTTCTCTAGCGGCCATAATAGGATGCAGGCAACAAAGGCCAAGCCTGTTATACTGAAGGAACAGGAAGTGAAGAAATCGTGTGACTGCTGTCATCATGATGCCTCCACCTCCAGATCCAAGGCCCCGGCTGGGCCCACCGTTCCAAGGGTGAAACTGGAGCCTAGGAAGCAGTACAACAGGTTTGACTGTTAGTGCTGTGGTAAAGTTGGTCACTTTGTGGTGGATTGCTGGTTTAATCCAAGATTCAACGATACTCCTCATGTTATCAATGCGAGGCCGACCACTCGTAGGGTTAACCACCCGAGGGGGAGTGTGCTAACAAGGAATCTAAGACCCATGTTTGATTGGGTTCCTAAGAGAAACTAATTCTGTTTTGCAGGTATGTCCAAAGACCACCAAAATGCCAATCTGGTACTTGGACAGTGGATGTTCCCGACATATGACCGGGACAAGACGCCTGTTGCGTGATTACTCCCCAGTCAAAAATGGACCCAAAGTCATCTTTGGAGGATCTGATCGAGGAGTCACCAGAGGTTATGGTATGATTTCAAACATTGTATTCTCTATCTCTGACGTGGCCTATATTGAAGAGTTAAACCATAACCTGATCAGTGTAAGCCAGTTGTGTGATAAAGGATATGACATTAAGTTCTGCAAGGATGAGTGCTTTATAATATCGTATGCCGCTTCGGAGATGGAATTAACTGGCATTAGGGGCAGAAATATCTTTTGCTTAGATTTTCTTAGCTTAGACTCTTCTACCCCCGTGTGCGTAGTAGCAAAAGGCAGTGCATCTCTTTGGGAGAAATGGCACAAGAGATTAGCACATATTAATTTCAATACTATTAATATGCAGTTTTCTAAGAATTTAGTAAGGGATGCCCCTACTATTAAGTGCATCAAAGATAGCCTCTGTCCTGCATGCCAGAAGGGCAAATAGAATCGGGCTACCTTTAAGGCCATTGCAGACAAAATTCCTCCAGATGTCTTTATCTTCTGCATATGGACTTGTTCGGTCCAGTGCAAGTTCATAGCTTAGGAGGCAAATCGTATACGCTAGTGATTGTTGATGATCACTCTCGGTTTACGTGGGTGTTCTTCTTGAAACGAAAGTCAGATACGTTTGACATCTTCACTAATTTAGTCAAACAGATTCAGAACGAATTTAACTGCTCTGTGGTAAAGATCATAAGTGACCATGAAACAGAATTAGAGTCTGGTGCTATGACAGAATTCTGTGAAGAACATTGTATCTTTCATGAGTTTTCCTCCCCGCATACTCCTCAGGAAAATGGAGTTCGGAGAGGAGAAATAGAACACTCATTGAAGCATGTACAACAATGTTGAATGATGATTTTCTTCCAGAGTACTTCTTGGCAGAGGCTGTCAATACGGGTTGTAATGTGCAGAACCGGGCATTGCTCAACAAGAATCATCGTAAGATGCCTTATGAGCTACTGAAAGGCAGGAAACCGACCATGTCCTATTTAAGGATTTTTGGCTGCAGATGCTATGTACTCAATAATGGGAAGTACCCACGTACTAAATTCGGAGAAAAATGCTTCGAAGGCATCTTCATGTGCTACAGTAGCCATAGTCGGGCTTATAGGGTCTTTAATAAAAAAACCCTAGTGGTAGAGGAGTCAATTAATGTTGTTTTTGATGAAGGAAGCTTGCTTCATAGCAATTCTTCCAGTGGCATTCTTGAAGATGCAGGTACAAGGATTTAACAGCTAAGTCTCGATGAGACTGCAAAAGGTGCAAATCCCAAGTACGTCAAGGTTTCCACCTCAAAGCCAATTGGATAAGTTGACGATCAGGATGGAAAAAATCTTCCAGAAGAAGGAGAAGCCCGAGAAGCTGCCAGAGCTCCAGATGCCAGACTCCTAGAGCTCTGATACTGATGAAACATCCCAGAGATCAGATCATACGAGATCCTCGTGATGGTGTCAGAACTAGGAGAGGTACAATTAACGAGATTTTGCACCTTAGTTTTCAGTCACAGGTTGAGCCAAAGAAGTTCGACGAAGAGAATAAAGATGCGTCATGGATATTGGCCATGCAAGATGAACTGCATCAATTCGAATGATGCAACATCTTGACGCTTGTTCCCAGACCAAAGAACCAGAATTTGATCGGCAATAAGTGGATCTTCATAAACAAACTAGATGAACACGATGTCATCATCAAGAACAAGGCCAGACTTGTGGCTCAAGGTTACAGACAGGACGAGGGGATTGACTTCGACCAAACCTTTACACCAGTTGCAAGGCTCGAGGCGATCAGATTGTTCCTGGCATATGCTTCTCACAAAGGATTCACTGTCTATCAGATGGACATGAAATCTGCATTCCTAAATGGAAATTTGAAAGAGGAAGTATATGTCGTGCAACCCCCAGGTTATGTTAATCCTACTTTCCGTAATCATGTTTACTTTCTTAATAAAGCATTATATGGCTTAAAACAAGCTCCTCGAGCTTGGTATGAGACTCTGTCTAGTTCTCTTCTTGAGAACAAGTTCTCGAGAGGAAAAATAGATAAGACATTGTTTCTTAGGGAAGTCAAAGGCAAGATCTTGCTGTTGCAAATCTATGTCAATGACATAATATTCGGCTCAACGGACAACAATCTTTGCAAAAAGTTTTCTAAACTTATGCAAGGAAAGTTTGAAATGAGCAGCATGGGAGAGCTAAAGTATTTCTTGGGACTTCAAGTGAAACAGTCTGAGGATGGAATTTTCATTTCTCAGACGAAGTTCACAAATGAACTCCTCAAGAAATTCGGAATGGAGAATGCAACCTCTATGAGGACTCCAATGGGATCCACTGTGTCTCCGGACAAGGATGAGAAAGGGAAACCTTTTGATGAAACAAAATACAGAAGAATAATTGGATCCCTGCTCTACCTTACTGCTAGTAGACCGGATATTATGTTTTCCACATGTGTTTGTGCCAGATATCAGGTGAACACTAAGGAATCTCATTATGTCGTTGTAAAGCGAATTCTAAGATACCTTAAAGGTACACCAAATCTTGGCTTATGGTACCCAAGAAACAATGATGTCGAGCTGATAGGCTTTTCAGATGCTGACTTTGCAGGAAGCAGGGATGATAGGAAAAGAACTTTCAGGACGTGTCAATTCCTCGGAAGAAGGCTTATTTCATGGAACAGTAAAAAGCAGAATTGTGTCGCAACCTCTGCGGTTGAATCTGAGTACATCTTAGCACGCAGCTGTTACACATAACTCCTATGGATCAGAAATCAACTCAAAGATTATGAATTGCAGTTCAGAGAAGTTCCTATGTATTGCGACTCCACGAGCGCAATAGCAATTGCGAAAAATCCTGTGTCGCACAGCAGAACCAAGCATATTGAAGTGCGCTACCACTTCATTCGGGAGCATGTGAAAAACAAAGATATCTCTCTCTGCTATGTCCCCATAGATAAGCAGGTTGCAGATATCTTCACAAAGCCCCTAAACGAGGCCAAGTTCAGTCTCTTCAAAACATAACTCGGCATGCCGAACTATGAAGAGTGAAGACTGTAAGGCTCAAGGCTCTTGGATCAAGGGGGAGCATAAGTAAGGAACTCAAGATCGAGCATGGATGCAAGATCTGAGGGGGAGCATGTGGCTCCAAGTGAAGTCCCAGATTTGCAAAAGCCGAAAAGGGAGAGACTACCCTCTCAGCTAAGGCTAAGGTGGCTGCATACGTTAAGTATGCTCTCAGAAAAATTTTAATGAATTTCACTCTATACTGAATTTATAGTTTATGATTTTCATTCCCATCTGTTCTATTCACCTAAGCTTGTAGGGTTTAGGCTTCTTCAAATAGGGGGAGATTGTTTGGTATTGTATCCACAATATACCTGATTTGAAGAAGCCCCTAAACAAGCTAAGTTGAATTGACAATGTATTTTATGATTTTCTATCAAGTTGTGCTTGCAGCTACTCCATGCTAAGTACACACCAATGTCAGGGTGCAGTGGGTCAATATACACGGGTCTGCGCAACGTAATCCCTCGTTGAGCAGATCAGTGTGTTGACTCACGTGTGCTCTCTCTATTGGAGTGTACTTATTTTCAAGTACAGGGTCAAGATAGATCAAGAGCAGAAGAGGAGAAAAGATGGGTCAAAGTCCAGGTTCATAAAAAGGAAGAGAAAAATCGTCTAAGTTTAAATCGGGGAGAATCACTAAGTCATTCCCGCCGACTTCGACGGGAGTCACTTGTGATTCTCGCTGATTCGACGGGAATCAGGCTTCATTCCCTCCGACCTCTTCCAGATGACTATTTTCATACATAAATTCTGCTAAGGCTGAATCGATGGGAATCACCAAGTGATTCTCGCCGACTTCGGCGGGAATCGTCCTGATTCCCGCCGATTCAACAAGAATCATGTTGCATTCCCGCTGATTCCCTCAGTGTAACGCCCCTGATTTTTCGATGATTTTGTTTGGTTTTGGTATCGTCATATTTATGACGTCATGGCGTTACTTTTAACGTCGGGTTGACGGCGCATCGTCGATAAGGCATTTTCGCGTCCGTTCGGTCGAGTCGGCCAATTTCTTGGATTTTTGTCGAAATCAAAAAATATTTCTATGAGGTTTAAGTTGAGTAATTTTAAACTTGCTCGTCAAGTTTCGTCGCAATCCGAGCATTTTTGGAGTCTCGGCGCGCGATCGATGTTTTGAGTATTTATGTCATTGTATTTGGAAATTTTTATCTCAGGAATGGCTCGTCGGATTTAGCTTTCGAATTCGTTGTTGGGTTCATCCCATCAATTTTCTCCTCGAGCATTCTCCCTTTGACTCTAATCGATCCTAGTTGTTTTCTCGAGTCCTATACGTATTTTGGCAAGTTTCTATGTAAATCTCGAGAGTTCAAGCCTTTATCTCGACCGTTTTTATTATTATTATTTTTGTGTCGGGGTTCGGGCGCTATTTAGAGGCTCAAATAGGAGTGGTATGGAAAAATGGTCAACATAAAATTTATTCGTCTCGACGGGATCTACAACTTTCATGTTGACCAATTTTTGATTTGAGGTCATCTTGAACCCTTATTCTCGTTTATTCTGCTGGAACTCGTGTATGGTGCTCTTACTCGAGTATATAGACTCCTACTCGAGTATATGGACTCCTACTCGAGTATATGGACTACTACTCGAGTATATTTGAACTCTTACTCGAGTATGTATGATTCTACTCGAGTATGTATGCTTCTACTCGAGTATGTATGCTTCTACTCGAGTATGTATGCTGCCACTCGAGTATTCCTTTCCTGTCAGCGTTAGAGCGCCGTTTTGATGGTCAAAACGGCATCGTATCAAAAAATGGTCAACATAAATTTTTTTTGTCTCGACGAGATCTACAACTTTTATGTTGACCACTTTTCGATTTGAGGTCATCTTGAACCCTTATTATCGTTTATTCTGCTGGAACTCGTGTATGGTGCTCCTACTCGAGTATATAGACTCCTACTCGAGTATATGGACTCCTACTCGAGTATATTTGAACTCCTACTCGAGTATATTTGAACTCCTACTCGAGTATGTATGATTCTACTCGAGTATGTATGCTTCTACTCGAGTATGTATGCTTCTACTCGAGTATGTATGCTGCCACTCGAGTATTCCTTTCCTGTCAGCGTTAGAGCGCCGTTTTGATGGTCAAGACGGCATCGTATCAAAACATGGTCAACATGAATTTTGTTCGTCTCGACGAGATCTACAACTTTCATGTTGTGCACTTTTCGATTTGAAGCCATCTTAGATGTCTATTTTTGATATTTCCGAGGCTGTCACTTTTAAGTTGAAATTTTTATAAAAGAAAAAAAAACTATATATATACTTTTCTCTTAGGTTATTAGGATATAACTTCATCTTCTCCGATACTTCTATTCCGAACCAGACCAGCGGCGAGAGATAAGTTTCTCCATTTCGTGAATCTTCCGGTGGCCGCCGACGGAGCTCCGGTGCTCGGAATCTTCAATCGATCGTAGATCCGGAAAGCTCTCACCGAGAGCTACGCTATCGTGGTAATTTCTTCCTCTTTCCGTGAGTTCTCTTGTTAGGGTTTTTCGGCCCTAACCCCTTTTCCGCCATTGTTGTTTAGATTTTTACTTATCCTGAGTTCTTTTGCCCCGATCTACGGCGTGGAACGATTCAGAGAACGTTTCCGGTGCAACCAAGTCAAGTAGTGGTTTTCCCTCCTTCCCTCTCGTCCGATTTCGATGGTAACGGTTAAACTTTAGTTCTCAATCCTTGTGCACTTTTGATATTTGGTTTAGTATGCTTGTTGAGTATTCCTTACGAGTTTTCTTGGTTTTTATTTAGTTTTTGGCATGAAAAATCTCGTCTTGTGGAGTTGTAGAAATACGATGTAGGGTTTTATTGTGGGCTTTTATCGCCCTATTTATCGCGTTAGAAATTACCTAGGGTCGTAAATCGTTTCTAGAGGTTGATCAACCGTGTTTTTAACCTAGAATATATCGAGTAGAATCCGATGTGCCAAATCCTATGATTTATTTCCTAGTGACTGGTTCTTGCGGGTGTTTGTGGGCAAATCCACCGACCGCAAGGTTTGTTTTCCTTTATTAGTGGTCGTGCAACTCTATTGGTGGTTGGGCATCCTGCGGCTACTAGTGGAGTGTATAAGTCTTCCCCGCAATTAGACGGATTTTAACATCTGTGAGGGGTGTGTCCTTATTAGTGAGCACCCTGCCTGTTTAGATAGAGTTGACCACACACGGCTAATAAAGTTGTTTTTTTGAGTTTCTTTCTTATGACTTACTCATGCCTTTGTTTTCCCCCTGCCTTGGGTATCTGGCATGATTGGTTGTACGTGACGATTCACGTAAGTTCTATTTCTCTAATTTTGTTTTGTACCTTATTTCAGTACTTTGGGTCCTGGGTTGGTACCCCTTTCGACCTTGTTCATTTGTCTACTTTATTTATTTTCTTGCCACTACTTGTACCTTCTTGCTAAGGTGTTCTTTTTTTAGAATGCCTCAGGTTCAGAGCAGTAGCAGATAGTGGAGCTAGTTTTGGTTTTCTGAGCAGCAGTGTTGGCTGTGGTTTTGCACCTCGCCATAGCGAGGTAGTTTGTCTTTTTAGTTGTTTTCCTTAGTTCAGACGTACCTAATACTGTGGGTTCGTGTCAGGTTGTTGACGCCCACAGGATTGTTGATTTTTGACACTTGCTGGCTGTAGTAGTTTCTTATGTTTTGATTTAGATAACTTGCTCTCTGGGATGATTCCTTGCTAGGACTGCATGATAGGTATTTTGACCTATAAAACCCTACTATTAGTAAAGCATACTTATCATCTCCTTCAAAACTAAGCCACTACTTTCTATTTAGCGTAAAGACTTTCCTACCCTCATTATAAATCTAGGGTTTGCATTGTATGAGTTGTTTCTCGGGGACATTTATACTTATGTAGGATATTAGAGTCAATTTAAATAAGTATTTTCCGCAAGCATATAATTTATATTCTTAAATCGTGAACTCGATGATTCACTAAGCCGAGTGATACGGCTACCATCATAACTTAAACTGGATTTTATTCATAACCATTTATGTTTTCTATTAAAATTGTAGAGTTTGGAGTCTTGCCCGAACGTCTGCAGTTATCCCCTACATGGCGTGGCATCATGACGCGTATTTTCCCCTTGCTCTGATATAATTAAATTGTTGGGAAAAATGCGGGTTGTGACAGTTGGTATCAGAGGGAGGTTGCTTGACAATTGGTCGGGCAACCTTCCCTTGTTAGTGTTAGTTGTTTAGTGTCATGTTATACATACACCGATGTGTCATCAATATGTCTTGGCTGAAGCATGAACACTACACTCATTAGCATGATTAGAAGTATACGGGGCATATTATGTAGTATGGGATGCATAATATGTGTTTGTATATGGATCCACCATAGATGGCAACATGTGAGGGTTATGTAGTATGGGATGCATAACCTCACCACATGAATGCTCATTAGCACGTTTTCTTTTCGTTGCATGCAATATTATGTAGTATGGGATGCATAACATTGCATGTGTACGCCGCTCATAACATGCATTAAGGCCTTTTATAGAATTCATAGCACCACATGCATAGCATAACATAACATAAGCACAACATGCCAAGCTAAAGATTTACTTGATGACATATGTACACACATGATTTTAAATAAGAGTAAAGGATTCATGCATTCATATCATAGGCACATGAGTCAATAGGATGATAAGATATCATCCTGAGTAGGACATATCATCATCATATAATCCCAGAGCAAGTGACAGCTTTAGCAAGTGTCTTTCAAGTATGGTCTGAACTAGTTTTGTTTGTCCTAGTCGTAATCTAGGATTTTAATTGAGTGATCGTTTGTTACCCTTTTAGAAATGCCGCCTAAGCGTCCTGCAACAAGGTCGACTCCCCAGTCGTAGGGTGAGTCGTCAGGTGCGCAAAGTGATGCGTTGATCGAGAGTCTACGTCAGAGCAACGAGGCTCTGTCAAGGCAAGTGCTTGCGATGCAATCGCAAATGGAATCCTTTTTGTCTGACGCCCCTGTGCAGCAACCCTTAGTGCAAGACCCTATTGTGGATCGAGTTGTACCCGATACCCCTGCTCCTCTAGTGCCCCCGGTGACTCTACTACCAGAGATGAATTTTATTTCACACTTCCAGCGGCTGGGGCCTCCTACCTATGACGGAAGTGCAGACTTTATGGTTTTAGATGATTGGATTATCTCTATCGAGGAGATGTTTTCATATTCGGGGATTGTAGAAGCCAAGAAGGTAATGATTGGGGCCTACCAGTTAAAAGGATTGGCAAAGAACTGGTGGATTCGTGAAAAAGAGAGTCTGAAGGAAGGTTATTCTTGGGAGTCTTTCAAGAAGATATTGTTGAAAAAGTTTCTACCCTCGGTCGAGCAGGACCGCCTGATGAATAACTTCCTGTACCTGAAACAGAGACAGCTCTCGGTGAGCGAGTATGAGATTGAGTTTAGCAAGTTGAGTAGATTTGCTCCAGATTTAGTAGCTTCGGAGGATGGTAGAGTGAAGTGATTCCTTGGAGGACTAAGAAGCGATGTCCAGTAGTTGGCATGAGCTTATAGAGCGGAGAATTTTGCAGAGGCAGTGGAAGCCGCACTGAAGGTTGAGGCGATTGAAAATGCCAAGAATCGAGGAGGTGCAGCGAGAAAAGATAAGAGGAAAGGTGCCGAAGACGGAAGCTCTAGGGCATCTGGCCCTCCTTCGAAAAAGAAAGGTGGAGAGATATGCAGTTTCTGTGGTCGATCTGGCCACCCGTACGAAAGGTGTTTCAAGAGGACCGCTACCCTGAAGAAGCAGCAGGTGCTCGCCATTCAAGGCTTACCCAAGGGAGAGCTGGTGTGCTCATTTTGTTCAAGGAAGGGTCATGACGTGAGTCGTTGCTGGTTGAAGGATAGAACTTGTTTCCAGTACGGACAGAAGGGACACCAGAAGTCTGCATGCCATCAGGCTCAGCCCCCATTGCAGCCTACCCCACTCCGAGCTCTACCGCCGCCACCAAACCAGGACAAAGGAAAAGGAAAGTTAAACATGGTTACTAGAGAGGAAGCTCAGACCTCTACCCAAGTGATATCAGGTTAGATTCTAACTTGATGTTTACTCTCCTTGTTTGTGGTAGTTTTCGTTCATTTAGTTACGTATGCTACGATTATAGGGGAGTTTAAGGTGCGAAACAGGTGGGCGCGCGTCCTTTTCGATTCGGGTGCCACCCATTCTTTCATGGCGCAGAGTTTTGTAGATAAACATCGTTTGAACGTGGATCAATTAGAAGATTCCTTCAACGTCAAGCTTCCTTCTGGAAACCTAGTGACATCAAGTCGAGGAATTCAGAAATGCCCTATTTGTCTAGGCGATTTTCTAGCTTTTGCGGATTTGATGGTATTAGATCTGGCAGACTTTGACGTGATTTTGGGCATGGACTGGTTGTCCAAGTATGATGCAGTCATCCAATGCAAGGCTAAGCGGCTGGATTTCATGATAGGCAACGGCCAACCTATGAGTGTCTATGGTTCTCAAGGCAAGAGTTCCCTCCTTATTTCTGCGGTACATGCTTGTCGAGCTTTAGAGTCTGGTTGTGAGGCATATGTTGTTTCTCTGTCGGCTTTGGAATCAGCTTTTGTTACACCACGTCTTGAGGATGTCTCGGTGGTGTAAGAGTATCCAGATGTCTTTCCTGATAGTCTTCCAGGACTTCCTCCTGAAAGAGAGGTAGAGTTTGTGATAGACCTCGAGCCAGGTACTCGCCCTATTGCTAAGGCACCATACCGCATGGCTCCGCGAGAGTTAGAAGAGTTGCGCGCTCAGCTGGATGAGTTGCTACAGCGTGGTTTTATTAGACCGAGTTCTTCACCTTGGGTGCTCCTGTTTTGTTCGTTAAAAAGAAAGATAGTTCTATGAGGCTCTGCATAGATTATCGAGAGTTAAATAAGGTAACCATCAAGAACCGATATCCGTTGCCTCGGATTGATGACCTATTTGATCAATTGTGGGGATGCGCTGTGTCTTCGAAGATTGATCTTCGTTCAGGATACCACCAGTTGAGAGTCCGTGAGACTGATGTACCCCGGACGGCTTTTCGTTCTCGGCATGGGCATTTTGAGTTCTTGGTGATGTCCTTTGGACTGACAAATGCACCCTCAGCATTCATGGATTTAATGAATAGAGTGTTCAAGGATTACTTGGACCATTTTGTTATTGTGTTCATAGATGACGTCCTCGTGTATTCCCGCAGTGTCGAGGAGCATACTAAACACTTGCACTTAGTTTTGTCAACCCTGAGGGAGCACAAGCTCTACGCTAAGTTGAGTAAGTGCGAATTCTGGTTACCCCAGGTGTCCTTTTTGGGCCATGTGGTGGGAAAGGACGGTATTTCTGTAGACCCAACAAAGATTTCTGCTGTGATGGAATGGAAGAGACCTTCTACTCCTAAGGAGACTAGGAGCTTTCTAGGTCTGGCCGGATATTATAGAAGATTCGTGGAAGGGTTCTCTGTGTTGTCTTCCCCTCTAACTAAACTTACCCAGAAGAACACCGCGTTCATTTGGAGCGATAAGTGTGAGGAAGCCTTCCAAGAATAGAAAAAGAGATTGTGTACTGCTCCAGTTTTAACTCTGCCTACTGAAGGACTTGAGTATGCTGTGTATGTGGATGCATCACATATTGGACTTGGTTGTGTTTTGATGCAAGAAGGAAAGGTGATCGCATACGGATCTAGACAATTAAAAGTTCACGAAATAAACTATCCCACTCATGATTTAGAGTTTGCTGCAGTGATTTATGGGTTAAAACTTTGGAGACATTTATTGTACGACGCGATGTGCAAGATCTACACAGAACATAATAGTTTGAAGTACGTATTCACTCAAAAAGAATTAAATCTGCGCCAGCATAGGTGGTTAGAGTATTTGGCTGATTATGAAGTGGAGATACTTTATCACCCGGGAAAGGCTAATATAGTAGCCGATGCTTTGAGTAGGAAGACAACTGAAATCTTCAATTTATCTGTGCAATCCCTGGTGGAAGAATTCTTGTTAATGGACATTGAAGTTGGGAGTAGTTCGATGCCTTCCAGTTTGGAAGCAGAAGAGCCCTCTTGGATTTCCCTTACTAGAGTGCACCAGAAGGATGATCCTGATTTGCTGCACCTCTGGGTTAGAACTGAGAAAGGAGAGTTACCTGATTTTTCTTTGGATGAGTTAGGTACTCTGAAATATCGAGGTAGATTTTGTATCCCGGCCATTGGTGACATTCGGGCTAAGATTTGTCAAGAAGCTCATGGTTCCAGTGTTTCCTATCATCCTGGATCCACCAAAATGTATAAAGATCTAAAGCAAATTGTTTGGTGGTCGGGAATGAAGGGTGATATAGCTAAGTTTGTGTCAGAATGTTACACGTGTCAGCGTGTTAAGGTAGATCATAGGAGGCCTGGTGGTAAACTGACACCGCTAGATATTCCACAATGGAAGTGGGAGAGTATATCAATGGATTTCATTACCGGTCTACCAAAATCTCCCCGTGGGCACGATTCGGTTTGGGTGATAGTCGATAGGCTGACTAAGTGTGCTCACTTTGTGCCATTTAAGATTGGGTATTCTATGAAAAAGATCGTTGAATTATATCTGGAAGAAGTTATTAGATTACATGGTGTACCTGTCAGCATCGTGTCAGATCGAGACTCCAGATTTACGTCTCGTTTTTGGAAGAGTTTACAAGAGGGGTTGAGTACTGATTTATGGTACTCCACCGCCTATCATCCGCAGACGAATGGTCAGACGGAAAGAGTGAATCAGATTGTAGAAGATATGATCAGGTGTTATATTTTGGATCGTGGTGGTGCTTGGGATGAGCGTCTCAGACTCATGGAATTTGCTTACAATAATAGCTATCAAGAGAGTCTGCAGATGGCCCCATTTGAGGCCTTATATGGGAGGCGTTGTAGAACTCCCTTATTTTGGGCTGAAGTTGGTGAGAGGCCGTTGCAAGGTCCGGAAGCCCTTGAGGAGATGAATTATGCTGTAACTCATATTCGTGAGAAACTCCATGTAGCATAAGATCGTTATGAGAAATATGCTAATCGACGAAGGGTCGATCTGGAGTTTGCTGTTGGGGACTCGGTTTTTCTGAAGGTCTCTCCGATGCCAGGTGTTAAAAGATTTGGAAGGAACCACAAGTTGGATCCCCGGTATGTGGGACCTTTTCAAATTCTGGAGCGCATCGGAGTGTCAGCTTATCGGCTGGTTTTGCCTGCTACTTTCCCTGGTGTCCATGATGTGTTCCATGTGAGCCAATTACGGAAGTGTGTTCGTAATGGTCGTCAAGTCCTTGATTCGGTGCCCCAGATTCAGCCCAATCTTTCGTATGTGGAAGAGCCGGTCCGCATTTTGGAATCTCTAGATCGAGTGTTGCGGAGGAAGACCATTCCTATGATCAAAGTTCTTTGGAGAAACCAGGACGTCGAGAGCGCGACGTGGGAGTTGGAATCAGCGATGAGAGAATCTCATCCGCACCTCTTCGCCTAGTTCTGGTATGTTTATATGTTTTAGGTTGTGTTTGATTTCTTCGTTTTTGTTAGATTTTTGATTTGTAATAAGTTTCGGGACGAAACTTCTTTTTAGGGGGAGTGACTGTAACGCCCCTGATTTTTCGATGATTTTGTTTGATTTTGGTATCGTCATATTTATGACGTCATGGCGTTACTTTTATCGTCAGGTTGACGGCGCATCGCCGATAAGGCATTTTCGCGTCCGTTCGGTCGAGTCGGCCAATTTCTTGTATTTTTGTCGAAATCAGAAAATATTTCTATGAGGTTTAAGTTGAGTAATTTTAAACTTGCTCGTCAAGTTTCGTCGCAAACCGAGCATTTTTGGAGTCTCGGCGCGCGATTGAAGTTTTGAGTATTTATGTCATTGTATTTGGAAATTTTTATCTCAGGAATGGCTCGTCAGAATTAGGTTTCGAATTTGTTGTTGGGTTCATCCCATCAATTTTCTCCTCGAGCGTTCTCCCTTTGATTCTAATCGATCCTAGTTGTTTTCTCGAGTCCTATACGTATTTTGGCAAGTTTCTATGTAAATCTCGAGAGTTCAAGCCTTTATCTCGACCGTTTTTATTATTATTATTTTTGTGTCGGGGTTCGGGCGCTATTTAGAAGCTCAAATAGGAGTGTTATGGAAAAATGGTCAACATAAAATTTATTCGTCTCGACGGGATCTACAACTTTCATGTTGACCACTTTTCGATTTGAGGTCATCTTGAACCCTTATTCTTGTTTATTCTGCTGGAACTCGTGTATGGTGCTCCTACTCGAGTATATAGACTCCTACTCGAGTATATGGACTCCTACTCGAGTATATGGGCTCCTACTCGAGTATATTTGAACTCCTACTCGAGTATGTATGATTCTACTCGAGTATGTATGCTTCTACTCGAGTATGTATGCTTCTACTCGAGTATGTATGCTGCCACTCGAGTATTCCTTTCCTATCAGTGTTAGAGCGCCGTTTTGATGGTCAAAACGGCATCGTATCAAAAACTGGTCTACATGAATTTTGTTCGTCTCGACGAGATCTACAACTTTTATGTTGACCACTTTTCTATTTGAGGTCATCTTGAACCCTTATTATCGTTTGTTCTGCTGGAACTCGTGTATGGTGCTCCTACTCGAGTATATAGACTCCTACTCGAGTATATGGACTCCTACTCGAGTATATTTGAACTCCTACTCGAGTATATTTGAACTCCTACTCGAGTATGTATGATTCTACTCGAGTATGTATGCTTCTACTCGAGTATGTATGCTTCTACTCGAGTATGTATGCTGCCACTCGAGTATTCCTTTCCTGTCAGCGTTAGAGCGCCGTTTTGATGGTCAAGACGGCATCATATCAAAAAATGGTCAACATGAATTTTGTTCGTCTCGACGAGATCTACAACTTTCATGTTGTGCACTGTTCGATTTGAAGCCATCTTAGATGCCTATTTTTGATATTTCCGAGGCTGTCACTTTTAAGTTGAAATTTTTATAAAAGAAAAAAAAACTATATATATACTTTTCTCTTAGGTTATTAGGATATAACTTCATCTTCTCCGATACTTCTATTCCGAACCAGACCAGCGGCGAGAGATAAGTTTCTCCATTTCGTGAATCTTCTGGTGGCCGCCGACGGAGCTCCGGTGCTCGGAATCTTCAACCGATCGTAGATCCGGAAAGCTCTCACCGAGAGCTACGCTATCGTGGTAATTTCTTCCTCTTTCCGTGAGTTCTCTTGTTAGGGTTTTTCGGCCCTAACCCCTTTTCCGCCATTGTTGTTTAGATTTTTACTTCTCCTGAGTTCTTTTGCCCCGATCTACGGCATGGAATGATTCAGAGAACGTTTCCGGTGCAACCAAGGCAAGTAGTGGTTTTCCCTCCTTCCCTCTCGTCCGATTTCGATGGTAACGGTTAAACTATAGTTCTCAATCCTTGGGCACTTTTGATATTCGGTTTAGTATGCTTGTTGAGTCTTCCTTACGAGTTTTCTTGGTTTTTATTTAGTTTTTGGCATGAAAAATCTCGTCTTGTGGAGTTGTAAAAATACGATGTAGGGTTTTATTGTGGGCTTTTATCGCCCTATTTATCGCGTTAGAAATTACCTAGGGTCGTAAATCATTTCTAGAGGTTGATCAACTGTGTTTTTAACCTAGAATATATCGAGTAGAATCCGATGTGCCAAATCCTGTGATTTATTTCCTAGTGACTCGTTCTTGCGGGTGTTTGTGGGAAAATCCACCAACCGCAAGGTTTCTTTTCCTTTATTAGTGGTCGTGCAACTCTATTGGTGGTTGGGCATCCTGCGGCGACTAGTGGAGTGTATAAGTCTCCCTCGCAATTAGACGAATTTTAACATCTGTGAGGGGTGTGTCCTTATTAGTGAGCACCCTGCCTGTTTAGATAGAGTTGACCACACACGGCTAATAAAGTTGTTTTTTTGAGTTTCTTTCTTATGATTTACTCATGCCTTTGTTTTCCCCCTGCCTTGGGTATCTGGCATGATTGGTTGTATGTGATGATTCACGTAAGTTCTATTTCTCTAATTTTGTTTTGTACCTTATTTCAGTACTTTGGGTCCTGGGTTGGTACCCCTTTCGACCTTGTTCATTTGTCTACTTTATTTATTTTCTTGCCACTACTTGTACCTTCTTGCTGAGGTGTTCTCTTTTTGGAATGCCTCAGGTTCAGAGCAGTAGCAGATAGTGGAGCTAGTTTTGGTTTTCTGAGCAGCAGAGTTGGCTGTGGTTTTGCACCTCGCCATAGCGAGGTAGTTTGTCTTTTTAGTTGTTTTCCTTAGTTCAGACATACCTAATACTGTGGGTTCGTGTCAGGTTGTTGACGCCCACAGGATTGTTGATTTTTGACACTTGCTGGCTGTAGTAGTTTCTTATGTTTTGATTTAGATAACTTGCTCTCTGGGATGATTCCTTGCTAGGACTGCATGTTAGGTATTTTGACCTATAAAACCCTACTATTAGTAAAGCATACTTATCATCTCCTTCAAAACTAAGCCACTACTTTCTATTTAGCGTAAAGACTTTCCTACCCTCATTATAAATCTAGGGTTTGCATTGTATGAGTTGTTCCTCGGGGACATTTATACTTATGTAGGATATTAGAGTCAATTTAAATAAGTATTTTCCGCAAGCGTATAATTTATATTCTTAAATCGTGAACTAGATGATTCACTAAGCCGAGGGATACGGCTACCATTATAACTTAAACTGGATTTTATTCATAACCATTTATGTTTTCTATTAAAATTGTAGAGTTTGGAGTCTTGCCTGAACGTCTGCAGTTATCCCCTGCACGGCGTGGCATCACGACGCGTATTTTCCCCTTGCTCTGATATAATTAAATTGTTGGGAAAAATACGGGTTGTGACACTCAGGCTGTCTAGGTTTATAACTGGAAATCGGCCAAGGCAAAATCGACGGGAATCGTGAGTGATTCCCGCCGACTTCGACGGAATCACCAACGATTCTCGCCGATTTTGCCTTAGGCAAATTTCGTCTCTCGCTGAACCAAACCAAGACGGGTTACGCGGTTTTGGCCGGGGCTAGGGTTTTTCTTTGTGGGCCCCACAATGGTCATTAGGGTTGGCTCGGGTATATATACATGCTTATTTCGAAAATCTACAGTAACTATTCATGTGATATCAAAATAGTTGACGCCGTGCCCTAGCCAACCGCGTAACTCCGCCGATCGCTGTTGCGGCTCGCAAGCTAGTCGTTGATGTTGATCTTAGAGCTTCTTTGATCTTCCGACGACAGGACCGAGACTAGCAGTGTGTCTCACGCATCTCTCTTGAGATCTCTTGTCTTTCGAATCGTTGAACGAAGTTAGTTCTTCATTCCAAATTTATCGAGACGACTGATCCAACTGAGATCGTTCGTAGACCTTGCTTGCTTAGTCAATAAGATTGGATTCACAGAGCATCGCCGCCGCAACCTCTTGGCACCGCAGATCTTGTCAAGATCCTCTCCAAGAGAGTACTCCGGTAGTGGACTATTCGTCTCTTCCAAGAAAGCATCAACCAACGAAGAGCGACATCGGATTCTCGACAAGTTTATTTGTATTTCTTGTACATTAAATTTTTTGTTGTTGTAAAGGAATATTTATTCCTAGTTTTAAGGGTTGGGTGCAACCCGTGGTGGAGGAGTAGTGACTCCTTTGGTTGGAAGGGTTCCTTACATAGTGTGAGGATTTGATTTCAATCCGGTTAGTGAAGTGACCGAGTCGTCCCTTGGTGGGAGATAGGTCGAAGGGGGAGAGTGGACGTACCCAAATCGGGGAACCACTATAATTTCTTGTGTGCTCTTCTGCGCTGTGTTTATTTATTTGTGCAGGTATTTTAAATTCCGCAAAAGACTGCACGACACCTATTCCCCCCCCCATAGGTGGATTTAGTTGACACTAGATACTTTCAGTAAAAATGTTGAAATTTTCTTTGCAATAAATTTAAGTACCGGTAATAACTTCCTCGGTGTTCCTTGGCTAGGCGAGGTCCAAATCATACATCTGCTCCTGTCCTCGACCTCTACCATAATATCCTCGACCTTGGCCTCGACCTTGTCCTCGGCCTTGACCTCGTCCTCGGCCTCAACCCTGCTGTGCTGGAGGGGCTGCTAAAGGTAGAAGTGGAGGAGGTGGATTAAACTTCTAAGGGCAGTCATCCCTAATGTTCCCCGGCTGTTGGCACCTATACCATATCACTGGTCTGTGGCAACGATCACCCTGTCTCATTTGGTCATGTACCTGTAGTGTTGGAGGATCTATTACTGTGGGAGGCCTCTGTTGCTGCTTGAAATTAGGACGATAACGTCCTCCACACATCTTATAGCTGATCACTGTGCCTTTCTGTGAGCCGCTACTACTTTCCTCGAAGAATGACCCATCTAATGGTCTCTTTCCCCTGCTTTGTAGCATTAGCTAGTCTTCCTCCAGCTTCTTTGCCATCTCGATGATCTGAGTAGAAGTTCCATGAAAACCAAATAAAATCTCTTTGTGTACCTCTCATCGTCGAAATTATGAATTCCTCCAAACTTGGCCAGATTGGAGAACTACCTATAGTACTCTGTCACTGATTTGCTCCCCTACCTGAGGTTCAAGAACCTCTCCTCTAACTCATCTCTGTCACTAACAGACACGAAGTGCTCTAATAAGACCTCACTGAACTCCTACCAAGTATTGTCTGATAGCTCCCGATCAGCATACGTGGAGTCCAGCAAGGACTTCCACCACCTCTTTAAATAAATGTTTAGTGAGGATGATGCTAAGGAAACTGCCTTGCTCACCGGGCAGCTGATGCCTACCAGTATCTCTTGTATTGTCTCTTTCCACTCGTTTGTTTTCACTGCATTCTCTGTCTCGTGGTACATTGGCGTAGAAAAACTCTTGAATGCATTTAGCCAACTTGATCTCGGATTTGGCTACTAGACTGGTGCTTGCTGGTCCCTGAAGGCATCAAGGATGGTCGTCAGAGTCTGCCCCATCTCTGTCTGTTGGAAAGGTGTGGCAGCCGGAGGGGGAGGAATGACATCCAGTGGTACAGTGACCTTTGGGGTCTATACATAAGTAAGGTTTATATTAGGATTTGTCTAACTGATTGTTTTTAAATGGACTATTTTCTATGACTTTTTACACAAGGGCACACCAACGCTTCCACTGCATAGTTTGTCCGCGAACTAATGCTTGAGCGGGGTGTTCAAGTGTTGTGGACTTTTTTTTAAATGATCGTTTGTTTAGTGATACCAGTTTATAAGACCCCCCTCCCACTTACACAGGAGGTTACTCGTTCTTATGCCCAGAACCGCCCCCTTACGGTTACACTTAGCACACACGGCTAGTGGACACCGCAAGACACCGATCCTCTCAGCTTGTACAATCATTACCTGTAGGCTAAGTGAGAATAGAAGTACATCGACCAGTTATAAAAACTAGCAAGTCCATAAGTCACATCAATATCATCACATATATAGATGAAAGTACAACTGTCCATAATGAGTACAAAAATGAGAGAAGGGCTTATGCTTGAAACATGCCAAATAAAATCAAGTATCTCTCTCACATAAATACTATATGGAAGCTATAACTAAAACACTCGTCATCACCTGACGCTGAACTGCAGTACTTGTAGTGCACGGCTAATGCTCCTCAGGTCCGACCACCTCATCCTACTGGTCGTGCTGGCGCTCCAAGTACTCGAGCTCCGAATATGATACGGTAAAAACTGACAATTAGTCATAAAGACTAAGCAATTTTGTCCTCGCCTCTGTAACACCCCGAAACTCAAAAGTGGTACGGGTGACGTTTTAAGCCAAGTCTGGGACTTGTAGCAGGTGTCACGGGCGTGACACGGGCGTGACACGGGCGTGTCACGAGTGTGTTCGGCCACGGGTCATGTGGTCAACGTTTTGACGATCGGTGATCGTCGAGTTGAGGCACACGTCCTGGGACACGGGCGTGTCCCATGGCATGTCACGCTAGGGAGTTTTCTGAGTCATGTACACGGGCCATGACACGGGCATAGACACGGGCGTATCACAAGTGACACGGGCATGTCGGGTGCCGTGTCGCAGGCCGTGTCCTCCTCGGGAAACAAGTGTTGGTAGTTGCACACGAGCCGTGAAATGGGTCGTGACACGGCCATGTCGCATGCGACACAGGCGTGTCGGAGGCCGTGTCGAATGCCGTATGCTGGTTATCGCATCGGTCGAGATGGCGAATGGGCGACACGGCCATGCCTACGGCCGTGTTGCAACCCGTGTTTGGCCCAAATTTTATATTTTTTTGCCTCGATCGTGGCCGTTCTTTTTCTTATGTTGGGATCCGACGGCTGGGGGTTGGTGCTGGCGGTTTAAACCAGGAAATAGGGTTTATAAGCCCTCATTTCACTTTGGTTCATCTCTCTCTAAGTTCTAGAGAGAAGGGAGAGAAAGGAGGAGGAAGAAGACCAAAGATCCGGTCACCGGCGGAGCTTCGGTGCTCCAAATCGCGAGTCGTCTTAAGATCCGCGGAGGCAAGGAGATTGCGGTGCTTTTCATCTGCGTGGATTTCCATGGCGCCAAGAAAAAAACGCAAGGATAACGATTCTCATCCTAGGGCATGTGAAGCCCTCTTTTCCTTTGCATAGGAAGCCCTCTCTCACGAGTTAGCGAAGGGTTGAGGCGTTCCTTGGGGTAGATATGTAAAGTCCCCCTTGTGTAGAGTCCGTATGAGTAAACGGGCATAGGCATTGTGCGTGAAGCCTATCCGGACAAGTTGGTCTGGATCGGTGATGTTGGATTGCATTTGAACCGGGGAAGACTCCGGGTGTTTGGGCGTTTTTGGGTTTTCTACGTGGTAGATTGCAACAGGGAGCCTTAGAGACTAACTCCAAGGTGCACCCGGAAAATTTGGCAAAAGCGTGCTTTGCCAACATGGTGGTCGGGGAGCCGACGTGAATATAACAGGGTTATGTGATTATTGTGGTGGAAACGGGGCTCGGTGAGTCTTGACATGCGCATAAGGCTTAAATTGCCGTTGCGGTATGAGAACAGGTCAGGCGGAACCGTACCCAATCTATGTCGTTCGGTGGAACCGTTGGCATGGATGAGGGTCTTCAGCGGTCTAGTGCTTAAATTGTCGTGACCAAGTCCAAGAAGGCAAAATGCTCATATGGTTGGCCATCCAAGGGGCGGTGGTGGAACGGGAACGTCTATGGCTTGAATTGACGTGATGTTGGTCGGTCCGTCGTGAATGTGCCCTGAGTGAACGGGGCGTGCGGCCGTGTGAGCCTGCGCCTGTGATGAAGTGTGTTTACACTACTTTGATGCTTATAATAATAAAGTGCAGGGAAAGAGCATCGCCACCCCAATTTTGGGGGTGGGATCGTTATAATTTGGTCAGCATAGATGATCGTTATTTTGTTTACCACTAGGCGGTGGATTGTGGCTTGCAGGTGCTGCGGAGCCAAGCGGGAAATAGCGGGCTAAAGCCCATGATGCTGTGCCGTCCCTCAAAGGCCTAAATTTTTATGTTTTCAATTTATCTCATGTATGGCCGGCCTGCGTGCCGAGGTTTGAAAGACATGTTTTATTAAGTAAACATTGTAAGCCCTTAAGGCCAGTTGTTGTTTTGTGTATTCAACATTCCTTTGTTTTGGTTCAGTGGACATTCATATTAGCAAGGTTCTTAATTGTGCAACTTAATTATTGCTTCCGCTAGGTGCTGTGTAAGACGTTGTGATTGGTTGAATTGTTTCAACGCGTAACCAACCGGTCTGTCCGTAGTATATGGCGTCGGGCCCCGGCCGGACCTACTGCTATATGCCATGTGACGGATAGGAGTGTTACAAATTTGTATCAGACTACCGGTTTCGGTCAAGCTTAAATTAATTTGTGTACGAATTCACTTTAAGGGGTGGTGAGCACGTGTGTGTCCGTCATCGTTATAACATGAAAAGAACCTATGAATGTCCACTTAGGAATGAAAATACACTTGTTTGAGGAACCTGCGTGTTCCTATAATTGCTGTTTGTAATATTGTTGGGTCGCTTATCGGTGTTTTGCATGATTATAGGTGACCAGAAGTGGTGCTAGACCGTCAGAACGGCCAGGTTCTGAGGCAAGCAGCGCACCAAGCGATGCGCCTGCAACACCTCCGTCTGCCAAGACCATTAGATTGGTGGCATAAGCCGTATTTACTATAATCAATGCATAACCTGCAAGACAGGTGCAACATCCTACTCCTGTGGTGGAGCAAGTGCCGCTCCAAGCGGCGAAGCCTAGAAGGGTGGAACAGGTGGGTGTAGAGCCGGAGTTGCCTCGGGGAGCAACAGAGTGAAAGCTTAAGCATGTGATTGGCTTCCACCCACCAGTGTTCTCGAGAACAGGAACCCCGACTCAGGCAGAGGATTTGCTCTCAAGAGTCAATAGGGTGATGACAGCAACAGAAACGTAAGAGTGGGAGAATACCACGATAGCAACGTTCCTATTGGACGGGGATGCGAGATTATGGTGGGAAGGGCTGGAGCTACACCAGTTGAGGGGAAGGTCGTTGGTCGAAATACCTATGGAGGAATTTTCGAGATTGTTCATGGCTCGATACCTCCCCTCAGCGCAGAGGATCGCATTGGAGAATGAATTTAAAAAGTTGGTGCATGGAGACAACACCGTGGACGAGTACCTCCACAAGTTCACTCGTTTGGGAAGATACGCTAGCGCTACCTTTGCCGATGAGGAGCGCAAGATGAACCTCTTCTATGAGGGGTTAAGAGATGAGCTGAGGTTGTTACTGTCGGAGCCTATGGTGCAGGGTTTCCTAACCTTGGTCAACACCGCCCAGTCCTTTGAAAAGGACATGAGGAACGTGCAAGCGAAGAAGGAATCCGGTGGCAAGAAATCGGAGTTCAAAGCGCCGACTACGTCGAAGTCGGGTTATCGCAAGTTCTAAAAGAAGGCTAGGACATCGCGTCCAGCCCCTTCTTAATGTGCCTCGGGGACGACTACCAACCAAACCCCGGGCACTTGTTTTACTTGCGGAAAGACAGGGCACTTTTCCCGCGATTGCTGGAGCGGACGTCCAAAGTCCGAGAGAAAACAAGGAGCCACTTATTAAGAAAAGGGGAAAGCGGTGGAGTCAACCGCGTCCCATTATGCTCCGACTCAACCTAGGGTCTAAAACTTGGGCCAGCAAGAGGCGATCAAGCAGGCCGACGTGGTGAAGGGTACTGTTTAATTTATAGCAAGTTAGCTTTAAATACTGTTACCTAGTGCTTGTTAGCTTATATTGGTTGTGTAGGCTTTGTTCTTATTGGCGATAGTCCGGCACGAGCACTCTTCGATACGGGAGCTTCACACTCCTTTGTGTCCAAAAGTTCTGTATCGCGCATCGGAGTCCCTTCTTCGATGGCGAAGGACAAATTTGATGTGCTGCTACCGAATGGTTGTTCGATGTGTGCGGATAGAGTGTGCCCCTTAAAAGTTCTTATTGGAAACCAAGAGTTCGACTTGCTAGCATCATTGCTGCCGCTAATAGAGTTCGACGTTATCTTTGGGATGGATTAGCTTTCGGAGCAGAAGGCCTATATTGATTGCAATAGTAAGGAGGTCAAGCTGGGTGTTGGACGGGAGACAACATTCACGGGACTGAAGGGGTCGAGTAGGACGCTCATATCTGCTCTTCAGGTGGTAAGGACAGTTCGAGCTGGCGCAGAGCTGTTCTTCGCAATAGTGGGGGCTGTAGAGCCAAAGTCCGCATTGTATAGTATCCCCGTGGTTTGTGAATACCCCGATGTGTTCCCGGATAGTCTTCCTGGAGCCCCACTGCAGCGTGAGATCGACTTCATAATCGAGCTCGTGCTAGGTGCCAAACCTGTGTCACCTTCTCCTTTTAGGTTGGCGCCTAAGGAGATGACAGAACTGAAGGTTCAACTGGAGGAGTTGATTGAGCAAGGGTATGTGCGTCCAAGCTCATCGCCTTGGAGCGCACCGGTCCTCTTTATTAAGAAAAAGTACTGGAGTCTGCGGCTGTGTATCTACTATAGAGAGTTGAACAAGCTAACGGAGAAGAATAAAAACCCGATCCCAAGGATCAATGATCTCTTCGATCAGTTAGTCGGATCGTCGATGTATTCGAAGTTGGATCTGAAGTCTGGGTATTATCTGCTGAGGATAAGGGAGTGTGATATCCCGAAGACGGCGTTAAGCACAAGGTATGGGCATTTCGAGTTCACGGTCATGCCGTTTGGACTGACAAATGCGCCATCGGTGTTTATGGATTTGATGAACCGAACATTCCGAGATTTTCTGGACCGCTTTGTGAGCGTCTTCATTGATGACATACTAGTGTACTCACAGTGCGAGGAAGACCACTTAAAGCACTCTCATCTAGTGTTGGAGACACTGAGGAGGAATGAGCCCTATGCAAAATTCTCCAAATACGAGTTCTGGCTACCCTCAGTAGCATTCCTTGGTCACATTGTCAGTGGGGAAGGTATAGCGGTGGATCCGGCGAAGATTATTGCAATACGGGAGTGGCCTGTGTTGTCTTCGGTAGCGGAAGTTCGGAGTTTTCTTGGGCTTGCCGGCTATTACAGGTACTTCGTCGAGAACTTCTCGTGGATAGCGTTACCTCTCACGAAGTTGAAAAGGAAGGATCAGATGTTCTTGTTGACGCAGGAGTGCGTGCAAGCGTTTGAGGAAGCTGAAGGGACGGTTGACCACGGTGTCGGTGTTAAGTTCGTCGAGTGGGACCGAGGGCTTCAAAATTTATAGTGATTCCTCAGGTAATGGTTTGGGCTGCGTGTTGCTGAAGCATGGAAGCGTAATAGCATATGGATCGCGTCAGCTGAAAGTGCACGAAAGGAATTATCCGGTCAATGACTTGGAGTTGGCGGCCGTGATATTTGCGCTTAAGCTATGGAGACACTACTTGTACGGCGTAAAGGTCGATATCTATACCGACCACAAGAGCGTGATGTACATGTTGGATTAGAAGGATCACAACATGAGGCAGCGTAGATGGATGGATTTCCTGGGGGACTACACATTCAAGATTCATTATGTACCCGGGAAGGTCAATGCAGATACGGATGCGTTGAGTTGCAGGGCTCCCACCCAAGCCCACTGGTTGTCTGTTCATGATGAGAGGCTAGTACGGGAATTGGAGGCTTTGGAGATCAGTTGTGTGGACAAGCAGTTTAGCGCCAAAGCATTGTTGAATTGGACGGAAGTTCAGTATGACCGGGCTGATCGCATTCGGCAGGCGTTGGAGTTGGATACTGGCATGAAAGAGCTTATGGATGCAACTTTGGATGGGTCAAATTCCCAGTTTTCGGTTGTGGATGGGCTCCTAAGGAAGGACAATCGTTTGTGCATCCCAAGCGGGGGAAATCTACGGGCGGAGTTGATGTACGAGGCCCATAATACTAAGTACTCAATCCACCAAGGGAGCACGAAGATGTACCAAGACCTGAAGAAGCTATTTTGGTTGCCAGGACTAAAGAAGGATGTGGCCCTGTTTGTGGCTAGGTGTCAAACCTACGCCTTGGTAAAGGCAGAGTGTCAAAAGCCTGGAGGATTCTTGAAATCCTTGCCTATTCCGGAGTGGAAGTTCAACGACTTATCGATGGACTTTGTTCAAGGCTTGCCAAGGTCGCAGAAGGGTAACGATGCCATCTGGGTGATCGTAGACCGGTTAACAAAGGTGTCGCACTTTATTCCGCATAGGAAGGATGACTCAGTGGAAAAACTGGCAAAGTTATATGTGGATAATATAGTCAGATTATACGGTGTGCCACGCAGCATCGTGAGTGACCGGGATGGGCATTTTACGTCCAATGATTTGATGTTTGTGCAACAGATGTTGGGGACTAAATTGAAGTTCAACACAGCCTTTCATCCGCAAATGGATGGGCAAACCAAGAGAGTCAACAGAACGTTGGAAGACATGCTCAGCATGTGTGTTCTAGACTTCGAGAAGCATTGGGAAGACCACCTGTATTTGGTGGAGTTTGCGTACAACAACATCTACCAGGCGAGTATTCAAAATGCGCCCTTCGAGGCCCTATATGGTAGGAAGTGTCGCACGTCGTTATCGTGGCTGGAAACGGGTGAGGCAAAGTTGTATAAGAAGCAGGAAGTTGAGAGTGCTACTTCTTTGGTGCGGATAATTCGAGAGCGTTTGCTGATCGCTAAGGACAGGCAAGCTAAGTACTATAATGCCAAACACCGAAACGTGGAGTTCGGGGTCGGCGATTGGGTGTACTTGAAGATAAAGCCGCTCAAGGGTGTTTCGCGGGTGAGATGCTTGAAGAAGTTTAACAAAAGATACCTTGGAACCTTTGAGATTATAGAGCAGGTCGGCGAAGCAGCTTATCGTTTGAAACTATCGGTGGAGTTGAGTGGACTACACGATGTATTCCAAATCTCTGTGTTGCGGAAGGCGGTGCAAGAACCTTCGCAGGTGATCGCAGTAGATCTAGTACCGGTGGGCGAAGGGTTGACGACTAAGGTAAAGCCCGTTCGTATTGTAGACTTTAAAATTAAGCGACTCCGTAACAAGGTGATCTGTATGGTCATGGTCCGGTGGGACAATTGCCGTCGGGAGGAGCTCTCTTGGGAGCAAGAACAAGCTATGCTGGAGGAGTACCCGGAGTTATTCCGCTCAGGTACTGCTTAAGGTTTTCCATTTTCTTTCCTTTAGTAATTTCGTGGGTGAAATTATTTTAAGAGGGGGAGAGTTGTAACACCTCGAAACTCCATAGAGGGACGGGTAACATTTTAAGCCAAGTCTGGGACTTAGAGCAGGTATCACGGGCGTGACACAGGCATGTCACGGGCGTGTCACGGGCGTGTTCGGCCACGGGTCATATGGTCGACGTTTTGACGATCGGCGATCAACGAGTTGAGGCACACGGACTGGGACACAGGCGTGTCCTAGGGCATGTCACGCTAGGGAGTTTTTTGAGTCATGTACACGGGCCATGACACCGGCACAGATACGGGCGTATCACATGTTATACGGGCGTGTCGGGTGCCGTGTCGCGGGTCGTGTCCTCCTCGGGAAAAAAGTGTTGTGTAGTTGCACACGGGGCATGACATGGGTCGTGACACGGCTGTGTCGCATGCGACATGGGCATGTCGGAGGCCGTGTCGAATGCCGTGTGCTGGTTATCACGTCGGTCGAGACGGCGAATGGGCAACATGGCCATGCACACGGCTGTATTACAACACGTGATCGGCCCAGATTTTGTATTTTTTGCCCCGATCGTGGCCGTTCATTTTCTTATGTTGGGATCCAACGGCTGGGGGTTTGTGCTGGTGGTTTAAACCCAGAAATAGGGTTTAGAAGCCCTCATTTCACTTTGGTTCATCTCTCTCTAAGTTCTAGAGAGAAGGGAGAGCAAGGAGGAGGAAGAAGACTAAAGATTCGGTCACTGGCAGAGCTTCGGTGCTCCAAATCGCGAGCCGTCTTCGAATCCGTGAAGGCAAGGAGATTGCGGTGCTTTTCATCCGCGTGGATTTCCATGGTGCCGAGGAAAAACGCAAGGGTAACGATTCTCATCCTAGGGCATGTGAAGCCCTCTTTTACTTTGCATAGGAAGCCCTCTCTCGCGATTGAGCGAAGGGTTGAGGCGTTCCTTGGGGTAGATATGTAAAGTACACCTTGTGTAGAGTCTGTATGCGTTAACGAGCATAGGCATTATGTGTGAAGCCTATCTGGACAAGTTGGTCTGGATCGGCGATGTTGCATTGCATTTGAACCGGGGAAGACTCCGGGTGTTTGGGCGTTTTCGGGTTTTCTACGTAGTAAATTGCAACAGTAAGCCACAGAGACTAACTCTAAGGTACACTCAGAAAACTTAGCAAAAGCATGTTTTGCCAAAATGGTTGTCGGGGAGCCAACGTGAACATAACCGGGTTATGTAATTATTGTTGTGGAAACGGGACTTGGTGAGTCTTGACCTGCGCATATGGCTTAACTTGCTGTTGCGGTATGAGCATGGGTCAGGCGGAACCGTACCCGATCTATGTCGTTCGGTGGAACCGTTGGCATAGATGAGGGTCTTCGGCGATCTATGGCTTAAATTGTCGTGACAAGGGCAAGGAAGGCAAAATGCTCATATGGTTGGCCGTCCAAGGGGCGGTGGTGGAACGGGAACGTCTATGGCTTGAATTGACGTGACGTTGGTCGGTCCGCCATGAATGTGCCCTGAGTTCACAGGGCGTGCGACCGTGCGAGCCTGCACCTGTGATGAAGTGTGTTTACGCTACTTTGATGCTTATACTAATAAAGTGCAGGGAAAGAGCATCGCCGCCCCGATTTTCGGGGCGGGATCGTTATAATTTTGTCAGCATAGCTGACCGTTATTTTGTTTACCACCGGGCGGTGGATTGTGGCTTGTAGGTACTGCGGAGCCGAGCGGTAAATAGCGGGCTAAAGCCCATGATGCTTTGCCGGCCCTTGAAAGCCTAACTTTTTATGTTTTCCATTTATCTCATGTATGGCTGGCCTACATGCCGAGGTTTGAAAGACATGTTTTATTAAGTAAACATTATAAGGCTTTAAGGCTAGTTGTTGTTTTGTGTATTCAACATTCCTATGTTTTGGTTCAGTTGACATTCATTTTTGCAAGGTTCTTAACTGCAACTTAATAATTGCTTCCGCTAGGTGCTGTGTAGGACGTTGTGATTGGCTGAAAGGTTTAAACCCGTAACAAACAGGTCTGTTCGTAGTATATGGCGTCGGGCCCCGGCCGGACCTACTACTACATGCCATGTGACGGATAGGGGTGTTACAGCCTCACCCCCATGACTCCTAGGCACCAAGAAGGAGGACAAAAGTTGAGGACAATATAACAGTATAAATTAAAGCAGGTGATGGTGGATCTATGCTACCATGGGTATATTTCTAATAGTTATATTATTGCACTAGCAGTTCTATAGCATATGTAAAGTAAATAAGTAGTGCTAAAAAGAAGTGCAATAATTAAAGTAAAGAAAGAGTAGAAATATAAACTATCTACTACTACACTACAATTACAGGTGTAGTATTACTTATATGAATGCTTATACAAACTTATAAGTTGAGGTTTCAGGAATATAAATTATCATATAAAAGAGACCATACAAATTTATACGATAAGGATCTGCGATATGTATGTCATAAGTATATATGTATGATATGATGTCTTATGCGGTTTATGATTCATACAAGTGCAACTCACAAACACGACTCTGTGATCACAGACCTTTAGATCACACTTTTTAGAGTTAGCTTAACTCTCGGGTACCACCTTTGTGGCTACGACAACATAGGAGCGGGTGTCTCCGCATCCTAGGGGGTATACACAATACAAGGCCAAGACCCTTCGAACTCCTCCGTACACATCCTAGGTGCACATTCCAGAGTCTTGCGTACTATTTTGCTCGCAAATCCACCAGTCTTTTTTGTCGTGTGTGCATTTTTGGGGATTGACCACCAGACTGTAGTGTAAAAAAGCCCACTAGCCCATCAAACCCTCACACCTCGCCAGAGGCATCGAATTGCCGTGGGTGGGAAAAAAGGCCAGTACCGCATGACCCGCCACTAATATGTTCTATGCACATGCAAATTATTTCCAACCAGAGTATCAAGCTCGCAGCACCAACCCGTCCTAAAGTAGCCACCCGAACCTCCAGATTGCAGGACTAAACTCATCTTGTATCCAAACATGCGAGCCTCCAGCTCGCAGGACAAAACCCATCATGTATCCTCCAACCTTATACGGTGTGTTTGTCACATCATTCTCTTAACCTATTAACCTACTCTTGTCTAATTCTTTTTATACATAGTAGTTAAGGGTTAATCCTTGGACTGCCCAGGGCATGCTCGGTGATGGGCTCTCGAGGGCACTAAGAACTACGATGGGCTGAAGCCCAAAGTACTCTTTTTGAAAGACACTTACTTTAATTAATGTCTACCCATTATTTATAACCCAATCTCGTTGTTGCTCTTGAGTAAACCTAATGACTTAAGGTACTGATTGTGAGAGCGACGATGTTTCGTCGGGCCCCATTATAGTTTTTCTCCTCATGGCTTGCACTCTATCACTCGTTATTATTTAGTGACATAATCGTGACATCAAGTAAAATTTCAACTTACCAATACATCTCTCAATCCAACCACTTATCATTTCCCTGTGGGTCCTATTGTTACACGTCACTATTTACTATGCGCAACCTGTTGGTACCCTAGTTTGGATTTGAGTTCAGTCCTCTCTTTTAGTCTCTTGACCCAAGATTTATCTATGGTCAAAGGTTCATTGTTTAGTTAGTTGGCTCTAGTTTTAGAGTTGTCATTTATCCAGATGAAAATTTGGTTAAGTTGTTTTGGGTTCGACTATGGTCGAACGCCGCTCGACTATCGTCTATCGACTGGTCGACGATCGTCTATCAGTTGTTCGACGTTCGTCTGTCAGCAGATCATCTATCTCTGAGTTAGTTCAACTCTTGTTAGCTCGACGTTCTGTGGAATCTACCTCGCCGATCGTCAAACCCCGCTCGACTTCTTTTGACCAGACAGATTTCTTGATAGTTCAACTATCTGCTTTGATAGTTCAACTATCTGATAGTTCGACTATCTGTTTGATGGGTCGACTATATGTGTTGCTTGATAGTTCGACTATCTGTCTTGATAGGTCGACTATCTGTTGTGTTTGATAGTTTGACTATCTGCTTGGATAGTTCAACTATCTGATAGTTCGACTATCTATTTGATAGGTCGACTATCTGTTTTCTTTGATAGTTCGACTATCTGTTTGATAGGTCGACTATATGTTTTCTTTGATAGTTCGACTATCTGTTTGATAGGTCGACTATCTGTGTTGCTTGATAGTTCGCCTATCTGTTTGATAGATCGACTATATGTTTTCTTTGATAGTTTGACTATCTATTTGATAGGTCGACTATCTGTTTTCTTTGATAGCTCGACTATCTGTTTGATAGGTCGACTATCTGTTTTGCTTGATAGTTCGACTATCTGTCTTGATAGGTCGACTATCTGATAGCTCGACTATCTGTTCTGATAGGTCGACTATCTGCTGTGGTAGTTCGACTATCTTCTTTGATAGTTCGACTATCTGTATCGTTCGACTATCTGTTTGATAGGTCGACGATCTCTATGCTTCGGTAGACGATCTTCGAGGGTCGTTCGACGTTCTGCTGTATGTCTTTAGTAATTTATTCCTCTTCTATTCTATGATTTATTTCATACTTATTTGGCATATTATTTCAATTAATTTATGCTATTATTTACAGGCAATCTCTGCTCCATTCCTTATGCATGAGCCAATCTTTATCTGACAAAGTGTTTTGTCTTATTAGTTGAAATATATTTTCTACTTTATCTGCCAGGCTTTCCTTTATAGCCGTTAGACTCATAAAGACTTTTCTGGCTGTAAAGAGTTCTTTCTGATGTGACCTTTTTCTAGCCCCTTCTTATCTGATTGGTTATGCAGCTTCTTAGAAAGCTTTATCCTCTTATAACATGTCTGTCTGCAGGATTTATTTTGCTTTATGCTTTTTGCAGCCCAGATTACTGATTCCAGAAGAAGACAAAGATTCAAACTCAAATTAAAGTCGTTGCAAAGTCTCATATATAAAGAGCTTCTTTTGAAAGAAGAAGAGATAGATAGATAATATATACAAAACCTAGAACACATACACTCAGCAGCATAGAGAAAGAGAGAAAGCAAGAAAGTTCTACAGCTCTCAGAAATTCACATTCAACTGAGAAGATCAAATCTCTTCAGCATTCTTCTTCATCCTGAGTTCATCCTGCTTACAAGAAGAATTTCACTCAGAGGCCTTTAGAAGAAGAAGAAGAAGAAAGGAAGCTGTTTGAAGAAGAACACCTTTTCCAAATCAAGAGTCTTCTTCAAGCTTCTCCTTCAGAACCTCAAGACAGTTCTTTGTCTTAGTTCAGAAGAGTTCCTGCACCCTGAAGCAAGACTCCTTCATGGATATTCTCTAAGCCAGGGGGAGCCTTGATTCTTTAGAGCTATCTAGCTCTGTGCAATCCACTAGCTTCTCTAATTTGTTTAACAATAGAGAAGAAGCCTTAACTCTCTCAACCTCCTGTACAAAGGGTTATTAATCCCTTCAAAAGTGAACCCTTGGTGGCAGGGCACCTGATCAAAAACCTGTGTTGCATTTTGAGCTCCTGATCAAAAGCTCAAAGGGTCTACTTGATCTACCTGAAGCAGATCAGTTGGTGGCAGGGCACCTGAACAAAAACCTGTAGTGGATTCCTACCAGGGTGGTAGAAGAGTGGACGTACCTATTTAGAGGGAACCACTATAAAATTTCTTGTGTCATCTGTGCTGCTTATTTAATTTATTGCACTATGGCTGTGAGTAGAAATAAGTAGGATTGCTAGTTGCTGTGATAGGATCCCTAGCTTAACTGTAATTATAGTTAGCTCTCTCTTATGCACTACACTTTGTGTTAGGCTCTAGGGTTATCAATATCTATAAACTAATTCCGCAAATTAACTCTAGGGGAGTTGAGTAGGGTGTCCTAATTTTTGAATACTCTATTCACCCCCCCCCCCCTCTAGAGTTGTATCTATCATCACTTTCAATTGGTATCAGAGGGAGGTTGACTGACTGTACAGGCTAACACCTGAGTCACAAGATCCTGATAGATACCAAGCTTATAGATATTCACTTCATGGCCCAGTCCAAGGATTACTCTAGCACCAGACCTCCAGCATGCAACTTAGCAAAGTTTAGCGTCTGGAAGGCAAGGATTAAGTTATATATGAACTCTATTGATGAGAGTATTTTTGCTTCTATTTTGACAGGACCACCAAGAGCACCTACTGCAGCTACTGCTTCATCATCAACTGATATGAGTGCAGTGCCTCCTCCAGATTACATCGATGAATACAAAAAGGCAAAGATAGCAGATGACAAAGCAATGAATATTTTGGCTCAGACAATGTCTGATAAAGTATTCCAGAAAGTTGCTGACTGCTCCTCAGCAAAAGCAATGTGGGATATACTGCACTAGATTGTAGCTGGTTTAGCTGATGAAAGGAAGGACAGAAGGTCCAACCTTATCTCCTAGTATGAAAACTTCAAGAATACTGATGCTGAATCAGTTGAAGCCATATACACCAGACTCAGCTCAATCATCAATGGGCTGAGAACTCTTTATAAGGAAATTACATTGACAGAGGTCAATGATAAGATACTGATGTGCTTCCCCAGCACATGGGATATTAGGATCTGGCCTATCAAGGAGGCCTGAAGTACAAATGAAATCTCAAAGGAAGCTCTCCTTGGCAAGCTCAAGTCTTTTGAGCAAGTGCTGAAGACCAGGGAAGCTGAGGTTGAAGCAAAGACTCCAACTCCAGCAAGAAAAGAGCAAACTCTTGCTCTCAAAGCTGCTGATGCTTCTGAAGGAAGCCAATCTAATGAGGAGCTGATGACACACTTTGCCAAAAGGTTCCTCAAGATGGGAAGAAAAGACTTCAGAAAGAAATCTTCAAGATATGAAGATAAACCAAGGTATGATAGATCTCCTGCTAAAGAAATCATTTGTTATGGTTGCAGAAAACCTGGACACATTCTACCAGAGTGTTCAGAGGAAAAGAGAAAAGAAAAGAGAAAGGAAAAGGAACATCACAGGAAACACACCAAGTCCTCCTCCTACAAAAACAAGAAAAAGGAGAAGGGATTTGTTGCTGAAACTTGGAGATATTCAGATGAGGAATCTTCCTCCTCAAGCTCCAGTGAGGATGAGGAAGAAAAGAAGGCAAAGGAAATCTGCCTTATGGCTATTGATGCCTGCAGCAATCACTCAGCTGCAGAGAGTTCTGATGATGATGAAGAGATGCCTACAGAAGATCAGGTATTGTCTTCATATGACTTTTCTTCTTCTGAATTTAAAACTGAGTTTAAATCCCTTTGCTTAGATTTAATTAGTTCAGAAAATGAGATTAAAGAACTTATAAATAAGTTAGCTGAATCAGAATCTATCTCCGTTGAAAATGCTAGGTTAGAAGCAGAACTCACTAAATCTAGTGAAGAAATAAAGTTTCTTAAAAATGAACTAGCAAAGTCCAAGAGATTGGAAGAATCATTAAATGGTAGAAGCCTTAAGTTGCTAGAAATCACCAGCATGACAAACACTAGGTCAGGCAATAATAAGCTAAGCTTAGGAGCTTCATCATGTGAACCCCCAATTATTCTTAAAAATCATCTTTCAACTCCAGTGAACTTTATCTCAGCTGATGGGATAAAGAACACTGAGCAAGTAAAACAAGTTAATCAAGCCTTAAATAAAGCTAAGAGAGAGAAAAGAAAACAAAAGTTTAAAGAACTACAAAAGGCGTCAAACGCCGCTCGATGATTGCAGGCTCAGTGGTCGAACGAAGCTCGATGATTCGTGCATCCATCGTCGAACGCCGATCGACGTTTTCAATATGAAGTTCAAAATTATAACCAGAACCCTAGAAACCTTAATATGAATAGAAACCCTAGGTTTGTGGACCCATTAACTGCATGGAGCATCCCACCTAGGAGATCATACCCCTTAGGTTAAAAAACCCCAACCTGCTTATTCTTTTATTTCTAGTTTTCATTATGTGAAGAATAATGGACCCAAGGTTACCTGGGTCCACAATGTTTAACTTAACTCACTGCAGGTGAAGACCTATCCTATCACTCAGGACAAGTGGTATTTGGATAGTGGTTGCTCCAAACATATGACAGGGAATAAAGAAAATCTGTCAAAGTTCAAGGCCAGGCTTGGACCAAAGGTGATCTTTGGGGATTCTAGCTGTGGTCAAACTGAAGGATATGGTAGGATTACCATTAGAGCAGTAACATTCAAGAGGGTTGCATATGTAACTGGACTGAAGAATAATCTTATCTCAGTAAGTCAGTTATGTGATGCAGGATATCAGGTATCGTTCACTAACACTCTTTGTAATATTATGTTAAATAGTAATGTTGTGTTAGTAGGTATTAGACAAGGCAATATTTATTTAGTAGATTTTAATTCAACCCATTCTGAAATCTGCTTATTTAATGAAGTAACAAATAACAACACCTTATGGCATAAAAGGCTTAGCCATGTTAACCTCAAGAACATATCTAGGTTATCTAAATACAACTTTGTTAGAGGTTTACCTTCTTGCCCCTACAAGAAGGAGAGCCTATGCAAGGCTTGTCAATTAGGCAAGCAAACCAAAAATTCCTTTAAATCTGTAAATAAAAGTGATTCACCTAGAATCTTGTATTTATTACATTTGGACCTCTTTGGCCCAATAAATGTACAGAGTCTAGGAGGGAAGTATTACACTTTAGTAATTATAGACGACTTCTCTAGGTTCACTTGGGTGTTCTTCTTGAGAACTAAGGCTGATAACTTCAAAGTTTTTACAGATTTTCTACTGTGTGTGCAGACTAAGTATTCTACTCATGTTGCCTTGATCAGATGTGATCATGGTACTGAGTTTGAGTCTCTTCTCATGCAATAATTCTGTGAGAAAGAAGGCATCAAACATAGCTTCTCTGCTCCTAGAACTCCCCAACAAAATGGGGTAGTGGAAAGGAAAAACAGAACCCTGATTGAAGTTGCAGGAACACTGTTGGCAGATGCTAATATGCCTCTCTCCTATTGGGCAGAAGCTGTTAGCACAGCTAATTATTTGCTGAACAGAAGTCTTATACACAAGCTTAAGTGTAAAACTCCTTATGAGTTGCTTAAAGGAAAGAAACCTAAAATAAATTATTTTAGAGTATTTGGTTGTGTAGTATACATTCATAATAATAATAAAGAATACTTTAGAAAGTTTGAAGCAAAAGCTTCCATGGGAATTTTTCTTGGATATTCCCAAGTAAGCAAAGCTTATAGGGTATTTAATAAATCAACTTCTAAAATTGAGGAATCTGTGCATGTGTCTTTTGAAGATTCTCAGATCTTTTACAAGGAGAAGGAAACTTCCCCTTCCTCAAGTTCATTGCAGGTACCAGAATCTAGTAAAGATGTCACCCAAGAGATTCTCCATCTATCAACTCTTCATATCACTGATTCAGACAGTGATGAAGACTTTGCAGAAGCTGTTGCTGTACCACTAATAGTAGATCAAATTCCTCCTGAGGAATTAATCCCAACTATTGTTGAAGATCACATCCCACCTGCTGATGTTATCACACTTAGAGATCATCCTATATCTCAAGTGATTGGAGACAAATCAGCTGGTGTTCAAACAAGACATCAATTAAGACAGGATGTGATGCATGCTTGTTTCCATTCAAAGATTGAGCCCCTCACTATTAAAGTTGCTGAGCTAGATCCCCACTGGTTCATTACTATACAAGAGGAACTCAATCAGTTTGAAAGATGTAAAGTATGGACTTTGGTTCCAAGACCTAAAGGCCAACTGATCATAGGCACCAAGTGGGTGTTTAGAAACAAGTTGGATGCAAATGGAATTATTGTAATGAACAAAGCTAGGCTTGTAGCTCAGGGCTACAGACAGGAGGAAGGTATAGATTATGACCAAACCTTTGCTCCTGTTGCAAGGCTAGAGGCAATAAGGATCTTTCTAGCCTATGCAGCCTATATGAAGTTTAAGGTCTTTCAGATGGATGTCAAAAGTGCCTTTCTAAATGGTGAGCTAAAGGAAGAGGTATTTGTTGAACAACCACCTGGGTTTGTTTCTTCAACTCAGCCCTCACATGTTTTCAAGTTGTAAAAAGCTCTTTATGGACTCAAACAAGCACCCAGAGCCTGGTATGAGACTCTAGCTAGTTTCATGTTAGAGCACAACTTTGTTAGGGGAGTAGTTGATAGAACCCTTTTCGTCAAGCACCACAAGGACACAATCCTGTTAGTTCAAGTGTATGTAGATGATATTATTTTTGGTTCCACTGATCCCAAACTGTACAAAAAGTTCTCTGACTTGATGCATTCTAAGTTTGAGATGAGTAGTATGGGTGAGCTGTCTTACTTTCTTGGTCTCCAAGTAAAGCAAGGTGCTGATGGCATCTTCATCTCCTAATCCAAATATGCCAAGGAATTGGTAAAGAAGTTTGGGATGGCTGATGCTTCAGCAATGCATACACCTATGGCTACTAATGTAGTTATAGATTCTGATGATCAGGGTAAGCCTGTTGATCAAAAGAATTATAGGGCCATTGTTGGTTCCCTATTGTATTTAACTGCAAGAAGGCCAGATATAATGTTTGCTACATGCCTATGTGCTAGTTTCCAGGTCAACCCCAAGGAATCTCATCTGATTCTTCTCAAGAGAATCTTGAGATACCTGAAGGGATGTCCAAATCTAGGACTATGGTACCCAGCTGAGTAAGAATTTGAGTTAATTGGATACTCTGACTCTGATTATGCTGGTTGTAGAGTTGACAGGAAAAGTACCTCAGGAACTTGCCAGTTCCTGGGAGAGAGATTGGTCTCTTGGTTCTGTAAGAAGCAGGCTTCTGTCTCAACTTCAACTGTAGAGGCTGAATATATAGCAGCTGCTAGTTGTTGTTCACAGATCCTGTGGATTCAAAACCAGCTTTTGGATTATGGGTACACACACAAGAACACAAAAATCATGTGTGATAGTACCAGTGCTATCTCCATTGCACAAAATCCTGTGAACCACTCTAGAACCAAGCACATTGAGATTAGACACCATTTCCTGAGAGATTGTGTGGAAAAGAACAAGATCAGCCTTGAGTTCATATCCACTGACCTTCAGAGAGGTGATATTTTCATTAAGCCTTTAGATGAACAGAAGCATCTGTTCTTTTTGGTTCAACTAGGCATGATTAATGGAAAAGACTAAGTGTGACGTCTGCCTTTGTTGAAACCTGTTTGAAGATCGTCCAACGACGTTCGAAGATAGACGATCGGATGAAGCCTATCGTCAACCTATGGTTGATGATGGCTTATCTGATTGAAGATCGTCGACTGACGTTCGAAGATCGTCGAACAGGTCGAGCCTATCGTCGATCTATGGTTGACGACAGCTTGTTGTTTGTGAAGACAGAAATAGTCGAACGATCGATCGACTACTCTGATTAAGGAACGATCGTCGAACGACCGTTCGACCATCATCTCCAGTATCTTTTAAAATAGATCGACTATTGCTATTTTAATATAAAACCGATGGTCAACCTAGGTTAAGAGATCGTTCTTTTTATCGTTGACGGAGAGCGTCTTCTCGCATTCCGTCTTTCTGCTTGCTCCCTGTCTCGCGATTTCTGCTGTTTTGCCTTCGCCGTCTCTATCGCCTTCTCCAACCCCTTCGATGGCGATTGCTCCAGCCCTCCTGTCCGTGGTGAAGTTCGATGCTTGTTTCCGCGTGGACTTCGATTCTTTCAGCTGCTGTGAATCTGCTATAGTGGAAATCCTCAACCTATGCAAATATCAAGGATTGGAAAAGCTCATGTCAACAAAAATAAAGATAAACATTCCCGAGATTAAAGAATGGGCATTCACTTCGTCCTCAAATGACGACTCTATGACCGGAACGATAGGCGAAAAAGAGGTAGTTTTGACACCCGCCATTTTAACTGAAATTTTTGGATTATTGAATGGGGAAGAGGATTATGAGCAAGATACCCCTGAGTTTGGGAGAATGTTGACTGAACTAGGACATGCCGACGGCATTCCTTCTAAGCTGCTAAAGGTAAATTTTCCGTTGAAGATAAAGTTCCTTGCTGAACTAGTCGGAAAAGTGCTACTAGGAAAGCACTCTGCCCATGATAATATAACCTGGCAACAGTTTGCCCTGATGTGTGCCATCGTGAACAAGAAGCAGATTAACTGGGCAGGAGTTTTGTTTGATTTGATATGGAAAAAGAATAGCAAGAAGGAAGTTATCCTGGGTAGGGTGCTTGGGATTTTTCTAAAGGAGAAATATCCCCATCTATTGGTCTCAGCTTCTACTTTAATCAATGCCAGCAAAAATATGGACCCAACAATGTTTGTCAAGTGGAAAAGGAGCTTTCTGAAGCCCGCTCCAGCAGGGGTTGCTCCAGTTGCATCTGAGAGTACAAGGACTGCTTCAGTCACTCCCCTTCTTCAAGAAGCAGGCTCAGCCAATCTCTCCTTTCCATCCACCTCTTATGCATTACCTTCAACCTCCACTAAAGTGCCACCATCTGCTTCAGTTCCATCTACTTCAGCTGAAGTTCCATCTTCTGCATCTCATCTTCTTGATTCCTCCACAATTCTCCATGCATCACCTCCAGCATCTCCTCTCCCATCTCATCTTGCTAGGATATCCCATCCTAGTTTTGATTTATTGGTTTCTGAGCTATCCACTCCTCCTCAGTCACCAATTCTTCATTCAGATCATACTGATCTTCTTGCATCCACCCATCATTCTCCAGTTCACTCTCCATCTCATCACGAATACACCATCCCTATTGTTCATCCATCAACTGTGATTCCCCCATCTTCATTTGAAATCACCCCAGCCTTCATCTCAAGCATCCTGGAGTTAATTACTCCTTCAATCAAAATCATGATTGAAGAGGCAATTGCTCCCCTTGTATCCTTCATCTCTTCTTTGACTGCCTCCATTCAAGCCCTCTCAAAATCTGATGAGCCCTCTTCATCTAGGGGCCTGGTTTTAGTTTCAACTGAAACCAGGCAGGGGGAGATGCTTTATGAAGATGCCTCTGAACTACCCCTGGCTTCTCTTCCAGTAGATCCTCCAGCAGATACAGAAAAAGAGATAGAAGAATCAGCACCTCCATTGTCTGAAAAAGATATTTCTGATGCTATAATGAAATCTAAGTTTGTTGTCAAAGTATGCCTAGAAGAATTCTCCACTCCCCTGGTTGCCCTCTACCTAGAAGGAGTCATTACTTACTTTCTAGATGAATTATGGGAGTTAGGACATTCTAAGGAAAATCCTGAAGGTAACTCTTTTACTCATTTTCTAGACTTGATAACTGACATGTTAGTATGGGAATACCTAGAAGGAATGATAAAATGTCATTTAGCAAATTTGTGTTCATAATACTACAGATATAATTCAAGAAGTATTAGCTGTCCAAGAGCTTGATCATCAACCTGCTTTAGAAGCTCAACCTCAACCTGAACCAATTGTTCAAGATCCTGAGGCTGCCCAGCCAGCTCAGTTAGCAGTGCAAGAAGAACTGGTCCCCATGACAGTTACTGATGAACAAGAGAAGGTGTCAGAAATTCAAATGGAAAAGTCTACTGTCTGGGATGACACCCCTGGATTAGATCTAGACACTCTTCTGGCACAGGATGCCCTGGAAGAAGAGTTAGAAAGAGCTGCCTTAAAAGAGAAAGAAAAAGTTATGTAAGAGGCGTTTGATCCTTATGATCATCCTCCTTCTTCAAACTCTGAGGATGAGGATGATTCTGATGAATCTGAAGAATCCAAGAAAAAGAAATCTGCAAAGAAGAAAAGAAAAGCTTTGGCTCCTCCTCCTCCAAATCCTGATAATGATATCCCCTATTATATCTTGAAAGGTATTGATCCCAAATCTAAAGAATTTCAGCATTGGATGGAATTTTCTAAGAATCAGCAAAAGTGAAGGAAGAAGTCTAAAAGGTATGACAGTCCTGCTCTATGATGGACTCCTAGAGATCCTCCTCCTCCACCTCCCAGTGCAGGAGCCTCTGGAAACTTGTCTGCAAATCCTTCTGCTCCGTCTGATAGGTTTACTCCATCCCAGTCTTCTCAAAGGAAAAGCTATCATGGATATCAAGGCAGATCGCAATCTGTTTACCAAAGACATGATGCTGATGCAAAAGAACAAATGAAGGAGGTGGTTTATCAGAAACCAACCTTTTCTCCTCCTCCTTCCAAAGAATCCAAGAGCACATCTTCTTTAAAGCCAGATCATGCAGTGAAAGCTGTTTCAAAAGGTAAAAGAGTTATTTTCTCTGAAAAATTGAGTAAGAAATTTGCTGAGTTTGCTCCTCCTTCTTCTCTAGTTATTTAGGAAAAAGAGCCAGCTGAAAGCCTGCTAGATATGTCTATTAAATTTAAAGCTATGAAACCTATAGATCCAACTTGTGAAAATGTGTATGAAAGTCAAGAGCTTGATCCTGATTTCAGGATGGCTCGATTTCTTGAGCTTGTTGGATAAGCCCAAATTAGGAAAGCCAAAGCTAAAGGTAAAGATACTACAGGATTAACAACTATGTCCAAATTCAGAAAGAAGGAGCTTGATAAATTCCAGGTTAGACCTGAGGTATTTGACCCTTCAAAATACATGGAAAAGCATCCTAAAGCAGTTGTTCCAAGGGCATCTGAATCTAAAATTATTGGAGAGCAAGATCTAAAGCTGTCAAAGAAAGAAGCTCTAGACCCTTTTAGGAAAATTACTTTTATTCCTAGTTCATCTGTTCCTAAACCTGATTCTGATGCCTCTTAAATTTCATTGATTAACAGTTATATATTTGTCTGTTTGATTGATGTTATCTGCTGCTTAGATATTTTCTTTCCTGCATTGTTTTTATTTTCAGTAGTTTGTTTTGTGTTTTTTTTGTTGAGAGACTTAACTCAAATAGGGGGAGATTGTTGGTACCCTATTTTGGATTTGAGTTCAGTCCTCTCTTTTAGTCTCTTGACCCAAGATTTATCTATGGTCAAAGGTTAGTTGTTTAGTTAGTTTGCTCTAGTTTTAGAGTTATCACTTATCCAGATGAAAATTTGGTTAAGTTGTTTTTGGTTCGACTATGGTCGAACGCCGCTCGACTATCGTTTATCGACTGGTCGACGATCGTCTATCAGTTGTTCGACGTTTGTCTGTCAGCAGATCGTCTATCTCTGAGATAGTTCAACTCTTGTTAGCTCGACGTTCTGTGGAATCTGCCTCGCCGATCGTCGAACCCCGCTCGACTTCTTTTGACCAGACAGATTTCTTGATAGTTCAACTATTTGCTTGGATAGTTCAACTATTTGATAGTTCGACTATCTGTTTGATGGATCGACTATCTGTGTTGCTTGATAGTTCGACTGTCTGTCTTGATTGGTCGACTATCTGTTTTGTTTGATAGTTCGACTATCTGCTTGGATAGTTCAACTATCTGATAGTTCGACTATCTGTTTGATAGGTCGATTATCTGTTTTCTTTGATAGTTTGACTATTGTTTGATAGGTCGACTATCTGTTTTCTTTGATAGTTCGACTATCTGTTTGATAGGTCGAATATCTGTGTTGCTTGATAGTTCGACTATCTGTCTTGATAGGTCGACTATCTGTTGTGTTTGATTGTTCGACTATCTGCTTGGATAGTTCAACTATCTGATAGTTCGACTATCTGTTTGATAGGTCGACTATCTGTTTTCTTTGATAGTTCGACTATCTGTTTGATAGGTCGACTATCTGTTTTCTTTGATAGTTCGACTATCTGTTTGATAGGCCGACTATCTGTTTTGCTTGATAGTTCGACTATCTGTTTGTTAGGTCGACTATCTGTTTGATAGGTCGACTATCTATTTTGCTTGATAGTTCAACTATCTGTCTTGATAGGTCGACTATATGATAGCTCGACTATCTGTTCTGATAGGTCGACTATCTGCTGTGGTAGTTCGACTATCTTCTTTCATAGTTCGACTATCTGTATCGTTCGACTATCTGTTTGATAGGTCGACGATCTCTGTGCTTCGGTCGACGATCTCCGAGGGTCGTTCGACGTTCTGCTGTATGTCTTTAGTAATTTTGTCCTCTTCTATTCTATGATTTATTTCATACTTATTTGGCATATTATTTCAATTAATTTATGCTATTATTTCTAGGCAATCTCTGCTCCATTCCTTATGCATGAGCCAATCTTTATCTGACAAAGTGTTTTGTCTTATTAGTTGAAATATATTTTCTGCTTTATCTGCCAGGCTGTGCTTTATAGCCGTTAGACTCAGAAAGTCTTTTCTGGCTGTAAAGAGTTCTTTCTGATGTGACCTTTTTCTAGCCCCTTCTTATCTGATTGGTTATGCAGCTTCTTAGAAAGCTTTATCCTCTTATAGCATGTCTGTCTGCAGGATTTGTTTTTGCTTTATTCTTTTTGCAGCCTAGATTGCTGATTCCAGAAGAAGACAAAGATTCAAACTCAAATTAAAGTCGTTGCAAAGGCTCATATATAAAGAGCTTCTTTTGAAAGAAGAAGAGATACATAGATAATATATACAAAACCTAGAACACATACACTCAGCAGCATAGAGAAAGAGAGAAAGCAAGAAAGTTCTACAGCTCTCAGAAATTCACATTCAACTGAGAAGATCAAATCTCTTCAGCATTCTTCTTCATCCTGAGTTCATCCTGCTTACAAGAAGACTTTCACTCAGAGGCCTTTAGAAGAAGAAGAAGAAGAAAGGAAGCTATTTGAAGAAGAACACCTTTTCCAAATCAAGAGTCTTCTTCAAGCTTCTCCTTCAGAACCTCAAGACAGTTCTTTGTCTTAGTTCAGAAGAGTTCCTGCACCCTGAAGTAAGACTCCTTCATGGATATTCTCTAAGCCAGGGGGAGCCTTGATTCTTTAGAGCTATCTAGCTCTGTGCAATCCACTAGCTTCTCTAATTTGTTTAACAATAGAGAAGAAGCCTTAACTCTCTCAACCTCCTGTATAAAGAGTTATTACTCCCTTCAAAAGTGAACCCTTGGTGGCAGGGCACCTGATCAAAAACCTGTGTTGGATTTTGAGCTCCTGATCAAAAGCTCAAAGGGTCTACTTGATCTACCTGAAGCAGATCAGTTGGTGGCAGGGCACCTGAACAAAAACCTGTAGTGGATTCCTACAGGGGTGGTAGAAGAGTGGACGTACCTATTTAGAGGGAACCACTATAAAATTTCTTGTGTCGTCTGTGCTGCTTATTTAATTTATTGCACTGTGGCTGTGAGTAGAAATAAGTAGGATTGCTAGTTGCTGTGATAGGATCCCTAGCTTAACTGTAATTATAGTTAGCTCTCTCTTATGCACTACACTTTGTGTTAGGCTCTAGGGTTATCAATATCTATAAACTTATTCCGCAAATTAACTCTAAGGGAGTTGAGTAGGGTGTCCTAATTTTTGAATACTCTATTCACCCCCCTCTAGAGTTGTATCTATCATCACTTTCACAACCCATGACCTAATACTAACCCGTAAGATACGACTTCCAATTCCTTTGGCCAAAGGCCCCTAAATATTTATAATGTGTTTTTCATGTGTATGAAGTTGACCATTTAGAATTTCATCATTTTTCTAAGTATTAAGGACCATAAATTAAATCATTTAATTAGATGACCAAGGTCACTTTGAACATGAAATACTATATCTAATGGTTTATTATGTATAAATAATTTAACTAGAGTTTATCTAGGTTAAAAATGACTGTTTACATAAGATGATAATTTTTCCACTTTATTTACCATTCCATTTCTATTTATGATTATAATCACAATTATTCCATTTTCCAAATGAAGTACCTAAAATATTCATCTAAAAATTCATAGAAAATTACTGCTGATTAAAAATGTCATAATAATACTCAAAATAGAATTCCATACTCCTAGACAGTGATTTGTCCTAAAATAATTACATGTGAACATTGTTACAAAAATGCAACTACAAAGGTTTTCAGCATAATTAATCATCCAAATATTCTTAGATAAATTTATAGGGGTTTATATAACCGGAATAAGAGTATGAATTTTTTTACATAATTTTCCCAACATTATTACCCCTACTTTTAATTTATATCCCAAAAGGGGTAAATTTGTAAATATACTATATACACAAGATATAATTCTCAAACAAGATCATAAATTCTTCAAAAGATGTGAAATGTCCTATTTGGGCTTGAAACAAAACTTTGGAATTTTATAAGGTTTGTAATCCTATTTTCAATTTTATTTCTAAATGAGTCAATTTTCTAATAATTCAAAATAATGGGATTTTGATCCCAAAAATCCCAATTTTTCTATGGGAGGTGTATTTAACCCCTACGATCCTTTTTCAAAATTCTCATGGACAATAATTTAGCCAAATGGGCTAATTTTCCATTTTTCGATTTTTATTATTGGCACACTATTTGCAAATCTACCTCCTCCACTTATGTTTGATTTTCCCCAACATACAATGGTTCAAATGGTCTTTAAATTTTACCATGGTCATATGATGATACTATAGCCATGCCACCCAAATTTGAGGGCATTTTGAAAAGGGAATCTCCCTATATTCCATTTAATTAATAATTGATATTTCTATAAAAACTATATAAAAATACCTTCAAAATTTTTTGATTTTTTGGCAGGACCTAAGTCTTTCACAAACACATACATATCCTAATTTTCATTGAATGTGGACTTATAATTTAGCATAGGCATCCATTTGAAATTATTTCCTAGTATAGGAACAGTCAAAGGAGAATGACCCTACAAGGAGCTAAAGAGATCCAAAGTGTAAGTTTAGGTTATCATATTAAAGGTAAGACTTAGCTCTATAATTTTTATTTTGATGACCAGTTCTGGATTTGCCTTGAATAGGCCTATATTTATCATTCAAGTGGTAGTAATAAATATGACAGAAAATTGCACATATAGTTATTTTATTTCATAAAAAATCAAGGGCATCGGGTTATCTGTTTCAATGAGCCAACGACTCAGATTTAACCCGCCTGTAGAAACTCAATCTCCTAATTCCAGCCACTTGGGCCACTGCCACCGCCGGCAATTTTCTCCACCACCTCTATTAATGTGGCGGCTGGCATTTCTCAGCGACATGCATGCCGGAGGCGGCTCCTCCAGCGAACCCGAGCAAGAAGAAAAGCTCGTATTTCTCCCTCTTTCTCAGATGGCATTGGGCTGAATTGAGCTCGATATCTCTCCTAGTTGATATAGAAGACAAACACAGAGGGAGGGGAGGAGAAATGGACATGGATGCGAGCTTGGCGGCGGGTGTGGTAGTGGTGAGCCATAGCCGATCCTTGCTCCGGCGAGTTACCTCCAAAGTTCGATTCTCTGGCTAAAGCTTAACTCCAAAAATCATTTCCCACTCCTCCGGTTCAATAATGGTGATGGTGAGCTTGGTAGAAATTGTAACATCCTCAAACTTCTATACCCCTAAGAGAGGATTTTACATGACAAGGTCATGACAAAACCCTAGGAAGCCCAAGAAGACAAAGTGAACCTAGGAATGAAGGTGAGATCACCATGGTCTACAAATAACACTTTCCAAATACCTAACCAAAGGTTTGACTTTAGGGACTCACCTAGACTCTTTGACCTCACCATGACATTCCTAGTCCTTTAGAAAGCTCATTGGATCACCAAGGACCCATTGGGGTCAATTAAAGTGGTCAAGTAGACCAAAGTCAACCCTAACCCTAAAATGGTCAAAGTGTCCTATCTAGGGCCAAAGGACCTTCCCTTTGCCAATTTTACCCCACTTAGACTCTCCTTAATCCCCAAAGGAGGTCAATGGGTCATCAAGGACCCATTACGGTCAACTAAAGAGGTCAAGTTGACCAAAGTCAACCCTAGCTCCAAAGTGGTCAAAATGCCCTAACAAAGGGTCAAGTGGCCTCCAAGGTGCCAAGCTAACCCTACCCAACTTATCTTAGACCTTAGGGGAGGCCAATGAGCCACTAAGGACCCATTGGGGCCAAACAAAAATGCCAATTTGACATAAGTCAACTAAACCTAGGTTTAGGTCAAACTAGCCCAAGTGGCTAGCTCAAGCCCAATCTACTTGGGATAAGCCTAACTAGGGTGGCCTACTAGCCTCATGAGGTTTAGAATTATCGAAATTCTACCCATTTTATAGAAGTGATGACTAGCAGAGAGAAAGCTCCATATTTCCCTTTAATGGAGGAGAGATAAAGAGAGGAGAAAGAATCCATTCATGGCTTCGAAGGACTAGGGCCTTCTCTCTTTATTCCATTGATTTGATTCATCTCCCCCATTAGTGCTGAGAAGATCAAGAGCCTTTCCAGGCCCTTTCATTGGCTTGATTCAGTGGACGACACTTGGCCGAAAACCACCACCCAAGGACATTAATGGCATTGAAGCCATGACCCATCCTCTCCCCTTAATTGAGAATCTTAAAAGCTTCCCCAGACATACGAAAGCAGTTTCCACCATTCCATTAAACAATTTGAGCCCTTCTGTTGTACTATTATAGAGCACCCGCAAGCTCAATGCCCGGCAATGGCGGCACGGCGGTCAGCTTGACTCAAACTCTCCCAAAAGGTCCTATCCCTCTCCTCTCTTCTAGTGGATAAATCTCCGTCTATTGGCTGCAAGTTTTGGTGCCAATTTGCCCAAGATCTGAGTGGCCGAAATCTTTGTTTTGCAAGCTTTTTAATCCAAGCGTAAAACCCGATTCCGGCCACCTCTGGCCGGCCTACCATTGCCTATAGTCGGCCACCACCTCAACGAAAGTGGTGGTGGCATTGGCTGGCCGGGGTGGCGCTCAGGTTGCCTGGAAATCACCTCCCAAAATATTTAGGATGGGAAAATCGGGACCATAGGCTCAAGGAGCAAGATGAGCGGATCTCGTCGGTTTCTGCTTTAAGATTCGTGCCGAGTTAATATATTAATTCCTTTTATTTCATTTTTTGGTATACAAATATGCAATGAATTTATTAATTTATTAATTATACTTAGAGCCCTCTATAGTGAAAATAATTAACATGAAAGTTGTATCTCTTGAAGTCTACTTTATTTTAAAATAAATTTCAACTATTTTGGGTCACTTGTCTTACCACAACACTCAAAATGGTGCAGACTATACATAGGGCTAGTCAAAGATTAAATTGAGTTCCCTCGCTAATCCACTTGTCCAAATGACTTGAAATTTTGAATGGGAGCCACACTTATTTATACCTAAAACATATCCAAAAATGGCAATTTTTTGAAAACATTTGCTTATAGTTTTTGTAATAATTTAATAAACCATGTATGATTTAATTAAAGGATCAAATGACACCAAAAGTCACAAAAATATTGCTGGATGTATTTTATGATCATAACATGATTGAAATAAAAATAGCAGACTAATTGGGTTTGATTTGAATAGTTTTTTGTGTGACCAAAGTGTGCCCCTTATATGTAAATTAGGGCAAAAGTTGTCTTGGGGCATAGAGGGGCCAATTTTTTCCCAAAGGGGTTGGAACTTTGAACAGAGCACAAAGGTCAGTAAAAACACCCTCCCATGGAGTTTAAGATGGATTGGGGTGGATTTTCCCTAGGACCCTAGTTGAAACCCAAATGTTGAACTTTGGTGGTTGGTGAAGGACAACGAGTGATATGTCCTTGTATGGACTTAGAGCTTTGTCCATGTATTCATAAGGTGATAATTAACCCTAAGAAGAGTTGTTAGGAATTCTAGGAGCTTCATCCCTCTTGAAGTGACTAAGGAAAAAATAGTGCAATCTTGTTCATGATTTTATTATATATTCATATGAATTTGAATAATCCTAAAATTTTAGCATTGGTCATATGTTAATGAAATAAAGCTTTGAAAATTTTAGTGAGAATTTTAGATCAAAATTTATGGTACTTCATTCAAACCCTTTCTAGTTGCCCAATTAATTCAAGAATTTATTTTGAGCAATCAAATTACTAAAACCTTATGAAACTTGGTCAGAGAACTTTTTAGGACATCCTTAAGATTTAAGAATTTTTACAGAATTTTTAGGAAAATGTTCTTAGTGGTTACTTCACAAGTCACTATTAAATGATTAGTTTTAAATTATTTATTTATGTGACCAAATGATCTTAGGAAATTGTTATTTTTGGTCAGAAGTCTTTTATGGTCACATTAAAGTTCTGGAAATTTTATCATTATTTTTGGATGAATAATTTTTGTACTTCGTTCTTTACTCTACTATTGTGGATAATTAATCAATAATTTTTATTACGGTTAAAACCTCTCTACAAAATTATGAATCTCAGTACTTAATGTTATTTTGATGACAAGCACCTGACATAATTTTCTATGGTCATATCTAGAGAGAAAAGTGTACTTTTAGTTCAAAAGCTTTCTTGCCCTGATTTGCAGAAAAATTTAATAAAAGCTAAATTACTTTGGAAAATTACAAGCTTCTATATTTCATCTAATTATGTCATAATTGACCCCCAGTATTAATTCTAGGGCATTTGGAAGAATTTTTTAAGGGGTCACCCCTCATGCTCATCATATAGCTTAGGTTAGTCCACATATAGTAAAACTGCAGAATCGTGATAACAAGTGGGATGGTCATAGGATGTTTGGCTAATAGTATGCTGATTTGGTAAGGTGAATCAGAGAGCTTCATTAGGATACATGATGAGGAGGGTGTTTTGTTGGCTAGTGTTAAGTGGTGTTCGGGATCGACGAAAGATCGTCTTTCCTAGGGACAAAGAGAGTAAAAATACATTAGGGTTAGATTTAGTATAACATTAAATGGGATTGGAACCTAGGAAGATACCAATAATAGTAAGTGCCTTGTGAAAAGGAATGATGGGATTCAGCTACAATCATATTTCCTTGTGCCCCCAAGAGCCCTTCACAGGGAATGCCCAGGGCAGTCCTAGGTTAACCAATACCGTAAGACTAAAATGAATACAAGAGTAATTAGCAATAAACTAGGACTTCACATTCACTCACCCCGATACTCTGGGAGGTTAGTTTTGTTAGGTTGTTCTAACGGTAGGCTCGGTGGTTGTCGAAACGGACAGGTTTGTCCGGGGAGCCGATATATCGGGAAATCATGGTTGCATGTACATAAAGTGGCGGGTTTTGGGTATTTGACGGTCATTAACACTGACGTCGGTTTGTTGACTCGGTAGGTGTGGTGGACACTTAGCCAAGGGAAAGTCTGGCGGTGGGTCAGCATAGTACGCGGAGACCCTGGTGTGTCCTTTAGGGGCATATGTAAGGGATAGTCCTGGTAGTGTGAATACGCATCTAGGAGTCGGGTGGCCCGACCCACAGTCTTTGTTTGCTGTGTCGGAGGCTACTGGGAGTGGTTCTAGCTTCCAAATAAGGGGAATAAAAGTTCTGTGCACATAAAGTTGTGTGTGTGTGTTGCATTTGCATGAATCATGGAATAACATTTCTCTTCACTCATACTTGCATACAACCTGACACCCCCATCGTATAAATTGGTATGGGACTTTTTATACGATGGGAGCCTTGCAAAAGACCCCTTAACTTATATTTTTGTATGGGCATTCATATAAGTTAAGGTTACATATTTCTTATTTTTACTTTTCATATACTGCTGCTCTGTTTTACTGGTTTACTCTACTATTTTCTTATTATAGAACTGTTAGCTGCATTAATTTTATAGCTTTGTAGATTTACTATATGCCTGCTAGAATATGTCCACCATCATCTTCTTTGACCACTCGCCACCTTCATAGCTTTCCTATCATTCATCCCGCACGGTTCCTAGGAGCCATTGGGGGAGGGGTGAAGGAAATCAAGCATAGTCTTTTGACTAACGGTAGGTGGAAAAAACATTTCAGGGGCTCCGAATGGGAGACAGGGACAAGTAGGAGGGTATGTAGAACCAGTGGAATACAGTGCATAAGGAGGTGGGCCTGTTTAGCACGGGAGCACCAGCCTCCGAATCCGTGAGTGATTAGTTTGCTAAGCTTCCGGGAGAGTGATGTAGTGAGAATTTGTTATACCGAGCATAAGACCATTTATATTTCTACTATACCGATCTACATTCCGTACTTTTATTATCATGTGGACATTTTTGTGATTCCTATCATATGTTCTATGTGATTGTGGTCTTTATTTAATCTTACTTGTACTTCTACTTCTTTATTATTTTCATTGCTGGCAGAATCGACGTTTTGTAGCGGCGACCTTCCTATGCATCGGTCTCACCGTAAAGAGACGATTCTAGGCATAATGTTGGATCATGCATTCCACGCTTCCTGGTTTGCTAATAACAAATCTTGATTTTCTTTGATTTTTGGGTGTTTTTGATTTGCAGATATCACATGTCTATCTCTAATGTCTTTTGGGTGATAAATCAGGTAAGAACTGAGTTCAGGAGATATCGCCAGGCGATATTGAGTATCGTAGATCGGAGATTGCGCCACTTGATGCATCACACTGGACAAATCTCGTGGGCCACGTGGCATCCGTTACATCGCTATTGATAGGTGGCGATACCCAGTGTCACTGGGCAATAGTGCACGTTCGACGATCGATGGATCTGCGATGCGAAAATGAGGAGTTCGTGGGACACGTGGCAACAGTTACCGATATCGCCTTGTGGTGATACCCAGTGTTGCCAGGCGATATTGCCAAAGTATAAAAGCGATTCAATCTCTTGTGGGGAACACGAATTTTATTACCTGGAGTGTACCTTCCTATTTAGACGATCAAGAGAGCTCTAGATCTCAGGTTTACTCCATACTCTCAAGAAGGCCAAATCCCAAAAGATTAATAACACATTCACAGTAATGGAAGCAACTCTTACAAGGATTCGTCGGCATTTTCAGCGCATTGTTTGAAAGGGAGTTTCTAGCCTAAAGTTTTCAATTTGTTTTGTTCTTGTTTTTATTGTTTTCTTTTTGTAATCGAGAGGGAAAATCGCTGCCTTGTGCCTGGCGTCTAAGTCCTTATATGACTTAGGTAAAATAGCCGCCTTATTTGTAGCGTCCGAGTCCTTGTGCGGCTTAGGGAGAAATCATTTACTCGTATGCTGCGTATAGATCATGGTTAGATCTAGGGGAGGCAAGTAGCAAGATCTAGGGAGAGATATGCTTTAGCCTGCCGGTTCTTGCTAGAAAGACCAACGAAAACACAAGTTAATTATTTGTTTCATGAGCCTTTCTATCTAGCTCTATATAGATACCTTGTATCCAAATTTATCACATTTGAAATATATCATTGTTGTTTTTGTTGGTATACATTTTCATTCCTTAATTATATTGTTTTTATTCACGAAGAAAAATTTGTCTAATTTAAGAAAAATTTAGAGAAACCTTATTCACCCCCCCCCCCCGCCCACTCTAAGGGTGCTGCACGATCCAACACTTGGTATCAGGGCAAGGTTACTCCAAAATCAGTTTCACAACCAAGAGTAATGGCGCAAAACACTCACGCATTTTCTTAGGGGCAATGTATAAGTATACCTCCCTAATTGACGGGCAATGACTACAACTATTGGAAAGCTTGAATGTAATGCTTTCTAATAGCACTAGATATCGATGTTTGGTCCATGGTAGAAACAAGCTACACTAGTCCCATAATTGTAGTAGGAAGTGTTACAATGGAAAACCCAAGGATAAATGGGATGAAGCTGATAAGCTTCACTATAAAAATAACGCAAAGGCAATGAACGCCTTATTTTGTGTGTAAGATAGGACTGAATTCAATCATGTGTGTGTATGTGATACTACATATGATATATAGAATGCTCTTGAAATTACACATGAAGTTACATCGCAGGTAAAGGATGAAAGATAGGGTAAGCTCTGAAAACTCTAGAGGGGGGGGGGTGAATAGAGTTATTGAAACCTTTTTAAATTTTTGATATATTAAAGAATCTTTAATAAAATAAGTTACTATACTATAATTGTATAAGTGTATAGGTGCAGTAGATAAACTAGAGATATATATCTAATTTACACAACTCATAAGTATCACAGCACAAGCACAGAGAAAAATGACAGCAAACACAAAAAACACAAGAATTTTATAGTGGTTCCCCAAACTTGGGTACATCCACTCTTCTACCACCCTAGGTAGGAATCCACTACATGTTTTGATCAGGTGACTGCCACTAGTGAGCTTTTGATCAGGTGCTCAAAAACCAACTCTCAAGTCTTTTGGAAGAAGACTTGCAACCAGAATAATTTTGAAGGGAATTAAAACCATGTACAGAGGTGGGGGAGAGAGTTTGATGAAAGTCTTCTTTTCTCAAAACACAGTGAGAAGACTATGTGGATTTGTTGTTATTTATGACAAAGCTCCCCCTGAGATCTTGAATGGTTCAGGAGTGGAAGCTTTGTAGAAGGGTGAGTTGGCCTTGACTGATTTGAATATTGCTGTCACTTGAGTTCCTTGAAAACAAAGAAGGGGAGGAAGAAAGACTCTTGATGGTGATGGTTGTTCTTTCTTCTTCTCTTGAGAGCAGTAAAATTATCTGAGAGATTTTTTCACTGCACTTTTGTATGTTTTGTTTTCTGTAACTCTATTGTTGATGGATTGCCGTTTTCTTCATGTATGTATTCTGTCTTGTTGTTTTCTTAGCAGGGAGATGTATATAAGATAACTATAACTTGGTCGAATTTCAAAAACAAACTCTGCAATAAATGATCAGCCCAAATCTTTGGAACAAAAAATGGGAAGAATGCTGTCAATTATTCTATTCTATGTCTGTCTCGAGATATAAGCAATTAATTCCATAGAGGATATTAGCAATCAATGCTACCAGTAGCGGCTCTATTCAGAGAATATAAGTGCATTGATTTACAAGGGAATTAATAGCCTATAGATATAAAGTGAAGAGACAGAAAGAGAAAGAATAAGTAACAAAATGTCTTACAGTTTTCGTCGACCTGAGATCAGCTTTCGTTGACTTCTGATAAGCTTTCGTCGACTTCTAATTCCGTCGACCTGTGATTTCGTCGACCTGAGCTCTGCGAACAACTGCATTGCATAAACTGAAAGATTTTGTGCTCTGAGTTCATTGACCTGAGATCAGCTTTGTCTTTGAGTTAATTATGTCGCTGAGTCCATTATGGTGTTGAGTGATTATGGCGCTGAGTGATCTTTGGCGTTGAGAGATGAAGTATTGGTCGATCTGAGAGCAGAGATCGTCGAAATCAGTTCAGAGAATTTTTTCTCTGAGTTAGTTGAGCTGAGTACGACTATCCTCAACCTGAGATCGACGAACGTAGATCTCTTTTTCTAAATCTTGATTTCTCTAATTCTTGAGTATCTGGCAGTGATGGAGGCTGGTCCTTTTTACTGTTGAATCTAAGGACATGGCCTAAACTCTAGAAACACTTAAAATATGACCCTTCTATACAACATGGGTCACAACCTAAGAAGAGAACCTAGCCAAAATCACTTAGGGGTTCCAACAATCTCCCCCTATTTGGGTGAGGTTACTTCAAAACAAAAAAATAAAGATCACAAGACAAAATGAAGTAAACATAGCATGAAAACTGAGATAACTGATAGAATAAATAAGCTATCAGTACCTTTTTAAAGCTATGTACCTAGATTGTTCACAGAAAATACGGAAAATAAACAATTTAAATGTTCTTGTGAAAATCAGAAGACTTAACAAATTTGATTGTCCTGTTTAGATCTTGAGCTTGCTTCATAGTCATGGTCATATCAACATCCCCGAGAGTCTTTTGAGAGGTGGTTCTTGGAACCACAACTTCAGGATGTAGACTAATGTATTCATCAGCATTAAACAGTTTCCCTACTTGATATCTTTCAAACTCATTCTTTCTGTAGCTTGACATGGTGGAGAACCTAGAAGGATATTGGCCTTTTTTTTGGCTTGCCTTATTTGAGAAAGAGCCACAGATTCCTTGAATCTATCAATTCTTGTAGTTGGACTAGCTTCAGGATCATAAGCTGGAATTGGAGGTTCTTTAGGGTTATTAGCTTTGCCAAGAGATGGAGGAGGGGAAAATGTTGGCTGGGGTGCAGACTTCGAGCACTGTAAGAACTTCTAGAGGACATCTGATGTCTATGTTGATGCTGACTACCTCTAGAAGATTGAATTTGTCTTGCTTGTCTTTGATATGTTTTAGTAAGAGTAGGATTGGAGAATGCTTCTGAACATTGAGATAAGGTTTCTGAGGCTCCTGCAGCTGGATGAGAATGAGGAGGAGGAGGAGGGTCCCTTTTGAATTTCTGTGATGGAGGAGAGTATCTTTTGCTTTTCTTTCTGCGCTTTTGTTCATTCTTGGATAGCCACATCCAAGCTGGCATACCCTTATAAGGAGTTTTGTTTTGCAGAATGTAGTATGGAGTATCATTTGTAGACTTAGGTTTTTGAGCAGGAGGGGGAGGTGCTTTCCTTTTCTTGGAGATTTTCTTCCGCTTTGGAGCATCATCAGAATCATCATCATCACTCACATAATTAAAAGACAAAGGATTGTCATATATAGCATCAATCTGACTTAATACATCTTGGGAAATCTCTTTACTAGCTATTGTGGGAACAACTTCAGCTTCAGCTGCATCAGCTTCCATAGCCATATCTTGATTTATCAGATCATCCAGATTAGGAATGGGGCTATCATCCATGATAAAAGTTGGCCCAGGAGGGCTAGATCTTTGTTTTTATAATACTAATGGAGGAGCTATCAGACTTTCCTTTATAATATCAAATAATTCTGAACTTGCAGGTGAGGTGTAGCACACAATTGCTCTTGATTATTCAGTGGGAAAGGAGAGGCAAAAATGAATATAAGATCCAAAAATTTTCAGCATAGTATGTAGATTTATTTTTGATTTAATAAAGTAGACTCTTCCAGTCAGATCTTCTGACAAGCTGGTCTCTTGAGCATTGGATACTGCAATATCTGTACATTGATTATCTACATTTACTACTGAGTCAGTTATCGCTATATCATCTGATTCCATATCAGTATCAAGAAAATTTTGAAAATCTGTTTCCATCTCAACATTTGTTCCTGCTGTTGCTGCTGGTTTTGCTGTTACTGCTTCATCATTTGTTTACATATAAACATTTGTTCCTACTGCTGCTGCTTATTTTGGTGTTGTTGCTTCATCATTAAGTATCTCCCCCTGCCTGGATTCAATAGGGACTGAAGCCAGGCCCCCAGATGAAGAGAGGGTAGAGGTGAGGGTAGAGATTTGAGCAGAGAGAGATGATATGGAGATAGCTAGAGGGGAAATAGCCTCTGCAATGATGGTTATGAGGATAGGCTTGAGGAGCTCAAGAATTCGCTGGATGATGGAGGGATTCAAGGATGTAGAGGCAGATGTTTGGGCAGGAGGTGGTTGAGAAGGGATAGAGGTAGTGATGATAGTTGCTGGAGGAGATGGTTGATTGGAAGTGTCTAGAAGGGGGTCTTGTAGAGGAGATTGTTGAGGAGAAGGAGAGTTCAGAGGAGATGAAAGTAAATTGAAATATAGAATTGAAGAGAGAGTGGAGATGGGGATATCAGCAAGATTAGATGGAAAAGGAGATTGGGGAGGAGTAGGGAAGGATGTATCAGGCCTAGGAGAGGGAGGTGATGAGTTGTAAATATACCTATATTTTTCTATTTTATTTAAGTAATTTTTGTTTATTTTTGTCCTTTTAAGTTTGTTTTCTTTAATAACATTGCTTCTTTTTGTAAAAATATATTCTAACTTAGTTTATTTTTGTTTTTTGAAAAATTTAAGAAAATGTCAAAATATGACCTGTCACGCCCGTGACCATGCCCGACACGCCCGTGACAAGCACTCAATGACTTCGGTAAGGTCGACACTCAACGATTTTACTGTTCAACAGTCAACACCATCATCTCACGCCCGTGTCCAAGATTGTCACGCCCGTGTCAATGGTGACACTCAACGCTTTTTCAAAAGTCAACGATACTGAGATCAGAACTGCCAGCTTTCTCGACACGCCCTCCTATCACGCCCGTGACATACAGGTCACGCCCATGACTGCCACGTGGAGCCCTCGAAGTAAACTTTACCGTCAAATCGACGGACCAATTCAGCTAAATAGCCAGTCACGCCCTTCTGTCACGCCCGTGACATGCTGGTCACGCCCGTGACGATGACGTGTCACCTTCCCGAACCTTCCAAAACGGTGCCAGCCAGCCAAATTCTCCAAGTCAAACATGGCTCTAACAGACACGCCCCATGACACGCCCGTGACCAGGGCGTGTCACACCCGAAATTTTTTCTTATAAATAAGAGTTTTCTGTAATGCCCAAGGGTTCACTTTTTTGAGCCAAACTTTTGTGTGTTTTGTGGGCTTCCTTTGTGCACTTCATTTCATGTAAGGAGGCTTTCTCTCTCTTCCTTCTTATGTTTGTTTTAGCTTTTACTTTTGCTTTGTAATAGTTTGTAATAGCTTAAGTTATGAAAATAAAAAAAATCTTTTCCTCTTTCTCTCTCTACATGGAATGAATGTGTATTTGGGTGCTTCACTTTCCTTCTTCCTTTTTATCCTTATGTTTAGCTTTGTTCATCTTTATGAAAAGTGTGTGTGTGTGTATGAGTGTAACTTGCCTTAATTGTTCATGCAATATATTATAATGATAGGTTTTATTTTAGGTTTTTATCAAAAAATTTGAGCCGTTATAATGGCAAAATTTAGTTTAAGTCTACTTTTTAAAGAATCAAAGTTGTATTTAAAACTTTCTAAAGGCTTATATTTTCATTCCTATGAAGTTGTAAAAGTGGTTTTAAAGTGTTTTTGTTTTTTTTACCTAGCTTTGCTTTAGGATTGTAAAACCTATTTTGTTCCTTTAATTTTTCTTTTCACTTTTTAATCACTTCTACGAAATACTATGGATGAAAATGTAAACGTTTTCATTTTTCAGCAACTTTGATTTAAACTCTGTTTTCAAAAACTTTTGTTTCAAAAAATTTTTATTTCGTCTTTTTAATTGTTTTTGGCAAGTTCTAAGGGTAGAAAAGTTATCATTTTAATTTTTAAAGAACTTTCATTTTGTGTTATTTTGAAGTGTGTGTGAGTGTATGAGGGTAGATTTTTATTATGCTCCTTTAATTTCATGTTAGTGTGTGTGAGTGTATGAGGATAGTTTTATCGCTTTCATTCTCCCGCCCACTCATTTGAGCCGGGACTTGCAATCTTATTGCTTTACTCATTTATGTAGAGTGTATGAGTGTTTGAGACTAACTTTTCATGCTTTCTTTAATGCTTTATTCAATTATGTAGAGTGTGTGCGTGTGAGCATTTATTTCCGCCTACTCGTTAAGAGTTAAACGGCGCTCTGCTTTAATTTACCGCCCACTCATTTGAGTGGGACTTGTAATTTTCATTTTTTGTAACTTAGTTTCTTTTTATTTATGCATTTATTTCCGCCTACTCGTTAAGAGTTAAATGGCGCATTTCTTTAATTTACCGCCTACTCAGTTTTGAGTAGGACTTGTACTTGCATTTATTTCCCCCTACTCATTCGAGTAGGACTTGCTTTATTTACTTTCTTTATGGTTTTGAAGTGTGCGTGAGTGCCTGGATCAATTAGCTTTCCTTCAATATATCTAAATGTCTTGTTTTTTTTATGTCTTCTCTTATAATTGTTTAGTGCTTAATTTCAAACTCACGTTTCACTAAAAACCTTAAAGCCGTCCCCATACCGATTAGTGGCTAATCTCTTTTAGCCTTCGGCATCGAAGAGCATTGGGACATATAAAATGATTTGAAATAATTAAAGAACTTTTTTTTATTTTAATTTAAGGACTTAAGGTTTGCCCCGGGTTAACGACGCATAGGACCACATAATCGATGTGTGGGCTCTATTTCTGTTATCCATACGCAATGCCGAGAGGCTGCACGTATGGACCGATCCCCCTTGGGTAAATAGAATTACGTACATACCCTCGAAAGAGGACGAGCGTAGTTCTACCGTATTGGGTTCCCCACCCAATAGCGGGGTTCTTAGCGTAAAGCGGACATTAAGAGGAATCCTTCGTCGGTCTAATGATCGGTCGAATAGTCTTAATGTTCAGGTGAGCAATATTCCTTGAGATAAGTGCGCTCATATTTCTAGAACCTCCACGGCCAAGTGCCTTTTATTAATTTAAAAACAACGTTAAATAATTGTTTAGAATTATTTTAGTCTAAATTTGATTCGATGCCGAGCGTTAACCCGTCATCGAACTAACTTAGTAAAATTCTTCTTTATTTCTTTCTGTTTTAATTGAACTAAAAATCCCACCTTACTGATAGTAAAATAATAGTCTTCCTGGGAGAGTAAATATAATCAACGCACCCCCGAGAACAATACGACCTCGGTATTCTCCCGAATACTGAGTACTACGCGATAGGTGCACTTGTCTCCTCTCGTTAGAAAACTCGATACTTTTAAGATTATGGCATCACTGATGACGCCATTAGTTTGCGCCTTTTTCCCTTCTCCCTTAAGTTCAAAGCCAAGGAGTGGCTGGTCTCCCTCCCGCGGGGATCCATCATGACCTGGGCGGAGTTGGCGGAGAAATTCCTTACTAAATATTTTCCGCCCGCAAAAACTGCAAGATTGCGGGCGGACATTTCCTCCTTTGTGCAAATTGACTTCGAGTCTCTTTATGAGACTTGGGAGCATTTTAAGGAATTTCTCCGCCGTTGCCCGCACCACGCGCTGCCAACGTGGTTGCAGGTACAAATTTTTTATAATGGACTGAACAGTCAGACGCGTCAAATGATTGACGCGGCTGTCGGGGGCACTCTGAATAATAAGACCCCCGAGGTTGCCCAGGCCCTTTTCGAAGAGATGGCTATGAATGCCTATCAATGGAATGTCCCGCAGGCGCGCCATAAGCAGGCGGGCCTTTATGAAGTGGATGCCACTACTCAGCTAGCCCTTCAAGTCGAAAGGCTAACTAAGCAGGTGGCGGAGATGTCTGTTGCCTCCCCCACTCCGCCTTGTTTTCTTCCCCCCTCTAACGTCTGCATAGTCGACGAATTCGTGGACTATATGGGAAATCCAGTGCGTCCCTCTTTCCAAAACAACCCTTATAGTAATACCTATAATCCGGGTTGGAGGAACCACCCGAATTTCTCATGGAGCAACCCGAACAACGCACAACGCCCTCCTCCCCCTCCTTTTGCGCCCACGTTTCCTCCTCCCCCTCCTATGAAGCCATCCCCGGTGGAGGAAAATTTTAATCGTTATGCCGCGTCCAACGAGTCCAATATCTGGAACATCATCGGATCTATTAAAAATTTAGAAATACAGGTTGGGCAGCTAGCGCGACTTATGTCGGAACGCGCTCTGGGGGCACTGCCAGGGAATACGGAGCCCAATCTAAGGGAGAATGCCAACGCTATAACCCTCCGTAGCGGTAAGGAGGTGGTCGATCCAAAACGGATCGATCCTCAGGTATATATTTCACCTCCGACCCCTCTTCCCTCTTCTTCGATTACGCAACCCTTACCGATTTTTAACGACAAAACTATTTTAGATAATGTGTTGCCCTACCCGCATAAGTTAGATAACGAGCGAGTAAACGCGCAATATGAAAAATTTATTTTATTACTTAAACAAATTCATATTAATGTTCCTTTTTGCGAGGCCATCTCGCAAATGCCTAAGTATGCAAAATTTTTAAAAGAGCTTCTTCCTAACAAACGAAAACTTGAAGATATTTCGCATATTTCTCTTAACGTTGTCTGCTTGGCGGCTCTTACTAATAAGTTGCCCTCGAAACAAAATGACTCGGGACGGTTTTCCATCCCCTGCCTTTTTGGCGATGTATTAGTAAAATACGCCTTGGCAGACTTAGGCGCGAGCATTAATTTGAAGCCGTTCTCGCTCTTCCTGCATTTAGGTTTTGGTACTCCTGCTCCTACCAATATGCGCATCCAACTAGCGGATCACTCGGTTAGGTTCCCCATCGGGGTTGTTGAGGATGTCCTTGTCCAAGCAGACAAGTTCACCTTCCCAGTGGACTTCATCATCTTGGACATCGAGGAAGACACCGATGTACCAATAATACTCGGTCGCCCTTTCCTCGCAACCTCACGTATGTTAATCGATGTAAGTAATGGTCAGCTTCTCCTTCGGGTAGGAGACGACCAAGTTACTTTTTCTATTAACTCCTCAATGGAAGACTCGTTGCCGAGCGACGATTTCTGCTACACTTTAGATTCTTTTTATGTATATTGTTCTTCTTCGGTTTTCGACTCCAAATTTTTAAACGAAGATTTTTTTTCACTCGAAAATTTTTATTGCAATGAGGACGCGTCTACGGATATGCCTTTTGAACCAATTAGTTCAAAAGACATTAGCACTAAAACCTCACTAGAAGAACCGCCCACCCTAGATCTCAAACCATTATCCGAATCCCTCAAATACGCCTTTTTGGGGAAAAATGATACACTCCCGGTAATCATTTCTTCGCATTTAAGTGATTTGGAGACCTCCGATTTATTGGAGGTTTTGCTTAAACATCGCCACACAATTACGTGGCAAATTTCTGACCTTAAGGGGATTAACCCTTCTTTTTGCACTCATAAAATTTTCTTAAACGATAATTGCTGCAAAACCATTCAGCCGCAGCGACATCTTAACCCAAAAATGAAAGACGTCGTGAAAACTGAGATAATTAAATTATTAGATGCGGGGATTATTTGTCCCATTTCTGATAGTGCGTGGGTTAGTCCCATTCATGTCATGCCCAAGAAGGGAGGTCTAACCGTAGTGGCGAATGAGCACAACGAGCTCGTCCCAACTCGTACTGTTACGGGTTGGCGTGTGTGCATCGATTATCGCAAACTTAATGATGCCACCCGCAAGGACAATTTACCACTACCGTTCCTTGATCATATTCTCGAGCGTCTTTCTGGTCATCCATATTATTGTTTTCTCGACGGTTTATCGGGGTTTTTCCAAATCCCCATTTCCCCCGAAGACCAGGAGAAAACGACTTTTACTTGCCCGTTTTGCACCTTCGCCTCTCGAAGAATGCCATTTGGCCTCTACAATGCGCCAGCTACATTCCAAAGATGTATGCTAGCAATCTTTGGCGAGCTAGTAGAAGATATTATGGAAGTATTTATGGATGACTTTTCTGTATTCGGATGCTCATTCCCGGATTGTCTTCGTAATCTCGATCGTGTCCTCCAGCGATGCGAGGACATGAATCTTGTTTTAAATTGGGTAAAGTGTAACTTTATGGTTCGAGGAGGTTTGGTCCTCGGCCATAAGATTTCGATTAAGGGGATAGAGGTCTATAAGGCCAAAGTATAAGTCATAGAAAAGCTTCCTCGACCGACTAACGTTAAATCTATTAGGAGTTTCTTAGGCCACACGGGCTTTTATAGGCGCTTCATTCAATATTTTTCAAAAATAACAAAGCCGCTAACTCACCTCTTGGAAAAGGAATCAACTTTTGTCTTTAGTAGCGATTGCGAGTCTGCCTTTAATTTTATAAAACAAAAACTTATCAATTCTCCAATTCTAGTGGCCCCTAATTGGTCCCTTCCGTTCGAAATTATGTGTGACGCTAGTGATATTGCTTTAGGCGCCGTTCTTAGCCAACGCGTAGAAAAACATTTTCATCCTATTTATTACGCTAGCAAGACGCTCACTTCCGCACAAGAGAATTACACGACGACGGAAAAGGAACTCTTAGCCGTCGTTTTCGCCTTCGATAAGTTTCGCTCGTATTTAACGCTTTCTAAAGTTACTGTTTTTACCGATCACTCTGCCCTTAAGTATTTACTAGCCAAAACCGACGCGAAACCCCGCCTTCTTCGATGGATTCTCCTCCTTCAAGAATTTGACTTGGAGATCCGGGATAAGAAGGGCGCGGAAAATCTAGTGGCAGACCACCTCTCCCGTTTAGAAAATCTGGGTGCGGAAGCGCCCGTCGAATCTGAAATAAATGACAGATTCCCCGAGGAACGCCTTCTTGCCCATCGTTCGTCTTCTTCATCTTCTCCTTGGTTCGCAAATTTTGCGAACTACTTAGTCACGCGGGTACATCCAAAAGAATTCTCAAGTCAGCAAAAGAAGAAATTCTTTTCAGACTTGAAAAATTTCTTTTGGGAGGACCCATTTCTTTTCCGTATCTGCGCGGACCAAGCGGTCCGAAGGTGCGTCGCGGGTGTGGAGTGCACGCAAATATTGAGGCACTGCCACGAGGGTCCAGCCGGGGGTACTATTAAGCCAACCTGACCGCTAGGAAGGCGCTAGAGGCGGGCTACTTTTGGCCCACTCTCTTCAATGATGCGCACAACATTGTGCGCGCATGCGATAGTTTTCAGCGGTCGGGTAACATCTCACGTCGAGACGAGATGCCCCAAAATATGTTTTTAGAATGCGAAGTATTCGATTTATGGGGCATAGATTTTGTAGGCCCCCTACCTCTTTCTTATAAAAATACTTATATTTTAGTGGCGGTCGACTACGTATCAAGGTGGGCGGAAGCGCAAGCTCTCCCCACCAACGATGCACGAGTCATCGTTAAATTTCTAAAAAAATTATTTTCTCGCTTTGGCACGCCTCGCACTATAGTTAGTGATAGGGGAACACATTTATGTAATGCTCTAATGGCTAAGAAGTTAGCTAAATACAGGGTCACGCACAAACTTGCCACCCCCTACCACCCGCAAACAAGTGGGCAAGTTAAGGTAGTAAATCGAGAAATAAAATGCATTTTAGAAAAAACCGTTTCACTTAATAGGAAAGATTGGTCTGTTAAGCTTGACGATGCGTTATGGGCGTATCGTACGGCATACAAAACCGCTACCGGTTGTACTCCGTTTCGATTAGTCTATGGCAAAGCGTGCCATTTACCCGTAGAACTGGAGCACCGCGCACTTTGTGCATTAAAACTCTTAAACCTTGACGCTAACTTAGCCGCTCAGAATAGAAAACTGCAACTAAATGAGCTCGATGAATGGCGTGCGAACGCTTACGAGAGTAATAAATTCTATAAGGAGCATTCTAAGTTATACCACGATCGAAAAATTAAAACTCCCAAAAATTTTTATTCGGGCGATCTAGTCCTTCTTTACAATTCTCGTCTTAAACTTTTTCTTGGCAAACTCAAATCCCATTGGTCCGGTCCCTTCTTAGTAGAAGAACTTTTTCCATATGGGACCGTACTCGTCTCCCACCCGGAAAAAGGCTCGTTTAAAGTAAACGATCATCAGTTAAAGACTTACATAACGGGCGACCCTGTGATCGAATATAGCGAAACCATATCCCTCCTCGACTTATAAACCCGCCACTATAGTCAAGCTATGTGACAATAAACAAAGCGCTCCTGGGAGGCACCCCACGCTTATTTTTTTACGTCTTTATTTATCATGTTTTCTATTTTTCTAATAAATGCAGGGTTTCTAATGGGCTTCCCCGAGCGCGGATCAGGGACGTTTTCTGCCCCCCTCTTTTTCCTTTTTTGTACATATACCTGCTGTCTTGTTCCTCATTCTTAGCATACAACATTAGGGACAATGTTGGATCTAAGTATGGGGGTGTTTTCGTATTTTCGTACTTTCTTTTTCACTTACAAAAAAAAACAAAAAAATTTAAAAACAAAACTTCAAAAATAAAAAATATATATATAACACAAAAAAAAATTTAATTAAAAATTTTGAGGTTTCATTTTTGAAACTTTGACTTATTTTTAACTCGGTCTGCGAGATCCGGCTCATCGAGCCATCCACATAACGAGTCATCTCACGGCTACCTAGTTTTTATTTTTGTAAATATTATTTTTGTAAGTATTTTTGTAAATATTATTTTTGTAAGTATTTTTGTAAATATTTTTTGTAAGTATTTTTGTAAATATTTTTTGTAAATATTTCTTTCTCTTTCCCCTCTCCCTTTTTCTCTCTCATCCTTATAAATAACTTCTCTTTCTCCCAAACTTTTCTTAAAAATACAAAAACTTTATTTCACCAAAACTTAAAAATACCAAACAATTCGCAAAACTCAAAAATCAAAAAAAATTTATTTTCATTTTCTTTTCTTTTGTATGTATATATTATAGAAATAAATACAAAAATATAAAATATAAAAAGAAAAAGAAAAAAAAAGATAATAAATTCAAAAATTCAAAAAATTATATAAGTTATGAAACAAATAAATCAAACATCTCATTCTTAAGTTTCTTGCTATCCAATAATTTAGTTTTGAGTTTATTTATATGCGAATTTTATCAATTCTTTGTTCACTATTCGTTTGTTAATTATAGATAGAAAAATTTAAATAGCCGGGGTTAAGTTTTAAAGAATTTATTATGCTTTGTTAAAGATAGGGATTCGTTTTTGGCACTACTTCTAATTTTTCATAGATAGGAGCACGTGTACTATGTTAGAAAATAACGACTATAGAATAAAATTATGCTTACTTTTAGCTTTCTGAAAAACTGGAACGTATAATTTATAAAGGTTGCTCTCAAAATTTTTTTTAATTAAAAATCTAGTTCTCTTTTCTCCCCTTACTTATCATAACCTACTTGGTATGATAAAAATATTTCCCCAAAAGAAAAGATCTTATGTCAATGGGAATAAGATTTCATTCCGTAAACATAGGCACCCAATAAATTAAAAGATTATACGTTACGGAGTAAGAGGGTAAAATTCATTACTCCAACACATATATATTTGGTTATTTTTATTTATGAAGAAGAAAAAATTTATGTTAAGGAAAATAAGATTTCGTTTTCCTTTAACATCCAAATCAAAAAAAAGGAGGTTCGAAAAAAAAAATTTAATAATAACCTCGCCTCAAAATCCAAGCATCTTCATAAACCAACATCAACCCCCCTTAGCCAATTTCATGACTCTAGAATTAATTCAAAAATCTTTTTGAGAGCATAATTCGTAAATTGCATTATTTCCGGTAAAACTCCTATAAGCTAAAGTTCGTATAACTCCAAACTATTTTCTGTTAATCTAACCAATAAAATTATTGCTTTCTATTTGATTACATCAAGAAGTCTTTTGGCCAAAACTTTTGTCCTGTTTAAATTATCAACATAATTTTTGGACTTAACTCTTATACCCCGTATATTTATTTAGATCTCTCTGATAATTAATTCAAGCGATAGCAGAACTTAGAGTTCTTTATTATTCCTTATAAGTTCACCTCAAACTTATGCTCTGGTATAGCAAAAGCTTAAGTATGGGGGTATTTGATCAGTTGTAAATATACCTATATTTTTGTATTTTATTTAAGTCATTTTTGTTTATTTTTGTCCTTTTAAGTTTATTTTCTTTAATAACATTGTTTTTTTTTGTAAAAATATATTCTAACTTAGTTTTTTTTTTCTGAAAAATTTCAGAAAAGGTCAAAATTTGACCTGTCATGCCCGTGACCATGCCCGACACGCCCGTGACAAGCACTCAACGACTTCGGCAAGGTCGACACTCAACGATTTTACTGTTCAACAGTCAACGCCATCATCTCACGCCCGTGTCCAAGATTGTAACGCCCGTGTCGATGGTGACACTCAACGCTTTTTCAACAGTCAACGATATTGAGATCAGAACTGCCAGCTTGCTCGACACGCCCTCCTGTCACGCCCGTGACATACAGGTCACTCCCGTGACTGCCACGTGAAGCCCCTGAAGTCAACTATGCCGTCAAATCGACGGACCAATTCAACTAAATATCCAGTCATGCCCTTCTGTCACGCCCGTGACATGCTGGTCACACCCGTGACGATGACGTGTCACCTTCCCGAGCCTTCCAGAACGGTGCCAGCAGGCCAAATTCGCCAAGTCAAACAGGGCTCTGACTGACACGCCCCATGACACGCCCGTGACCAGGGCATGTCACACCCAAAATTTTTGCTATAAATTAGAGTTTTCTGTATTGCCCAAGGGTTCACTTTTTTTAGCCAAACTTTGGTGTGTTTTGTGGGCTGCCTTGGTGCACTTCATTTCATGTAAGGAGACATTCTCTCTCTTCCTTCTTATGTTTGTTTTAGCTTTTCCTTTTGCTTTGTAATAGTTTGTAATAGCTTAAGTTATTAAAATAAAAAAATGATTTTCCTCTTTCTCTCTCTACATGGAATGAATGTGTATTTGGGTGCTTCACTTTCCTTCATCCTTTTTATCCTTATGTTTAGCTTTGTTCATCTTTATGAAAAGTATGTGTGTGTGTATGAGTGTAACTTACCTTAATTTTTCATGCAATATGTTGTAATGATAGGTTTTATTTTAGGTTTTTATCAAAAAATTTGAGCCATTATAATGGCAAAATTTAGTTTAAGTCTACTTTTTAAAGAATCAAAGTTGTATTTAAAACTTTCTAAAGGCTTATATTTTCATTCCTATGAAGTTGTAAAAGTGGTTTTAAAGTGTTTTTGTTTTTTTTACTTAGCTTTGCTTTAAGATTGTAAAACCTGTTTTGGTCCTTTAATTTTTCTTTTCACTTTTTAATCACTTCTACGAAATCCTATGGATGAAAATGTAAACGTTTTAATTTTTCAGCAACTTTGATTTTAACTCTGTTTTCAAAAACTTTTGTTTCAAACAATTTTTATTTCGTCTTTTTAATTGTTTTTGGCAAGTTCTAAGGGTAGAAAAGTAATCATTTTAATTTTTAAAGAACTTTCATTTTGTGTTATTTTGATGTGTGTGTGAGTGTATGAGGGTAGATTTTCATTATGCTCCTTTAATTTCATGTTAGTGTGTGTGAGTGTATGAGGATAGTTTTATCGCTTTCATTCTCCCGCCCACTCATTTGAGCCGGGACTCGCAATCTTATTGCTTTACTCATTTATGTAGAGTGTGTGAGTGTTTGAGTCTAACTTTTCATGCTTTCTTTAACGCTTTATTTAATTATGTAGAGTGTGTGCGTGTGAGCATTTTTTTCCGCCTACTCGTTTAGAGTTAAACGGCGCTCTGCTTTAATTTACCGGCCACTCATTTGAGTGGGACTTGTAATTTTCATTTTTTGTAACTTAGTTTCTTTTTATTTATGCATTTATTTTCGCCTACTCGTTAAGAGTTAAATGGCACATTTCTTTAATTTACCGCCTACTCAGTTTTGAGTAGGACTTGTACTTGCATTTATTTCCCCCTACTCATTCGAGTAGGACTTGCTTTATTTACTTTCTTTATGGTTTTTAAGTGTGCGTGAGTGCCTGCATCAATTAGCTTTCCTTCAATATATCTAAATGTCCTGTTTTTTATGTCTTCTCTTATTATTGTTTAGTGCTTAATTTCAAACTCACGTTTCACTAAAAACCTTAAAGCCGTCCCCATACCGATGAGTGGCTAATCTCTTTTAGCGTTCAACATCGAAGAGCATTGGGACATATAAAATGATTTGAAATTATTAAAGAACTTTTTTTTATTTTAATTTAAGGACTTAAGGTTTGCCCCGGGTTAACGACGCATAGGACCACATAATCGATGTGTGGGCTCTATTTCTGTTATCCATACGCAACGCCGAGAGGCTGCACGTATGGACCGATCCCCCTTGGGTAAATAGAATTACGTACATACCCTCGAAAGAGGACGCGCGTAGTTCTACTGTATTGGGTTCCCCACCCAATAGCGAGGTTCTTAGCGTAAAGCGGACATTAAGAGGAATCCTTCGTCGGTCTAATGATCGGTCGAATAGTCTTAATGTTCAGGTGAGCAATATTCCTTGAGATAAGTGCGCTCATATTTCTAGAACCTCCACGGCCAAGTGCCTTTTATTAATTTAAAAACAAAGTTAAATAATTGTTAAGAATTATTTTAGTCTAAATCCGATTCGATGCCGAGCGTTAACCCGTCATCGAACTAACTTAGTAAAATTCTACTTTCTTTCTTTCCGTTTTAATTGAACTAAAAATCCCACCTTACTGATAGTAAAATAATAGTCTTCCTGGGAGAGTAAATATAATCAATGTGCCACCGAGAACAATACGACCTCGGTATTCTCCCGAATACTGAGTACTACACGATAGGTGCACTTGTCTCCTCTCGTTAGAAAACTCGATCTTCTTACTCGGCCCGCGGAATCTGACCATTTTGAACCAGCCACAGTCGGTCTCGGTTCTGCGACCATCAGGAGGATTGGATGGAATATGTGTAGGGGAAGAAAGAATTATATATGCTGGTGGTGTTGGGGTATGTTTTAGAATAGAAGTGGAGGTTGGGGTTTGTTGAACTTGAGCCTTAGTTGTAGCTTGAGAATGAGGAGGATGTGGAAGGGTGGATGGAATCTCTTTAGAGGGGTGAGGAGTTGCTGATGCAGCCCTTGTACTTTCAGAAGATTTAGAGGAAGAGGACTTGCCCTTAGATGGCTTTATGATAGTCCCTCCCATCTGCCAAAGAGGGCAGATGTGACCTTCTTAGATGCATTAATTCATGTTGTCTGAGATAGCAGTAGTTCATTGGCCTTGGCTTTCAGAAACAATCCCAAGATTCTTCCATAGCAAACCTCCTTTTTGCTATTCTTCTTACTGACCAACGCGGCAATAACCAGGAACTGTTGCTTGGAAATATAGTCATGTGTTGTATGCTTAGCAAACAACACCTTCCCAATGACATTCGCAAGAAATTTATATGCCGGGGAGTAATGTTTCGTAAATAGTTTGTTAAAGTTTTCGCCGAAGTGACCCATAACAGACAGCATATCCTCATATTCATTATCGTCCATCTCTAGATCATCTTCTCCAGTTTTCAAATTGAAAAGTTCAGAGAGAACGGAGGGAGAAAGAATCACTTGATTACCACTGACAGTCCCAGTCATTTTAGTCTCTATTGAAGAAGAAGAGCCAACCCATTCCTTTATTTCCATCACAGGAATCCTGATTCTTTCAGTCATGAACTGCTTCAGATTTTGTTCCTCAAATAGCTGTAGAATATCTTTGAAAATTTGATCTGACTGTTTGAAGGAGTCAAAATCAATATCAAAACCATGATCAAACTTCATGCCGGTTGATCCAATAGCGATCATTTGCGACGTTAAGATCAAATGAGAGGGAGAAGAAGCACACCTGCAAGAGAAAACACAAGATCAAGTTTAGGAGGGGAATTCTGAAAGCGCGGGATTGAGTTCGAAGAAGAAAGCCTTAATAAAGGTTTTCAAAATATGAATCGCCAATCTCAATCCGACAAAAATACAAGATTCTTCGATCTCAAGTCCACGAAAATTTTCATTCAGGAGAAATTCGTCTATCTAAGAATGAAGAGAGGGAAAGTTTTCATCGTTTGTAAAAAACTTTCAGAGACAGAATTCGTCATTCTCTTGTCGACGAATGCGCTCAACTAAGAGATTTCGTCGATCCATGGTCAACAGAAAGTCTTCAAGAACATTTATCAGTTCGTCGATCTCAGGTCGACGAACTGAAGCAATTCTTTGACCACACACAGAGCATTAGATTAAGTCCTGGCCACTTATTATACCAAGCTGATTGACAAAGAATAGATGCTTGGATGAGTCCAATGGCTTAGTGAATATGTCTGCTTTTTGCAAATCAGTAGAGATAAATTCAAGTTTAATCTTATTTTTGTCAACACAATCTCTAATGAAATTGTGTCTAATGTCTATATGCTTGGTTCTAGAATGCAATACTGGATTTTGTACAATTGAGATAGATCTTGTATTATCACAAAGAATAGTTGAATTATTTAAGTTGACACCATAATCCAGTAGTTGGTTTTGTATCCACAAGATCTGTGAATAGCAACTGCCTGCAGCCATATACTCATCTTCAGCAGTGGAGGTTGAAACAAATGTTTGCATTCTACAGAACCAAGATACAAGTCTGTCACCAAGGAATTGAAGAGTTCCTGAGGTGCTTTTTCTGTCTACTCTACATCCAGCATAATCAGCATCAAAAAATCCAATTAACACAAATGTTGGTCTGTTGAATACCAGAGGCCTAGATCTGGACAACCTTTTATATATCTTAAAATCCTTTTTAAGAAAATAAGGTGAGATTATTTAGGGTTCACCTGGAACCTAGCACAAAGACATGTGGCAAACATAATTTCTGGTCTGCTTGTTGTTAGATACAGTAGGGATCCAATAATGGCCCTATACTTGGTCTGATAAACTGGTCTTCAAGATTCTTCAGCATCTATAACAGCATTGGAAGCAATGGGAGTTTTCATGAAGGAGGCATCATTCATCCTAAACTTCTTAATAAGCTCTTTTGCATATTTAGACTAAGAGATAAAGATTCCTTCAGTGGTTTGTTTCACTTGAAGACCAAGGAAATATGATAACTCACCCATGCTACTCATCTTAAACCTTGAGTGCATTAGATAAAAAAATCTTTTGCACAGATTTGGATAAGTAGATCCAAATATTATGTCATCTACATATATTTGTACTAATAGAGTTTTATCATGATGCAATATGTAAAAAGAGTTCCATCAACCAAGCCTCTTGAAAAACCATGCTCTAAAAGAAAGTTGGCTATGGTCTCATACAAAGCTCTTGGAGCTTGCTTTAAACCATAGAGAGTCTTATGCAATTTAAAAACATAAGAAGGGTGAGTTGAAGAGATAAAACCTGGTGTCTATTCCATATATACTTCTTCTTTTAGTTCCCCATTGAGAAAGGCACTTTTTACATCCATTTGATATACCTTGAATTTCTTGTTAGCAACATATGCAAAGAAGATTCAGATGGCTTCAATCCTTGCAACCAGTGCAAAGGTTTGATCATAATAAATCTCTTCCTCTTGTCTGTATCCTTGAGCAACAAGCCTTGCCTTGTTCCTCACAATCACACCTTGGGCATAAGTTTGTTTCTTCATACCTACTTAGTCCCAATTACTGGATAGACCTTAGGCCTTGGAACTAAGTCCCAAACTTTACACCTCTCAAACTGGTTGAGTTCCTCTTGCATTGCAATGATCCAGTTTGGATCTTGCTCTGCATTACCTATGGATTGAGGCTCAACTTGAGAGAGAAAGCTAGCAAGCATCACATCAGGGTTGAGTTGATGCCTTGTCTGCAGTCCTGCTTATATTTCTCCAATAACTTGATATCTAGGGTGATCCCTAAGTGTGACAAATACATTAAGAGAAGTTGGTTCAGCAACAGTTATTTGATTTAATTCCTCTTATGGAATTGTATCAACTGTTGAAGAAAGTTGGACTGCTTCCACAGTTTCTTCTTCACTTTCAGCTTATGATAGAGCTTGTGGAGAGGGATGTGATTCAACCTTTGAGGTAAGGTTTAGATCACCCAAGCTCTCACACAAATTCTGTACCTGCAAATGACTATTGGTAGAGATATGTCTCTCTTGTAAAATATGTTAGATTCATCAAATGTCACATGCATGGATTCTTCAATTTTTAGTATTGATTTATTAAACACCCTATATACCTTGCTGACTTGGGAATATCCTAAAAAAATTCCCATTACAGCCTTAGCTTAAAACTTTCTAAGATGTTTCTTATCATTATTGTGAATATAGCATATACATCCAAATACTTTAAAATAAGTGATTAAAGGTTTCTTCCCTTTGAGTAGTTATAAGGGAGTCTTGAGCTTTAGTTTATGTATAAGGCTTCTATTCAGGACATAGTTTGCTGTGCTTACAACTTCTGCCAAATAGTATAGAGGTATGTAAGCATCTGCAAGCAATGTACCTGCAGCTTCAATGAGTGTTCTATTCTTCCTTTCAACTACCCCATTTTGTTGAGGAGTTTTGGGGGCTGAGAAATAGTGTCTTATACCTTCTTTCCTACAGAACTCTAGCATAAGAAGAGACTCATACTCAGTGCCATGATTACTTCTGATCAATGCAACTTGAGTAGAATACTCAATTTGTATGTTCTTGAGAAAATCTGTAAGAACATGAAATGTATCTGATTTTGCTCTCAAAAAGAAAACCCATGTGAATCTGGAGAAGTCATCTACAATAACTATTGTATTAGATTTTCCTCCTAGACTTTGTACAGGAATAGGACCAAAAAGGTCTATATTGAGCAAATGCAAAATTCTAGGTGAATCACTCTTATTAATGGATTTGAAACTACATTTAGTTTGCTTGCCTAGTTGACAAGTCCTGCTTAGTCCTTCCTTCTTGTAGAGACAAGAAGGTAAACCTCTAACATGATTGTCCCTAGATAACCTAGCTATATTCTTAAGGTTTACATGACCTACTCTTTTGTGCCATAAGCTAGTTTGAATGCTAACAGAACTAAATAGACAAATTCAGAATTAGCTGATTCAAAATTTACTAAGTAGATGTTGCCTTGTCTAATTCCTGTTAAAACAGTTGTGTTGTTTAAAGAAATAATGCACAAGGAGTTAGTAAAGCTTACTTGATACCTGTATCACATTGTTGGCTTACTGATATCAGGTTATGCTTTAGACAATTTACATAAGTCACCTTTTTTGAACGTGACAGCTCCACAGATGAAGTCATTATAGCTTTCTATCATTCCAAAGCCTGAATCCCCAAAGATAACTTAAGGTACAGTCTTGGCTTTATAGTTGATTAGGCATTCTTTGCAGCCTGTCAAGTGTTTTGAGCAACCACTGTCCAGGTACCATTTGTTTTGAGTGACAGGGTTCTCTTCTATCAGAAAAGAGGATTAGCAATTTTTGACCCAGGTTACCTTGGGTCCTTGTTGTTTAACATAGCTTAAGCTTGAAATAAATAAGCATTCAGGTTGATCCTTATAACCTAAGGGATGATACCTTCTAAGAGTTATAACCCACTGACTAAAGGGATTAAGTGATTTATTAGCTTTTAGGTTACTCTGGTTATGAACTAGATCTGACAAATTTCTGTATGTTCATCGACCTGAGATCGACGATCGGGGTTGAGTTCTTCGATCTCTGCTCGAAGAATGGAGATATCCATTCTCACAACCACAGAAACGTCGATCACTGGTCGACGAACCATACTGGTTTCGTCGATACCAATTCGAAGAATAGATAACATTATTATTTGCGTTCATAGTTCGTCGTTTAGAGGTCGACGAAACATACCCATTTCGTCGTTTAGAGTTCGACAAAATTTGCTGAACATAGTTATGTTGTTTGTTTTTCTTTTTCTTATTTGCTTTATAAATTTCTAATTGTTTAAGAACTTCATTAACTTTGTCTACCTGTTCAGTATTCTTCTTACCACTTTCAGAAATAAAATTAATAGGTTTTGATAGTTGATTTTTTCTGAATGAGGATTGGTTCACTAGATGAGGCTCCTATTCCTAGTTTGTTATTATTAGATCTTGTATTAACTGTACTAGTTATGTCTATCAATTGTAAACTTCTACCATTTAAGGTTTCTTCTAGTTCCTTAGCCTTACTTAATTCAGATTTTAAAAACACTATTTCTTGATTAGCTAGGTTTAGTTCTTCAGTTAATTTTTCATTATCAGCAAAGACTTTTTCTTATTCTAACAGTTTTTCCCTGAGAAGTTTGATTTCCTTCTCAGATCCTATTAGGTCTAAACACAATAATTTAAATTCATATTGAAATTCTTTAGATTGAAAATCATATGATGTAATTACCTGATCCTCTTTAGAGAAGGATTCTTCATCTTCTGATCCTTCAGAATCTGATCTGTTACTTCCAGCATCTATTGCCATAAGGCAAACTTCCCATGCCTTCTTTTCCTCTGTATCATCTTCAGTGGAGCTGGAGGAGGATGTTTCATCTTCACTATCACTCCAAGTTTCATCCACAAAGCCCTTCTCCTTCTTTTTGTATTTGTTGGAGGAGGCCTTGTTGTGCTGATGTCTTCTTGACTCCTTTTCTTGCCTTTTGTCTTTCTTTTGAGCTTCTAGACATTCTGAGACAAAATGTCAAGGTTTCTTGCATCCAAAATAGACAACTTCTTTAGAAGGTGTCTTATAATACGTGGGTTTATCTTCATTCCTTGAAGGCTTCCTCCTGAAGTCCTTCCTTGCCATCTCATAGAATCTCTTAGCAAAGAGACTCATAAGTTCTTCATTGGTTGATAAGCTGGGAAATTCTTCTACAGCTTTGAGTGCTAAGCTTTGTTCCTTCCTGGTAAGTGTTGAAGCTTTTGGTTCAACTACAGCTTCTCTTGACTTGATCAGTTACTCATAGGATTTGAGCTTTCCAAGAAGAGATTCTGTTGATACTTCAGCCATGCTTCTAGCTTCTCTGATGGGAAAGATTCTGGAGTCCCATGTGCTAGGAAAGCAAGTGAGGATCATGTCATTGACCTCAGTCAGAGTGATTTCTTTATCCAATGTTCTGATCTCACTTATGATGGAGCTCAGCCTGTTGTACATTACTTCTACAGATTCTGCTTCATCTTTCCTGAAGTTATCATATTGGGAGATGAGATTTGATCTTTTTTCCTTCCTCTCATCAGCAGAGCCTGCTACCATTTGGTTGAGGGAATCCCAAATGGATTTGGTAGATGTGCAATCAGCAACCTTTTGAAATATGTTGTCTGACATAGTTTGGGCCAGTATATTCATTGCTCTGGCATCAGTAATCTTTGCCTTCTTATATGCATCAGCTTGATCTAGAGGAGGCACTACATTGTGATTTACTGAAGTTGAGGTAGAGGCCACTGGAGCTGGTGGTTCTATCAAGATAGAATAGAAAATATCCTCATCAATAGAGTTCATGTACAGCTTGATTCTTGTCTTCCAGATTCCAAACTTTTGCAAGTTGCAAACTGGAGGTCTGGTGATGGCATAATCCTTGTTTTATGCCATGATATCAGAAAATAAAAAATAATCAGAGAGACTGCTAAAGCTTATTAAGAGTTTTTCCTGAGGATCTTGGTTAATATAGGTGTGAGCCTGTATGATATGATCAACCTTCCTCTGATACCAATTGAAAGATAGGGTAAGCTCTGAAAACTCTAGAGGGGGGGTGAATAGAGTTATTGAAACCTTTTTAAATTTTTGTTGTATTAAAGAATCATTAATAAAATAAGTTACTAAACTATAAGTGTATATGTGTATAGGTGCTGTAGATAAACTAGAGATATATATCTAATCTACACAACTCATAAGTATCACAGCACAAGCATAGAGAAAAATCACAGCAAACACAGACAACACAAGAATTTTATAGTGGTTCCCCAAACTTGGGTACATCCACTCTTCTACCACCCTAGGTAGGAATCCACTACAGGTTTTGATAAGGTGACTGCCACCAATGAGCTTGTTATCAGGTACTCAAAAACCAACTCTCAAGTCTTTTGGAAGGAGACTTGCAACCAGAATAATTTTGAAGGGAATAAAAACCCTATACAGAGGTGGGGAAGAAAGTTTGATGAAAGTCTTCTTTTCTCAAAACACAGTGAGAAGACTATTTCGATTTGTTGTTGATGATGACAAAGCTCTGCCTGAGATCTTGAATTGTTCAGGAGTGGAAGCTTTGTAGAAGGGTGAGTAGGCCTTGACTGATTTGAATATTGCTATCACTTGAGTTCCTTGAAAACAAAGAAGGAGAGGAAGAAAGACTCTTGATGGTAATGGTTTTTCTTTCTTCTTCTCTTGAGAGCAGTCAAATTATCTGAGAGATCTTTTCACTACACTTTTCTATGTTATCTTTTCTGTAACTCTGTTGTTGATGGATTGTCGTTTTTGTCTTGTATGTATTTTATCTTGTTGTTTTCTTAGCAGGGATATGTATATCAGATAACTGCAACTTGGTTGAATTTAAAAAACAAACTCTGCAATAAATGATCATCCGAAATATTGGGAACAAAAAATGGCAAGAATGTTGTCAATTATTCTATTCTATGTCTGTCCCGAGATATAAGCAATTAATTCCATAGAGGATGTTAGCAATCAATGCTGCCAGTAACGGCTCTATGCAGAGAATATAAGTGCATTGATTTACAAGGGAATTAATAGCCTATAGATATAAAGTGATGAGATAGAAAGAGAAAGAATCAGTAACAAAATCTCTTACTATTTTCGTCGACCTGAGATCAGTTTTCGTTGACTTCTGATCAGTTTTCATCGACCTGTAATTCCATCGACCTGTGATTTTGTCTACCTGAGCTCTGCGAACAACTACACAGCATAAACTGAATGATTCTGTGCTCTGAGTTCGTTGACCTAAGATCAGCTTTGGTCAAGAAATCCTTAAAGAAGAAGAAATTCTTTCAGGAAATTTTTCAAGAAGCAAGAATTTTGGCATAGGAAAGGAAAAGCCCAAGCTGATGGAGAGGATGATAAAGATAGACCACCACCTGAGTGCTATCATTGCAGGAGAATTGGCCACATAAAGAGCAAGTGCCCAAAGTATATGAAAGAGATTAAGGAGAAGCATCATAGAAAGAAATATAAGAAGAAAGTTCTTAAGGCAGAAATGTGGGATGAAGCCACTTCTGAGGAGTCAAGCAGTTCAGTGTCAAAAATAGAAGAGGAGGACAACATGTGCTTGATGGGAAAGAGTGTTTCATCACATGATGACGAGAACTGTGTCACAAGCGACACTGAGGTAACTTCTAAAACTTATGATGATTTATATTCTGAATTTTTAAGAACCTGCAAATATTTAGATAAAAAACTGGATGAAATTCAGTTAATTAAATCTGAAAATAAACTTTTAGTAAGAGAAAATATAAAATTAAAAAGTGAAGTAAAAGTGCTTGGAAAGGAGAAAGCAACGTGTCAAGAGGATTTTCCCTCTTTGACAAAGATACTAGAGCTTGAGAAAGATCTCTCTAAGACTCAAGCTCAGGTTGAATCTCTTACAAGAGAGAAAGAGGCCTTAGAGATATCTCTAAAGTTTTCTCAATCTCAAGTGGAAGGCAGCAGAAAGTCCTTCGCAAACTGATACAAAACCATTGTAGCTGAAAATACTGCATTAAGAGGACAAGTCCGTGATTTAGAAATGGCCACTAACAAGTTTGGAGTGGGCCAAAAATCACAAAATATGATTTTTGCAAACTAGTACTATGAGTATACAAAATTCGGACTTTGATACTCACCTGAACACTATCGCCCTGTGACATCCACTATCGCTAGCGATAAGAAAAAATCCATAAAATCATTTTTTCAAATTAAAAATAATAAACCCACTGTAACTTTAGCTTCCAGCAAAAGATGTAAATTTATTTTTAAAAACCCGTCGACTTCATTCATCAAGTGTGCCAAATGTAATAAGTTTGGTCACACAACACACACTTGTAAGAAGATGAGACACTGTTCTGTTAAACAAATCTGGGTACCTAAGGCTTCCACCTATTCTATGGGACGAACCACTTGGGTAACCGGATCTTTACTCTCATGCTCTTTCTAGGTGTGTTCGCAGGCTAAGGATAAAGAAGAAATGTGGTACTTGGACTCAGGGTGTTCCAAGCACATGACGAGCAATAAATTAATGTTCCTTAGCCTAGTGATGAAGAAAGGAGGAGTACTTACATTTTGTGACAATGTAAAAGGAAAGATCATCGGCATTGGAGTAGTACGTAACAAGTCATTAACTATCTCGAATATTTTGTATGTTAAAGGTTTGAAGCATAATTAAATAGCTATAAGTCAATTATGTGATGTTGGCTTAAATGTCTTATTTGACTCGTCTTCAAACATAGGCAAAATTATTTACTCCAAAACAAATGATACTGTTATTACTGCTCCTAGGTTTCAAAATGTTTACATGATTAAATTTAATGATTTGTCACATTCTTAAATAAAATGTTTTATATCTAAAAATGATGAGTTAGATTTGTGGCATAGGAATCTTGGACATTCTAGTTCCAAGTTAATTATAAAATTGTCTCAAAATAAACTAGTTAAAGGTTTACCTATTTTGAATGGAAATTTATCGTCATTATGTTCACCATGTCAAAAAGGAAATTTTCAAAGTCTTCATTTAAGAGAAAAAATGTTGTTTCCACCACTAGGCCTTTACAATAAGTTCATATGGACTTGTTTGGTCCTGTTAATACACTAAGTCTAGGTGGTAGAAAATACACTTTTGTATTGATTGATGATTATTCTCGTTTATGTTGGACAATTTTCTTCACGTCTAAATCTGATGCATTTTTAGAATTTTCCAAATTATGTATACGTGTTCAAAACAAACTAGAGTAAAAAATAAAATGCGTTCGTTCAGATCATGGAGGTGAATTTGATAATGAAAATTTTGTATTTTTTTCAATGAGTTAGGAATTAAACATGAATTTTCTGCTCCTCGCACACCTCAACAAAATGGTGTGGTAGAGAGGAAAAATATAACTTTGTAAGAATAAGCTCGCACTATGCTATCTGAATACAAATTACCCAGATCATTTTGGGTCGAAGCTATTAGTACTGCGTGTTATGTTATTAATCGTGTTATGCTTCAACCTCTCTTGAAATTAACACCTTATGAGTTATATTTCCAAAAGAAACCAATTGTGTCTTATTTTAAAGTTTTTGGTTGTAAATGCTTTGTTTTGAACACTAAGGATAATTTATGCAAATTTGATGAAAAGTGTGAAGAAGGCATCTTTATTGGCTATTCTTCAACGAGTAAAGCTTATAGAGTTTACAAAAAAAGGAATTAAATTGTTGAAGAATCTGTTCATGTTTAATTTGATGAATTTTCCCTTGTGTAGAAGCTAATAATACAGGTCAAGATGAAGAGCCTTCCACTCTACAAAGGTTGGATGATGACGAAATCCTTGGAGACAAAGAAGAAGAAAAAGGAGACAAATAAGAAGAAGTAGAAGAGCAAGAATATGTGCCTCCATGCGAACTAAGATTCTCAAAAGATCATCCCCAAGATTTTGTTATTGGAGAACCATCAAGAGGGGTAAGTACTCGTTCATCAGTACATGATTTATTCTCTAATATGTGATGTATTTCTAATATAAAACCTAAAAGTGTTGAAGCCACTTTAAATGATAATTCTTTGTTTTTAGCTATTAATGACGAGCTTAATCAATTTGAATACAATAAGGTTTGGAAATTAGTAGAAAGACTGTCATATCATCATGTTGTAGGTGTTAAGTGGTTCTTTAAGAATCAACTAGAGAGTGAATCTAGGGTCACTGGGAACAAAACTAGACTCATAGCAAATGGTTATTCACAAATAGAAGGAATAGATTTTGATGAAACCTTTGCACCCGTAGCATGTTTAGAAGCAGTTAGAATATTTCTTGTATTTGCTAGCTTTAAAAGGTTTAAACTATTTCTAATGGATGTTAAAACTGCTTTTCTTAACAGGTATATTAAGGAGGAGGTTTATGTAGAACAACCTCAAGGCTTTGTTGATGTTAAATTTCCTGATCATGTTTTTAAATAAGAAAAAGCCCTTTATGGTTTGAAACAAGATCCCTGAGCATGGTATGATAGATTGACTGTTTATTTATTAAAGAATGATTACAAAATGGGTAGTGCTGATTGTACTCTATTTGTTAAACATATTCATGATGATCTTATAGTTTTACAAATATATGTTGATGATAATATTTTCGGATCTACAAATGAAAAATTATGTGATAATGTTATGAAAATTATGAAAAATGAATTTGAAATGAGCATGGTAGGCGAACTCACTTATTTTCTTGGTTTTCAAATTACTCAAAAGCATGATGGAATTTTAATTTGTCAATCTAAATATATTCATGATGTTTTAAAAAGATTTGGATTTGAAAATGTAAAACAAGCAAATGCCCCCCATGAGTGTCTCATTAAAGTTAGTAAAGGATGAAAGTGGAATATCCATAGATCAAACACTATATAGAGGGATGATAGGATCACTATTGTATTTGACTGCTTCTTGACCTGACATTATCTTTGTTATATGTTTATGTGCTAGATTTCAAGCTAATCCCAAAGAGTCTCATTTAAAAGCAGTTAAACGTATTTTTACCTATCATATTAGCACATCTAAGTTAGGTTTATGGTATCATCACAACGATACCTTTATTTTACATGGCTTTTCTGATTCTGATTATACTGGTTGTTCATTAAATCGCAAAAGCACCAGTGGCACCTGGCACTTACTTGGCCCTTCACTAATTTTGTGGTCGAGGAGGAAACAAAATTCTATTTCCATATCCACCACTGAGGCCGAGTACATTGCACTAGGTAGTTGTTGTGCACAAGCTCTTTGGATGAAGCAAACTTTAGAAGACTTTGGAATTGTTCATGAATCAGTTGAATTAAAGTGTGATAATAAAAGTGCAATTGACTTAACATATAATCTAGTTAATCATTCTAGGGCTAAACACATTGACGTACATCATCATTTCATTAGAGACCATATAAAACAGAATGCGATCAAAGTAAATTTTATAAGCACTGATTCACAGCTTGCCGATATTTTCACAAAACCACTTCCAGATTCCAATTTTTCATTGATAAGATTAGAACTTGGAATCCTAAACATTTCAAACTAATGAATCGCAAAGGTAAGCAAAATAAGAAAAACACTTTAAATTGCTAAGAACATGAAAATCAAACAAAAATAAAAAATACATAAACCATAAGTTTAAACATCACATACAAAGTCCCATATTATTACAGCAGCACAACATCACATTTTAAGTCCCATATAATATTACAACACAGAATTTTAAGAAAAATTAAGAAACTTCACTTTTGCCAGCGACAGTGACTGTCACCGGGCGATATCATTAACTTGTCCAGTCATCCCGAAAACAATCAGAAATTCCTGTTGTCACCTGCACTTTTATCCCCTTGATCATCAGCTAAAATGGGCTCACTACTCCTCGTCTAGCGTGCTCGGCGAGTAGAAGTACGGGGAGGCTCAATGACCGGATTCTCCCATTCTGCCATTTTTGATGGAGTGGGCTTCAATTTGAGGCTTTTGTTCAGAAATTTAAAAAATTTCTGAACTCCCAAAAAGTTCTTCTTCACTTCCCTCTTATGTTCTTCGAACGACTGTTGCAAGTCATCCAACCCTTCTCGTAATGATCCACTTCTTGGAATTAGCGGGTTACGGATAGTGGACACAGGTTCACTACTCCTTGATGACCCTCCTCGTGTTGATCGACCGATGGAAGGTGTTCCACTCTTCAAAAATTTACAGGGAATGCAATCATTGAAGTACAAATCCGGGTCTATCCAAGTGTATTTCTTATATAATATACGTTGGATGACGGCTCCAAGTGGTAGTGTGTTTAGTTTCTTCCTATTAAGACTCTTTAGTGTAAATGCATAGCGTATTATCGATAGGATAAAGTCCGTCATGTCAAACGGCTCCCGCTCCAAAATCATGTATGTAACATAACTCAGTTCAGCCGTTATCTTTTGTGTATCACCGGACTTGAGTAAGATAGTGTTCCTCAATATATCTTGCACTAGTCGTGCATCCTCTATGAGCGTGGCTGTAGAATGAATAAGCATTTTTTTGTGGAATTTCCATACAAAACTAAATTTAAGAGTGTCAAATCTCTATCCTTCTGATAGTTCTCCACTACATCTTAGGTATTTTCTTTCTCTATTGATCCAAATTCCACTCTAAGGTCGTAGTGGGTTGTCTCAATAGTCTGTCCTTGTATCCTTGATCATACTCCACCATCCAGTTACGTAAACTACGGATCTTTGAGATAGCAATAGAACTCCTTAACTAATGCAAAGGAAAATACATCTGGGACAATGATAGACATTATTCTAGCCATTGCTAATAGGTCATGGATGTGTGTATGATGGGCAGGATCGAATTCGATCACCCGTCCAATCCCTGTGTTAGAATTTTCTATCCTAGGAAATGTTTGATAGGAGGCATATGAATCACTGCCAGTGTAACATCCCTTTTTCTATTAGGCCCCTCAACTTAGATTTGGATTGGACATATGGTGTAGGTGTGGGCTTAGCCTAGGTTTTACCCTTGGATATCAGGTATAGCCATATGGGGCCCACTATGGGCCCAAGTCAACTTAAGTCAAACTAGGGTAATTTGGAACCCTAACAACACATTGACCCAACCACTATGCTCTAGCCCTAAAAATAATATAAGTAAACCCTAAGGCCTGTTATTGGGTCACCTGTTGACCCAAGTTGACCCAAGTCAACCCTAACCCTAATTTGGTCAAATTCATACATAAAGGCCCAATAAGCCCAAGCGGAGCATCACCATGGCCTAACCCATGTTGGGTGATGACATGAGGTCCATGAACATCAACTAGGGTCAGCCCACTCATTATTTTGACCAAGTCAACTCAAAGTTTACCAAGTTAGTAAAATAACATAAAGAAGAGAAATGAAGCCAAGCCCACCCTCCTTGGGCTAAGCCCACAAACCATGGCCCATGACCAGCCCAAGTGGTCAAAGACAGCTCCTAACCCACTAATTTGTGAGAGAGAATGCATGTATGGGGGTAAAATGGGAATTTTACGAGAGAGAAGGTGGAGAAAAGGAAATAAGGGTCGTGTGGCCCTTCTTCCTTCTGTCCAAGACACTTGGCAATCTTCCTAGCTAATTACAGAGGGAATATGCTGTGGATGGCCACTTGGCATAATGGGCAGAGAAACCAATGTTTGGACAAACCCTACCTTGGAATTAACTCCCTATACATCCACTCCCAGTCAAAACTACCGCCACAAGTAGCTTCAGAAGTGGAAACGAGTTGAATTTTAGTGCTGGAGCAAGGAAATTGCTGTAGAAACCAGGAAATGGGAAGGATTCGCCGGAGCAAACTCGGTCATGGCTCACCACCGCCAAACTCGCTGCCAAACCTCAATTCTGGATCGTTTCACTTCACCTCTCACCGTACTAGATTTCTAGATCGACTAGGAGAGATATCGCGCTCAATTGAGCCTGATACCATGTGAGCCGATAGCAATTTTTCGAGCTTTTTCTTCATTATTGGGATCGCCGGATGTGCCTCCTACGGCAGCCTCACCGCCAGGATATGCAAGCTACCACCTAAACAGAGGTGGTGGTAATAATCGCCGGCGGTGGCGCCGACCCAGGTTGACAGAAACAACCAAACAAAATGGCCCAGCAAGGCTCCATCTCAGCCATTGTCTATCGGGGATGATGGACCGATGACGTCCAATTTCTCATTTTATTTTATAAATTAAAAGGATATATTATTTATAGTAAATTCAAAGTCACACTATTTCAGTGATATTCATTTGTAAATATAGCACATTTAGAGGGATTTTCAGAGATAGTAATCAAAATGAAATTTGTAGCCCCAGATCTTACCTTTCATTTGCCACCCTAAAGTCTAGATTTGGGACAATAGATCTCCCTGTAGGACAAATCTACTAGGATTGGTCCTAGGCTAGGGCAGAAATTTGATTGAATGCCCATTCTAAACAAGAAGTGACATGACCCAAAATTTTGGGTATGTGCTTGATTAGGTCAAACTTAGACCCTGTAAAAAAATGAGAATTTTTGGAAGAAATTTTCCTATAGTGTTTGAGAAATTACATTTATTTAAATTAATGGAATATTTGGAGTAATATACCTCCAAATGGCCCCAAATTTTGGTGGCATGTCCTTGGGGTCAAAATAAGCCCATACTAAAACATTTCAGCCTCTATGGACCTCTACATGTTCGGTAAACCCACTTGCATGAGTATGATGAATAAAAGCTTGGGGTGCCTTTAACAAAAGTCTATATAATGGGGACTTAGCCCATTTGGAAAATTAAAAGTCTATGAAATTTTTGTCAAAGATATATTAGGGTGAAATATACCTCCAACAGAAATAATGGGATTTTTGGGATCAAAAATCCCATTATTTGGATTTTTTGAAAATTAGGCCTTCAAAGATAAAAATTTGAAAATAGGGCTATTGATGAGTTAAAATTCTCAATTTTTTTTAGAACTCAAGGGAGTCATATTTAATCCCTAAAAAATTTTATGGGTCTGTTTGATGATTATATTTTGAAATTATGTACAATTTACAATTTTGGCCCTTTAAGGATATTATTTAAAAATGATGGAAATTATAGTAGGAATATTATGGGAAAATTCATAGTTATTTAGTTATGTGATTGTGACCTTGTGTAATTTTATTAATATTTTTGGATGCATCCATAAGTTTAAAACCCATTAAATGGAATTTTTGTAATATTTGTCATATGGGTGTTGGTATGCCAAATTACTATTTAGAACTATGAATTTTTGTAATTGGTATTATTTCAGCAATTTACATCTGCAGAAATTTTCCTACAATTTCTAGTAACATAGTTAATGTACTTCATTTGGAAAGTTGCAAATTCATGGATTTAACTTAAATGAAAATTAAATGGATATATAATAGGGAAAATTACAATTCTTGGTAACCAGTTATAATTAGCCTAGAAGATCATCAGGAAAATTTATTTGACCAAGGGGATCATTTGATATAGTACTTCATGTATAAAGTGACATATGCCACTTAATTAAAGGATGTAATTTAGGGTCCTTATGACTTAGAAAAATAGTGAAATTCTACATAGTCAATATCATATACCATACCATCCCATGATAAATTGTTAGGGTCATTTTGGACAAGAAGTTGGAAGTCTTACCTTACGGGTGGTATTGGGTCATGGGTTGCGTCTAGCTCAGATAGTATATACTACTAGGACCACAGGGGGATAAGATAGAAGGTTGCGTTGATAACTATTTTGGAAGATAACCCCTTGTTGGTGTTGATGACTAGTTTTAGTCATCGTTTTTGGGGTAATTTAGTAGCCTAAATACATTAGTTTATTTATAGTTTATGCTTGTTTTAATATCTTTCTATAACATATTAAAATTACTAGTTTTATTATAGTTTTATTGTTTTGTCGCAATTTTATTTTATGTTATTATATAAAAATATATAGTTTTATTATATGTATTTTTATTATTATACTTGTTATGTATTATGTTTCATGTTTGTCTAATTTTAATATCAAGTTATAAATGTTTTATGTGTTATGTTTGTTAAGTTTAAGTAATTAATGTTATGTTAATGTTATGTTATGTTATGATTTATTTTTATGTATTTTCATTCATGTTATGTTATAATCAATTAGCTAATGTGTGTTTTATCTTTTCGTTTGTAGGTGCAATGCTCAAGCCTCTTCAAGTGCAACCCACCTACAAGCAGCCCGAGCTCTCCAACTTGTCCAACCCGAGCCTACAAGTGAAGCCCATCAATCCTCCAAGAGCATGCAGCCCGACCATAACTTGGAGCAGCCCTTTTCCCAAACCCGAGCCCTCACAAAAGCCCACCTAACAGCCCACATGCATTGGCCGGCCACTTCATGCTCTCAACCTCACTTAATTCCATGCATGCACCTTTCCATTCATGCACCTCCCATTTTCTCTCTCCCACATTATGACATTCATGCATTTTCTCAACCTCATGTCCCTACCTCTCTCCTCTTTTATTTTCTTTCCCTTCTACACACTTCCATTCATCCCCCTTCTTTATTTTATATTTTTATCTTTCACTTCCATTCATTACAATGCAATGCATGTAGCCATTCTCTCTCCCCTCATTAAAGCCATGCATGAACCTCCTTCCATCATCATGGCCGGCCACCCCCTTGGTTTCCCCCTCTTCATTTCCATCTAGAATGTTCTCCCTCTCCTATAAAAGGAACCCCTCCCCCTTTGTTTATGTTAAGTAGTTTTAGTCTAAAGTAGTTTTGAGTGAAGATTTTGTAGAGAGTTAGAGAGCAAGCTTCCATTTCAAGTATTTATTTTCTTGTTGTTTTATTTCATTTCTCCAAGCAATAGTGTAGTAATTTTTGTTATTTTATGTACTCTCATTTCTAGTTTAATGATAATGCAATTTTCCTTTCTTTTGTTTTCTTTCTTTATCATGCTTAGCTAGTTCTTTTTGTGCCCGGTCACGACGATCTTTGTGATAAAATAAGGTATCTTTATTTTTATGTTTGCAATTGTATTTTTCTATTTTTGATCCTTCCTTGATCTATTTTGCATCGACTCCGTATTTCTAGTATACGGTAGTAGATTCCGATTTCATATTTGAGTAGCCGAGAGGCTCGTGAATATGAAAGATCACTCAAGGAAGGAAAGAGTTGAACGCACCCCTAGAGATAGGATGACGTAAATCCTCCGGATTGGAGTCAAATCCAATAGTGCGGGTCACTTCGGTAATGCGACTTTAGGCCTTTTTGACTTGTAAAGAGATTTTCGGTCAAAACGTCTATAAGTTAGGGGATTTAATGCTCTAGCGAGATTACTTCCTAATATCGGATCCGTCACGGTCTTAATAGAATTACAAATGTTAAACTAATCTATTCCGTTATTTTATGTCAAAGTGAATCGTCGATCGAGCACTCTTTTCTCGCAATAGTTTATTTCTCTTTTTAACTTAGTTTATTTTCATTTTCAAAACTCATTAACGTTCGGTAGAATAATACAGTTGTTGTGAGTAATAGTACTTGTCTGCCCCGAGTTTTTATACGACCTTGATATTTTTCATATCCTATGCTATATTTCGATAGGTACACTTGCCTTAATCGAGTATAGATTGGAGAATACGATTTTCTCTATCAGGTGTCTAGTAGGTCACTTCATAGTATCATGTAGTGGAGTACAAAAACCTAAGGATAGTAGCTAAAACGGAGACCAACGGAAGACCGCCGATTCCCCGGTAATATCTTAAGTCATTAGGATCATTCCAAAGTAACAACGAGAGCTGAGTGTGAATCATGGGTAGACATTAATAAGAGTAAATATCCTTGCGAAAGGGATCTTTGAGCTTTAATACCATCTTGGTTCCTAGTGCCCCCGAGACCCCTTCATTGGGCATACCTTGGGCATTCCTGGGATTAACCATAAATCGCTAAGTATAATAACCCTTAAATAAGAGTAGTATAATAGGCTAAGAATCGTGATATCATTCTCACCGATGTAGGGTTGGAGGGATTCAGGACAGGTTGGTCCTGCGAGCTCGAGGCTCGAGTTGAAATACCTTGCATGAGCAGAAAACAAACTTGTGGCGGGTCAAGCAGAACAAGGCCAATCGTCACACCGATGACAATACGGTGACTCAGGCGAGTGTGAGGGTTCGAGGGGCTAGTAGGTTGTTTATACTGCGGTCTAGAGGACAATCCCTGAAAATGCACACCCGACCCAACAAGAATGATAGGTAGTCAGGAATTAGTACGCAAGACTCTAGAGGTCACCTAGGGCATGTACAGAGGCGTATGGGAGGTCTAGGTTTGGTAGTGTGCATACCTGCCTAGGAGTGGAGATGCCCGATCCACTACTGTCATAGCTATAATGGTAGTACCAGAGAGTTATGCTAGATCCAAAAAGTGGCAACTAAAGGTCTATTATCACGGAGTCATTGTGTGTGAGTTGCACTTGCATGATTCATACACCGCATGCATTCATTCATATTAGGTCATACGCTTCATGGATCTTTATCATATAAATTAGTATGGTATCTTTTATATGATAAATTAATTTTGGAAACTCAAACCTATAAGTTTATATGGGCATTCATATATGTTAGGGTACTTCTGTGATGGTAGATTAGCAGTAGATAGTTGTTCTTTATTTACTGTACCGCACTCTACTTACTTCCTTTATTTACTTACCTTCAGTACTGTACATACTTACTCACTTGTGCTATATACATAGAACTGCTAGAGTAGAATTACTTCTTACTTCTCATACTTGGTAGTATAGCTTCATTGTCACCTGCTTCCTTTTGATACCCCTTGTTGTCCTCTGCTTCATCCTCCTGCACGGTGCTTAGGAGTTGTGGGGCGAGGTACAGAGGAAACGACTTAGTATTTTGAATAATGGTCGGTGACCAAATCAATTTAGGAGCATGAGGAGATGGGGAACCAGCGCGACCGGCAGGACGAGGTGGCAGGACGTGAGGAGATGATACCACCACCACCACCTACTACTACTACAGCTCTTACTCAGGTGGGATGAGTTCAAAGATGATAGATTAGCTTCCGATTTGATTTTGTGAGGAGAGATTTTATTATTATGTACAAAAGCCCTTTTTCCACTCTTTTATTTTGAACTCATTATGTACTTATTTTACTTTCATTTCATATTTATGATATGTACTATGACTGTGGACTAGATTGTAGTTTTTCCTACACTGAAGGATCAACGTCTTGCGGTGTCGACTAACCCGTAATTTAGTGTCATCGTAAGGTGGCGGTTCTGGGCATAAGACCCGGGAACTTCCTGGGGAGGGGGTCCTAAAAACTGGTATCACTTGAACAAACGATCATATGAGAAAGAAGTCCACAACACTGGAATACCCTGCTCGAGCATTAGTTTGCGGATAAACTATGTAGCAAAAGCAATGTTGTGCCCATCTGTAAAAATTCACATAAAATAGTTCATTTAAAACAATGAGTTAGGTCGATTCTGTTTAAACCTTACCTTTATGCAACCTCCACCGGTCGCTACACCACAGAATGTGGTTCCTCCCCCTCTGACTTCCACTCCCTTTTTTCAGACAGAGATGGGGCAAACTTTGACGGATATCCTGGAAGCCTTTAGAGCCCAGCAGGTCCCGGCTCAGCAGCAAAATCTGGGGTCGAACTGGTTGAGTGCCTTCAAGAGTCTATCGCGGCCGATGTACTGCGGGACAGAGGATGCTTTGAAGACCGAAGAATGGTTAGAGGCCATATAGGAGATACTGGCAGGTATCAGCTTCCCTGTCAGCCAGGCAATTCCTCTAGCCACTTCTGCACTTGATGCTCATGCAAAAAGATGGTGGAAGTCCGTGCTAGATTCCACTTATGCTGATAAGGAGCTGTCAGACATCTCATGGGAGGAGTTTAGCGAGACATTCTTGGAGCACTATGTATCCATCACGGACACGGATGAGCTAGAAGAGAGGTTTCTAAACCTCAAGCAGGGTACCGGGTCAGTGATTGAGTATCAAAGGGAGTTCTCCTATCTTTCTAGATTCGTTGGGATCCGTGACTTGGATGACAGGAAGTACGCCAAGAGATTCTACCATAGGCTCAGAGTAGGCAGACCAAGTACTACGATGCATGACTTCGGAAGGTGAAGTTCCAGGTAGGGGACATGGTGTTCTTGAAGATATGTTTGGTGCATGGTGTCTCTCGGGTGTAGAGACACAAGAAGCTCAGTCCACGATATATGAAGTCGTACTTGATCCTAGAGCGGATCGATCCATTGGCTTATAGACTGCAGCTGCCACCAGAGTTGGGGGCCTTGCACGACGTATTTCATGTCTCTTCGTAATGAAGAGCTCTCCTTCAGCTGGAACAGCAGGTCACAACTACAGCAGGACCGATAGCACCCAACAAATCAGTTCATTTGGAGTCAATCTGTATCGACGATACAGTGGTCTGAGTATTGCGAAAGAAGAAGGTTCCCCTTGTGAAGGTGTTATGTTCCAACCATGGATGGGAGGAGCACACCTGGGAGCCAAGGGACCTGATGCTAGAGCGGCACCCGAAGCCTTTTACTTCAGGTAATATTTTAATTTCATTTTAATCTCTTAAATGCTTGCAAGTAGAAACCCGTAGACCCGAACTTAAATTTTGGGGACGAAATTATTTTTTTTGTTTATAGGATTTTGTAACATCCCTTTTTCTATTAGGCCCCTAAACTTAGATTTGGATAGGATATGTGGTGTAGGTGTGGGCTTAGGCTAGGTTTGACCCTTGGATATAGGGTATAGTCATATGGGCCCCTCTAATGGCCCAAGTCAACTTAAGTCAAACTAGGCTAATTTGGAACCCTAGCCACACCTTGACCCCACCGCTATTCCCTAGTCCTAAAAAAAATCTAAGTAAATCCTAAGGCAAGCAATTGGGTCACCTTTTTACCAAAATCAACCCTAACCCTAATTTGGTCAAATTCATACATAAAGGCCCAATAAGACAATATGGGGCATCACCATGGCCCAACCCATATTGGGTGATCACATGAGGTCCACAACCATCAAGTGGGGTCAGCCCACTCATTATGTTGACCAAGTCAACTCATAATCAACCAAGTCAACAAAATGACCTAAAGAAGAGAAATGAAGCCAAGCCCACCCTCCTTAGGCTAAGCCCACTAACCATGGCCCTGACCATACCAAGTTGTCAAAGACAACTCCTAACCCTCTGATTTGGGAGAGAAAATACATGTATAGGGGTAAAATGGGAATTTTAGGAGAGAGAAGGTGGAGAAAAGGAAATGAGGGTCATGTGGCCCTCCTTCCTTCTGTACAAGACACTTGGCAAGCTTCTCAGCTCATTCCAGATGGAATATACTGCTGGATGGCCAAGTCAAAGTCCACTCGTTTCCTCCTTCTGAAGCTAATGGTGGGGGTTGTTTGGCACCATGGGAGGAGAAACATATGCTTGGCCGAACACCACCTTGGAATTAACTCCCTATACATCCACTCCCAGCCAAACTACCCCCACCATTAGCTTCAGAACGAGGAAATGACTGGACTTTGAGTGCTGGGGCAAGGAAATCGCTGGAGAAACCAGGAAATGGGAAGGATTCACCGTACCAAGCTTGGTAATGGCTCACCGCCGCCAAACTCACCGCAAAGCCTCAATTCCGGTTCGTTTCACTTCACCTCTCACCGTACTAGATTTCTAGATCGACTAGGAGAGATATTGGGCTCAATTGAGCCTGGTACCTTGTGAGCCGAGGGCAATTTTTGAGATTTTTCTTCTTGCTCGGGATCGCCGTAGGAGCCGCCTCCGGCAGCCTCACCGCCGGGAAACGCCAGCCACCACCTCAACGAAGGTGGTGCCAATAATCGCCGGCGGAGGCGCCTGCCCAGGTGGCTGAAAACTTGCAAACAAAATTGCCTAGCCAGGCTCCATCTCAGTCGTTGTCTATCAGGGACGATGGACAGATGTCGTCCAATTTCACGTTATATTTAATTAATTAAAAGTCACACTATTTTAGTGATATTCATGTGTAAATATTGCCCACATAGAGGCATTTTCATAGATAGTAATCAAAATGAAATTTGTAGCCCTAGATCTTACCTTTGATTTGCCACTATAAAGTCTAGATTTGGGACAGTAGATCTCCCTTTATGACCAATCTACTAGGACTGGTCCTAGGCTAGGGCAGAAATTTGATTGAATGCCCATGTCAAATCAGAAGTCACATGACCCAAAATTTTGGGTATGTGCTTGAGAAAATACATTTATTTAAATTAATGGAATATTTTGAGTAATATACCTCCAAATGGCGCCAAATTTTGGTGGCATGACCTTGGGGTCAATATAAGCCAATAATAAAAAATTTAAGCCTCTTTGGACCTCTGTATGTTGGGTAAACCCACTTGCATGAGTATGATGAATAAAGGCTTGGGGTGCCTTTAGAAAAAGGCTATATAACGGGGACTTAGCCCATTTGGAACATTAAAGGTCTATGAAATTTTTGTCAGAGATTTATTAGGGTGAAATATACCTCCAACAAAAATAATGGGATTTTTGGGATCAAAAATTTTGTTATTTGGAATTTTTTAAAATTAGGCCTTTAAAGATAAAAATTTGAAAATAGGGCTATTGAGGAGTTAAAATTCTCAAATTTGGTTTAGAACTCAAGGGAGTCATATTTAATCGCTGGAAAATTTTATGGGTCTATTTGATGATTATATTTTGGAATTATGTAGAATTTACAATTTTGCCCCTTTATGGAAATTATTTAAAAATGATGGAAATTACAGTAGGATTATTATGGGAAAATTCCTAGTGATTTAGTTATGTGTTTGTAACCTTGTGTAATTTTATTAATATTTTTGGATGCATCAATAAGTTTAAAACACATTAAATGTCATTTTTGTCACATTTGTCATATGAGTGTTGGTAGGCGAAATTAATGTTTAGGACTATGAATTTTTGTAATTAGTATTATTTCAGCAATTTATATCTACAGTAATTTTCCTAGAATTTCTAGTAACATAGTTAATGTACTTCATTTGGAAAGTGGCCAATTCATGGATTTAACTTAAATGAAAATTAAATGGATATATAAATGGGAAAATTACAATTCTTGGTAACCAGTTATAATTATCCCAGATGATAATCAGGAAAATTTATTAGACCAGGGGGATCATTTGATATAGTACTTCATGTATAAAGTGACACAAACCACTTAATTATAGGATTTAATTTAGGGTCCTTATGACTTAGAAAAATAGTTAAATTCCACATAGTCAACAACTTATGCCATCCCATCCCATGATAAATGGTTAGGGTCTTTTTGGCAAGGAGTTTGAAGTCTTACCTTACAGGTGGTATTAGGTCATGGGTTGCGTCTAGCTCAGATAGTATATACTACTAGGACCATAGGGGGATACGATATAAGGTTGCGTTGATAACTATTTTGAAAGATAAACCCTGGTTGGTGTCTAGTAGGTTACTTCATAGTATCGAGTGGTGGAGTGCAAAACCCTAAGGACAGTGGTTAAAACGGAGACCAGCGAAAGACCGCCGATTCCCCGGTAATATCTTAAGTCATTAGGATCATTCCAGCGTAACAACAAGAACTGGGTGTGAATCATGGGTAGATATTAATAAGAGTAAATATCCTTGCGAAAGTGAACTTTGGGCTTTAATCCCATCTTGGTTCCTAGTGCCCCTGAGACCCCTTCATTGGGCATACCCTGGGCAGTCTTAGGAATAACCATAAATCACTAATCATAATAACCCTTAGAAAAGAGTAGTCTAATAGGCTAAGAATTATGATATCATTCTCACCCATGTAGGGTTGGAGGGATTCAGGACGGGTTGGTCCTGTGAGCTGGAGGATCGAGTTATAATACCTTGCATGTGTAGAAAACAAACAAGTGGCGGGTCAAGCGGTATTGGGCCAATCATCACACCGGTGGCAGTACAGTGACTCAGGTGGTTTTGAGGTTTTTAGGGGCCAGTAGGTTATTTATACTGCGGTCTGGAAGAGAATCCCCGAAAACGCACGCCCCACCCACCAAGACTGATGGGTAGTCAGCAATTAGTATGCAAGACTCAAGAGTGCACCTAAGACGTTTACAAAGGCGTATAGGAGGTTTAGGTTGGTACTGTGCATACCTGCATAGGAGTGGAGACGCCCGCTCCACTGCTGTCGTAGCCACAATGGTGGTACTAGAGAGTGATGCTAGCTCCAAAAAGAGGGAACTAAAGGTCTGTGATCACAGAGTCATTTTATGTGAGTTGCACTAGCATGATTCATAAACCGTATGCATTCATTCATATTAGGTCATACACTTCATGGATCCTTATTATATAAATTAGAATGGGCTCTTTTTTATGATAAGTATATTTTTGAAACACTAACTTATAAATTTATATGGGCATTCATATAAGTTAGGGTACTTCTGTGATGGTGGATTAGCAGTATATAGTTGTTCTTTATTTACTGTACCGCACTCTACTTACTTCCTGTATTTACTTACCTTTAGTACTGTACATACTTACTTCACTTGTGCTATATACATAGAACTACTAGAGTAGAATTACTTCTTACTTCTCATACATGGTAGTATAGCTTCATTGTCACCTGCTTCATTTTGATACCCTTTGTTGTCCTTCGCTTGGTCCTCCCGCACGGTGCCTAGGAGTTGCGGGGTGAGGTGCGGAGGAAACGACTTAGTCTTTTGACTAATGGTCGGTGACCAAATCATTTTAGGAGCTGTAGGAGATGGGGCACCAGTGCTACCGATAGAACGAGGTGGTAGGATGTGAGGAGCTGATACCACCACCACCTACTACTACTGCAGCACTTCCCTAGGTGGGACGAGTTCAAAGATGATAGATAAGCTTCCGCTTTTGATTTTTTGAGGAGAGATTTGATTATTATGTACAGTGCATAAGCCCTTTTTCATCTCTTTTTGTTTTGTACTCATTGTGGACTTGTAGTACTTTCATTTAATATTTATGATATGTACTGTGACTGTGGACTAGCTTGTAGTTTTTCCTACACTGCTTTTATACTTCTATTTCTCATATTGGTCGAACAGGTTTTTATGATCGTGCTAGCCGGCAAGATCGGCGTCTTACGGTGTCGACTAACACGTGAGTTAGTGTCACCGTAAGGCAGCGGTTCTGGGCATAATACCCGGGAACTTCCTAATGAGGGGGTCTTGCAGCCGGTGCTTATGCGGGCTTTAGAACTGGAAGCCATTGCTGTAAATAAAAGGAATTTTTTTTAAAAAAAAAACAAATAAACAGAATCAAGTTTTTTTTGTTTCGCCATTCGACGACACTCACTGTCGCCGGGCGATAGCGGAAATTGCTCGCTCCATATCTGACACCAGATATGGGTTTTACCTTACTTTAGCTACCAGATCTGATGTTTTTACATTTTTTTAAAAAAATCTATCATGATTACTTAAAAAAGAAACAAATTCCTTATCAACACTATTCATCATCTTCCTCTCTAACCCTACTTCCCTACGCCATTCATCATGACCCTTATATCTAAGTTTAGGATTTTTTTTAAATACTACCACATATGCAAACATTTCCCTACACACTTAGATCTCTAGACTATTCCTTCAAAATTTGCAAATTTTTCACCAAACCCTCATCAGGGTCAATCTTCCTTCCAAACTAGGAAAATTTCTCATCAAGGGTTCCATGATAAACCATAAAAACACTTAGATACAAAAATTTAAAGAGTCCAAACAAAAAAATCCAAGATCCTTACCTTGGTCTAAGGTTTTCGCCATCATCGACATCGACTTCCGCGACCAGCCTTCTAGAAAAACTGCTGGAATTGATGCCTTTGACCAAATTGGACAATTTTTATACTTTTTGCATTATCGCCGATCAGCGATACCCGATATCTCAAGGCTACAGTTAAAATTCACTATTCCACAAATTTTCCTTCCTTACTTAGGATTAGGCTTTGTTTAATGTGTATTTTTTACATTTGGGTTACCAATAGCTTGGTTCCTTAGTTCAACATTCGTATATCCTTTCAACACACTTAAGTGTTAGTGCTTTTAAATTCGTGAAATTGTTTTTGCAAGCCTCTAAGTATGAGAAATCTTTTATTTATGATAATTTTCTTTCACTCACAGTTATCCAAATCTTCATATTGTTGCGCGCTAGGGTTCGAATAAAATAAACGCAACCGAACTAGCAATCCAATGAGGCAAGTATACCAATCGAATTGTAGTTACGGGACACAAGTGTCGTATTGAAATCCGGGAACTGTTGAGTACGCATACTCACACGAAAACTATTATCTAATCGACGGAAAAACTAGGGTTTTAGAGAATCTAATTGCAAGGAAGGAAGTAAAGTTAAAGCTAGAAAGAGAGCTATAACAGTTAATTAAAGAGCATAAGAAAATTGATTACTATGAAAGGTTGAAAATATGAAATGGAAATGCACTCGATCAAGAATCACCTCGGCTAAAGACGATTAAGAAAATGCGATAAAAAATCTAAACTTAATTGGATAAAGGTCCTTGACCGTGGAGGTTCCTAAATCTTGAACACGCTTTTCTCTAAGTCGTGCCCAACTGAGTTTAGGAAGGTCCGACCTACTCTTGTCTAAATCGGAGGCTAAAACTCGCTTTACGCGGTGAACCCCACTATTGGATTTTACTCCAATCCGGGAGATTTGGACGTCTACCTCTCTCGAGGGGTGCGTACAACTTTGTTTACTCTTGAATGCTCACTTCATTCTATCGGCCTCTCGGCTAGCCCAGAATGAAAGCAAAGGTGGAAAGTATATATGATAATATACCTCCAACCCATGATTAATCAAGAGTAATTCAAGGCCCTAACCTAAAAAGAAAAGATTAATCAAAACATCATTACTTAATCGCTCGAACCTTGGATCATCAAGATCGAGTACAAGGAGGATTAGTTAATCATAGTAAAGTGGAGGAGGGGGGATGAGTAGTAAAGCATAAAAAGAACACAAGCTAAACAAAGAATACTTCTATTAATGAAAAAGGGCAAGTTACACTATGGAAAAAGATATTAAAAGTGCAAGGAATTGAAACCTATTCTAGCCCTTCAATTAGCACTAAGCAACACTAAAGATTACAAAGAAAGCATAAACAAGTAAAGATTAAACTAGGGTTAAAAAAAATTACAAAGAGAGAGAGAGAGAGAGAGAGAGAGAGAGAGAGAGAGAGAGAGAAAAGCATAAGAAAGTTCAAGAACGAAAGGGGCAGCACCTCCCCCTCTCAACCAAAGCTTGCTGAAATGGAAGGGGGGGCCTGAATTTATAGGCAAAATTCTCGGGTTGGTCATGCCCTCCGACACGCCCTAGGGGGGCTTGTCATAGGGCGTGACATGTATGAAGTTGACCTCGCGTTGTGGGATCTGGCGGGAGGGATGATTGCTTCTGTACATCAGTCGACATGCCCATGGTCACCCCCGTATAGGGGGGCGTGATACGCACGTCATGTTGAAATCATTGGTCGGAAATCCGTCAGTCATCGGAAAGGTTGATGTCACGCCCTAGGTCACGCCCGTGATAGTGGGCGTGACAGTACTGTTGCGTGCTAGGGCGGAAACTGCATTCAATGTGGCAGAAGGCTTTGCGGCAGAGGGCGACACGCCCTTTATCACGCCTGGCGACACGCCCGGGGGGGGGCGTGTCAGGGGGCATGACAGCCGTTTTTTTCATTTTTCTGTCCCTTCCAGCAGGAGTCCTCGCGATCGGGTGACACACCCTAGGTCACGCCCAGGGAGGGCGTGAATGGGGGGCGTGTCAAGTCATTTTTGGCCAATTTTCTGGAAACCTTCAAAAAGACAAGAAAAAGTCAGTGACAATAATATTTACATAAAAATGATAAAAAATAAACTAATAATAGACATCATTTGTACAATATAAAATATAAAATACGATAATAGTTTAGACTACAAAACATATTATCAAATTTCCTCAAACATAAGCTTTGCTTGTCCTCAAGCAAAAATATAAAAACTAGATAATCATAAAAAAAAGGACTAATCAAAAAGTTCTAATTATGCCTACACAAGTACTCTGCGAAATTCTAAGTAAGGAAATGGTGAAATGTATGTCTAAAACAATTATTTAGGTAGGTAAAACTTTTATAAACTTTACTCAATAAAAACAAATCATCTAAAATTTTAACGAAATTCTTTAAATAGACTTAAGCAAAGCAACGAAAATAGTAAGAACGCATTGAGTTGTTACTAGATCCAAGCAACGCATTATAATTATATCAATTTAATTAACAAAAATCTAGTTTTAAATCAAAAACTAAAACTTATTTACTTTTCTTCTTTTCTTAGTTGTTAAAAAAAATCAAAAAGCGTGAATCAAAAAGACTTAAATATGACAGAAACGTTTGGTTTAGGAATATGATTAGGAGTGTAATTCAAAGATAAATGTGAAGGTTTAAAATCACACTAAATCAAAGCAAAGAGTTTCAAAAACTTTCATAAAAATATATATACAATTTTTTTCTTTTTTTTTTCCTTTTTTCCATTGTTTTTTTTTTCAAAATAAAGGCCATAAATATTTTTATTTTCCTTTTGAATTGGCCAAACAGAAATAAACATAACTTTTAAGCATAATTTTTTTTCAAAAACCTTTCTCCCACAGAAATCACAAAATATCCTATCAAAATCGTGAAAATATTTTATAAAACTCAAAAAGGCTAGTGTGATTAGATAGGTTGGATATTTTGGCTTTGGTGAAAATGAAATGAAGGGAGGAGCTATCAAATGAAATCGGAAAAAGGCTCAAAAATGGTTAACTAGTGGTAAAAGTTTTTAGGTTGGCAGGAAAGCTCAAACGAAAATAAAAACAGCCTAAATAATTTTCACGCTTTTGAATTTATTTAAAACAAGGGTTTGAAAATTTTCATAAAGCGAGTCCTAGAGAATAAAAGAAGATTGATGAAATTAACTTGAAATTAGAAATAATAGGTGGCTTGGATCGTTCACATCTACTACGTTATTCAAAAGTTGACTTTACAAAAATTATTCAAAAACGAAAAAGAAAATAGTGGATGATGAATTTTTGAGAAAGTAAAGGAAATAAAAACAAAAAACCATAATAGAAATGCGAGTTTTAGAAAAATATTTCACCTTAACATGCTACTATGAATTAGAAACACAACATGACTAACATTTTACTTGTGAAACATAATTAAAAAGGACGATTAAAAATATTATAATTAGCTACGTTGTTTATAGAAAATTTTGAGTAAAACAAAAACAAAAACTAGGGGTACTATTGAAATACCAAAATGTCTAAACTATTCAAAAAAACACACATATATATATATATATATATTTTAATTTTTTGAAATATTCTCTTTTTTTTTGGATTTTGGAAATATTTTCTCTAATTTTTTTTGGAATTTTAAGATATTCATTTTTTTTTCTTGGAAATATTTAAAATATATACAAAAAGAACAATATTTACACTAAGCAAAAATGAAGGAGGTAGTCCTCCCCCAAGTTTAAAATAGACATTGTCCTCAATGACAAAAGAAGGGGATTGGAGAAGGAGAGAAAAATAAAGTACAGAATTGAAAGACAGAATTTAAAGACAGGTACTTCCCCGGATTTATTTGCTGTGAAAGCTGAGTGATGCCGCTCCCCCGAATGTCTTCTTTGGATTTCATGATGGATTCAGCAACGTTGGAGCAGGCGATCGCAGAAGCTTCAGCTTGTCGGAGCCGTCCGAGACCAAAAATTGTAAAATAAAGAAAACAGAAAAAGATAACTTGGGTTGCCTCCCAAGAGCGCCCTTTGTTTAAAGCGTCGTTGAGCTCGACATATCAAAATAATAATATTGTCCAAAAATATTATTGTCCTGAATTAAAATTGTTTTTACAAAAATTAAAAGTTCAAAGTTAAAGTTCGTGAAGAAGAAACTTAATAATGTTTGGTCTAACATCATCATCAATAGAAAAATAGAGTTTAAGATGCTGACCATTCACTTTGAAATTACCCTTATCAGGGTGAGAAATTAAAATAGTTCCATAAGGAAAAACTTTTAAACAAAAAACGGGCCAGACCAGCGAGATTTTAATTTGCCCGAAAATAAACGTAAACGAGAATTTTATAAAAGGACTTGGTCGCCCGGCTAAAAGTTTTTAGGGTGCCTTAAGTGTTTATCGTGTAAACGCTTCGTCCGCTCTTTATAAAGTTTATTATTTTCATAAGCATAAGAGCGCCACTCATCGAGTTCATTTAGTTGAAATTTTAGAAGGTCACCGACTGAGCGGGGATCGAAGTTTAAAAATTTTAAGGCCCAAAAGGTGCGCTGTTCTAACTCTACGGGCAGATGGCACGATTTTCCATAGACTAGCCGATACGGCATACATCCGAGAGAAGTTTTGTACGCTGTTCGGTAGGCCCATATAACATCGTCAAGTTTGGTTGACCAGTCTTTCCTAGAAGTTGAAACAGTCTTTTCTAATATTCTTTTTATTTCTCTATTAACTACTTCGACTTGTCCGTTAGTTTGGGGGTGGTAGACAGTGAAAAGTTTATGCGTAACGCCGTATTTGGTAAGGATTTTTTAAAATTTTGCGTTACAGAAATGGGAACCCCTATCGCTAACGATTGCGCGAGGCGTACCGAATCTAGAAAATAATTTTTTTTAAAACGTTACTACAACTCGGGAGTCGTTCGTAGGAAGAGCTTGGGCCTCAGCCCATCGTGAAAAACAATCAACAACAACTAAAATATATTTGTTTCCGAAGCTAGAAGGAAGGGGGCAAACAAAATCAATTCCCCAGAGGTCTAAAATTTCGGACTCTAAGAAATAATTTTGCGCCATTTCATTTTTATTAGAAATGTTGCCCGACCGTTGGCAACTATCACACCTGCTCACAATGGCTTGCGCGTCTTTAAACAGGCCAGGCCAGTAAAAACCCGCGCAAAGAACCTTTCGAGCGGTGCGAGCAGCTTGATAGTGCCCACCTGTCGGACCTTCATGCAAATGCTTTAGATTATCAACTCCTTCATCATAAGAAACACATCTCCTTATCACTTGATCCGCACAAATTCTGAAAAGATGCGGGTCTTCCCAAAAGTAGTTCTTCAGCTCAGAAAAGAATTTCTTCTTTTTCTTAGAGGAGAACTCTTTTGGGAGCACCCGGGCCACTAGATAGTTGGCGATGTGCGCGAACCAAGGAGAAGTAGATGTGTTAACTAAAAGCAGCTTCTCATCAGGAATATAATCATTAAAAGATTTTTCATTTAATTTTTTTATAAAGGGGTTATCTAATCTGGATAGATGGTCGGCGGCCAAGTTCTCGGCTCCTCGCTTATCACGGATCTCTAAGTCAAACTCCTGGAGGAGTAAGACCAAGCGTATCAAGCGAGGCTTGGCATCCATTTTTACAAGAAGGTACTTGAGGGCCGAGTGGTCCGTAAAAACAATGATTTTTGAAAGTGTAATGTAAGGTCGGAATTTATCAAATTCGAATACTATAGCTAAGAGCTCCTTCGCGGTTGTGGTGTAATTTTCTTGTGCAGATGTGAGGGTTTTACAAGCGAAATAGATGCGGTGGAAGTTTTTAGATATGCGTTGACCTAATACGGCTCCCACCGCAAAACTGCTCGCATCGCACATAATCTCGAAAGGAAGGTCCCACACCGGAGCTATCATAATCGGTGCGTTAATTAACTTTTCTTTAATTAATTTGAAGGCAGAAAGACAAGAGTCATCAAAAATAAATGGAGCATCTTTTTCTAAGAGATGGGTGAGTGGCTTTGTGATTTTTGAGAAGTCATTTATAAAACGACGATAAAAGCCAGCGTGGCCTAGGAAACTTCTTATAGCTTTTATGTTCGTAGGCGGCGGCAGCTTCTCGATAACTTCTATCTTGGCAACGTCAACCTCAATACCCTTAGCAGAAATTTTATGACCCAAAACTAACCCTTCCCTTACCAAAAAATGGTATTTTTCCTAATTCAGGGCAAGGTTAGTTTCTTCGCATTGTTCTAAGACTTTTTCGAGGTTTTCTAAACATCTATCGAAAGAATCGCCGAACACGGAGAAATCGTCCATATATACCTCCATAATGCTTTCTACATACTTGTCAAATATTGCGAACATACATTGCTGGAATGTAGCTGGCGCATTGCACAATCCAAACAACATTCTTCGGTAAGCGAAGGTGCCGAAGAGACAAGTAAACGTAGATTTCTCTTGGTCCTTGGGAGAGATGGGTATTTGAAAGTACCCCGAGAGACCATCGAGAAAACAATAAAAGCTATGGCAGGATAATCGTTCTAAGATCTGGTCGATAAACGGTAAAGGAAAGTGGTCCTTGCAGGTGGCGTCATTTAACTTACGGTAATCTATACATATACGCCAACCCGTCACCGTCCGTGTCAGGATTAATTAATTATTCTCTTTACTAACTACGGTTATCCCTCCCTTATTTGGCACTACCTGAATGGGGCTAACCCACTTACTGTCCGATATAGGGTAGATAATTCCTGCGTCTAATAATTTCATAACCTCTCCCTTAACTACTTCTTTCATATTCGAGTTTATACGGCGCTGATGTTGAATAGAGTTACGCGAATTATCCTCCATTAAAATTTTATGGGTATAGAAAGATGGGATTATGCCCTTGATATCAGAAATTTGCCAAGCAATAGCCCGACGATGCTTACGTAGAACTAGAAGATGTTTATTGTTTTGCATATCCGTGAGGTAGGCTGAAACGATAACTGGTAACTTGGAATCTTTTTCTAAGAAAGTATACTTTAGGTGTTCAGGAAGTTCTTTAAGTTCTGGGTAGGGGGTTCTTCATAACAGGATTTAGAGATTCTTTCTTTTTCAAAAATAATATCTTCATAAACTTTTTTATGAGGAACGTAATAAGGGGTGGGGGTAGCAGCCAAGACGGCTTCTTGCAGCGATTCAGTTAGAAGAAAAGAGGAAGAACAAAAATCAGAAAATTCTTTTTCAAACTCAGAAAGACAATCAGAAGATTCATCACTTCCTTGTAGCGATTCAGCGGGAAGAGAAGAAGAAAAACAAAAATCAGAAAGTTCTTTTTCAAAGTCGGAGAGGCAGTAGGAAGATTCATCACTCACGGCGTCTACAAAAAAACATGAGTCATCATTTGCTAGGGTGTTCTTTATCGAAGGTGTGATAGAAAAATTAATTCATCGTCGCCTACTCGAAGGAAGAGCTTACCATTGCTTACATCAATGATGGCTCTGGAGGTGGCAAGGAAGGGTTGACCAAGGATCAGGGGAACCTCGACGTCTTCTTCGATGTCCAAAATGACAAAGTCCACCGGGAAGATGAACTTGTCGACTTTCACTAGAACGTCCTCCAGTATTCCTAACGGGTACTTAACGGATCTATCGGCTAGCTGGATACTCATACGAGTGAGGTTATGTCTACCAATCCCTAACTTTTAAAACAACGAAAAGGGCATCAGGTTTATACTCGCGCCTAAGTCGGCTAACGCGTGTTTAACAAGAAGATCACCGAAGACACACGGGATAGAGAAACTACTCGGGTCATTTATTTTCTTCGGCAAACCGTTTGTTAAAACAGCAGAGCACTCGGCGTTTAGCGTGACGTGCAAAAGATTCTCTAACTTCTTCTTATTGGTGAGGAGGTCCTTAAGATACTTGGCGTATTTCGGCATCTGTGAAATAGCCTCGTGGAAGGGAAGATTAATGTGGATTTGCTTGAAGATCTCTAAGAAGCGGGAGTACTGATCATCTTGACGTTGTCTATTAAGTTCAGAGGGGTATGTAGGAGTTTAATTATTTTTTGAAGATGGGTGGTGGAGTGAGATTTTTTTCTAAAATAGGGGTGATAACTTCTTTAGCAGAGGGTGGAAGCGGAGCGGAGCTTTGATTTTTAAAGACGGGGGCGGAGCTTGCCTTTGGCTCTTCACTTACCATACCAGAGACTTGCTTCCCACTCCGAAGAGTTATAGCTTTCACTTGCTCTCTCGTGTTGGGTTTGTTATTGGAAGGAAGAGACCCTGCGGGTTGCTCAGAAATTATTTTCGCGAGCTGTCCTTCCTAATTTTCTAGACTTTTTACGCTTTTGGTTAAAGTTCTTATAGTAGCGTCATTTGTGGTGATATATTTAAAAAGTAATTCCTCCAAGCTTGGAGGTTTTGGATAATTTTGAAGAGGTTGTTGTGGTGGTACAGAAAAATCATTTTGTGGTGGCGAGCGCATAACATTCGATGGATTACTCCACGAAAAATTCGGATGATTTCTTAAAGCAGGGTTATAGCTATTTGGAAAATTAAAACCAGGAGGATGAAAATTCGCAGCAGAAAAATTATTAAAAGCATTTCTAGGCATTTTATTAACAAAACTTAAATGTTTTGGAGTAGGGGTTACCGATTCCCATACCTGAGGGGCGGAGGCAGCAGTCATCTCCGTTATCTTTTTGCTTAGGATTTCTACTTGCAGAGCGAGCTGGGAGACGTTGTCCACTTCAAAGATACCTGCAGGCTTGTTCGGGAGGGACCTAGGCACATTCCACTGATAAGTGTTCATGGCCATGTCCTCAAAAAGATCAAGAGCTGCTTCCGGGTTCTTATGATTTAAAGTACCGCCAGAGGCTGCGTCTATCATTTGCTTTGTATTTTGATTTAGCCCGTTGAAGAACGTCTGCACTTGTAACCATACAGGCAGCGTGTGATGTGGGCATCATCTTAATAATTCTTTAAATCTCTCCCAGGTTTTATATAGGGTTTCAGAGTCTATTTGTCTGAAGGCAGAGATATCGTTCCTAAGTTTTGCAGTATTAGCTGGCGGAAAATACTTTGCCAAAATTTTTTCAGTTATTTCATTTGAAGTGGTTATGCTATTCTTAGGAAGTGTGTTCAGCCACTGCTTAGCTTTAGTTCTTAGAGAGAAGGGGAAGAGTCTCAGCCTGATTACATCATTTATGACACCATTTATCTTGAAGGTGTCGCAAATTTCAAGAAAGCTAGCTATATGTGCGTTCGGATCTTCATCTTGAAGTCCGTCAAATTGCACATATTGCTGCACCATTTGAATTATGCTAGGCTTTAATTCGAAGTTATTATTTGCTATAGCAGGGCAGACTATACTAGATTCTGTTCCCTCGAGGTTCGGTCGTGCATAATAGGACATAGTCCTTTGCACGCCTTCATCTACATTGGGTTCTTCCATTCTTAAAGTAGCAAATGACTCGGAGTCCTCAACCGGCACTTGGATAGTAGGACCTTGAAATTGCGATCTTCTCTGAAGAGTACGCTCAATTTTGTTGTCCAAGTCCAAAATAACCGACGGACTCCCGCGGGTCATGCACTAAAAGAACAGAAAAGAAGAAAAGAAGAAAAGAAAGAGAAATAGGATAAACTAGAAAGAAAGCTAGATTAGAATTTTTTTCTTCTTATTTTTTTTTGAAATAGTTTTTTTTTATAGAGTAACTCCCAAACTTCCCATTGACTACCCCGTGAAGGGTTCGCAAGGTATTAGATAAGATAGTGGCGCTTAAAGCCCTTTGCCCTTTTCGAGAGAATTAGGTGGCATAGAAAAATTGTGAAGTTGGTTGCTATTAAGATCGGTGATAACTTTTTTGAATTTTAAAATTTAAAGAAAGAGGCTGAGAAAGAGAATAGATAAAATTAATAGGTTCGTGTTTTCAAGATATCAACGGAAATTGGGTCCCCGGCAACTGCGCCAAAAACTTGTTGCACGCTAGGGTTCGAAGAAAATAAATGCAACCGAACTTGCAATCCAATGAGGCAAGTATACCTATCGAATTGTAGCTAGGGGACACAAGTGTCATATTGAAATCCGGGAACTGTTGAGTACGCTTACTCACACGAAAACTATTATCTTATCGACGGAAAAACTAGGGTTTTAGAGAATCTAATTGCAACGAAGGAAGTAAAGCTAAAGCTAGAAAGAGAGCTATTACAATTAATTAAAGAGCATATGAAAATCGATTACTACGAAAGGTTGAAACTATGAAATGGAAATGCACTCGATCAAGAATCACCTCGGCTAAAGACGATTAAGAAAATGCGATAAAAAATCTAAACTTAATAGGATAAAGGTCCTTGACCGTGGAGGTTCCTAAATCTTGAACACGCTTCTCTCGAAGTCGATCCCAACCTAGTTTAGGAAGGTCCGACCGACTGTTGTCTAAATCGGAGGCCTAAAAATCGCTTTACGCGGTGAACCCCACTCTTGGATTTTACTCCAAACCGGGAGATTTGGACGTCTGCCTATCTCGAGGGGTGCGTACAACTCCCTTTAATCTTGAATTCTCACTTCATTCTATCGGCCTCTAGGCTAGCCCAGAATGAAAGCAAAGGTGGAGGGTATATATCGATAATATACCTCCAACCCATGATTAATCAAGAGTAATTCAAGACCCTAACCTAAAAAGAAAAGATTAATCAAAACATCATAACTTAATCGCTCGAACCTCGGATCATCAAGATCGAGTACAAGGAGGATTAGTTAATCATAGTGAAGCGGAGGAGGGGGGATGAGTAGTAATGCATAAAAAAAACACAAGCTAAACAACGAACACTTCTATTAATGAAAAGGGGCATGTTACAATATGGAAAAAGAAATTACAAGTGCAAGGAATTGAAACCTATTCTAGCCCTACAATTAGCACTAAGCAACACTAAAGATTACAAAGAAAGCATAAACAAGTAAATATTAAACTAGGGTTAAAAGAAAATTATAAAGAGAGAGAGAGAGAGAGAGAGAGAGAAAAGCTTAAGAAAGTTCAAAAAACAAAGGGGCAACATCTCCCCCTCTCAACCAAAGCTTGCTGAAATGGAAGGGGGGGCCTGAATTTATAGGCAAAATTCTCGGGTTGGTCATGCCCTCCGACACGCACTAGGGGGGGTGTCATTCGGCGTGACATGTACGAAGTTGACCTCGGGTTCTGGGATCTGGAGGGAGGGATGATTGCTTCTGTACGTCGCTCGACACGCCCATGTTCACGCTCGTGTAGGGGGGGGGGGGCGTGACACGCACGTCATGTCGAAATCATTGGTCGGAAATCCGTCAGTCGTCGGAAAGGTTGATGTCACGCCCGTGATGGTGGGCGTGACAGTACTGTTGCGTGCTGTGGCAGAACCTGCATTCAATGCGGCAGAAGGCTTTGCGGCAGAGGGCGGCGCACCCTTGGTCACGCCTGGAGACACGCCCGGGGAGGGCGTGTTAGGGGGCGTGACAACTGTTTTGTTCGTTTTTCTGTCCCTTCCAGCAGGAGTCCTTGGGATCGGGTGACATGCCCTAGGTCACGCCCAGGGAGGGCGTGAATTGGGGGCGTGTCAGGTCATTTTTGGCCAATTTTCTGGAAATCTGCAAAAAGACAAGAAAAAGTCAGTGGCAATAATATTTACATAAAAATGATAAAAAATAAACTAATAATAGACATGATTTGTACAATATAAAATAGAAAATACGATAATAGTTTAGACTACAAAACGTATTATCACATATGCGTTTACCTTACTGCATAAATCAATTGTGAATGTTCTACCATAACCGCTAAAAATGCTTGTTCCTGCTAATGCTTTATCCTTCTTTCTACATTGCTTAACTAATACTTGATTATCCTGTATGCTCTCACAAATGAATTCAGACTCCTTTGTCCAGCCTAACAAAAAAACAAAGGTTAAACAAAAAAATTATATGGTCACAAAGAGTGCACACCTTTGGTGATGTGTTTTAACAAACAAAACAAAAATAATAAAGGGCTGACAAGGAACCTCCACCAAGAACTACTTACCCTCCTGATAAGTATTCATAAGCATTGTGAGGTTGAGCACCTTGAAAAGAATTTTAAAGTGTCTTGTGAAAGTCTTTAACTTGATAATTTTTTTTGTGTGCTCTGCATTCTTGGGTATAAGTATACCTCCTCATGTTCAACTATATATTATGTTATTTTTTTACATTACCCGTGTTCATGCATTTGTAAGGGTTTGCATAAGTGTTTTCCGACACCATATCACATGTACAAAACATTATCTTCTCTAAAAGTTTTTCTTATGAGAATTGGACTGAAACTTTTTCCAAAAATATTATTCACTAGTGTATGTATCTGTTATATAACTGGATGAACATTGCCAATGTTAGTGTTTACTCATTTCTTTCTTTACTATAGATTGCTCATATGTACTATCTTTGATTTCTTCTTTGTTTTTTTCCTTCTTTGGCTTCCATACCACTCTGATCAATCTTTTGACATAACTAATGTGGGAGAATTTTCAAAGGAAATCATTCATTTACTCATGATCCTTACATTAACCAAAACCAAAAGGAAATGAATTTTACATTGACCAAAAGGAAAGGAATTTTTTTTCTACAACGTTTACTGTGCTTCGATTTAGGGGGAGTACATTTGTAGGGGGAGTATTTTATCCAAGAGCAATTTGTGCACGTACACATTCTTCGTCATGATACTCAAGTCGGGTGGATCATATAACATTCATGAGTTATTTCTTAGTGGATTTGTTATTATCAAAAGGGGCAGATTGTTGGAGCATGCATTCCACGCTTCCTGGTTTGCTAATAACAAATCTTATTTGTATTTGATTTTTGGGTGTTTTTGCTGTGTAGATATCACAGGTATATCACTAATGTCTTTTAGGTGATGAATCGGTTAAGAACTTAGTTCAGGAGATATCGCCAGGCGATATTGAGTATCGCCGACAAGCAATAGCGCCACTCGACGAATCACACTTGACAAAGCTTGTGGGCTACGTGGCATTCGTTACATTGCTATCGCCATGTGCTGATACCCAGTGTCGTTAGGCGATAGTGCACGTTCGACGATCAACGGATCTGCAATGCAAAAATGAGGAGTTCGTGTGACATGTGACAGTAGTTATCGATATCGCAAGGTGGCAATACCCAGTGTATCCAAGCGATATCGCGAAAGTATAAAAGCCATTCAAATTCTTGTTGGGAACATGAATTTTATTACCTAGAGTGTACCTTCCTGTTTAAACAATCAAGATAGCTCTAGATCTCATGTTTACTCCATACTCTCATGAATGGCAAAGCACAAAAGATTGACGGCACATTCGTAGCTTTCGAAGCAACTATGACAAGGATTCGTCGGCATCTTCTGCGTATTGTTTGAAGGGAGTTTCTAGCCTAAAGTTTTGAATTTGTTTTGTTCTTGTTTATATTGTTTTCTTATTGCAATCTAGTGGGAAAATCGTCGCCTTGTGCGTGGCATCTAAGTCCTTGTGTGACTTAGGGAAAATCGCTGCCTTGTGAGTGGCGTCCGAGTCCTTGTGTTGCTTAGGGAGAAATCATTATCTTGTGTGCAGTGTCTAGATCGTGGTTAGATCTATGGGGAGGCTAGTAGCAAAATCTAGGGAGAGATACGCTTTATCCTGCCGATTTTTGGTAGATGGACCGGCGAAAACACAAGTTAATTATTTGTTTCATGAGCCTTTTTCTCTAGCTCTATAGAGATACCTTGTATTCAAATATATCACATTTGAAATATATCATTATTATTTTTGTTGGAATACATTTTCATTCCTTATTTATATTGTTTTTATTCATCAAGCAAAATTTGTCGGATTTAAGAAAAATTTAGAGAATCCTTATTCACGCCCCCCCCCCCTCTAATGGGACGCACGTTCCAACACATAATACCCGATAGCGTAGCAAAAAAGGGGTCTTACAAACTGGTATCAGAGGAAACATTGATCCAAAGAGAAGAAGTCCACAAAACCATAGGCTACCCCATGCTAGATTAGCTTGAGGACAAACTAGCAGCAGGAGCAATGGTGTGGCCATAAGGGAGAATCAAATGCAAAAGTCCACTTTTTTTAGTTCCACTTATACATTAACTAACAATTGGAATTTTCCTTGTAGCCTGTGAATAACCCTACTCCTCAGCAGGGTACACCCTAGGAATAGAACATGGTTCCACACCCCGCTGGCTCCGAATCCGTTCCAACAAACGGAGATGGGGTAGACATTGACGTCCATTCTGGAGACTTTCAGGGCTCAGTAGGCTCCAGCCCCACAGCCAAATCTCGGGGCTAACTGGTTAAGTGCCTTCTGAGGGCTTTCTCATCCATCCTACCTTAGCATGGAGTCAGCAGTTCGTATCGAGGAGTGGCTGGACATTATCTATGATATGTTGGTCAAGATTCGATGCCCGACAAAGGAGGCAGTGTCTTTCGCAGTTTATTGCTTTGAATCGCACGCAAAGAGATGGTGGAAGTCACTATTAGACACCACCTTCACTAGAGTGGAGTGCACGGACATTTCCTGGGAAGAGTTTAGAACAGCTCTATTGGAGCTTTTTGTACCTCAGTCGGCGAGGGATATGCTGGAGTATAGGTTCCTATAGTTGAGGTAGGGCAAAAGGATAATGTTAGAGTACTACCAGGGGTTCACACATCTAGCTAGCTTTGCAGACTCATATCAGCTGGATGACGCGGGCTACGCAAAGAGATTCTACAAGGGCCTTCATGATGAAATGAGGCAGGCCCTCCTCTTCATCTTTAATAAGAGCTTCACCAGGATCTTGGAGATGGCAAAGAAGATGGAGGCGGGCCAGCTTATAGTTTTGTGCCGGAAGAGACCGGCTAACGACTCATTGATTGGTGGCATGAGAGACCAGCCCAAAGGTTGTGTCATAGGGGAAAGAAGGAATGGGGATCAACCACACCAGGAGGATAGGCAGGAGCAAGGGAACCCTGTGGTGTTGGATCCTCAGCCATTACAGATACGGGAAATTCCGAGGGCAGTGGAGGAGGCACAGACATGATTTTGGTGAAACCAACTAAGGAACTTTAAGAGGAACTACCCCATGAGAAAAACACTGCCGCCAGCACTTCAGGATGTCCAACCTGTACGGCAATTTGGTGGTCGAGGACGCGGCCGAGGACATGGATTTTAGGGAAGAGATTGTCGAGAGGATAGAGGGCAGGTGTATGCCTTGGACCTGGCACATCCCCGGAACCCCAAGAGAGTGATATCAGGTATGCCAGTACATTTTAAGTTTCGTTTCCTTCTAGAAGATAGACTTCAGGAAAAAAATTGTTGAATTATGGAATGACTCTGAAACAAGATTTCTAAGAGGAAAAACTTAGCAAACTCAGGGATAATGATTTGTATAGCAAGCCTGCCCACACCCACTTTGATACTAGAGCATCACACAATTTTTTCTCGTAGGAGTTCGTTAGAGACCTATACAAAATTGAGAACTTTGAGGGAGTCGTTAGGAGGGTGCGCCGCCCCAACGAGACAGAGATCCAGTCTACGGCCAATTGCATTCTGAGAGTGACCATTGATGGTGTAATCTTCGAGGACCCGGCAATTATTCGGAGAATGCCAGATTTTGATCTGGTCCTGGGCATGGCATGGCTCGCCTGGAACCATGCGCAGATTGATTGCCCAGCAAGGTGGGTCGTGCTGAGACACTGAGACACTTACCCGACTTTCGAAGGTATTATCCCAGCTTCCTATCTTCTACTCTCTTTTGTTCAGGCCGTCAAGGCCAATCTACTGGGAGACGATGTCTTATTAGGTCCTATTTGAGTTAGCTGAGGCCAAGGATTCCATTACTAATATCCCAGTGGTGCGAGACTTTGCTGATGTATTCGCGGAGAAGTTGACAGGATTGTCGCTGCATCGAGAAAAGGACTTTCAAAACAACTGGTGTCGGGAGCTAAGCTGGTATCCAGAGCTCCTTATCGGATTGCCCTAAAGGAGTTAGTGGAGTTTTGAAGCCAACTGTTTGATCTAGTGGAAGCCAGAATTGTCCGGCCAAGCTCTTTGCCATGGGGAGCTCCGGTGTTGTTCGTGAAGAAGAAGGATGGGACACTCCGACTGTGCCTCGATTACAGGGCATTAAATTGGTTGAAGGTCTGGAACACGTACTGATGTAGGCCCGCTCTTTCGAGCGTTTTGGTGGTCGACGAGACAAATGCGACACTCTCGAATAACTCTCACGTCACACTCAAGCATTTAACGTCGCAGCGGTTTAATTAATATTATTTCTACACTAACAAATACAAAGGGTTCGCAAAGCCCTTAAAGATAATACTAAGACGATAAGCCAAGGTCCTCTCAAGCGAAAAGAACCCACACGGTTTGATCGAGCGTGTTGTACAAAAAGAGAAACCACTGAAAACAAAAGATTCGGGCAAGGGTGGTTCTCTCCCAACAAAATACAAATGAGGGCCGCCACACCTCACGAACTTAAACGAAAGAAATAAACACGACAATAACTAAAAGAAATTTAACCACGAAAAATCAAGCGTTACACAATGTGCGCTATTTCCCATGCCACGGGAATTATACAAAGAAGAGAAACTCATAAAGGTGGAAATTTAAATTTTGAATTTTGAATTTTGAATTTTGAAATTTGAATTTTGAATTTTGAAATTTGAAATTTGAAATTCTAAAATTTGCATTTTGAAATTTAGAAATTTGAATTTTGAATTTTGAATTTTGAATTTTGAAATTTGAAATTTAAAAATTTGAAATTTATTTGTTTTTAATTTGAAATTTGAAATTGTGGAATTTCAAAGCTTTTCAGGAAAACTAATTTTCTAAATATTGATCTGCAATGAAATGGGTGAGTGCGTACGTATGTGACACATAAGAGGGGAGAGGTGTTCCAATTAGGAAATTGACGAGAACCTCCCTCTGATACCAAATTGATATAGGCGTACACGTTTGGACCGAAATATAATTACGGATATGCACGACTAGCTCTCTATGAACCAAATTCTACACTTGCACAATCAATCTACGCGGCACCACGTAATTAATGTTATCAATTTAATACTAGCGTACGGGTAGCCAATCCGATAGGGATTGAACAAGGCTTATAGGCCAATGTTATTTCCGGCTAAAGGGACCTACACGATCCGGTCGAGCGGTGTTTTACAAAAAAAGATCTACCGAATAAAACACGATTCGGAAAAGGTAGATCTCTCCCAACAAAAGAAAAATGAGGGCTCGCCAAACCCCTTTACAAAAATTAGATCAATCAAGAAAAGACACAAAATGATGAAAGCTATCCACGATATTTTCAATGCTATCAAAATTAACGCTAAGATAATCCACCACTAGATTTTCCAAGGAAAGAAACACCCGGGAGTGAAAATTTTCATTACCCAACCGGAATGGATGATTCCGGTTATCTCGGCGTGGATCGATGTTCAACAGCTCCACCAGAATCACTCTAGTAGGAGAGAAACTCGTCTGCCTTCATCACGTCACGCCGACGTTGGAAATCCCCACGACGTCATCTTCTAGATTTGGCAACAATTATATTTAAATATGGTAGGAGAGGGAAAATATGGTGGGTTTTAGGGCTTAATATGGTAGGTGGTGGTCAAATTAGGAAAGGGATGAAGAGGGGGGGTCGAATTTGTTGGTGTTTGTGGCTGGAGGCTAGGATATTGCGGAAGATGGAGGGGTCAGGTTGTGATGAAGGGGGGGGGGGGGTGGCCGGTTTTGGAGAGGGGTGGCCGGGATGGTTAGAGGAGGAGGAGGCTGGTGGCTTGTTGGATGGAAGTGGTAGGTTTTCTTTGTAGAGGAAGAGGAGGGCTCGGATAGCAAGAGGAAGAGGGAGATATGAAGGAGGGAGGAGGAGGAGGGGAAGATGGTGGCCGGCTGCCAAGAAGGAGGAGAAGAGAGGGGGGGTCGGCCAAGGAGAAGAAGGAGAGAGATTCTTAAGCTAGGTTTTCAAATTTTCTGTCATTCAATGAATAAAATATGAAACATACATGCCTATATATAGGATACACCACTCAATCTCCACCTTAGAAAATTAAACCACTCATGATGGCTATTTGCACCCATCATGACATAACAATTACAATAATTAAGAATATGAAATAAAAATAACAAATGATGGTTATAAACACCCATCATACATGAAAAGAAAATAACATTGCAACATAAAAATAACAAACATAGAAATGACTTATTAATTAATAATAATTAATTAATAATTATTATTATTTATTAATAATATATGGGTTTGCATTCTGGATGGCTATTATGCCGACGCTCTGCATGGTCGTCCACAAGAATGCCATCGTCGTCCTCGAAATATTGTGGGTTGTAGTCTCCATCACGTACCCACTTTAATGCCTCCATCCATCACATGGAATATAACAGAGGGTCCGGTCGGGACCACACGCCATATTTCACAAACAAATGGCAGAATCACGTATGAATATCAAAATTAATTTCTACGCGCATCTTAACTCAGAGCATTCTAGCGGAAGTTTATAGTTTGTAAAACTCATCCAATGAATGTCCACTAAATATATAAATAAAATATTTATATATAACACCAGAAATGTATATAAGTACACAAATGCTCACATCCTTAAGGCCTTCCATGTTTCTCTTTACAAGAGATGGTTTTATACATCGGCATGCAGGCCGGCCACACATGAAATTCAATTCTTCGCACGACCTTCAAGGGCCTACAAGTAGCAGCAGCATGGGCTTCAGCCCGCTCAATCCAAGTTAGCATCAGTAAGGGATGCACCTGCATATGGAAGTCCACCCCAAGGGTGATAAACAAAGCAACGGTCAGCATTCAGCTGACCAATTATAACGACCATACCCCTTACCCGGGGAAGTGGTTCCTTCCTTGCATGTATTGCAATCACAACATATATGACATAACAAGTGCACGCACGCACAATAAGATCACAAACGCCGGCCCCCTCTCACCTATTCTGATTTGTGGCAAGATGAAATTCCAGCTCCAAGGAAGAAGAGAAAATATGGTGAAGGTGCTTCTGCCAGTCGTTCTGCACCCAAAAGAGATCCTGCCCTAGCTTCTGAAAGCAGACCACCAATTATTCATTCTGAAGTTTGGAGTCCAACCTCCAAATCCCTAATCCTTGACACCCTGAAATTGGTTACAGATCTTGGTGAGAATAGAGACCAGTTTTACAGTCATTCAGAATGGAAAGCCTATGAAGTGTCCCAAATCAAAATCAGACTTCATGACAGGAATTGGGGACACAATAATCCAGCTGCTCCTCCTAGGCCCAGAACTTATTTTCCCAAGCCATTCAGTTACCTAGAGAGGCAAGAGCTGAAGAGAGAAAGGATGCATAAGGAAGGACCCTCTTGAGTAAAGAGAATGTGGAAATGGATTCCTTTTGTTAAAAACAATTCTATATATATATTTGATTCTGATTATGGCTATTTCATTAATTATCCTGCTTTAGCTTATTTTTTTTCAAGTATATGTGTATTGTTCTTTTTACTCTGAATAATTCACCTTAGTATAGAGGATGCTGACATCTACAAATAGGGGGAGATTGTTGGGATTTGTCTCCACAATACCTCAGATTTGTAGGAGGTCAGACCTTGAACTAAGATGAATTAAGGTGTATTTGATGCTGTGTTTAAGTTGTATGTGTGCAGGTCCTTAATGCCAAGTGTAGACCAATGTCAGTCTATAATGGGTCACCAAACACAGGACCATACAATGTAATCCCTCATTGTGTGATCCAAAGTGTTGGCTCATGTATAGCCTCTCTATTGGGATACACTTCCTACATGCACTTGGAATGGTGGACTCAAGTATTGAAGTATGATTTTAAGAAGAAATTTTTCTAAGTCCACATACTCGAGTATGTACCTTCATATACTCGAGTAAGTGACTTAATACTCGAGTAGATCCTTAGACATACTCGTGTAGACTCTATATACTCGTGTAGATAAGTTTATACTCGAGTAGATAGTCAATCACTCGAGTAGGTCATATCTTATACTCGAGTAATTCCTTCTATTCTTAAATCCAGAAATTTACTAAGTCCATATACTCGAGTACTTCTCCAGTATACTCGAGTAAGTGGGTCTGTACTCGAGTAAGTTAGTTTACATACTCGAGTAGGCTGTATTCACTCGAGTAAGTGATAACTTGTACTCGAGTGGTTGGTTAGTTACTCGAGTAAGTAACTTGTTTATACTCGAGTAGTTCTGTTCTTCCCATTTCAGAATTATTCTAAGTCCACATACTCGAGTAGTTCCCTATATACTCGAGTAAGTGACTCTGTACTCGAGTAGTTATTTTTCATACTCGAGTAAGTCAATGTTTACTCGAGTAGTTGTTCTAAGATACTCGAGTAGCTCTTTTTCCCCTCACTCGAGTAGTTCTCCTTATATACTCGAGTAGTTCTTTTTCTCTCACTCGAGTATCTGCAACTCTTGTACTCGAGTATTTATTCACACTTTATCTGAAACTTTTCTAAGTGTTTTCACTCGAGTATTTACTCTCATACTCGAGTAGTTCGTTAATCACTCGAGTATTGATCTCTGGATCACTCAAGTGGTTCTCTCTTCTCTTACTCGAGTATGCCAATTCTTTCCACTCGAGTATATAACTTCTCTTACTCGAGTATGCCAATTCTTGTTCACTCGAGTATACACCATCTGATACTTGAGTATGTATCTTCTATGGCTCGAGTATGTCTGTTCAAATCTTTCCTGAAATTCTCTAAGTCAAATGTCACTGTACATTTCGATTTGATCCTTTCTGATAGGTCCACGTGTCATCATTAATTATTCTTATGACCGTTGGAGTCTACCTATAAATAGGTCATTTCAGATTTGACTATAATTAAGTTCCTTCAGAGATTATTATTTTAAAGAAAGAGAAAGAGAAAAATCCCGTGAACCCTAATTCTTCAAGTCACCGCCGCCGCCGCCATTAACGTTCACGGAAGAAGCTCTGGATCGACGATCTCCAATCTTTGTTTTGCAACTCTAATTCTTCAACGATCCAGACGCAAGTCAATCACTCGATCTCGCCAGGCCTTAAAGATTCCAGATCTATTTTCTCGATCGAGGTGATTCAGTTTTTCAGATTCTGGATCTCTCAAGTCGTCTTCAACTTCTCTGATCAAGCCAAAGCTCTTAAGGAAGAAGACTGTCAAGATCCTGATCTGAGATTATTGTTTGTATTTTCTTTAATCAAATTATTGTGTAGGAGTTTTTCTCCGAGATTCGTAGGAAGGCTTTTGCTTCCGAGTTTTGTAGATCCAGTTGGATCGAGTTTTTGTGTAGGAACGTGGTTCCGAGGTGCAGGATTGTTTTCAATCCGAGATAATGGAGTAGCCGAGTCTAGTGATTAGCTAGATCGGTGAGAAAAGTATGCGTACCCAAGGTTGGGGAACCACTATAAATCTCTTGTCGTCTGTGATTGCTTGATGTGTGCTGTGTTAGTTTTTAATTCCGCATTTGACACGCATTTCACCTATTCACCCCCCTCTAGGTGATTTAGGCTAACAACTTAGACGTCTCAATTGGTATCAGAGGGAGTTTGATCGTTAAAAGGTTAACACCTTGATCTTATCCTTCTAAGTTGTTTCTTGAAAGGTATCAAGCATGAGTAAGACCAAGGATTTTGCTAAACTCCTATCTGCACCAAGAACAATTTTCCTATGTGGAAGGAAAGAGTAAAGTTCTTCATGGAAGCAGTAGATCCCCGGATCTTCATGATTGTTGAAGAAGGTCCCCACATTCCTATGACTACTTCCACCATAGATCCCACCAAGCAAGTTCCCAAGAAGTTGATGGATCTAGATAAGGATGAGATTGCACTTGTCTCTCTGGACAAGAAAGCTAAAAATATTATAGCAAGTGCAGTTGATGACTCAATGCTGCAGAATATGATTCATTGCCAGTCTGCCAAGGAGATGTGGCAATCCCTAGTGACTCTAATGGAAGGTACAGAGGAAGTGAGGGATGATCATAGATCCCTACTGAACCAGAAATATGAAGCCTTCAGGCAGGGTCATAAGGAAGCCATAGCTGACACTTTTGAGAACTTCTTCAAGATAGTAAATAGCCTAAGAGTTTATGGGCGTGTCTTCACCAACGGGGAACTCAATGACAAATTCTTAAGATCTCTAACCAAGGAATGGGACAATAAGGTATGTGCCATTCGGGAGTTTGGAAGGTTAGCTGAGACGGACCCGCAGAATCTGTTCGGAAAGCTTATGTCTTACGAGCTGCAAATCAACTCAAGAAAAGCTGAAGAAGAGACAAGCAGGTCTGCATCCAAGGAGAAATCTGTCGCTCTAAAGGCAGACAGCTCAAGGAAGATAAAGGCTAGCTCTCCTGCCCCAGTTCCTGAGGCTGATGAAGAAGAATCATCTGAGCCCAGCTCATCTGGCTCAGAACTATCTGATGGAGAGATCTCCCTACTCTCAAGGCAGTTCAAGAAGTTCTTGAACAAGAAGAAGCAATGGAGAGGCAAGGATGCCTCATATAGAAGATCACGACATGACGGTGATCATCGGAAGAAAGGCTCAAGCAGCCATGACAGGTATAATTCTAAACAGAACAAACAGATCTCAACTGACATCATTTGTTATTGTTGCAATAAGCCAGGTCAAGTCATCGCCGATTGCCCTCACAAAAAGAAAGAGGGTGGAAGAAGAGAGGAAAAGAAATCCTCACACCATAAGAACAGGAAAGAGAAAAGCTTAGTAGCCAAGAAGAGCAAAACTCTCAGCGACTCTGACTCATCTGAGTCGAGTGAAGAAGAGGAAGCTTACTTTGGGCTCATGGCTCATTCAGATGATGAACAAGTCCCCCAGATTACTAGGGAGGTAAAATCTCACACTCCTCTCTCTGATTCTGATGATGACAATGAGCAAGAGGGATATTCCTCTGAAGATGAATCTGACCTCATGGGTCAGTATAAGGAGTTACTCACCGCTTACGAAAAATGTCGTAGAATAATGAAAACTCAAGCCAAAGAGATAAATTCTCTACAGGCTAGTGAGAGCAGCTTGAGAGAAGAAGTCAATAAGACTAACTCTCTTCAAGAGAACCTCAATGTAGCAATGGAGGAATACAATAAAGCTCTCAAGCACATCGACCTTAAAGAGAAAATCATCAAAGAATTGGAACGACAACTCGAGGCTGAAAAGAAGCTTGTTGAGAGTTTCTCTAAGCCTAAGATAGTTCTTCCAATCGTTGCTGAATTCTCTGCTAAGGCCAAGGGTGCTGGTTTAGGCCACATTGGCTCTTCTAGTAAATCCTCTAGGAGAAACAAGGCCAAGAGAAAGAATAAGGCTGCCCGGAAGGCTCTAGCTGAAGAAAAAGGGAAAGCTCCCTTGGAACCTGTTGTGTCAAGAAAGTTATCTTTCCCACGAACGAACTCGATTATGAGTCCACCTACGGACACTTTTCTAGGCCGATCCCTGAGAAGCCTAAGTCAAGATACCAAGGTTGGACTCGTCCTCGTAACTTTGGCGAGAGTGTCTTCAAGGCACCTTATGAGGAGATTCAGCTTCAAAGCTATGGACCTTATGCTCATTGTCATAATTTCAAAAAGACACCAAAAGTAAAACCCATTATAGAAAAGCCTATGAAGGAGAAGACCTCATGTAACTGCCATCATCATGAAGCCTCTTCCTCCAAGAGTAAAGCTCCTGCTAGACCTTCATTCCAGAAAGTCAAGCAGGACTACACAAGGCAAAGATACAACAGGTTCAACTGTTGGTGTTGTGGCAGAATTGGTCATTTTGCCAGTGATTGTTGGTTCAATCCTAAAAATGCTGCAACCCCTAAAGTTAGCAACGTGAGAGTGACCACTCATGAGGCTAATACTCGTAGGGGGAGTATTCTAACTCGAGACCAAGGACCCAAACTTGTTTGGGTTCCTAAGGCTAAATGATTGTAATTGCAGGTATGTCCAAAGGCCACCAAAACGCCAATCTGGTACTTGGACAGTGGATGCTCTCGGCATATGATCGGGACAAGGAGCCTACTACAGAATTACACCTCAGTCTGCAACGGACCAAAGGTCATCTTTGGAGGTTCAGATCGAGGAATCACTAAAGGCTATGGTATGATTTCTAACGGTAGCGTATCCTTCTCGGATGTAGCCTATGTTGAAGGATTGGAACACAATCTCATTAGCATAAGCCAACTATGCGACAAAGATACGTAGTTGAATTTCATGCTGACAAGTGTTTGATAAAATCGGTTAACAATATGGAAACTATTTTATCAGGCACTCGAAGCAGAAAAATTTTCCGTTTAAATTTTATTTGGTATAGACTCCTCGACACCAGTGTGTCTTTTGGAAAAAAGTAGTGCATCTCTTGCAGACCAATGGCACAAGAGACTAGCACATATTAATTTCAAAACTATTAATAAATTATTCTCTCACAACTTAGTGCGTGATGCACCTAATGTCAAGTGTGTTACGGACAGTCCTTGTCACGCTTGTATCAAAGGCAAGCAAACAAGAAGTTCGTTTAAAAGCATAATAGGCAAGGATTCCAATAGAAGTTTGCAGCTTCTCCATATGGACTTGTTTGGTCCACTGCAGGTTAGAAGTTTGGGAGGTAAGTAATATACGTTGGTTATTGTGGATGATTACTCGCGCTTTGCGTGGGTGTTCTTTCTGAAACACAAGTCAGATACCTTCGGTATTTTCACTAATTTTGTGAGGCAGATCCAAAATGAATACAACTGTTCCGTAGTCAAAAATCAGAAGTGACAATGGAACGGAATTCAAGTCTGGAGCCATGACAGAATTTTGTGAAAGTCAAGGTATCCTTCATGAGTTTTCCTCTCCTCGCACTCCACAGCAAAATGGAGTAGCTGAGAGAAGGAACAGAACACTCATAGAGGCTTGTCGGACCATGTTGAGTGATGCCTCACTTCCGGAGTATTTCTGGGTGAAGCCGTCAACACCGCTTGTCACGTGCAAAATCGAGCACTCATCAACAAGAACCATGATAAGACTCCTTACGAACTTCTAAAAGGCAGGCAACCAACCATTTCATACTTTAGAATCTTTGGCTGTAAGTGCTTCGTACTTAACAATGGCAAGTATCACACTACAAAGTTAAGCGAGAAAAGCTTTGAAGGTATTTTTGTAGGATATAGTAGCCATAGTAAGGCTTATAGAGTATTCAATAGAAAAACTCTGGTGGTGGAAGAGTCGATACATCTTGTATTTGATGAGACGAGTCTGTTGCAAAGCAACTCGTCTAGTGTGCCTATTGTAGATGCAGGTACAAAGTTGAAAGAACTTAGCTTGGATGAACCTAGTGAAGATAAAGATGAGACGTTCATCAAGATCCCCTCTACAACCACTATTGGAGAGGTAGATGATCAAGATGAAGAAGACATCCCAGCTGAAGATGCAACTCCAGTGGCTAAAGAGATCCAGATGCAAGGACTTTAGAGTTCAGACACTTGAAGGATCATCCTGTTGACCAAATAATAGGAGATCCTCGGGATGGCGTCAGAACTCGTCGAGGTACAACTAACGAGAATTTACACTTAAGTTTTCTCTCACAGGTTGAACCAAAGAAATTTGAGGAAGCCAACTCCGATGCATCCTGGATTCTAGCCATGGAAGAAGAATTGAATCAGTTCAAACGATGCAAAGTCTGGACACTTGTTCCTAGACCCAAGCATAAGAACGTCATCGGGACAAAATGGGTCTACCGGAACAAGATGGATGAAGATGGAACTATTATAAAGAATAAAGCAAGACTTGTCGCCAAGGGATATCGTCAAGAAGAAGGAATCGACTTCGACCAGACTTATGCTCCAGTAGCAAGACTGGAGGCGATCAGGTTATTTCTTGCCTACGCTACACGTAAGGGCTTTACCGTCTATCAGATGGACGTAAAGTCCGCATTCCTGAATGGTGACATAAAGGAAGAAGTGTACGTAGAGCAACCGCCAGGTTTTGTTGATTCAACCTTTCCTAATTATGTGTATTTATTACAGAAAGCGCTATATGGTCTTAAACAAGCTCCTCGAGCTTGGTATGAGACGCTGTCTACCTTTCTTCTTGAGAACAAGTTCACGAGAGGAAAGATAGACAAGACATTATTTCTTAGGGAAATAAAAGGCAAGATTTTGCTAGTACAAATCTATGTCGATGACATCATTTTTGGCTCTACGGATCACAACCTCTGCAAGAAGTTTTCTAAACTTATGCAAGAGAAGTTTGAAATGAGCAGTATGGGAGAGCTAAAGTATTTCTTAGGGCTTCAAGTGAAACAATCTGAAGAAGGGATTTTCATCTCACAGACGAAGTTCACCAAAGAGCGGCTTAAGAAATTCGGAATGGAGAATGCAACCTCTATGAGGACTCCAATGGCCTCAGCTATTTCTCTGGACAAGGATGAGAAAGGGAAACCTTTTGATGAAACCAAGTACAGAAGCATAATTGGGTCCTTGCTCTACCTTACTGCGAGTAGACCAGATATAATGTTCTCAACATGTGTATGTGCTAGATTTCAGGTGAACTCTAAGGAATCTCACTACATCGCTGCAAAGCGAATCCTGAGATACCTCAAAGGCACACCAAATCTTGGCTTATGGTACCCAAGAAGTAATGATAGTGAACTAATTGGTTTTTCAGATGCAGATTTTTCAGGTAGCAAAGACGACAGGAAAAGCACTTCCGGGACTTGCCAATTTCTCGGAAGGAGACTTATTTCCTGGAGCAGTAAGAAGCAGAACTGTGTAGCCATCTCAACGGCTGAATCAGAATACATCTCTGCAGGCAGCTGTTATGCACATCTTTTATGGATCAAGAATCAATTTGAAGACTACAACATGAAGTTCCAGGCCATTCCTTTGTTTTGCGACTCATCCAGTGCTATAGCAATTGCCAACAATCCAGTCTCCCACAGCCGGACCAAGCATATAGAGCTTCGCTATCATTTCATCCGGGAGCATGTGGAGAATGGAGACATAGATCTACAATATGTCCCCACAGACAGGCAAGTGGCAGATATATTCACGAAGCTGCTGGACGAGCCCAAGTTCTCGTTCTTCAAAACGGAACTCAGACTGCTCAACAAAGAGGAATAGTGATGGTGGATTCACAGCCAGGCTCAGAGTTGAAGATATCAGTGGCAGTAAATCTCTCCCAAGAAAATTGTATTTCAAAGTGATATACTCGAGTACATAGAGACATATACACGAGTAAACGGAAATACTCGAGTAGACCAAAATTGACATACTCGAGTAGTTGGTAACCTACTCGTGTATGTCACTTGACCTACTCGTGTATGTCACTTGACCTACTCGTGTATGTCACTTGACCTACTCGTGTATACTCCATCTCATACTCGTGTATGGCGAAACCTACTAGAGTATACGGAAATTAGAAATTTGAAAATCTCCTTTTTCTTCTATTCGCACCAAAGTTTTGGCGCTCCATATCAGGTATGATTTCATTTTCAATACTCCTCCTTAAACCTAATTAGGGTCATATATATATTTAGAAAAATCGGAAATACTTTCCACTTCTCATTTCACTCGAGTAGTCGCCGTCTCTTCGTCTCCCAGAACAGTTCAGATCTTTGTCTTCCTCATTTTTGTTTCCTTCGCACTACAGAATCGCTGTTGGCTCCCTCCTCCAAGATTGGAATCGGCTCCGAACTAGTGACAGATGGTATTGAAGATATTTCTGATGACTTCAAGAACTTACTAATTCTCTTGGACACCGCCGGCTTGTCCTTCGTTCTTCAAGAACCCTGTCGTCTCCTGCTTCCTGATGTTGAAGAATTCTACAGAAATCTGAAGGTTAGACATAATGGCACAGTTCTGAAATCAAAGGTAAAAGGACTTGAAATTCGTTTGGATAAAACTTCAGTCGCCACTCTGCTTCAGATGCCCGTGGTTGACGAAGAAGATGACCTAGAAAAGGAAGATGCCGACCGTACTTCCCTATTCTAGGGTCGAGATCCTGAAGGTGGAGGTGAAACCCTGAATCGGTCTTTCTTCAATTCAGAAGGCAAATTTCTAGTTGATGTCATCGCCAAAATCCTATGGTGCAAGACATACTCCATAAGAGATGTATCCCAAAATCTATTCGACGTTATACAAGCCATAGTCTGTAGGAAGAAATTCCAGTTCGGAATGATGATACTGGATAAGATCCGAGAGAGCGTGAAACATCCAAGTTATGCTAGGATTATCTCACTCCTCCTCCATGAGATTAATCCTACAGTGTTTGACTTCTCCAAAGGGACTCCTCTTCACCACATGAATAAAGTTTCCATCTCTTCCATACAGAGGTATGACATCAAGATCCTGAATTCTGCCCAAACTTCAAAGGCTGATGCCATCTCAGAAACTCACCAAGAAACCAGTTTACCTGAAGACAGGATTCCATCTCCTCCTCTACATCAAACTACTGCTACCTCTGGTGCATTAGTTGAGGGGGAGCCTGCCTCTTCTCTTCCTCAACATCAAGTCTCTTCAGAATCAGTAATTCCAGAACAAGAAGAAGTCAGAATTTCTACTCCTCCAGTTTCTCCTACTCCAGTAGCTTTACTGTCTACAGCTGAAGATATTAATAGATTTATTGATGAGCTCAGCTCAGATGCTCCTCTTTTCCAGAATGATTCAGCTGCCAAGTCTCCTACCAAGTCTCCCATTCAGTCTCCAGTTCCATCTCCTGTACAGTTTCCAGCTCAGACTCCAGTACAGTCTCCTGCCAAGTCTCCTGATAGTGAGCCCAGCAAATCAGATCATATTCTCTTGTCTGATGATGAGGAAATGTCTCCAGATCCTGTGGAGGCACCTCTGAAGACTTTGGATTTCTCCATGCCATCTTTACTAAATACAGAAGAATCTGTTGAGATAGAACCCTTCAAACGAGCTGTCAGCTCAGTGGTCATTACAGAAATTCCTCCTTGGACTACTCCTGCTCTTGCTCCTTCAATTCCTGCACCAACCTCAGCCCCCTCTTCTTTAGATATGGTAAGTCAAATTGCACAGATGCTCCTTGCACAAAGAAAGTACTTTGATGAATCTCTAGCATCAGTCAATAACAAAGTCACTACTCTTGAACAAGAGATGAGTAGAGGCTTTGCAGAAATCCAGGCCAATACTGATGAGCTAAAAAGGTTGTTCCAGCTAGGTGGCAAGGCCATAGATCACACTATCACAAGCATAGGTGAACTGAGAAATCAACAAGAAACTGTTGCCTATAATCAGATCCAGTTGGACAAGAATGCCGAGGCCAATCTTATGAAAATCTGTGAAGAAGTTGGCAAGTTCAGGGATGAAGCTATAGCTCAGATATCTGTAGATATCACCAAGGGGGAGAAGATAGTAAAAGAACAAGTGGAAAAACTATCTGAGCAAGCTCAAGCAGTTGTAAAAGAACAAGTTGAAACACTATCTAACCAAGCTCAAGCTACTATGGATGGTCTTGTAAAAGAAATGAAAGCAGGTATTCTCTCCCAGCTCCAGTCTGTGAAGTTCTATACCTATGACACTGCTGTTTGGCAGCACAACATGAACTTCCCTAATGCCCAGCTCAACCCTACCATCATTCCACACTTCTTGAATCCTCTTGAAGGACAACCTCCTGCAGATGCTCCAGCCCAGGCAGCCATCCCAGAAGGTGTGCCAGCTTTCTCACCTAGATCTGAGGGTGATGTGACTGAGCCCCCTCTCACCTATTCTGATTTGTGGCAAGATGAAATTCCAGCTCCAAGGAAGAAGAGAAAATATGGTGAAGGTGCTTCTGCCAGTCGTTCTGCACCCAAAAGAGATCCTGCCCTAGCTTCTGAAAGCAGACCACCAATTATTCATTCTGAAGTTTGGAGTCCAACCTCCAAATCCCTAATCCTTGACACCCTGAAATTGGTTACAGATCTTGGTGAGAACAGAGACCAGTTTTACAGTCATTCAGAATGGAAAGCCTATGAAGTGTCCCAAATCAAAATCAGACTTCATGACAGGAATTGGGGACACAATAATCCAGCTGCTCCTCCTAGGCCCAGAACTTATTTTCCCAAGCCATTCAGTTACCTAGAGAGGCAAGAGCTGAAGAGAGAAAGGATGCATAAGGAAGGACCCTCTTGAGTAAAGAGAATGTGGAAATGGATTCCTTTTGTTAAAAAAACAATTCTATATATATATTTGATTCTGATTATGGCTATTTCATTAATTATCCTGCTTTAGCTTATTTTTTTCAAGTATATGTGTATTGTTCTTTTTACTCTGAATAATTCAACTTAGTATAGAGGATGTTGACATCTACAAATAGGGGGAGATTGTTGGGATTGTCTCCACAATACCTCAGATTGTAGGAGGTCAGACCTTGAACTAAGATGAATTAAGGTGTATTTGATGCTGTGTTTAAGTTGTATGTGTGCAGGTCCTTAATGCCAAGTGTAGACCAATATCAGTCTATAATGGGTCACCAAACACAGGACCATACAATGTAATCCCTCATTGTGTGATCCAAAGTGTTGGCTCATGTATAGCCTCTCTATTGGGATACACTTCCTACATGCACTTGGAATGGTGGACTCAAGTATTGAAGTATGATTTTAAGAAGAAATTTTTCTAAGTCCACATACTCGAGTATGTACCTTCATATACTCGAGTAAGTGACTTAATACTCGAGTAGATCCTTAGACATACTCGTGTAGACTCTATATACTCGTGTAGATAAGTTTATACTCGAGTAGATAGTCAATCACTCGAGTAGGTCATATATTATACTCGAGTAATTCCTTCTATTCTTAAATCCAGAAATTTTCTAAGTCCACATACTCGAGTACTTCTCCAGTATACTCGAGTAAGTGGGTCTGTACTCGAGTAAGTTAGTTTACATACTCGAGTAGGCTGTATTCACTCGAGTAAGTGATAACTTGTACTCGAGTGGTTGGTTAGTTACTCGAGTAAGTAACTTGTTTATACTCGAGTAGTTCTGTTCTTCCCATTTCAGAATTATTCTAAGTCCACATACTCGAGTAGTTCCCTATATACTCGAGTAAGTGACTCTGTACTCGAGTAGTTATTTTTCATACTCGAGTAAGTCAATGTTTACTCGAGTAGTTGTTCTAAGATACTCGAGTAGCTCTTTTTCCCCTCACTCGAGTAGTTCTCCTTATATACTCGAGTAGTTCTTTTTCTCTCACTCGAGTATCTGCAACTCTTGTACTCGAGTATTTATTCACACTTTATCTGAAACTTTTCTAAGTGTTTTCACTCGATTATCTAATCTCATACTCGAGTAGTTCGTTAATCACTCGAGTATTGATCTCTGGATCACTCGAGTAGTTCTCTCTTCTCTTACTCGAGTATGCCAATTCTTTCCACTCGAGTATATAACTTCTCTTACTCTAGTATGCCAATTCTTGTTCGCTCGAGTATACACAATCTGATACTCGAGTATGTATCTTCTATGACTCGAGTATGTCTGTTCAAATCTTTCCTGAAATTCTCTATGTCAAATGTCACTGTACATTTCGATTTGATCCTTTCTGATAGGTCCACGTGTCATCATTAATTATTCTTATGACCGTTGGAGTCTACCTATAAATAGGTCATTTCAGATTTGACTATAATTAAGTTCCTTCAGAGGTTATTATTTTAAAGAAAGAGAAAGAGAAAAATCCCGTGAACCCTAATTCTTCAAGTCGCCGCCGCCGCCGCCATTAACGTTCACGGAAGAAGCTCTGGATCGACGATCTCCAATCTTTGTTTTGCAACTCTGATTCTTCAGCGATCCAGACGCAAGTCAATCACTCGATCTCGTCGGGCCTTAAAGATTCCAGATCTATTTTCTCGATCGAGGTGATTCAAATTTTCAGATTTGTGGATCTCTCTCAAGTCGTCTTCAACTTCTCTGATCAAGCTAAAGCTCTTAAGGAAGAAGACTGTCAAGATCCTGATCTGAGATTATTGTTTGTATTTTATTTAAACAAATTATTGTGTAGGAGTTTTTCTCCGAGATTCGTAGGAAGGCTTTTGCTTCCGAGTTTTGTAGATCCAGTTGGATCGAGTTTTTGTGTAGGAACTGGTTCCGAGGTGTAGGATTGTTTTCAATCCGAGATAGTGGAGTAGCCGAGTCTAGTGATTTGCTAGATCGTTGAGGAAAGTGGACGTACCCAAGGTTGGGGAACCACTATAAATCTCTTGTCGTCTGTGATTGCTTGATGTGTGCTGTGTTAGTTTTTAATTCCGCATTTGACACGCATTTCACCTATTCACCCCTCTAGGTGATTTAGGCTAACAACTTAGACCTCTCAATTGGTATCAGAGGGAGTTTGATCGTTAAAAGGTTAACACCTTGATCTTATCCTTCTAAGTTGTTTCTTGAAAGGTATCAAGCATGAGTAAGACAAGGATTTTGCTAAACTCCTATCTGCACCAAGAACAATTTTCCTATGTGGAAGGAAAGAGTAAAGTTCTTCATGGAAGCAGTAGATCCCCGGATCTTCATGATTGGTGAAGAAGGTCCCCACATTCCTATGACTACTTCCACCATAGATCCCACCAAGCAAGTTCCAAGAAGTTGATGGATCTATATGATAAGGATGAGATTGCACTTGTCTCTCTAGACAAGAAAGCTAAAAATTATTATAGCAAGTGCAGTCGATGACTCAATGCTGCAGAATCTGATTCATTGCCAGTCTGCCAAGGAGATGTGGCAATCCCTAGTGACTCTAATGGAAGGTACAGAGGAAGTGAGGGATGATCGTAGATCCCTACTGAACCAGAAATATGAAGCCTTCAGGCAAGGTCATAAGGAAGCCATAGCTGACACTTTTGAGAACTTCTTCAAGATAGTAAATAGCCTAAGAGTTTATGGGTGTGTCTTCACCACGGGGAACTCAATGACAAATTCTTAAGATCTCTAACAAGGAATGGGACAATAAGGTATGTGCCATTCGGGAGTTTGGAAGGTTAGCTGAGACGGAACCGCAGAATCTGTTCGGAAAGCTTATGTCTTACGAGCTGCAAATCAACTCAAGAAAAGCTGAAGAAGAGACAAGCAGGTCCTGCATCCAAGGAGAAATCTATCGCTCTAAAGGCAGACAGCTCAAGGAAGATAAAGGCTAGCTCTCCTGCCCCAGTTCCTGAGGCTGATGAAGAAGAATCATCTGAGCCCAGCTCATCTGGCTCAGACTATCTGATGGAGAGTTCTCCCACTCTCAAGGCAGTTCAAGAAGTTCTTGAACAAGAAGAAGCAATGGAGAGGCAAGGATGCCTCATATAGAAGATCACGACATGACGGTGATCATCGGAAGAAAGGCTCACAGCAGCCATGACAGGTATAATTCTAAACAGAACAAACAGATTCTCAACTGACATCATTTGTTATTGTTGCAAATAAGTCAGGTCACGTCATCGCCGATTGCCCTCACAAAAAGAAAGAGGGTGGAAGAAGAGAGGAAAGAAATCCTCACACCATAAGAACAGGAAAAAGAAAAGCTTAGTAGCCAAGAAGAGCAAAACTCTCAGCGACTCTGACTCATCTGAGTCGAGTGAAGAAGTGGGAAGCTTACTTTGGGCTCATGGCTCATTCAGATGATGAACAAGTCCCCAGTTTACTGGGGAGGTAAAATCTCACACTCCTCTCTCTGATTCTGATTGATGACAATGAGCAAGAGGGATATTCTTGAAGATGAATCTGAGCTCATGGGTCAGTATAAGGAGTTACTCACGCTTACGAAAAATGTGTAGAATAATGAATAAAACTCAAGCCAAAGAGATAAATTCTCTACAGGCTAGTGAGAGCAGCATGAGAGAAGAAAGTCAATAAGACTAACTCTCTTCAAGAGAACCTCAATGTAGCTATGGAGGAATACAATAAAGCTCTCAAGCACATCGACCTTAAAGAGAAAAATCATCAAAGATTGAAACGACAACTCGAGGCTGAAAAGAAGCTTGTTGAGAGTTTCTCTATGCCTAAGACAGTTCTTCCAATCGTTGCTGAATTCTCTGCTAAGGCCAAGGGTGCTGGTTTAGGGCACATTGGCTCTTCTAGTAAATCTCTAGAGAGAAACAAGGCTAAGAGAAAGAATAAGGCTCCCGGAAGGTCTAGTGCTGAAGAAAAAGGGAAAGCTCCCTTGGAACTGTTGTGTTCAAGAAAGTTATCTTTCCCACGAACGAACTCGATTATGAGTCCACCTACGGACACTTTTCTAGGCCGATCCCTGAGAAGCCTAAGTCAAGATACCAAGGTTGGATCGTCCTCGTAACTTTGGCGAGGTGTCTTCAAGGCACCTTATGAGGAGATTCAGCTTCAACGCTATGGGACCTTATGCTCATGGTCATAATTCAAAAAGACACACCAAAGTAAAACCATTTGTAGAACAGCCTATGAAGCGAGAAGACCTCAGTAACTTGACATCTCATGAAGGCCTACTTCTCCAAGAGGTAAAGCTCCTGCTAGACCTTCATTCCAGAAAGTCAAGCAGGACTACACAAGGCAAAAGAAGATACAAAGGTTAATTG